>OU342633.1:25356209-26606209 GCA_910589415.1 Malachius bipustulatus | reverse complement strand
TAACACAGTCGGCCCCAAAAGCCTTGCAAAAAAGGGAAAAAAATGAAAAACTGTTCTAACATTAAAAAGAAACAATATTGGAGATTACCAGCCATATATTTTGTTATCTTTAATTTTTTTTAAATTAATTGCGGGTTGTGTTCAAATCCTCATTCTCCGTAAGTAGGAGACGCCAATTTCTCTACGACTATTTTAAAAAAAATTTCAGTAATCATTTAACAGCTTTAAAAAACTTTATTTTCAATATGCTAATAGAACGTTGTTACGTCAATCCCGAGATTGCGAGAGAGCTGCCGGTGCGATTTTCGAGTAGTCGTGTGACCGCTCGCTGCTCTAGTTTGAAGCTCTCTGGATCGAAAGTCGAAAAAAAAAAATTTAAAAACAGAAATAACATCCAGAATTTTGAAATATGCATATAAAAAAAATTAATTCCGTCTAGTTGTTTAAACTTTTTTTATTTATTTAAAGGGTTTTAGACCAAAAGGGACCTGGATATCGTGTTTCTAACTGTTTTCTTTAACTAATTTTTTGATTCTTACTTATTAAAAGTCAGTAAGTAGGGTAGATATATCTACACCTAATTTTTTGAAATAATAAAATTCCCCTGAAACCTTTTCCTCATTAGGAAATTAATGAATATTAGAACATATAGTTAAACAGAAAGATTCAAAAGAACTATAGACTCTGAATGGTTTCATATACAACTGGTTCGTCAGAGGATGAATTGTTCAAGAGTAGTTGTGATACGAGACACTGAAATTCACAAATAAAAGATTATGCCATCAACAATACAGCAGCGATTATAGATCGTCTGGACCAGTTAATGACCAGACCAGCGGAAGTCAGTCGGAGACATGGGCTTTCACTTAATTTAAATAAACAAAGTACCTGATGAAACAAAGTATATGATAATTTAAAAGAGTAACAACCAAAATGGTCAATCCTATTGAATAATTAATCAGTTACAGTACAAACACCCACACACTTTTTAAGCAGCCAGAACATACGAAAAAATTGATAATTTGGAATCAAATCACGATCAGAAAAATCAGAGCACTCCTTCTAGCCATTGTATTTAATTATTTTTATAATCAGTTTTCTTTAGCTTATGTCATGATATATTTTTTATGGAGTTTTGTGTAGGTACACCTAAAGATCTGACGAAAGCTTCTTATGGAAAGTTTCTTATGGACGAGTAGATCGTGACGAATTTTGGCAATTCTAAGATGAACAAAAGTAAAGCAAAACCGCTGCTTTTTAAAAAATTCTCAAAACTACTTCATCATCTTATACTTAGTGAAATGAATAATTAAAACTCCTATAAACTAATTCTTGTCATAACCCCAACCAGCCGACTCGGAACACGCTTTACGTGTTTGATAAAATTCACTTCTTAAGAGTACCTAATATAGTAAATTTTCTTACCGCAGTGTTGCAAGTTCTTTTTTTCAAAAGATATGCCCATTTTTGTAAAAATAAAAGCAGCGATACTGCACTGAACATGTGAATAAGTTCAAGTTAGAAATCATTTTCATAATTTTTTTCTACGGCAATGAAGGCATTTTTGTATTCTAAGGTGCGTTGTAAGTTATGCTTATACCGGGGTTCAAAAAATAGTTTTTTTTCGAAACTTCACTGTATTTTTTAATCGACTTGACCCAAGAGATGCGCATAATTAAGAGCATAAGTGCCAGTGCCAGTAGATTTCTGGGAAATATGTAAGCGTCGAATGTCGCTATGGACCGAGCGCTACAGGCATAACGGTTATATGACTCATTTGGGATGACCTCTATATGGAATTTCCCGTTTGAGGAAAGCCGCTTACGGCCTAATCTGTGAATAGGTAGTGCCTATGAGCTCCGAGGGGTTAAATACCCATACATTTGTGTCGGTATACCAGACCACTCTCTGCAGATGTCTAAATGCCGAAAAAACTCAGCTCTCTAGACTGAAAACTGCGGCCTAAATCGTGGTGAGAAGAATGGGTTTTTGCGAACTATGAAAGATCTATTTATACAGTTGTAATAATAAATACTTACCTACTCTTAGTTCAGTTAGGTATTTCTTTTTCAGCCATCTTTTTCCATTTCCAGTATTAGTTTGATTAATCGGTATTTCCTCAGCGTATACCCCAATGTAAGATTACTCCCTTTAAGTCACTCACCACCGCTGCTCGGGGGCAAAACTCCATTTAAACAGCAGCGCATGGGAATATCTCAGTATCGCACTAGGAAGCGATACTTAGAACGGGAAACGAGGGGGCGAAATCAAGTGAAGTGAATTGGGGCAGACTCCGCTGTATCTCCACACGAGTCCCGCCGTGCAGGGTTGGGTATAGTGCAGCTTGAGAGTGAAAGTCAACCCAGGGAAGGATTCAGAATCTTTGAGTAAAAACGAAGTTCCTGATTTTTTTAAATAAACGTTTGTTTAATAATATTGACAGATCAAAAACAGTTTCGGTAGTTGACACTAAAAGAAGTGATGTTGATGCTGAAATGATACTGGTTCGATTCATTTCTATAGTCTGTTACGTACTGAAGGTTACTGTTAATTTCTAAAATCGTATTTCTCTTATTGATTCTATCTCCAGAAAACTTATAGTCTGTTCACTTAAGTTTATTTTTGTAGCGAAAGTTTTGATGTTATTTTCTTTATTATTAGAAAAAGGGAAGTATGTACTGCCTAATCCCTCCCTGTGCCCGGGGGTTATAACATGACGAAAGGGCAATTCTAAGAAACGCGATGCTTTCCCATTATATAACTATGGAACATAAAGCATGAAAACGTTCCTCTGGCCTAGCTTTGGATGCTATGAATCGCAAAAGAAGTCATCTACAGAGTCTTCGCTCAACAATATCTTGTATGGGATTAATTCAATAGATATGTTATTTCTGTTATATTTGTGTTAGCAAAATGTTCATTCGGAGGAGGGCGGCAGCCCCCGGACATCTAAATTGGCTCTCCAGAGTTGTGACATGTTGCAGTTGAGCAAGATTAACTGGTCAGTTGTTTAAGATTATCTTGCAATAACTGGAAAAACTTTGTGTTCCTACTATTGGAAAAACTATCTAAGTCATTCGACGTAAATTCGATTAATCAGAAACAAAGACCACCGAGTTTCTCCGCGAAGAAAAATAACCTAGCTGATAATTTGGATTGCTCATAGTATGCTGGTGTCTGAATCGAATCTGATATTTGAAGTTAAACTTTCGAATTGTTATTTTCCACTTGTGCGGCAAACTGTAATTATTGCAAATTTGATTTTAATTCTTTTAATATTATATGCATGAATTTAAAACTTACCGTTTGTTATGGTTGTTTCCAAATATAATTACTACCTAATTGCGATTAATAAATTTTCCATATCAAAGAAAATGTCGCTAATTGACTTCAATTAAAGAGGTTAAATAGGCGTAATGGTGTACTCGCGTATAGTAAAACGTGTAACATTACAATGGGGAAAGCCCGATAGAGCAATGGAGCACATTCGAATTTATTGCTCTTATCACAGATGCTAATAATATTTGACCCTGCGTTTCAATGCTTAGTTGTCTGACTGAACATCATTTCACTAGATTAGCAGAAATTGGGCCCAAAAACTTCCTCCTGATTTTTAGGCTCCTGATTATCATGTCATGCTCTACACGATTTTTTCAAGTTGTACAATTGGTGTTTAAAATTATAAGAATTAGGTACCTACTTAGGTTGAAGAATTTTTGACAAAATGAGAGAGAAATTAAATATTGAAAGCAACTGAAATCAAATAATGTTACAAATTACCTTTAAAACATGATTTGATATAGGTATAGGTACATATATGTATAGGTACGTAATCTATTTTTGTTAATTAATTCTATTGTTGGGTATTTTCACCCTGTGCTAGTGAGCGAAGAGTAAAGATATTGTGGTATTTTGCTTCAAAATTTATGATTATGATTCTTAAACCTTGAAGTAAGCGTAATCTCAATATTTGGAGTTGTCATTTAAGATTTAAAAGTACCTACTTCCAGCGCTTTTCTTTAGAAATTGAATAGCGATTGTGGCGTACATTTCTTCCATCATATTATCACAGGCATCGTTTATTTTCTTTATTCTGGGCGACGTTTAGAATTGTTTCGGGAATATTTATTTTGTCTCTTTATTTTGAGATTTAATGTCTTTCGGTCATGGTCAGCTTCTCGTTTGTCTTAAATCAAGGCCAAGTGATGCCAGCTTGTTATTTTTTTAATTGGGAAGATTTCGGTCTGCGTAACAATGGCAACAACGTTTTGGCCTGCATATGGCTCGTCCTCATCTTTCTCCCGTGCATGGAGAAGAGTGGAGAGTACATTGCACCGTCTATGAGTACAATCATTTGATGTTAAAATGAATGCGCCACTGCATGATAATGTTGATACGCCCGCGTGACACTCTGTAATTAATATTAACAACTCCGCTGTGGCCTCTACATGCCTCGTTTTAAATTCAAATTGAATGAGAATTACCGGACTAGGTGCTGGCTACCGACGCTGCTGTATTCTGCATGTCTGCGTAATTAAAGATGAATATCGTATTACTTACTTATCACTTCACTCTCATCTGTAATCGCTGTAATCGTTTTTGCAAATGTTCAGTGCAAGATATTAAATGGTTTATCAAGTCCAGTTGTTTTTCGTAAAATGCTGATTTCGCTCTATTAAGTTAACACGATGGATGTTTTGTTCTTGTATACTCTTTTTCCATTCATATGGTGGTGTAAAGTGTAGGAGTCTATATCAAAGAATTTCCAAGATATAGGTATACCTACTTAAGAATGTTGCATGAAAAACAATGTTTCCTTTCAGTGAATTTATTGAAGTGTATATCAGACTGACTTCCTTAAGGATTCCAATTTACTTAGTATATTCCGTTAGAGAAAATATACAAGATACTCATGAGCTAAATCCTTTTTTTTTTGCAACTGTTCGCCAATTTTCGAGTTACACACCCTTCGAATTCAAATGGTACTTTAGTCATATTTAAAATCATTTCCGTGATATTCCAATAAAGTACGCACTTATCTATTTTCCTTTGTGATTTTTACGAGAGTTATCTCTTGACATAATTCGTCATACAATTATTCATTCGAGTATTATTGTTGTTAGACCAGATCAGGTTAAATCAGGTCAGAATCATTATTGTTGTAAGAATTATTCTTCACTGTAATTTAAAACGTATGGAAAATGGGTTTATTATCCTTGTGTAATTAGTATTATTGTCAATGCATTCAAATCAACCGAAATATGGAAGGGGGTTAAAATTTAAGTTGTTCCATGGTAAGTACTTTTAAATGTCGAAAAAATGTTTAAGAAGTTTTAGGCCATCTCTGCCGACAGTAAAAAAAAATTATTATTAAAAACAGCAAATCAATAAACATTCCCCATCAAATAAAAACTCTTCAAGTATTTAATTAACTAAAATATACTTTCAATGACTTTAACCAGGCAAAAAAAATTCTCACAGAAACATATAAAAACTTTTCAATTGATTAAGAAAATTACAATTTCATTAACTTTATTCTTAAAGCTTTTCTCCAGTTTTTCTGAAATCCAATGCCTTCTCATTTTAGCAAAAAAATTTATTTTATACCGTGAGAGTATTGAGTGTTTATTCATGGGGAATTGCCATTAATTATGATAAATTGTTTCATTTTTTCACAACAACAGTAAGGATGTCAGTTAAAAGATATGGTACTAAACACTATGACACTACCTAGACTTCGACATTTTATCGGTGGAGTTTGTAAATTGAAGAACTGAGGCATCGCTCCCATTTCTCCCATCTCTCCTGGTAACTGTACCGGAATTATGAATCAAATAAGATTTTTTAATTTTTCGGTTTTTTCGCAGAATATTTCAGCAAGGACTTACGGTATCCTAATTTTTTTTTCAGATTACTTATCAACATAGATTTCTCGTATCTGATATACGATAATCGCGATCCCCATGCATTTTCTATAAAAAAAAAAACGCACATATATCATTAATTTTGATTGATACGTACATGTTTTAAATTTTTGATCTGAAGTTATTCGGTAATAAATTTGAAATTTTCGCTATAAATATCTGACGTATACTATTTTGATTTCTCCGAGTGTCGGTTGACTATTTTCAGCATTAAGAGCATTAAGAATAACACTTGATATTTTATGTGAAGTTGCTCTTCGAACTACATAGATTCAGATAAATATTCAGGTGCTGGTTTCGATTCGACTAAGACATCAGGCTTTTGGATGACGGCGTGCATGATTTACGATTGATGTTCACCGCGACAGTCGCAGTAAAATTCGCCTGAAAATACATACGTAGGTACTTACCTATCTAAACCAGCACAGGTATTATAGGTGCCCCGACCCGCAATAAAGGGGATAAAATGTAAAGGTAGTACATATTTCTTTCATCTTCGCGAAACTCTCAAGCTTTAAAATAAAGCTTGCCGAATATAAATATGTAGGTATATATAAATACACACATCCCTGATAGGTGTTTTAATGGAATTAAATTTTTTTATTAAAATTTATTGATTTTCAAATTTAAATGAAAAAAAAAATATTATTGAAAATTTAAATGTACAATAGTGTCGCGGCTCCAGCAGCGTTTTTTTCTGGACACTCTCAACACCACGATCAGACTTCCAATATGAATTGATTCTCGGACGGAATTATCATAATAGGCACAAGTCCTTAATCCCTATTGCTAGAGTCAAGAGGCGCTGAAACTAACCGACGGGCGCCATCCGATCGGTTAGCGTAAAGATTAAGTTTCTGACTGTTAACTTCTCAATACAGAAGAGTTGAAGCTTAATCTGCAAGCTTTTCCGGAGTACGATGTTCCACATTTTAGCCTCTAACCAGGATTTGAAAAGTTATATTTTGCAGGAATTTTATGACCTATACAACAGATTTTTTACTCGCTGCCATTTTATCAGTAATTATATCCAAATACAGTTAAAAGTGGTAATTAGATGTATGTATTTCGAAGAGTGTTTCGTTTGACTGTCGCGTCTGTGGTTTGCTATACAATGAACCCCTTTCGCCACCTCTCCAATCCTATTCATCTTATAAATCATGAGATATAGTACAGGAATTTTCCATGATGTATCGACTTTTCTGCTCCAGGTACGACGCAAAATGTAATATTTATTTTTAAAGTTTAAAAATATTGTTACTTTATTATATTATTAATATGTTAATATTGATTGAATTGTTACATTTATTCTCAAATAACTTACCATATTCAATATTTTTTCCATTAGGAAATACATTTTCCATGGAATGGAAAAATTTATTTATCTAAATTTTGCAAAATATAAGTAGGTAAGTACCTATTGGCAAAAAGTATAATAACATTATGAGCTTTAATGTATTTTTATTTTTATAGTATACCGGTGTCATAATTATTAATATTAACTTAACAACTACAACTGCTGATTTGACACGGATAACGGCACCAACCAGGCCGAGTAATGCTATCAACAAATTAATTGTTCTTTTCTTAGGCCGATGTCTTATGCTTATAGAATTCCGTTTATATCCAATATTTCAAATAAATACCATATAGAAAATTTAATTTTTTTATTTAATCATGCTGGCGCAATTATGTTCAATAAAATCAATAAAATTTTCAAAGAAATCCAGATAGAAGAAACTAATAATTATTTAAGTGATGGAGCTTAGCTGCTGAAGAAGGCTTCCTGATTAAGCACAAGCTTTGGAGAACTCACACATCCCGCAGATAGGAACATCTACGTCTACGGCGTCACTTCTTGTAGGTGTTCGCGCGTCAGCGAGGTGCGAGGCAGCGCCGTCGGCGGCTGAGTGAACAACCGCCTAGCGCCAGCAGACGTCGGGCTCGAGCGACGACGCCTCCAAGTCGGGGCGCCTGCCTCTGACTGCTCGCTCGATCTCTTAATCCCGACATACGCGTCGGAAATTAATCACCCCTTCATGCATTCCGCACGTCACTAGCTACAGCCGTCCCCGCCGTCTCCCTCCGTTCGGGGGATGAATTATTCATTAATCTATGTGGACTCTTACACTCTTCCAGCAGCCACTTAGCGAGCGGTGTTTTATTAATTATTAGCACAATTGTCGGGGTTAAAAGATGACGACGGGGTTTCTTAATTCGAGGTCTCTTACAGGATGTTTCAATGGGGGATGGTTTTTGTCAGCGGTTGTTCGTATTGATGACAAATATAATTAATTTCTTGAGGTTCGGTGTCAATAGATGTGCTCTGGAGTATTTGCTTACATCTTACACAGTGCCTGAACAGCAAAAAATCTTGATGGAGTATTGTGTATTTTCGTGAAATATTATTGAATTAACATAACTAAAAATAAAATAATTAATATCTACCAGAATAATAATTATTAATATGTTATAATAATGTATTGAGGTTGCACGAGATGTAAGAAAATACACCAACAGTAATTATATAGTTTTATATCAATGTTGATGATGAATAAATAAGGGTCCATATTTTATTTTCTTCTGGAATTTCAATAAAATTAAGAAAATGTTTTCTGTAACCTCTAACGAAAAAAAAGTTGCAAGCGAAAGTCATAGGTCAAACATCATTATACAGGGTGTATCATCTGTATATCGTCAAACTTTTAGGGGTAGGTACTAAGTGGACGTCAAAACAGACGTTTTTTCCTCATAAATATTTGACCAAAAATGCTTCCTTTTAGAGACAGGTTAGGTACTGGGTGTTTATATTTATCAAAAATGTTAATATTTTATTAAGATCTCAAACATTTTGGCCGATATTGTGGAAATTTGGTAGTGTTATTTGTAATATATTGAAAAACCCTTTTAGCCCCAAGTAGGTTAAATTTATAAACCTAGGATGGCGCCCTCACCAATATTATTGCAAAGAAAAATGTACGCCACTGACTTGTTTAGAAATTTTATATTTTTTCCAGGTTAAGCAACTAAAAATACAACTTTTTTTATTTTGAATTTTTTTTGTATCTTACCTCGTTTTCGGGGAGAAAAATAAAAGCCACTTAAATTCACGTCGAAAAATTGATTTTAATTTTAATGATTTTATTTTATCAATTTTTCGACATTCATTGAAGTGGCATTTATTTTTTCCCCGAAAACGAGGTAAGATACGAAAAGAATTCATGACACAAAAAAGTTGTATTTTTAGCTGCTTAACCTGCTAATATAAAATATAAAATTTCCTAACAAGTCAGTGGTGTACATTTTCTTTGCAATAATGTTGGTGAGGGTGAAAAAAAACTTCAACTTTGTATGTCGAAAACAAAGCGTTTTTGGAGAAATGTTTGTCAGAGTTTCCGAATTCACACTTAGTTGCACTTGTTCTCCATATCTTTTACAACATAAAACTTACAACCCATTCTTTCTTTAATATAATCCTTCCATGCAAAGGTATGCTTAATATACATAATTAATTCTAATAATAAGCAAATAATTATTTTGTTAGCTCATAGAAATAGAAACTCTACTTGTTTATAGGATACGATATACGCAAAATCAAGGCAATTTCGGCCCACTGACTGATGCACGGCTGCGCACTTCTCTGCAGGGCGAACAGATTCATTCCAGCTCGATCCCAGCTGCGCCGACATATTTTTTCTTTCTAAAAAAAATTACGAAATCCTGTTCCAAGGATAGTACTTCGTAAAAAAAAATATCTAAACTTTTTGCATGTAGTAATCTTTAAGATCAATCACTATGCGAAACACCCTGTATTTTGGCATATCGCATATACCTAAATTATTCTTAAAAGTATACATAAATAGGTACCTATCTAATAAATTGCAGGGAATCTAAAAATAAAAGTGATACGTTTTCAAGTGAGTGCAAGTTACAGAACATCACAAAAGAATTTCATATGAATAATGGAAAAGCGTTTGACATTTACTTTGGCTTTCGTTTATTTATTCCACGTCCTTACAGAGACCAGTCCAGTATTCTATAAAAGCAATGAAAAGCTTGCATTAGTTCTCTATATTATGGTAGATGCATGCCAAAAGTATTCGAATTATACCATTCTTATAATGTCTTTTTTAGACGGTTCACCAACATTTTTTAGTTTATAAAATAAACATACCTATGTGGTGCTTTCTTTAAATATTATAGACGTGCGTAAAATGAAGAAAATTGATATCAAATATATTTTTTAGAAAGTTCAGTTATTTTGAAATAACCTATTAGGAGTAAGTTACAATAAGTAATCGTGACTAACGTATCAGATTCATAGAAAGTCGAATAGACCAGTCTAGCAAGTATTTCTGACATCACCCACGATTTCCACGGCCAACTGAGAAAGTGTTACTAAATGAACACCCATATAAGTGAGCTGCTTTTAGTTTTCACTGTGTAAGGTATTGGAGTTTGGATCTTTCTTCATTTGTGATCGTCTTCATTACCCAAGAAAGTCGACAAAGATTCTCGTGTCACGGCACCGTGGTCGCATATGACTTCAAGAATTTTCTTTGTTTTTTTTTTATAAAATAGGCTTGCGTGTGCTCTAGAAATATAAAGACGCAAATTCTAGTGAGGTGATTCGAATTCTAGGGTTCTTTTACAATAACAAATTATTTATCTATACAGGGTGTCCCAGCTTATTCGAAGCGGTCTCTGTAGGTCAAACGATGGACTTTTTCAAAAAATAATTCAAAAATTCAAGTACAGAATCACAATGGCTATAATTTAAAATTATTTTGGAGTATACAGAGTGTCCCATATGAGAGTGGCATATCAAAGTTATGTTTTTTTAAATGGAATGCTCCTATGTTATTGCATTTTTAGATTATCTAAGAAGAGAAAATAAGATTGGCTTTTACAGTTGGTGTTTAAATTCAGAAGTTTTTGAGTTATAAACAAGTGAAAATCGTCATTTGTCAAGTTCAAGGCCCTCTACAACGAAAACGGCTCAAGATAGAGAAAAACGGCTTACATGTCCCTATTTTAACTTTTCATGTACTATCCTATGATGTAGATGAAATGTTTACACAGGGTGATAAAAAATTTGAAAAATTCTGAAATTTCGCCACGCGTCGCCAAATAAAAAAATCAAAGAAAGTACAAATGTTTCAATATCATAGGGTAGTACATGAAAAGTTGAAATAGGGACATGTGAGCCGTTTTTCTCTATCTTGAACCGTTTTCTTTGTACAGAGCCTTGAAGTTGAAAAATTACGATTTTCACTTGTTTATAACTCAAAAACTTCTGAATTCAAACACCAACTGTGAAAGCCAATCTTATTTTCTCTTCTCAGACAATCTAAAAATGCAATAACATAGGAGCATTCCATTTAAAAAAAAACATAACTTTGATATGTCACTGTCATATGGGACACTCTGTATACTCCAAAATAATTTTAAATTATAGCCATTGTGATTCTGTACTTGAATTTTCAAAAAGTTTTTTGAAAAAGTCCATCGTTTGGCCTACAAAGACCGCTTCGAATAAGCTGGGACACCCTGTATAGACTTTAGTTTAATCTGCATTGAAGAAGACGATTGAAGAAGAAATGCCTTGATATTATTTTAGGGTACTTTAATGCATATTATATCCTTGGTTTTTTTGGTGGTTTTTTTTCCATTTAAATTACCTACTCTTGAGGTCCTGAATTGTTGGTATAATCTTCTAGAATGATTCTTGAGTGAAAGGTATTTTGGCTGAGCCTCTTAGGTGGCTGCGTATAGGAAATAGATCTCCGCCTTGATGTTCTCTTGATTATATACCTTGATTATAACCTAAATAAGACCTAATAAATTACCGATTCCTTCCGATAATCCTCTTTGGTATATGAAATGGCTAAATATTTCAGCTGAAAATAATTACCTAACCCTTGTGTGACATTCAAGTTTCGAAACATTACCTATAATTGTGCTAAAAACGACCGCACGAAGTCTCAATCATTAACGAAAGGAGTGCACTTCAGGTATTTCCCTCTCTGAAATAACTTCAAAGTAATCGCTCCTGAGGAATTATTTAGTTAATCCTTTGAAGTCCTGATCACGACTTGATTACAGATAAGTGGTTCTAATCAGTCACCTTCAATCTGCCCACTTTCTTCCCTTCGAATTATTCACAATGTTTTCAGTCAAAGAGACTCCATTATTTCCCCATTTTTTACGATACCACTTTAAGCAGATTTACGTTTGTGCATCTCGTTTCTTTCTTTTCAGATTTTTACCCACCATCAAAAAGAATCTTGTAAAAGATTTTTCACAATTGTATTTTTATTTACTTCCTTTTCGGCGTCCCTAGACCGATTAAAACGGGCATTTTAATCAAGTCATTGAATCTAGACTTTTTGTGATGTAATTTTGAACGATTTTATGGTAATTTCCAGATTAGAAAACTTCCGCCCTGCATAGAGTTACTCGGCTTTAACTTTTAATCAATTGTGACTCTAGTTTATCTGGTGAAACTGTAATAAATCGAATTATCTTGAATCCTGAACTAATCCATTAAAGTAGTTTTAGATAGAGGGAAGGGGCACATGTATTTTAGGGGTGCGGAATATCTTCACTCCTCCAAGTCATATATTTCCTCCTAATTTGACTGCATAAAGACGAGATAAGGAAAATAGTGATGTAGCATACCTTGAAGAATGTTATTGGAAAAGAACGACATTTTTGACGTCATAACTGAGGTATTAAGTTCTACGAAGCTGAGTGAAAAGACTCTGTTGATCAGCTTGATTGAATATCCTACTCAATTCTCATATACCTTAAATATAAACGTTAATTTAGTACCATTTATAGGAGGGTTTAGTCACTAGAATGAGATTAATCTTGAATTAGCATAACGACTGAAAACTTGGAGTGAGACGTCAGTAATGAGCTTCAAAGATGTAACAAGTCTCTTGAAGTTGTATATCATGAATAACCTACCTACTCTATTGAAATTCTCTCTGGTGATCTCTTAAAGAGTTGATACTGTAAAAGTTATTCAAATAATGGTGTTACTTTATTAAGTATTATTTTTATAGGTATACTTGTACTGTTGTACTGAAAATCATAGAAAGCTTATTGGGAATTATATGAAGTGCTTGCTTCAAAGGAATTCTTTTATGAGTTGATGAAGTTATTTGGTTGCTTGAATGAAAAGTTTTTTTATAGTGAGCTACAGTGAAAATACTCTATGGAAATGTCGTTTGAAGAGATTTGAAAAAAAAAGGTTACATGAAGCTTCGATTTCTAAGAATATAGCCTTTACCTACTTTGCCTGTCAATTAAGTTGTAGGCTTGGGTAGGTTGAATTATTATATAAAATAAGTATCCCTGAAGCTGAGAAATTGTTATTTCACGGTTAAAAGTTTACGAGATACATGTAAAACTTTCTATCCAAACTTTGCTAAGTATTAGAAAGTACATCTTTAATAATGTGCGAAACCAGGAGTGATTTGAGAAGTTTTTTAAAGTGCTTCAAAAGGTATCCTTGCGACATGATCAAATTATTGGATTATTATACGGAAATATAATTATGTGTTTGCAAAAGTGAGCTTGACTAAAGTTTGAAATGCTTTGAAAATACTTCGACTTTTCATAAATACGGCGTGTATGTCAGACCTAGAGTTCCTATTCCTACCTTACATATTTTGAGAAAAATTTTAATTTAAAACACCATCATATAATTTGGGAAATTTTATTTATTTTTGACTTGTCAAAAAACCTTTGAGAACAAAAAAACTCTGCTTGCTTGAACTTATTATATATAACTTATTTTTCCGTGATGTGATATACCTACAGAGTGACATTTACTTATCGAGAAAATTGCTTTCTTCGAAATGGTGAAATCATAAGATGCTATTTTTCAAAAAATAAGCAAGATTTCGACTAGATTTTGGTACAATGTCAATTTCAGCCTATATATACGCTTAATAGTCCCATGATCCAAAAAGATACAACTTTCGAATATTTTTTTCAAAAAAGCATATTCATTTTTTTAAATATTTTCAAAATTTCACTTACTTAGACTTAATTTCAAATTACAGTATTTTTGTAATGTAAGCTTTCAAGCTCTGTTATCGTAATGGACCATGCAAATTGTTAATTACTACTTCACATTTCTTTACATTGGCCGAAAAGTGGTATTTTGTGACAAATTTGAATTTTTTGATGCAATTTATTTTTAAGGAGGAACTTTTTTTCTATGAGAGCTGCTTTCTTTTTCTTGTTAGCTGCTTGAAGCTCCTAGTCACACGCTAAAAGCTACTTTACACTTAAATTATTTAATTTAATGAAATAATTAAAAGGGAATGGAATCAAAAAAGTCAAATTTGTCACAAAATATCACTTTTCGGCCAATGTAATGAAATGTGAAGTAATAATTAACAATTTTCATGGTCCATTACAATAACAAATCTTGCAACCTTACTTCAAAAAATATTGCAATTTGAAATTAAGTCTAAGTAGTCAAGTCAAATTTTAAAAATATTTCAAAAAAATTGAAAATGCTTTTCTGAAAAATATCTTCGCTTTCTCATTCATTCTGTATATCTGGTTATGGCAAAATAAGTTTTCAAGCAAGCAGAGATTTTTTTGTTCTCAAAAAGTTTTTTGACAAGTCAAAAAAATTTTTTTTCCAAATGATGCCAACTTTTTTGGCGGTCACTGTATATCGTGTGAGCAAATCAAAACCATAATTTAGTCAGACTTTGAAGAAAAAATTCATGTCAGAGATCGGATATAGAGAGTGGTGTAGATGTCTGTTTAAAATATGAGTACTTACTATATTTGATAGTACTTTTTTGTTATGTGTACCTATATATAGGTATTCTCAACATATTCAAAGATGATCGAAAAGTAAGAGTTCCAATGTAATAACCAATTTTCCAAGTCCATAAGTTTCAAATAAGTAGATACATTCTAGAGATATCTAACTCGATTAAGTAAAATTTGCTGCCAGTAATAAAACCGATCATAATAAAAAACGAGTTGGAATGCAATAAATGAAAATAGCTTCCGTAGCAATCAAACTTTTACAAGCTTCTTTTGGTATCGCGGCTACCGAACTACTGGACCGCTATAATTTTATATCAAATTAAAAATTCGACAAAGTGATCAGAAAAGTTCAAAAGTATCATGTAATAAAAGTTTCGCAAGGATTCTAAATAAAATTTGATTTGAACTTGATATAACTTTTAGGATATTTTCCGTTTAATAAAATCCAGGTATACTACTGGAGATAAAACTTGGCGAGCTAATTTCACTGCAATGAGTAATCGTCGTGAAGAATTTATAGATTCGATTGTAAAAAAAAACTCCAATAAAATTACTCAAAGGGGAGAGAAAGCTTAAATTAACGTATGCCAGGTACATTAATTTTCTCTTCAAACAATTTAATTTTTAATTAATTTTTTTTCCTGTTGAAAATATTGATTTCTCATTTAAATATTGGAGGAAACTCTTGTAGATTATCTCTATTGAAAAGATATTATGAAAAATTAATAACGAAAAGATACATTTTCTGTGCCTGAAGACTTCTTTTTTCTGTTCCTAAAATATTAATGCATGAATAACTAACTAACACAAACACACCTTGAACTTATAAAGATTCAGAGTACAATAAGTTACATCGCAGTTCCTGTTCCTCGAGAGTTCCTCGTTATAATTTTGCAAAAATTACTTCTAATCGTTGTTTTGGAGGAATCAGCATTTTGATACATAGTCAACTTCTTCTTAGTCAAGTCAATTTCACCTATTTCTTGAATTTAATTTTTGCTTTTTTTTTCGGGAATATCACGGATCGAATTTGACGTGGGAATGCATGCATGAAGTGTAATTTTTCGTCTTATCATTTATCGGTAGAACGGGAACCGTTATCAAGAAAAATTCTGATTTGTTGATTTGTATCAAAAAGAGCTGATTTTTGTTATAAGATCTGGTAAGTACGTGTTAATAATCAAAGGGGTAATTATTTAGTTAGGACATAAAATTGATAGGCCTGAGAGAAAGCTGCTTTTTGTGGATCTTCGGCGATTCATATACAGGCTGTCCGGTAAGTATCTCCTAATCTCTCGGGAGCATACAGGGGAGGTCAAAAAAACCTAGTCTGTCATAAAAAAAATTCCTAAAGTGTCCCCAAACGGAGATACGGACCTAAAAGGGTGCCCCGCAATTTACTTTTTTGGCTCTAACTTTTGAACCAACCTGTACAATTGGATGGAATTTAAACACTTTATAGAGGCCACAGAGAGCTATCAGGCCATATTAAAGTCGATGGTTGACGTCGTCAGGGAAGTCAGGAACGGACTTACCGTCATACTCGTTGAGTAAAAATTTTGACAGGTGTCACTTTACAGAGCTAAAAACTATTTTTTGAATAGTCTAATACTTCATCTTTAAAAAAGGTGCTCTTAATTTATTTCGGTAAAACTGACGGTTTTCGAGATAAATCGGTTTTTAGGTATGCGAAACACTCAAAAGTTACTAATGCTAAACACAAACAGGTAAAAATCAGGTTCTTGTTGATAAACCTACCTACATAATGGATTGCTATTGACGGAACTTGATCAAAATTCGCATAAAAGTCGATTTATCTTGAGAACCGCTAGTTTTATCGAAATAAATTAAGAGTACCTTTTGTGAAGATGAATGACCAGCGTATTTAAAAAATAAGTTTTCAGCTCTGTAAAATGACACCTGTCAAAACTTTGACACAATGAGTGTGGTGGTAAGTCCGTGCCTGACTTCCTTTAGGACTTCCACTCTGATATGGCTAAATGAGTCTTTAGGGCCTCTATAAAAAAATTAAAATTTCATCAAATTATACAGGTCGGTTCAAAAGTTAGAGCCAAAAAAGTAAATCTTAGGGTACCATTTTGGGGCTCTGTATCTCCGTTTAGGGACACTTTAGGAATGTTTTTTTTTATGACAGACTAGGTTTATTTTGACCTCCCCTGTATGCTCCGGAGAGATTAGGAGGTACTTACCGGACACCCTGTCTAACTGGTCTTGAGTTATAACTTATAATTATAAATGGTTGGTTGCTTGTATCGATTTTTTGCATTACCGAAAATCCACAACCCGTATATAGCTTTCTCTCAGGCCTACCTTTTCTTCAATTTCATGTCCTAACTCAAAAATTACCCATTTGGTTAATGACGTACTCACCACATCTTATAACAAAGATAATCCTTGTTTTGTAGGTATACCACAAGGTTTCGTATTAGTTCCTCTTTCTATTTTTGATGTTCTGAATTATTAAAATTAACAATCAAAATTTTGAATCAGTTCAGACGCTTTGAGACTCCTTGCGGAGTTCAAACCTTTTTTTTTTTGTATAATTAAAAAAAAATTATTAATGCATTTTATCACGTGATATTTATCGAGAACGTAATAGAGCAAACCTCCGCTAAACTAAATCATATCGATGTAATAAAATGAGTCTTTATTTAACGCCCGGATGTTTCTTGGGTTGACCATAACGGAGAGCTACGACTTCCCCGTTGGCCCGCTAATCGTCTTTGCGCTGACCACGTGGCCCTTTGTCACATTCCGGAATCGAGGGCGGAAACGCGTCAGGCAAGTGAGAGGTCCGCTTCCGCCGTCGCCCAGAGCCGCCGTCGCCACGGTGGCGGCGGTGGCGGCCCGGGCATCCCTCGTACCGCAGGTAACCCGTCGCCTCCCGGACTACCCGTCATCATGTAGATCAGACTGAAAGCGACAGTTCAAAGCATTGTTTCTGCTATAAGCTACTGCGACAGCTAAAACAGTTCATCCGGAAAAACGATCTTATATAAAAAAAAAACTCAACATTGTGAACGTTAATTTCCTGAACTACATAGGTACTTCAAGTTCTGACTGGAGGTTAGTGTGTTTGCATTTAAATTGCACTTGAACATAAATTTAATTTTCTTGAATTGGGGGTAATTAATAGGGTAACTACCAATTACCTGAGAGGCCATACGATGCGAATTGAACGTTTCTTGCAGTTTCAAAAAATGAAAAAATAATTTATTGTGCTTTGAAAGCAATTAAGAAATCATCCACTACATGAAAATAAACTCTAATAATGCTTCCCGAATTTCATTCAAGGGTTTCCCCCACAAATCTACTTGAGATTAAGAAGCTTGCGGTTTCTACAATATGAGATAAATTAGTAGAGGGGGGCGGCATTCTGCGAATAAGGGCTCTTCGATGACCTATCAAAATTTATGAGATTAGAATAAACCAGAGGAAGGTACAGTTTAGATTCACATTTCTTTTTTTATTTATTCTTATTCTTTATATACAATTTTAAATTTTCAGCATTTCTCTAAAAGAGTTCGTTTATTAATTATTAGGTAATCATGCACAAGAAGTTCAAAATGAGTGACCGCGGTAAGGTACTCGAACGTTTCTTTTCATGGAAAGTTGAGGAATAAATCAAGTGAAACAAAACCGAACATTACGTCACTCAGTCCCTATGTGGAGTTATAAACCCGTATCGGCGTGTCCTTAGCCTGGGAGCATTTGGGCGTTATGTCCCTCGTCGCCATTCTCGTTCTCTTTATGGTCGGCGATTTGAATCTTCCCAGATTCCCGATCGGGCGCCGCTTCCTGCCACCGTGCGAGGCGCCGCGTCTCCTGGCTCCACTCTCCATCACCTTTCCAGTCATCTGAGGTGAGCCGTAGCAGTGCTACCCTACACCAGGGGAGTGCGGGGATATTGCCAAGTGAAACGTTTCGGATAGAAACCTGATTTATACGTGGCACTAAAATACAACCCCGCCAGTATTATCATTCTTCTAGTGCTAGTTACTGGTCGTGGTATATCATGCTCATGCTGCACAGTTTTTAAAATAAGTAAAAGTAATAATAATGTTATGAGGGTGGATTAAAAATTATTTCCTATAGTCTTTTTTTTATTGTAGAATAATAATTTATACTTTAGATTACAAACGCAACCCTTTTTGATACTGTATCTATACAGGGTGTTTGGTAACTGGGCATGCCAAATATCCAAAATTTTCGTATCGTTAAAAATCATCTGAATAATAAGAGGGCTCCCCTTCCGTAAGTGGGTGTCACAAGTTTCTTTCAATTTAAATTAAATGAACTACTTTGCTTTTAAATTTGCATTTCATGAGTCAAATCTGAATGATTACCACTCCCAAACGATTCAAAGCCAATTAGGTTAAGAAGGTCATGGTTTATTGGGATTTCAAAGACGTCTTCATGATAAGAGCGAAATATATTTACGCAGATTACTTCGATATCTGCATGGGCAGCAACACCGATGTAGCCGGGCGACTTTGGACTGACTGTGTTGTACAGCCAGTCTTTCCTTGTAGTAACCTATAATGTATAGGCAACCTCTACAAGGTTTTACTTAGAATAAAACTAATATTTTATGAAAAGTCTTCTTTTTTTCCAAATTTCGCTATACAAATATGGAACATCCATATTTAAACAGAAAATGAATGGTCATCCTAATAATGATGTTATTGCGTAAGTCAATGTTTTAAACATGGATTTTTTTAAAGTGAGGAAATAAAAACTAGTCAAGGTTGGTCAAATTGCACGATCTTGGAGGAGGATGGTTCATACTTATTATTAGCCTTTATAAGATATGATCAAAATATTCTTCTGCTTCGGTAGTTCGCACGTAGAGTAAGAGTTTAATTCTCTTGGAAAAAAAATAAATGGAACTGAAGTTGATTAATAAAAAAAACTCACAGAGACTCATATAATATCATATCATGCATAAACCTTTTTTGACAGGATGCAAGAATGTTTCCAGAAATATTGCTGACTTGCACATATTCTGGAACCATATCATTTCGGCAAAAGATGCTTTATATTAAAAAGAAGATTTTGTTGGTACACATGCACTTAAAGGCATTGCTGCTTACTGGAATGAATGGTGTGACTGTGACTGAATGACTCGACAAAAATTGTCGAATAGAATTCGAGGAATTCTTATAAACTAGCAAATTTCTTGGGTTTTGAAAATGTTCTGCTCAATTGGCTTTCCTCCTTTATACATTAACACCACTTTACGTTTCGACGAAATACTTACACGATTATTGAATAGTAAATATGTTATTGTTGATAACAAAATTTGGGATTGTTTGGATAAATTCTGCACTTCACGGGTCAATTGAATATTTCCATTCGCAATTAGGTATACAATCACCAACTGATGTTGAAGAAATAATCGTCCAACTAAAAATACTTTTTGTTCTCAGGTAAACATTAAATTTCAAGCAGGTGCCTCTTTGTATACCCTTTTTCTTATATCCACCTTTTTTAAGAAATAATTTTTCTGTTTTTCTGTTACCTATGGAGTTCCTCAAGGTTCCCAATCAAGTCCCCTGCTATTTCTGATTTTTTTCACGATATTGGAAACAATTCTAATACAGTATTCTAATTTTTTGCGCCAAAGGATACACCCCAGGCAGCGAAAACGCATGCCAAAACTGAGTGTAGTGCCCTTTGGTGTGCGTGGAAGCAGTTGAGACCTACTAACCATTGCTGTACATTGCTGAACAACGGTCATTAGGTCTCACCTGTTTCCACGGACACCGTGGGGAGCACTACCCTCAGTTTTGTCATTCGTGTTGGCTGCCTGGGTTGTATCCTTTGACGCAAGCCATACCCACCGTGCATTTTCACTCATTTTTATTTAATTTAATTAATCCTCTCACTATGGTTAAGTGATCAAATTGCGCTGTGTGTTAGTAAGCTACATTGTACTGATTAGTCTCAACTAGAACGAAACACTTGTCTGCAATTTCCATGAAACATGAATGAATGTCATACTCTGTTACAATATGTCATTCATCTCTTGTCTAACAACTGTTTGAACCTGAACGTCAATAAAATAAATATATCAATGTCAATAAAAGTAATTATATCTGTGGTTTTATGTAGATAACTGACTCTATTTATTATGCTCTCCTTAACTAGACAACAGAATCAAAAATAATTGACACTCCCTATGGAAATTGGAAATGCCTTTCAAATGAGCTGTCACAAGCCTACTCCTTCAATTTTAGGGTAATTACGGGAAAATTTAGGGGTAGTAAGTATCATATTGAGGGGGATAAAGCAAGGGATAAACGTTTTTCGTTACTAAAAGTATAAAACGTATCATAAATCGACTTATTTTTGGTTTTTTGAATTTTACAAATAAATATTCACTGAGAAAATTACTATACAAACTTTATTCCACAAAATCATTAATGGTCATCATGATGGCTTATAGGCTCCTGGTTAATATTATTTGTGGCCGGTCCATACTTTGAAAATAATTTAATTTAATAAAATTTCATTTGCAGTAGGTAGGATTGCACATAAACAATAATTAAAAACAATATTACTCGCGCATACATTTTTTGATATTATCATCCACTTTCAAATCGTATTCGTTTTTCCCGAACGTTGGCTGACTTAAGAGCGAGTATTGACAAACCATTTGTGTGAAAATATGAGTTGATCTTTCCCAGCACACCTCTGAGTCCTTTCGTATATTTGCTCCCAACGAGCAGAGTCGAGTTCGAGGTAGAGTACATCTCGTTAGTGGCCGAAGCCAGGCATAAATCAGTCCGGGGGATAAAAGTGTTGGAGTCTAATGGTCGCAGGTGGGCCATAAAGGTGCTTCAGATATTCATAATTCATGTATTACATCCTTAACGCGTCGTTCAAAGTTCATACTTGCGTAATGAGCCATACCGAAGGTCATCATGAGACATATCTGGATAAAGGAGTTCGCCGGCTTAAGCTTTCCGGAGATTAAGGTTAATGCCGGAGTTTTCTAAAGTCGTCAGAGGAAAGATATCATCTGAATCATGAATAGATATGCCCTTTAAATATGTCGCAAAACTCACTTTCGTTACCTATAAATTTGATTATTTTCATTTCAATTCAATTCATAGGTATAATACGTTCAAAATACCTACCTACTACCTAACTCTGATACAGTTTCAAATAAGATCCCCTCGTTATTGTTATTCATGTTACCATGTAAATGTTTCTTGTCGGTTTCTCAACTCAGTAACTCGGGAGATACACTAAGTATGCCTGCAACTGTGAATGTAAAATGTTACTTTTTTTCTAAAAAATACAAAACGGTTCCGTGACGGTTTGACATTTCGTCTGATTCCAGCATTCGGCTAAGAAATCCCATATTGACGTTCGAAGAAGCAGAATTCACAGAGGCTTTGAACAGCCTGAACAAGCTTTGATATTACATCCAAGAAAGAGCAAATGCATCCATGTTTTGCAAGAACACTTTAAACTGCGTTTTATAAAACCTGTAAATGAAATATAGAAACAATTACTAACCAATAAGGATTCTGTTCTTTTTAAGAAAAAAATTCTACATATAACCCTAGGTTAGGCTCAAACTTGCTTTGAATTTGCCACATACTTTTGATACATCTCTGGAGTGCCATCACGTCCACTTCGTGCCGTTAGGTAACTCTTTGGTTTGTATTCTGTAGAATTCATTCTTGAAATAAGAATTCTTTTATTCTAATAATTAGGTAATTGATTAATTTTGTCAAAGATTTTTAAGTTCTTGTTTTTGTGTTGTTTCAGAACTCGATAAGGCATAACCTTTCTCTTCACAATCGATTCATGCGAGTTCAAAACGAGGGAACTGGAAAATCGTCTTGGTGGATGATCAATCCAGACGCTAAGCCTGGAAAATCGGTGAGAAGAAGAGCGGCATCTATGGAAACGAGTAAATTCGAAAAGAAAAGGGGAAGAGTGAAGAAAAAAGTGGAGATGATGAGAAATGGAGTTTTACCTGATACCACATCTAGTCCTGGATCTTCCGTTTCGGAAAGTTTAGACCTGTTTCCCGATTCTCCAATTCACAGGTTAGTTATTATTATCAGTCGTTTATTCTAAATGCATTAATTCTATTAATTATTTTTTAGTGTAGCAGTAGCTTAGACAAGGAAATAGATGTGACCCGTAACGGTAATAGGAACCTATAATAAATCAATTTAAAAATAATTTGCATACGTCATATTTTGATGCCAGCTGGTCACTTTTTCCTTGTCTTAGAGTAGTAGCGTAGTTACGTAATCCTTTTTTTTCAAAGTTAATAGTTTTGCAGATTTTTTATTTATTTTTATTTTATTTATTTTTATTAATTTTTACAGGCTGAGTTTCATTTTGTTTTCCACTTCCAGTATGCTTTGTAACGAATATTGACATAGATACCCGTTTATTCATGTCATTGCTTAAGGTTTAAATTTTTAAAGCATCCTAAATTATGTCAGGCTTTCACAACAAAATAATTTCGGTGAAAAAAAAATTGAAACTTTTTCCTATATTTAATATCGTTACAATAGTAATTTATACAAACTTGCGGGTTTGAGAACAACAAAAAAGAACATCCCGAGTCAACTCCTTCGCGATCCCTTAGGGTTTCCGAGTTTTATAACGTTTTTGACGCGTGCGTGTGCTTTTTGGCATAGATAATTAGAGCTGGACGTATAGAATCACCATCACTAACTAGGAGTTTTCTTCTTACATAGCGGAGGCTTCCAGTTGAGTCCTGACTTTAGACCAAGAGCGTCCTCCGCCACATCTTCTTGCGGGCGCTTGTCGCCCATCCCGGCCGTAGTAGGGGTAGAGCCGGACTGGAGTTCGCCAAATCAGTACAATAATACTAACTACAGTCCGGATCTGTCCGGCGGTAACTATTCTCCTGATCAGCTAGCCGGAAACCTCGAGCAAGGCATGAAATTGCAACCCGATGCCTATTTAGGGTGAGCACAACCTGAGTGCAGTTCTTGCTTATGCTTCTTTGCCTTAATGGTGTTTTTGCTTGGGCATTAGCTATATGCTAGATGTTAGATTGTACATATTACATTTTTATAGATTTAGAGGAGGGCAGTGGGACGTTATTTATCACAAAGATATGCAGAATGCCTTTAATGACACAAAAACAGAATTTTGTAACTACCTATTAAAACGTTATTGTGGTGCAGTTGTTAAAGGGCAGATGAGTTTTGTTGCAAAATTTTTTTCTTACTTTTTGGTGGCCATTGTATAGCCATAGCCGCCTTCAAACCACTAATGTAGTAGTGTAGATCCAAAGGGACATAAAAGGCTGTGGTAAAACTGCAAAAGATAGCTGTGAACGTCTATCAGTAGAATTGCATACATCGCATGGAGACAGAAATTGTCTTCCATTCTTTCATATCATTCTCATCTGTCATCTATTGTAACAATTCACTAACACCCGTAATAGTAAAATTATCTGGTTACCCAAATTTTTGATACAGTTTTGGATAAACGACAATGAGATACCAATACCTGACGTTGAAATTTGGGTTAATTTCTTTGTTTTCAAAGGTACTCGTTACTATTGAAATTTTCCTCAAAATTAATTTGTTGTATTGGGGTTTTTTTAAACGTAGAATTGGCTTCCTTAAAAATAAAAACTCTAATTAAAAATTATAAAAAAAAAAAAATGACAGCATGCTATTAGGGTGGTGAAAGAGTTACTTCTCACATTCTTCTCAAAAAGCTGCCAACACATATTAACCATTTTGTTGGCAAATATTTACACAAGTGCCACTGTTCATACTTACATGCTAAGAAAGTATTTATAATATTCCCAAACCGAATATAAATTTTGATAAAAATATATTTAAACGACAAAACTCTTGATGAAAGACAACTCTGTTAAAATTGTATAAGCTGCCAAAGTTGTAATATAATTAAAGGTTGTACAGGCTTGATTGGTTTTGTTTTTCAGGTTTATGAACGGTCAAACTCCTCAGCAACCTCCCCCTCCTTACACGGCTCCATTTGAACAGTTTCCTGGACGACGGGATTTGACTTCGCTACATGCAACAGTGCCATATGGTTTACCACAGTGTTCTATACATCGTATGCAGTCTTGTAACTGTATGCAAATTAAGGTCGAGGTAAGCACCCTTCATAATAACTTTTTTTAGTCATATGTAGTTTTTCTAAGAAGTTATAAAAATAATGGCAGTAGAGACCATGAGAAAAAATGTCGTCCCTACAATAGAAAAGTTTTTTTTTTTAATATATTTTGATAAACATAAGAGTTCTAGTTAAAAGTGGAACTCCAAAATTATCTGCACTCTCAGATCCAGTGCGTGTATTCACAAGATTCACTTAAAGTGAAAAATGTTTGATTATTATAAGCGATAATTAAAAAAGAAAAATGATAATTTGTGTTTAAAGGAAAATACTTTTAATTATTTAAACAAGCTCGTGTAGTTTAATTAGATATGTAGTTTATACATGTAACGATCAAACTCAGGCACCAAGCATTTTCTATAATGATTCATGCATAGCGAAAGCCAATAGATTCTGCACGAAGGTGACATATTGACAACGATAGAACTGGTTTTGTCAGGTCTTCCCAAAATGTGGGTATTTCATGCAGTACCTACGTAAATTCCGGAGTCTATTATCTAACATGCAGAAAAATTAAGCATTCACCTCTCAATAAACAATTCTCAAACAATTAATTTATGTAGGTAAAGTATAGAAAATTAAATCATCATCTTCACTAAAGAACACATAATTTGCGTTTTAGATTGGTTGGTGTTTTATAATTTGGCATTCTCTGAAAGCTGTTTTGAAGGTTAGCCTGATAACTCCTCCACAATCGCTAAACCAACTGCTAAAGTGCCTATCAATTTCATTAATTTTTAAACTTCAAGTCTTCTAGTTAAAATTTTTTACCTAAACATTTGTGCCAAGTCTTGAAAGAAATTCTTCTTTGAAAGTCATTTCCCACACTTTTTCACAGAAGTGAGAGAATCAAGAAACTTACCTACTCCATCTGAAGACTCTTTTTTAACATTTTTCTAGTAGTAGACAAAAATTTCAATGGTATAATTTTTTGCATCTCCATCTAGCGCATGTCACCGGCCGGCATGTCTCCGTCATACCCCCATTCGGAGCCGTCCCCGGACCCGATCAGTAGCCAGTACCTGATCAACCGTTCCCAGATACCCCGACCGGCGACCGATAGTCCTCCGCTCACTCCTCAACCCTCCACGATGATGGGACAGCTCATGGACGCGCTCAACAACACCTCCGTGCTGGACGACCTGAATATCAACGTGGAGTCGCTTCAGGGAGGCTTCGATTGCAACGTGGAAGAGCTGATCAAGCACGAGCTGAACATGGAAGGCGGGCTCGACTTCAATTTCGCCAACCAGCACCATCAGCACCACGCACCCATCGGCGGCGGCGTGGTGTCAGCGCAGCAAGATGGATCGACAGTGCAGGGAGGTACGCAGGCGCCGCCACCTCCAAGTTATCAGGCGTCGGTCACCACGCCGTCTTGGGTGCATTAACGGCAACAATCATGTAAGTATAAAGGGCATTATGTTTCATAAATTAATTCATCATACAGAAATAAAAACTGATGTATTAGTAGTAATTCACCTTGTCGAAAAGAATAGAGATACTGCTTCCAGGTAGAATTACAAAAAATCCTCTTGAAAAAAATTTTTGATCAAAGTAATCTGACTTGTATTATGTGATCACGTGCAATAAAACATAATTCAGGCAGGCTTTGGAAAGACATTAATGTCTAAGATTGAATCGGTAAAACTGTAAACAATCGGGATTTTTCATTTTACAGTTTTACAAAAAATTCAATCTCAGACCCGGATTTTGTTCCAGAGCCTGCTAATGAACAACAAACTGTTGAGATGTTCTAACAAGTCTTGTAAAAATTGCATGGAATCTCTGATACCTTTCAAAACTTTTTTGTCGAAGAGAAATAAGTTGCATGGAATTTCTGGTAGGTACTTTTCAAATTTTTTTGCAAAAACGTAATAAATCAAAATTTCCAAAAGTATGTTCAAAATTTCGTCTATGAGAAGCTCTCAACTGGATATTTTTAAGACCTCTACCTATAATATGCATTCCATTAACTTCTCGGATTATTTATTATAGTAGGTATTTGACCTGTATAGACGGAAAGTTCAGCACAGCGTCACTCTATGGCAGAACGCAGCTGTCATTCATGAAAGTAATGGAACGTGAACACGAGTAAAATTGAATAAGTTGTCTTGTTAATGTAATATTGTGTTATAATATCATATATCATGAAACTAATACATAAAGAATACAAGAAATTGCGTGGGGGTATCTTATAAGCTGTCTGCCAAAATCTCAAAGTAATACCAGAATAAACCTCGTCTCTTGGCACTAATTTCCACAGTATGTTGGATTGTAAAATGAAGAAATAAATAAAATTAATTAAGGCAGCCACTTTTGCTGGAAAAGTGAAATCCTTGAGGACTGCTGTTGCAGATAATTATTGTCGAATCTGTACAGGAACATTTTTTGTGTTACCCAGGAAAGAAGTTCACTGAACATTTCAATATAAAAACCTTTCTCGTGGCTGAACGCGAGACTGTATTACGAATAATATAGATAATACTTTGGACCAATAATACTCTCTAAAGACACTATTAAAAGAGATAAAGGAGAACCTCTGAAATAAGACAAGCTATAATATTTTGTATTAGGGAAACTATGTCAAAAAAGAACGCATGGCGAAAGCGTCATTGCAATTTTCCGTGCCGAACACATAATTATGTGTACCTTACACAAGAGGATAAACAATAAATTACAATAAACAAAAGCATAATAACCAAAACAAATAAAATGTCATAATCAAATCAATTTATTATATTTTCAAAAATTTAAAAAATTCATAAAAACACCATTTTTCGACCATTTTATTGTATTAATTATTATAGTTTTTTAAAGTATTTTAAGTTTTTTATATATATTTTCTTTACATTACGAGTGAACAAGGGACCAATCGGCCCTGAAACGTTTCGTTTTATATAAAAATCTTTTCAAAATAATAATTTCATTCCCAAGAACCCGATTCGCAATTACATAAGACAGAAATTCAACAATTACTAACAAGGTTCAAGAAAGATTATCAAATTACACAAGAAGAATACATCAAGACAAGCTATAGAAGAAGTAGGTAATGTATAAAAAGTAGAAATGCATGCATGTAGGTAGCTAACCTACCTATAAATTTGTGATATATGGGACGGTTTAGTTTTATTTTAATTCCATTTTCCGTTACTCATTTGTTACACTTTAATATTAAAATGACAATCAGCGTCATTCGGGATAAGCGGGAGGATTTTTCGCAGCCGTATATATTTTCGATGTAACATGTTAATCGTTATGCACCCCGGGCATAAAATCGCACCCTCGCTACATTAATCTCGGTTAGATATGCATTAAACAAATCGTCTGCGGTGGCTGTTAGGCGACGTCGCATTCATCAAGTCCTCCAGGTCCTGTCAGCGCGATTAGAATGCCCCGGCGTCGTCATCTCGAATTAAGGGAACGAAGGACCAGATTTTAATAATTCCTGCCGTCTACGACGCGTGTAACTTTGACGCCAGTACCGCCACACATTTTACTGCTCAATTATGCGCTCCTCTTGGGTGCTTGTCAGCTTATCTGCACGGTCGAAATTGTCAGCTCTTTAAATTTTATATTCAATTTTCTCCGAGAATTTGATTACCGGTCGTCTAGTACAAGTCGTAACCTCAATGAAACGAACTTTGCGCTGAATTCCTACCGCGATGTCTTGTGAGAATCCAAGCTGTCTTCCACGCTGAAGACAAGACGTATCTCGCAAAGCTCATGCATAAATTTAGGGAAAAGTTTTATTCTCAACCATTTTAGAAATGAACTTAAAGGCTGGGATTGTTTTATGAGCTTTTGGAGAATTTAAAAGTCAAAAACCTTGATTTATTTTACATCTCCGATTTTTTCTAAAACTTCTTTCAATTAAGATTTCACCCCAATACAAACGACAAAACTAGACGTGATCATAGATATTTCTTCCCCAACCACATTCCTGTACCTAAACTTGTCTTTTTTTTTATATTCCTACACGCGGATGCCGTGATGAAGAATTATAACTTCGATCTGGCTCATGTTTAATTTATAAACTTTGATAATGTTGTGATTGATCTATCGAGTCCAGATTTAGAGCTCAACCAGCCGTAATAACGGAAAATTAACACCCTGTCCAAGCCAGGCGTTACTTCTAAACATCTTTCGATAATTAAAAATTGATGCCCTATCGACATTGTAACTGGGGTTATAATGATATGTTGAGGTCAGTAACTAGTACGCATTAAAGATGGTAATTTGACGGCTTATCCCCTAAAATTAGCTTCTGAATAATATGATAAATAGTTCAGACTTTCTGTTTCGTGTTATACGAGGGTTGTTGTTGTCACATTGAGGGTAAATACCGAAGATGTAACAAGTTGTTGGCCTAGGCAAAGGTTCGGTTTCGCTAAACAGACTATCCTTGAGCAATACAAACAATGCGGACACAGCAAAATCATGCCGGGAAGTCGGAAAAGTGGGAGAAGAGGAAACGCAACGAAACAGGAGTAACTTGTTGCATGCCGCTGATGCCATTTGACCATGTAAACAGCTTTTTGTCCATCGAAACTCACAGTGAGACGAGTTATGCATGGAGCCATAATTTGTTTGATCAAGGATTATATGCAAAATGCATATTTGCATTTTTTTATGCATTTTTTACATGAACTGCTTTTTTTTAACTTGCATATTTCCGCATTTTTTTATTATTTTTACCATTTAAATACCTTTTTTTACAAATATGTAGGCGGATAATCGAAAAAAAAATGTAAAACCCAAAAATAAGATTGGTGTTAATCTTTTTATGAAGGATTTTTCAATTTTTGTGTTATTTTACTGTAATACCTTTTTGAAAGTGTTATTTATTCAGATATTCATTCATAAAGGACACCAAATTTCTTGAATTGTAGAAGTTTGAGTCGCATCTGAAATTGAGAGCAATAAAACTCGGGTTTTTTTTTTTTTTTTTTGGTATGTTGTTGCAAATAAACTTCCTATTCATTGTCACTTCATTTTATATTGTTTTCTTAAAATAATAATACAGTTATATTAAACTTATTGAAAATAGTTAACTGCATTTTTACCTGTTTTCCGTTACATAAACTTTTGCATATGTTAACATTTTGTTGCATAATATATTTGGTTGAAAACCCCTGCAGATATATGCGCATATTTTTGTCATTTTTTGTGCATATAATCCAAGCTCTAACGACAATATACTACCTACAGACATTTAAATTTTAATATAAACTTCATATTAAAAAAAGTAGTGATTCATGTTATTTAATCTAAGAGCATTGCGTAATACCTAAATTATCTTTCCATAGTTGCTATGCAGCTGAGGTAACGTGTCACTTTTTTCTCTCTTGAAAGGAAGTTGAAGTGACTGAAAGTCGTCCATTATAAATGGTAATGTCATTATAAGATTTATCGTGCATACCAAACTGTAAGTCTCAGAGGGGAGATCGGAAGTTACGTTAAGTTGGGACAATTTAGGAGTGAACGAATATTTAATTTTGAACTTCTTAGAAAGAACTGGAACTAATTTTCTGACACTGACAATTTCATTGCACGGGAATTTCACCGTCAGGGCTGAGGACCGCTCAATTTACATAAATCTCCCCGAAAGAAAAAAGGCCGGTGCTTATGAAAATAAACGTTCATAAATTGTCTGTTTTAATCAATTCTTTCAACTTAGGTGTCCCCGGAAATATTAGCACATGGATAGTCCTGTAGGCTACCTGATAATTAAATTGAATTTTAAATAAAAGTTTCCAGTCTTTCTCAGTCAAAACTTTCTCAGTAAAATCTATACCCTAAACCCTTTGTCGTATAAGGATGAATGGAGCAAGTTTTTTTTTCAAATTTTACGGTAGAGGCACTATCTACAACGCTGTAAAAATGAAAGATTTTCTATAATTTTTTACTGTTTTACAGATTCAATTTCAGACAAGCCTACTTGGTGTTTTCATTTTCTCACGCACGATAGATTGGCGAAGGAGGGTTGCAATTTAATTTCCATAAAAGAGGTATTGATAATTAAGAAAAAACTGTAAAAATTATAACCTTTTCGTTGTGTATTTCTCTTAAAAGATAAACACAAAAAAAACTTTATATTTATGAAGGAAAATGGATATGGTTTCGTTTGATGTGAGAAATGTTGAGTTTTAGTTAGGAGAGTATAGACTGAAAGGTTTCGCTTTATTAACAATCGCAATGCTCTTTATTTAATTAAATAAATAATAATAATGTTGAACCATTTTGATGCCTATAATAATGGCTTTATATATTACAAATAATCTAAAACTACAGTTAAATAATTTAGCAATCAACGGCTTTATGAAAGTTCGATGACTGATATTTTTTGAACAGTCTCTTTATAATATTTTTAGAATATTTGAATTTGAATTTGGAAAAGTAGGCAATTGTAGTAGGTACGCATCTTATCGCGGGACTTGTGGGACATATTCGTGGCAAATGAAAATTCGCGAGGTAAAAAGAAGAACGCCTCATTTAACCAAAGATATTAATTGCCCCGGGCATATTACAATAAATTTCGGCTGACGCCAGAATAATTCATTGTATAATCGGAACAATCAGCCGAATTGGATTGGTAGCGATGAATGACGAACGGTTTCAGCTTCTAACGATATCTTCCGGGAATTTATCGCTCCCGTCGCCAATTGTAATTGATTGCACTTTACTGGGTTGCATTTGAAGGTTTTCCTCATTGGAACATTTCGTGAAAAATCAGGCTTGTTAGTGTCGATTTCCTTCCATTCGGCCAGCAATTACCAAATGATCTGCAGTACCGAAATATTCTGTTCTTTCTTGACTCGCAGCTGTTTGAGCTGTCTCCTCTTTGTATACGATGAAAAGTTTTCTTGGGATTCGGTTTCATTTCCGCAAACTTTCAGGTTCATTTATTGACTTGTTTGAGGGTGCGCAAGTTAAGTAATATTATTCGTTATAATAATCTGGAATAAGAAACGCGCCTTTCTAAAGCCAGCTCTCTTCTCGGTATAAGAGCTCTTTAGTATATACAGGATGGTTGACAATTCGATGCTCACCATTTGGGATCTCGGATAAGGTATACGAGGGAGGTCTGTTTAGAGGAAATTAGAGAAAAGTTTCACAATTTTATACGTTTTAAAAATCTAAAACAAAATTATAATCGAAATTTCTTATTTTAACTAGAAAGTGCATGGGTTCTAGGGTTCATGCTTATCACTGATCTTATATATACCAAAGACAGAGAAAAACGCTGCTGCAGACATGAATGGCCGTTTCACTCTTGTTGGAGCTCTGCGGCATGCCACATCAACAAGTGTAATTCCCTATCTTTTGCATAAAATCAGTTATCACACTAAACTCCAGGATTTATAAGCAGGAGCGACATCTATCTTGGTTACCATAACTCCCAACACTATAATAGAGAAGCTCTACCCTAGAGAGACAAGACTCCTCGTTAAGTTAAAATTCTTTTAGGACTTCACAAGTCAATTGGGGAGTGCTATAGCCTAGCATATGTTGCAGGAACACGCGTGCATGCGATAACCCATAACATAGACCATGAATTTTGATATCTTTTGTAGAAGACATAACATTTTGTTTTTTAATTTTTTTTTATAAAATATTATTTTTTTATCAAAAATTAGTGTAAGGCATGATTTGGTATAGCAGCTTTGGAGTCTAATTTTTTAATAATTAGAAAATATACCGTGTTAAGTATACCGTAACGTTTTCAATGTAATGATTGAATTTAGACCTATGTTTTGAAGCAGAAATGGCCAATAAACAGACTCAGGGATACCTTTGTCCTCTTGCTTTTCAAAATACAAGCGAAGAATTTTTTTCGCATAGTTTTAGTGTATACCTAGTATATAGGTACCGAGTAGATGGAACGAAATGAACAGTTTTTGCATATGAAAGAATGATGTTGTCAGTTATATGTGATATCCTGTCATTTGATTCGGTTTTGTCTAGACATGCATGGGAATCTGCTGTATATGTTAAGGAGGATTCCAGAAGTTATATAGTCAGGAGTGATCGATTTTATTCCTTGCAACGCCTATAAAATGCTAGTTTTTGTGGTTGGTTTTATTACTCTATTGAACACTACATTAAAGTTTTATTATATATCGATCTATACTATTTACGATTATAGGGCGATTTCAATTCATCATTTGAAAACGAAAGAAAGTCCTGTTGTAATTTATCACTTGCCATTCTGTAGACAAAGTTGTACCAAACTACTTTAAAGTGAACTTACTATTCGGAAAATGTGAAATCTACTAGATATTTTCAAGAGAGAAAACCGTTTGGGTTGATATATGCATTCTTCTGATAGTTTCGGGGCTGCTTCTTGCATGCACCATAATTTTTGTAACTTTGTTTCTCGATATCGAAACCCTAATTGTATAAAGTTTGATATATTTTCTTAGAACACTGCGATGTTCTTTATTATTCTATTACATGAAGTTCTGGTTGCCATGGACCTCTTCCTAGCTGATAGTGTTGGACATCAGCATTCGAATTTAAGTTTTGATCAGTATGTTAATCTTCAAATAAGTAAAGCGCTTATTTATGAAGTTTTAATAAAAAATAATAAAAAGTAAAACTTTACAAATTATATGTGTACGTGATTATCGTATCAAAACTTTTTTACCCCGAAACATATTAGACCAAAGCTCTGGATAAAAAAGCAAATATTTAATGGCCGTGAGCAAATGTTAAAGCTGTTACTCAAAAGTACGTGTTTTTTAACGCGTTTAATAGGCTTTTTATGAAGCAATAAAATTATCTGAGTAGTCTCCTCTTGGCTATACACGTTCGCGGATTTCTCCGGGTACGAAATCCCGCAGATTAGGACGACGTGACTGGCGATCGTTTCACCGGATTATGCCTTTGATCCAGACACCGATGTTTTTAATAATGAAACACCTGATCTTCCTGTCAATGATTCTTTAATAGCATGTTATACTACAAAAAAAAAAAAAAAAAACGAAAAACAAAAGAGGCGTAAATTGCAATGCCACACTGCTGCAGGTGACCTTAAAAATAATGGATGATGGATGTCTGCTGGCGTCAAATTATTGTAAATATATTTACATACCTAGACTTAAACGTAAAAATTTGTTAAGAGGCCAAAGAGAAATTATTTATTTTTTTACATTTTTCCACAATTTTATTTATAATAAAGTGTCCTAAATGGGTTCAAAAATTGCTGCATCTCGATCAGCTGTTTTGTCCGGCAAATAATCATTCTATGTAATATGTCATCCATGACCTTAAATTTTCCTCAAAAAAGTTGTTGAAGCAGTTTATACAACAAAACGTTAATTCAAAAAGTTTATACGTTCTCATTGATTAAATTCTTTCTAGCAGTTTTGAGCAGAGAAACAATCAAAGACAATAAAGCACCCACAATAATTCTGCCTTGTGTCTTCGCTTGTGTCAATTAGTGCAAGTTTTTTAAATAAAGTTGTTACAAATCTATCCTGGCCTGTATTATTTCCTTTCAAAAAAAAAGAAATTAACAATAGATACTTGTACATGGGAGATAGTGACAAAAATGTCTTGTATCTCCCAAATGGAAGAAAAGTAGGTTTTTTAGTTAGAGTCCCCTGCTAAAAATCCGCCTTGTCGAGTAGGGGTTTAGCGTGTTGCATAGAGCGACTACGCCTTTTGCCCAGATTTTCGTGAGCGATTTCAAAAAGAAGCTACCATTTGGAAAAAATTACTGAAAGGCATCGAGGCAACCCCCTCCCGAATTGAGGGAAAAATATTTTCTTCCAATTTGCTCCTTGCCGAAATCTCCAGTACAATTATTATTAAAAAGGCACAAATTTAAAAGTCATATCTAGGAAAATTATACAGCCTACTTAATTAGATGTGTTAATTATCGTAGAAAATATTGGTTACAATTAATTTTAGAAATCTTTAATAAATCATTAAACGTAGATCTACATAGGTACTAACCTAAAAGCGTAAGACAGGTCGCAGCCAGAATTATATTTGCAATGAAATTGATATTGAGTCTTAGCTTTGCAATCCTTGCATGATGGTTATCTCACGACATGTGGTAAGTTTCCCACAATGTTTAGTTGGGAATGAAGATGCAAAGAAATCTCATGGGTTTATTTTAGTTTTCATATCATCAATTATCACTCGAGGATTTTGTGCTATGAAAGAACCTTTGTCGGTTTTTCCATATACAAGGGGTAGGAGCCCCCGCATGCATTAGATAGGCATTATCACGCTCCATGAACAGGCGGATATTGTACGTAGAAAGCTGCATCATCTCGGTTGTATGCAGGCAGAGGGCATAGAGAATCTATCTTCTTTCGGTTAGTTACTTAGGATTTTAGTGCGATCATTCCTTATTCGTTTTCCAATTGATTAGGATGTTCCTGTCGAGAGCCTAGTCCAAGATGGACAGGACGGCAAGGATTATGAATGATGACCGATCGCATGCGGCCATATATCTCAATCTAACCTGCTCCTCTCTATATATCAATTTATCTGTCTTTCCTAGGGTTTTATGCCGTTACATTAATCTCTGTGAGTGCTCCGCGATGTCCTTCGCGCTTTATAAACTTTTATAATATCTCTCAACAGTTCAATAACGTGCATTATGCAAATTATATTATAAATATATTCACCGCTCTCCCTGCTTGGTAAAATTCTTATTCTGTCTCCGTACCATTTGTGTTTTTATTCGCCCTCGTAAATATGATTGAAATTGATAGCCTGAAAAACTCAACCCAGGTCCCAGAACAAACTTTGATCGTAAAAATTTTCAGTTATTTTATATTTCTTTCAAAAAGTAATCTTGTGGGAAATATTCGGGAGACTTTGAGTGTTCGGATGCATTTGTATGAAGATGCGAAGACTCGGGAATGATCAGAGAAGTATTAGCTCTGCATTCACGCCATTTATTCTCTCCAACTTTTCGCAACTATTAAAATACTTCACCCAAATTTATGGCAGTTGAATAAAAAATGAAACATATTCAAAGTAATATTTCTGATGATATAACGAGGTTAACGCGGTATATTTTCACGCACGAGAGACATAAAAAACCGATCAAATGTGAATAACTTCTACTGAATAACGTGCTTGTGCCAAAGCGGAAATTTAGTGTTTCTAAGAATTTCAAATGTATTATATTAAATCTGTTTTCACTTTTACTACGTCAATACGATGGCCTATTTTTTCATATAAGTATTCTAAAACGGTTCGTTATTTCTGTCATATAGAGGAATGGAATTAATTAAAGGCTTTTTAAGTATAGGTACGTCATCACCTATACTGAACCAGACAATATATATAGATAGGGGTTACTTTTCAAACTCTTCTCAAAGTATACCTACCTATACGTAATACCATTCATATTCCTCTATGCTTATGTTGTTGAACTTTCTTTGTTGCGACTTGTCTCCATGCGGAAAAAATCCAATAGTTGTCCAGTTTGTCTTTTGGATCGGACTAAATTGATCAACCTCTCTCTCGAGTGAATGTCATAGTTTTACTGCATTACCGGAACGCTTACAGGGATCAGATAATCCGCTGACTGAATGAAATCGAAGCCATAATCCAATTTTATATTAAAACTTTTTCATCCCTTTATGGGGGAAGCAAAACGTCCTAGGACTATCGGCACATTTTATCGTCGCTACCTAATTCGGGAACCGTCTATAAATTGATACAGAGCAATTGTTATTAATGACAGCCTTACTTTTTAAACGACAGTTTTATTGTGGCTTCTTAAGATAACTGTAGGCAATAATGGGTAGTTTTTCTTTCTTTTGTCGAAGCGAACCGTAGTAAAAAGTAAGAACGGTTGCCGTCCTGTTGGTGGCGCCAGAGACGGTGGCGCCGTCAGCGTCGGTCGTTCTGCGGGTGGGGGGCGCGCATCCCTTGTAAGTGAAAGCTCTCCGACGGGCAAGTGGCCAGACGTCGTTGCCACCATCTGCAAAATATCCCCAATTGATGCAAAAAATTCAAAAATATTCAGTACATGCTCGCTAATTTATATTCCCATTGTAGTAAACAAATAAAAAAAAGATAGTAAACTACCATCTACTACAATCTATTGGCTTGATTGAGACAAAAGTTTCATTACTTTTAGAACAGCCGTTAACATGTGATACCAAATATCTCTATCATCTAAACTATGGCCGTAATGCTTCTTTAACTTCATCGCATGGTCAAAATGAAAAGTTTTAATTTGCTTAAAAGTGAAATTTAAATTTTATCTCATTTGGCATCACTGGTTGAGATTACTTTTAGTACTGAAGCGATGGTAGACTAAAAACCTCGTCAATTGCATATTACTATACAAAGAACTTCACTACAAGATTAAGAAGTAACATGTTGGTTGGTCCAATATTTGTGTAGGCCGCAAATAACTCCGTCAGATGGTGCACTAGGACACAGAGAGCATCGTCATCGTCTTCGGTTGACTGGACTATCGACAGCCTGTCCTATATAATCGATTAAGATAATACACTTAGGGAAAACGTCTTTTTATATTATTACACTGGGAAAATAAACTCACGCCCAGTTTGAAAACTTTTCACAATGTATAACGTTTAAATTGGATACAATGTATGTGAATGCATTTTGTTGTCATTAATTTTAATGAAGGCAAGAATGTATATTTTTTGTACCATCAGTTATCAGAAATAATTTCTGAGTATTATATGTACCTAGTTCACGTATGAGTGAATATTGTAACTGACTTTTAATAAAATATGTAAATTTCGATTGAAGTGAATTCTGCCTTTGCATGGATGGTACATAAATTATTTCAACCTACACGAAAATGGCGTGACGTGATCCCGCCAGACAATACCTTATTTTTTAGTGAAAATTTCTTACATCAACCTTCATAGTTTTTTATGTGAGTTGTTACAAGCCTAGAGTGACTGATGATCTAAAATCCCATTTTTGTGAAGTTTTTAGTTTTATTCTCGGTTTTATTATTATTGTCTCATATAGTCCAGAACACTTTTAGGACGGGCGGTATTATTTATTTATTCCATTCTACTATGAATTGTTTCACCCTTCTAAATCAAACCTGTTGCATGCAAGCGAATTTACAATAACAAGGAGATTGTGGAGGTTATTAATCAGATGTTTAGATACTCTGCGCTTAGGACCTTCCGGCGAGAGTAAATGGAAGGAAATTCATGTCCGGGCAGGAAATTCAACGTTTTCTAATTAATATAGCAATCCTACTTGATCGAAATGAAATGAGAAGTTTTTGAAAGCTGCCTTGCTTCTACGTTTCTTAACGAATTGCTTATGGCTACCTACCTTTAGTATTATTGATGAAATGATTCCAAAGTTATGAGTAAAAGCAAGTTATAAGAGTATGTTTGATAGAATTTTTGTCTCTTTCCAGATTAAATCGAGACTTGGATAACTCTAGAAGGTTTCATTTAAATAATACGGATTGATGATGTTTGGGTTTTTATGGGTAATTGTTAGATTGCTGACATGATTTAATGAAAGGCAAACTTTTATAAGCTTTTTTGTTGTAAGTCAAAATATGTTATAATAGATAAAAAGAAATGTTCCTCTGTCACTTGTGTTAAGGCAGACAATTAAAATGAATGAATAGTTTGAAACTGGAAGATACCTGGAAGCAGTGTCCTGTTTTGCGCGAGCATGCGCTGTTCCTTTATTTAAAATTATCTACTAACTGTAATAGTGTTTCTTGAGAATGATTTTTTCCAATCATTTACATGTTATGTTATTGTTCCAGGTACCACATCGAAGCAGAGCTGTGTGCCACCAAGGATAATAAGCTGAAGCTGAAGATAGAGATTCTCTTTGCCGCCATAATTTGTTCGTGCAGCCTGTTGACAAATGTAACCTTGTTAATATGATCTCGTGTTATGCTCAGTAACTGTTGTACATGGTGTACAGAGATGCTTTTTACGTCCTTTAGGTAGATAATGTTGATGAGTACTGCAATTGTTTAGTTTAATATGTTGTATATTAAGTTCTGGATTACATGGTGCCATTATTACTATTATATTACCTAAGTTTAAGTTGATAGGAAGCCGAAGGTTAGAAATGCAACGCACTGGTTGGCAGCTCAATCTTATGACGGAGAACATTTCTGTTTTTGAGAATAGGAAATTTTTTAATGAATTTTTATGTAACGTTAAGGCCAGGTTTTATTATATATATAGTGTATTATAAAGAGTTAATATAAAGAAGCAGCATTGCGAAGTGTTAATATCGTCGACGTTGTAAATAGTGTTAGATTTAGGTGCTTTGCGTACCTTTTGTTGATTTATTTTCATGTTTAGTTACTTTTATATTCACGATTTTATTCTCGTCATGTCGGTACTGGTCATATTTTACATTGAATAAGAATACCAAAATCTTGTCCTGTATCATTATACCCCCCGAAATCCTTGAAAATTTGTAAGAAAAGAATTAGAAATATGTTTGGGTGGGTATACAAACGTGAGGGAGGAATAATGTGCATTAAAATGAACGCATTCCTCGAATTCAAATGTGTATTTAAAATTAATGAATACCTAATGCATGTTAATATTTTAATTAATTCATTGCTGCAGAAAAAATGATCAAGTTTACAAATCCTTGAATGACCTCGAATTCAAGTTGAGTTAATCATTTAGTTACGTACCTATATTGTTACCATTTAAATATATTTAGGAAGAATTAGGCGGTAAAAAAGTTTGCATCAAAACATTGAGAATTTTTGTTTTTTTATGTTTGTGGAAATGAATGCGAAATTTCACATCTCTTCACATGAAAGGGTTTATGAACAAAAAATACTATTTATTATTTAAATTAAATAATTAGTTATTTATGCAATTTGTTAAGTTATATTTATAAAAATTATATTTAAAAATTCGTAGTGATACTGTACCTAATTTTATTTATTACGCTTTAAATATTAAGATTTGATTATTTTGATGTACAGGACAGATTTTGGTTGAGTGTATAGAAAACATCATTTGTTTTATCATTTTAGTGTATATTTTTTTACTACTGTACTTTTACTACTACCTACTTGTAAAATGTTTGACGTAAATACTTGTACTGTTATGAATGTTAAAACTTATTTTCAATTTACTATTTAGTTTCATTAAATTAATGTCCTGTAAGTTGAAATAAGTGTTACTTTTAATATTCATTAGGTTACTTATATGACCATATACATACAACGCTACCTATATTTTCGATGTGTATATTTTCAAAAGAGGCAAACGTTAGGAAGTCTATGTTGTAGATAAAATTGCGTCTCTTTTTCATTTTCTTTTTTTATTTGTATATTATCGTTATCATTTCATTCCTAGATAGTTCAGCGTCTAAATTCGTTGTTATTAACGAGAAATAGTCAATTACGTTGAAATTGCTACATGTCAATTTATACAAAAAAAAAAAAAACAGTACCTTGGAAAAAGAACACTCATGCTACAGAATACTATAGTTGGAATACAAAATGGATATTCTAGGATATCTATGTTTTGATTTGATCGCAGAACACTGTACTTACGTATGCACATGCACAATAAGCAATGAGTGTACTTTATACAGTGTGATAGCCGCTATGTCAGGTGCCTCAATTTTCTTTAAATTCGTTAATATTTTATTATAAATACTAATTTTAAGAAATTATATAAATATTATATAAATTCACATATTGCTGTTTCACAAAAATATATGAAAAAAAAATATAAAGAATTGTTTTATTTTATCAAATCCATTCTCTAATAACCTTTCGAAAACCATATTCATAATCATCCTTATACATTAGAGAACGTTCCTACTTCTGTATTGGAATACTTCCTCTCATCTGATTGACCAGGTAATCAATTTACGCGATTTGAGAATTATTGCTCCTTATGAACTTAGTTTTGGCGGGGAAAAACAAACCCAAGAAGTTCAAGGCATAAAAGAGTTATCGATACTGATGAGCAAGTTAACTTATTGCGAGCTATTTGCCATTGTTATTTTAAAAGTCACTTCGGAAGTACCTATATTACATCACAGTCATAAAGAAAAGTATCTAAACAGAAAAACGTGTTCATAAAAGAACTGTAATTTTGTTCCCTTATAAAATTTCCACGAACATTTTTCTCTATTCACTCATATAGTATCTCAAGTACCTTCAAGTTTTTTTTTTTGGTATGGAGATATGTACTTCAGCAAGTACACCCCCAAAAAAAATAAGCCAGAAATATAATCACCAGGTACCTAATATATTAAAAATCTCTTGCTGAAATGATGGTTCATTTCAGTGACTTAGAAACTATAATAGTCACTCTAAAGGTAAAAAAATATATAAAACAGCAAGTCGATATTGAGGCAGGGAGATGTTAAAGCGCTTGCTGCCTCAAGGCGCATGTGGTTGGGTCTTTTTGATGTTACTGCACTTAGTGACAATACTTTGAAAATTTAAAGTTCGAGATGTTGTTGAGTTTTCTCATATGCTTATCGTTGTTTGGTGGCTTTTTTTGGCTTAAGGGATATTATTTCAATTCTGTTAGGCGGGTCTATATTGCTCTGGAATGTTTAACTAGAGCCAGTGCCAACACTAATGGAACTATACATTAACATAATGGAAGATTTATTAAGATTTTCTCAAATTATTCGAAATCCAGATTTAATGCAGCGGGATCCAAATGGATTTAGAGTATGTAGTTAAATTGTCGTATGCAGAGCTCTTCCTGTTTATATTACAGTAAGTAGAAATAGGCAGCAAATTTACCTGACGACTGGAAGTTAGTAACTTGATAGACTCGGACAATGCAGAATAATTATTATGACTCAATCACAATGTGTACTATACCTAAAATGCGTATATACCACTTTTTTGAATCATGAGAATTATTTGGAGCCAAGGGGCTTTAACGGCTGTTGCTAATCACAACAGACTTACGGTATCCTGGATAAAAGAACACTAAAACATCAAAGGGAGTGAGCCAAAACTCCCTCTGCGCCCGAGCATGCTGTGCCGCTGGTATTAGGCGACCTCTAGCCATTAATAAAACAACGGGTATTTGTTTATGTTGGATAATAGATAATTTTAATTGTGATGAAAATTCCATGACAAAAATAATATCGAACATCTATTGGGGACAAGCGACAAGACAGAGTGAAAGTCGACAATTACCTCTCTCTGAAGAGACAAGCATTTGGAGGAGTGTCAGACGAGGATGCATCCTGTCACCGATTCTATTCAACATCTATTCGGAGTATATATTTTGGGAAGCAATGGAAGATGAGTCGACTGGAATAGTAATCAACGGCACAGGCATCAACAATAACAGGTATGCCGATGACACCATTCTGGTTGCAAGTATTCTCGAAGACCTGCAGAGACACCCACAGGAACAAAATCCTAGCAAGAATCGAGCAAGCTGTATTTATTAAAATGAAGAAACTGCTAACGGCTAACAGGCAATATTAAAGAGGCTCATTAGGCTACCGGGAAAGGGTTGATTTCTGTGACCATTTTTAAATCCAATATCGACGTCAAATTAGTTTTATTAACATTTTTGTAATAACTTTCGTGTCAAGAATAGATAAATTTAAAAAATTTCCACTTAGACTCGATACCTTCTTCAAAAATGGCCACAGAAATCTGACCGTTAACTTAATGAGCCTTTATAATACCCGCTGTAAGGATTTATCGCTTGACTTAAGAACAAGAATCGTTCGCTGCTATATGTTTCCAGTTTTACTCTAAGTGTTGGAACGATGGACTCTGAACAAGGAAACCTCCAAGAAATTGGAAACCTTTGAGATGTTGACATATAGGCAATTACTGAGAATCTCCTGGATGGATAGGGTCACAAACGAGAATATTTTGAACAGAATGAACAAAGAACTGGATATTCTGTTTACCGTGAAATAAAGAAGCTTGAGTTCCTGGGGCACATCTCCGAAACTTCAAATATGAATTTATGCAGCCAGAGAAAAATCACAGGCCGTAGAAGTGTTGGTCGACGCAGGATTTCCTGGCTACGTAATCTGCGGAGCGGTTTGGTCTGTCATCTGTTGGACTGTTTCGCGTAGCCGCATCCAAGAGTAGAATAGCCATGATGATCATCAACCGCCAGAGGTGACGCTGAGCCCAAGAAGAAGAATTGTTTATGAAGGATAATGGATAATTGTAATTGTGATGACGGCAAAATGCACCCATCGGCTGCTTACCCAAAAAAATTATACCGGTACCGACCGACAAATTCACTAAATACTTTTTTCCAAATATCCCGACCAACACTCAAACTAGTGATTGGCACCAGGCACTGCGGACTAAACAAACATATCCATACGATGAGAATCAACCCTGACCCACTATGCAGGGAATATCATGAAGAGGAAAGAGACTGTGGAACATATCCTAAGCCATATTGTCCTTCACTCTATAACATCCATGGATCTATTTGTCCTATTTTCATTGCTTTTTTTCATTGATGTGGTCCTCCTTCTGTAAAATATTTTATTTTCCGCGTTTGATTTAACCGTGTAACAATGACATCGTCGTAGAGAATAAAAATAATTGTGCCAATTAAGTACCATGTAAGTTATCTGTCTAAATACCCATATCAATAATAATAATAATAAAACATTATTTTGTATGTCTGAAGTTGCTACTTTGAAAATGGCGAAACACGTAGGTAGGTTTTTTACTACACATTACTAAATCCATAAGCATAATATACAAAGTGTAATTTTAGAACATCAGTGTTTTATTTATCATCCTTACTTCGCATTCCTAACAGAATCTAGACAAAATAAGGCAACAGAGAATGTTTCTTCAGAGATTAAAAAATTAACATTCTAGGAATATGATGTAAATTTTTATATTATCTTGAAATAATCACATATTATACAAGTGTGACTTATACTTGGGAAATGAAAAACTGGCAACAGTAGTTAAATACTATACTCTACCGTAAAATCTGAAGATTCCTCATAGTGCATGATTATATTCGTAGATAGTTTGGTATCTTCCGGACAATTATTCAAGTCCATATCAATTCGAATGGTTACATCTTTTACGGCTACTAAAATAAAATAAGAGCGTGTAGTTTTCCGAAACTTTTGATATCAGCAGAACTTAAAGCTGATATATGGATGCTTTAAAACTACTTTATCAAATTTAAGGTTTATTATACTTTCTCTATACTTTATTTCTATCTCGAACTATCTCGAAACCCTAATTTATCTAGTTTAAAATCGTGGGGCTCATATATCAGTTATATTTAGTAACCGTGAAATTCAAGCGTGCTTGGAAGTGCGAAGATTGCTGCTAGTGGTAATATATAAAATATCCCTTTCTCTTAAATAATTCACCATTTATATGCACAAGTTCAAACAACGTTTATACGGCAATACATATTTTGTTAAGTCTAAGAAGTTTTATTTAAAGATCAATATTTGTCTTGAAACTGCTTTGATAGCGCGACTTTTCCAGTAGGTATTTCGAATGAACAATGCAAATAGTACTCACTCTTTGAATAAGGGGGAGAATTTGTACATACTGATGAAGTTAAATTTACTTGACGGTACGTATCCAAACGTCAAACATTAAATTTTAAACTTAATGTTTCCAACTTGCTAGCTGAATACATAATGTCTCCAAATTTAATGTACTTTTTCCTAAAGTCTGGAATCCGTCAGTAGCTATAGATTGTATAGCTTTCTGTACTAGAAGAAATCTGATATATTCCGCCCGCTCCTAGATATGCTCTATAAAAAAAAACTAAGATACTCAAATAGGATCTAATATGCTTAGGTAAAATTCTAACTATTAGGTGAAAAACGATGTAGATATTTACGGTGTAACACACTGGCCGCTGTCAAGTGGCACACTCGCCAGGCGGTGATTTACGTTTCATCGAAGCCCACCGCGCGGCGCTTCTGTTACTTTAAAACCTCAATTCAATTATTATTGGTTTTGAAACATCGCCTAGTCGGCCTACATGTACCACCACCTCGGCGGCGGCCGCCGGTGAAACTAAAACCTTATGCGACGAACTGTGCCATTTTCGGCAGCGGAAAGGGCGAGCAATGAGTACACCGTAACCTAACTACATCGTAGGTAGAATTATCACATAAATTAGTAAAAACTAAAAAAAAGAGAAGTCCACTAAATTCGATTACTTTTTTTTCTGCCCTTTCACTGGCAGAAGTTATAGAGACGATCATATAACTTTATTAGGAAGTGGCAAATTTTCAATGCAGTCTTAAAATATAAAGGCTTGGACTGAAACAGTATGCCGTAGCTCATCCCTTTTTTGAGTTGTATCGCTCATCTGAACATTCCAGAAGAGTTAATTATGCTGAAGATGTAAACCTATTGTAGGTTACTGAAAGAGATTAGCTTTCATTGAAGCTGAGACCTCGCACGATAAAGCTTAGAATAATACGATTCCCCAAGAGAAACTAAGAATGTCTGCAAGAGTAAAAGAACTCATAGTCAAATGCTGATGGTCTACAAACAATGCTTTCGCGTGTTGATTTGATATCTTCGATGACCATGCAAAGCTTCGCTATGGATGTGCCTTATCGTCTCTGAACGAAGAGTGAGGATAAGCAGGCCATTTAGATTAGATTTAGATTCCCCATGAGTGGACCATCGTGACACCTCCACTGTGATATTGTGGCTCACATCTTGTCGTGCTACAGTAACCCCATCAGGCCAGTCTCTTTAAGGAAGCTGACCATCGTGACCGTTGTTAATGTATCAAGGTCCTTCGGTATGGAGGAAGCCTCTCGAAGGTTTGTAATCTGAACGTTCCTAAAGCTGGACACTCACATAGGATGTGTTTTTGATCGCAAATGGCTAAACATATCCTGCGCAAATGATGATTCAACTTGCAGTGGCCAGTATACAGGATGTCCCAGCTTATTCGAAGCGGTCTCTGTAGGCCAAACGATGGATTTTTTCCAAAAAAAAATTTGCAAATTCAAGTACAGGATCACAATGGCCATAGTTTAAAATTATTTTGGAGTATACAGAGTGTCCCATATCCCATATGACAGTGGCATATCAAAGTTATGTTTTTTTAAATGGAATGCTCCTATGTTATTGCATTTTTAGATTGCCTGAGAAGAGAAAATAAGATTGGTTTTTACAGTTGGTATTTAAATTCAGAAATTTTTGAGTTATAAACAAGTGAAAATCGTCATTTTTCAAGTTCAAGGCCCTGTACATTGAAAACGGTTCAAGATAGAGAAAAACGGCTTACATGTCCCTGTTTTAACTTTTCATGTACTATCCCATGATGTAGATAAAATGTTTATACAGGGTGATAAAAAATTTGGAAAATTCTGAGATTTCTCCACGCGTCGCCAAATAAAAAAATCAAAGAAAGTACAAATGTTTCTATACCATAGAATAGTACATGAAAAAGTAAAATGGGGACATGTAAGCCATTTTTCTCTATCTTGAACCGTTTTCGTTGTACAGGGCCTTGAACTTGGAAAATGACGATTTTCACTTGTTTATAACTCAAAAACTTATGAATTTAAACACCAACTGTAAAGGCCAATCTTATTTTCTCTTCTCAGAAAATCTAAAAATGCAATAGCATAGGAGCATTCCATTTAAAAAAACATAACTTTGATATGCCACTCTCATATGGGACACTCTGTATACTCCAAAATAATTTTAAATTATGGCCATTGTGATTCTGTACTTGAATTTTCAAAAAGTTTTTTGAAAATGTCCACCGTTTGGCCTACAGAGACCGCTTCGAATAAGCGGGGACACTTCAGCGGGGCTTTCAGTTAATTCCTGTTAAATCCCAATAGTTCTTTGGTCGTTTTTTTCGAAGTACCCTGTATAAAGACCTTAGAATGGTTCAATCTTGGTAAGTTTTGTCAGTGCTGGAGGACTTCGTTCTCAACGCAGTTTCGTATTTTTGTTCTCGCAATATCCAGTTAACATTCCAGGTTAGTTGACAGTTCCAGACCAACTTGAACTTGTAGTGGCTGGAGCTAAGGGCTTTACGAGCCGCTTGGCTATCTAAAAATATTTTCATTATCTGCGTTGGCAGTCCATCTTTTCCTGAAACTGCGCACAGGCTTTATGAGATCGATTTCGGCCTGGCAAGTGGTTGCGTGAAGCCTCAGGCTCGAGACGACTATATTCTTCGAGCCAGCGCTACACACCCCAGCTCCAGTACTTGTGGATGTCTTAAATCCGTGGGTGAACCATCTGAAATCTGGTGTCAGGTGTTCATTTCTGTTGTCCTCCCACTCGTCTCTTCCCGGGAAAAAGACCTTATTTATTAAGGTTAGGTTATTTAGGTTACGAAGGTGTGTTTGCAAATGATTCTTTACTTCTATAGTAGGTATCATCTCAGACGCTTGCAGACGATTCAGGAAGAATATTATAACGAGACTGCTCTGGAAAAAGTCTAGTAATTGCTTCTTTAACCTTTAACATTCTAGTCCACGATTTGCTTGTTTGTTTACATTCTTTTTTTTTATACTGAGTTAGTCAATGACATGTTCGCGACAGTTCCAGTCACATGTCATGTGACACATCGACAGACAGACGTTAGTTCTATGGATTTCTGGAGTGGGCTCGCCGAACAATCTGAAATTTCCAGAATCCACGAATCGACGGCCGGTTCAACGTTCGAGAAAGTACCTACTGTTTCGCTGCCCGTCGGGGGAGCTATATAAGAGCATCCTCGCGGTTGCGTAAAACAGTTTTAGTTTGGACATAGAGTGAAGTGAAGACAGAGCAGTAACTAGTGGAAGCTGAACAGAGCAGTAGTGAAGTGAAGTGTAAAGTAAGGGAGCCAGTAGTGATAGTTAGTACAAGTAGTAATCAGCTGTGTGTGTGTTTATTAGAATTAGAGGTTATAATTTGGATTAGTCAATAAAGTAATTTGTAAGACTTTTGGTGGTGATTTATTATTGAGAAACCCGTAACAATATTTTGACCCGCAAACCCGAATCTTTTATTGTCTCTCCAAAGCCCATGCAAGTTTTAGCTCGAGCATTACAGCGGCTGCAGTTGAGGGAAATGTTAGAGTAGTTCAAACGTATAAAACGGTCCTCAAATAAAAAATTAAAAATAAGTTGGACATTGTAAACACCTTCAGAATCTGAGTAACAATTTGTTGTGCTACTTGGTCTTGGTGTCTTGCTAGCTACCCCTATAATAGCGGGTTTGGTTATTGTCTAGAATCTAGAATCCTATAAATTATGTCTTTGCTAAGGACTTGATACCAAGCAAGTTCTTAACTAAAATTCCTAATGATCATTCTCGAAATTTGGTTTGTCCGATCCCGGTTAGGGAATTAAGTATAAACGGACTCAGGGAGGAAGGACTTGTATGCAGCACTTTATGAATTATGTCTTTATTTTTATTTTTTGATATTTTTTCATCTTTTTGATATTTTTAAGATGTGCCCAAAAAATACCTAACGATAGACTCCTTATAATAGATTAGTGAATAAAACTCTCATATAAAACTTCTCATGACAAAATGGATTTTAAATCCCGGAGATATATAAATCTGCAGCAAACGCGCCATTAGCGTGAATACAAGAAGTAACAATATTTCATCGTCTTACCGTATGGCTGGAGGAGCATGCCGGCGGCCCTCGCGGCGTCGAAGACTGGGTCCATCGGAGATCCATCCATCTGCTTATTCTTTGAGCGTAATTCTTTTGAAACTGTTCACCGGAATCATCAGTCAGCGTCACTTCCGGTACAATGGCGACTCGTGGGGCTTTGTTCCGGACCCCGTAACGGAGCTAGGCAGGAACGGCACCACTGCGAGGAGAATTAACGCGGACTTTAGCCGTCGGTGCGTTTAATTAATCGGCTAATTGAAAACTTGCGGATTTTTTCCACTTGTTCGGAAAGTAAAGTGATTTATCCTACCGATATTTAAGACCAGTGATCTGGAATATGCCCGTGAAACTGGCTGATTAATTTAAATAAGAGTTAAGGGCTCCGGGAAACAATTTTTGATGCTTTTAATTTACTCGGAAAGTAATTATTCAACTTCTGTCGAAACCACAATGTTTTTAGAGCATTTCTGATTTTTAACTTCCAAGTCAAGGATGAGGAAAATGAAAAGTTCAACGGGTAGCTTGTTAACAGTTTATACGGAAATATAGATACACATCATAATAAACGTATAGCGAGCGATTCCTCTCAGCCAAACAGAACGAAAACCAAATTGATTTTATGCTGTTCCAGCATTAGGTTTATTTCCATTAAGTTTTTTTTTACTAAGTATAATTTACCTGCTTGTTTGTAATAAATTTCAACACGAGTTAGTAAACCAGTGAAATAAAATTAATCTAGCTCAAATTAGCCTTAACTCGAATTGGCCATAAACTCGAAAGAAGAAGAAGAAAAAGGTATCTGAGAAGGCGAAGTTGTTGTCGGGAGTATTTTCTTCATACTCTTTCGTCGATTTTCAGGGAAGAACCCCACTAACGACCGTTGGTAGAATCCAAAATTCCAGATATAAGTTTTCCGACAGTGAGGCATAAATCTCATTAATGTTAGCCTTGGAAAACCAAACAAAGCTTCTGGTTCCGATGACTCAAAAAATGCGCCACTTCACTGTGACCTTTTTTCTGTCGACTTTTCAAGTTGTCTTATTAAAGGGAATATTTTTCTTCTTGCTGGAAATGCGCACGGTTCCACCCTATTCCCAAAAATAGCAAAAACACGATGCCAAATAACCATCGATCACTGCTTTCAGTAATATCCAAGATTATGGAGAAAGCTATTCCAACATCTTTTAAAGTACCTACTTGGAAGGAGCCAATATAGCGACCTCTAATACGGATTCTGCAAACAGGGTCAATTGGTGACCTTCTTCACCTACGTTACCGAGCTCAGGAACAGCGCTGTTGAGCACAATGGGAGGCATGATGGATTGTTGGCAAAACTGCAGGTTTATGGCATACCCGATAAATTCTGCATGCTTGTGGCTTGCGAGTTATCTCGGAGATCATCCTTACAGGTGGCCGTCGATGGAGCCTTTCTGAGACCTTTTTCATGAATGCGCGGTGTTCCTCAGGGATCCATTTTATCTCCAACTCTCTTTCTCATATAGGTATATCAAGGATCTTCTTGAAACAACAAAAAAAACTATGTATATACAGTTTTACCGATGACAGCACACTTATTATCTTCTTAGATCACTTATATCTACCTTAGACGCGCGAACATCTGCCATCCGACGCACATACTCTCAGAGATCAAGAAGTTGCCATAGTTGACAATTACATACAAGATATTTTAGTTTGGGTCGATAGAAAGTAGAAACCAAGTTCAATTTAATGATGGAAAAACTCAAGGTAGTCATCTTCTCCAAAAAGGCCAACGTTTTGGAGCCAGATATGCTGATGGCGGGGCACTCTCCTACTCCGTCGTCATCTCCTCGTTTACTTGGAGTGAGCCTCATTCGTACGCGTACTCTGAGATTGCTTGACTCAATTCAGAAAAGAGCCATTCACTTCATTGGGGACCCGGATATGACAAAAAAAATTTAGATACCCTCGAAAGTAGCTGATCTAACTCTGTTTTACATCAGATATTTTTATGGAAAGTGTTCAAAAGACATGGCCCGTTTGATCCCACCAAAAAGAAAGCCGGGCAAAAATACACGTCGAGCGCCAAAGCTCATCTCTATCAGGTTCATTTCGTTACACCTCGTACCACCCTATTTAAGACTTGAATTCAGAAAATAAATTATTTCTTTTAAACGAAAACGAAAAGGACATATTTTTCAAAAGTCGTTTCCCAGAACTGTTTTTATCCATATAAAGCAAACGACTCGTGCTGTAGGCACCGAAGAATCAATTTGTTTACCAACGAATGAATTACAAATAAATTTTTGCTTAGAAAGAGTTATTCGAAATACAAATCCAAAAGTTTTTGGTAGAAAAACTAAAAACTTTGCCCTTCGTCCAATTAGCTGTAACTGAATCGGTAAAACTGTAAGGTGAAAGATATCTAGTTTTATAGTTTAAATCTCAGACAAATTCTTTTCAAATCCATAATTATAGTTATATTTTATAGTAAAATCCTTCAAATCTTCATCTGCTCCTCTAATAAAATTTTTAGTACCTACTGTGTTCTTTGTCATATCATTAATAATTAATTGACCTATTGATGTGGTTCTATACTGTATAGGTGCCTGTACTGTATTAAACGCAAAGAAAGTAGGTCTGCCTACATTAAGGGTAAGAAATTTCCAAATTAAGAGTTAATTAGAAAATGCTTCTGATATGATTTAGAGCCAGAGTGAATTTTTGTTTCCATAGTCAGCTTGAACTCTCGAATCCACTAGAGAGTTCGCCGAGAATTCACGTAAACAGTTCAAATATCTGCAAGTTCATTTGAAAAGGTGCCGGATTAAAAGTTCCTCACAGTTTTATAAAGTCTGCGACGGACTCAATTTCATTTCCAGAGTTGCACAAGTCAAACTTTAATATTATCACATTAAAAGTAGAAAATGTAGCAAAATGAGAAAAAGTTTTTAAAAGAGTAGAATTAAAATTTAGCTTTTTTACTTCATTAACTTATTTGAATAATACTTTATGCTAAACCGCTAAAGTTGAAGTCAAGTTTGTTAACCAATTAATAAACATTCACATTTAGTAGGAATTATTAAAAGATTTCTTACTTTAGTTATTACTTATATCAAATAAGTTAATTGCTTTATAAAACGGAGTTGATAATATTACTTTTTAGACGGTAGCAAAAATGGTAGGTACCTACCTAAGTGGAGTGAATTATTATCAATGACGCAATCTTTTTTATTGACTCTTAATGATAAGATATTAATGATAATAATTTGGACACTATCGTCCTTTATATTCATTTTCCAGTTCTCTTGGTTTCGTTTTTTTCCAATATTTCCAAAGTGATCTATTATTATCCATTTTTAATTATGTAGGATGTCTGGCTACATTTGAATATTGAAAATTCATAACTGTTGGACCGTGGTCCATGGAGATTTACTGCAAATGCTTCGTTTACACTCGCGATAGACATAATCACATCAGTGACGAATTTTAGAGATGAAGAAGAATATTAAGCAGATGTTTATTTAATAATTTGATTTTTCTCTCGATATCGATAGTATAGAAAACGTGAGAGCATTTTCCATTTATTTTTTTGTTAACTGAATCAAGTATCATTCAGTTAACAAAGTGCAGTTAAGAAGATGATTTGAATCCTTACGTTTCTATAAATGTGTACTTAAGTCGATACACAGTTAACTGAATTTAGAACTTTCGGAATACTTGAAAACTTTTAAACGAAGTTGAAGTTATAAAAGAACGTGCCAACTTTTTTAAGAGCTGGAAGCATCAAGGAAAATAAAAGTCTCATACACATATTATAAAGTTGACAAAAATTTTAAGTATCTTTCTACTAAGAAGTGGATATTCTGAGAGAGCACTAGACTTTTTTTTATCTAATATCGATGTTCAATGCACTGATGCTAAAGGAAGTGTATAAACTCGTGTCTATCTATATTATTGGAGTGAAAGATTATCGTAGATGTAGACCGCAGATATAGTACTATGTACCTATTTCGGTAAGAAATTATTATGAATGATTACATAAACAAACTTATGATTACTTAAAAAAAGACTTCATTAAAAATGATTAAATAAACAAAAATAGTACCTAACCCGACACGAATTATTTTTTACGAAAAGATTTTTTCTAATTTCAACCATTTGTAACGAATTTACGTCTAATATACACATATAAATCACATATAAAATCAAGGATACACAGATAAATCAAAAGGATAAGGTAACATTAATATTTATTTCTAAAACGCAGCTTCCATTGGTCTAATACATATATCAACACTAGAGTTTATACACCAGAGTATACACGAATTTTACGCGCGACATTCGAAAACTGTATGCTTTTCGTCACTTGATGAGCATTACTCTGTCAAGTGCTTTCGAGTAATGGAAGCTCATAGGCATTTCAGCGGCTCACCACATTCCACCGATCGCAAAAATTTTATGTTTCTATGATTTTTTGTATAAAAAGTTATTACTTTTTATGTAATGCGGCCCTAAGAAAAATAAAAGTTGATTATGAAAACTCTGATGGGATCTAGTCGGCTTTGAAAATTTGAAATGTCAGATGGATAACGCATGATACAATAATAAAAAATATATGGTAAAAATAAGAAATCTCGATTTTTAGTTTTTTCAAGATATTATTTCAGGAACGGTCACAGATATCTTGTAACCCAGATAGCACCGAGTGTCCTATGGACGTCCGTTGAGTATCCATTATACGTCCATTGGTCCATGGACAATAAATGGACGTCCTACGGACTTCTCCGCACGGACTTCCTATGTACGTCCACAAAAGTATGTCCATTGGACGTCCATCGAGTTATTTTTGACTATTGCGCATGACGTGCTTTCGCAGACAAGAAGAGAATAGCAGCACAAATGCGTACGCACGCGCTAACCACCCCATCTTCCATTCTTCTACTATCATACAATCCACATTCCTACATTATACATTAATTCGTCCCAAGGAAAAACTTCCGCCATTCCCATCAAACTCAAGACTGCTAGCGTGAAGATGAAGACATCTGCATTATACAGTGAACAAAAGAAAGAAATTCGATGAATCTTTAATTTTTAGAGTTTGTGAAAAATCCAAAAACGAATATTTTCATTAAGTTTATCAATATTATCATAAACTAATATAATTGACAACTTTTCAATGAAAATTACCAGATTTTACGTAAAACTTAATGATAGAAACACGTAAGTAGGTGAGTACCTAGTAGTTTTCCTGTATCTTTAGCCGTTATCAACGTTGTTTTCAAAACAGAAAATTACCGTATATATATTCTATATACCTATCACTACATTTATTGGATTTTTCAAAACTCTAAATTTCAAGACTTATCGAATATTTTCTGTCTTTTGTTCCTCACTAAGATATTTATCAGCGAATGCTTTGTGGACATCCGATAACGGACTCTCTATGGACATCCGATAACGGACTCCCTATGGACGTCCGATAACGGACATCCTATGGACGTCCGGTAACGGACATCCTGCGGATGTCCAAAGTTGTGACAAATGGACACTGAGTGGACGTCCCATGGACGTCCATAGGACAAAAACGGACGTCCTATGGACGTTCTTTGGTACATAGAGGGATGTCCATTGGACGTCCTTTGTGCTGTTTGGGAAGTTTCGATGGATTCGAGATTGGCAATCACAAAATAGGGCATCTTTCTCTAATTTAATCGACCCTGTATCTCTTAGCGTTTAGGAGATACCCAGAGTGAGCTCTGAAATAAGGGACACCTTGCGTAGGTAAACAGATTTATATTAGAGAATGGATTTTTTAAGTGAAGGGCGTAAATTCAGAAAATGATTCCGTAATAGAGGAAAATATATAGTTGAAATATTAAAATTAAGTTTCTATTTCTTTTTTCAAATGAGGAATGAAACTGGTGAAACTGGATACGTAACGAGTCATACATAATATTCCAGAGATTACCAAGAAGGCTGTAAATTTTCATTGATGATACTTAGTTAGCCGCGATTTCAAATTTGGCAAGGAAAACCAAAGAATTAAGTCTCCTTTGAGGGCCAGGACAATCACATGGATGTAAAAGTCAATGAGGAATCCGAAGAAAGCGATGAGGGCCAGAAACTTTTTACGGTTTAGACGAAAATATCTTCAAAGACAAAATTAACAAATACAGAAGAAACCCAGATAGCAAAGTAATTAATAATTGACTAATGGAGTCTGGGATTACTGTTGTGCGAAACTTTTATACGCAGATCCATTACAGTATGTGTACACTATTTTTTTACTTGTTTTTTTTACTAAGGTAGGTTTCCATTAAAACGAGAAGTTGCTCCATCTTTTCTCGACAATTATGGTCAAACGGGTGACGCCATCTCTGGACGAGACTAAGGCAATTCAGTTCGAAGTTTGTAATATTAATTACAGTGTACGTCATCTCTGCTTATAGGAACTCGCGCGTACGGAAGAGGACAGCAGCAAACGGCAACTTACAGTTCAGAACTTCAGACGGATCTATATTTATTTTTATATAATCACAGTGACGATAAGAAAGTGTCCACTTTTCCCGCCATGTTACCGATACCGAGATAATACTCAATCTCTCAGTCAACGGTCAAGTTTGGTTGCATTTTGCATTGCAAGAACTAAGAAACTAAAAACAGTGTTGTAGATATATAAATATAATGATTAAGAAAGTAAATTTAAAATCATTCATCAGTGTTTTTTTTCGCTTTACTTTAGTAGTCAATAACTATGTTTCGTAACTATTTGTCAAACTATTTTCCCGTTTTTCAAATCCCACTAGCTTGATAAATAGGATAGCCATTTGATAAACGGTGGAACACAATTGACTAAAGAAACCAAGAAACAAGGAAAATCAATAGAAAGACACCGTAAAATTAAAGTGCACATAAGTTATCTTCTAAATAAAAAATAATTACTGTACAAATCATCTCTAGAGTTGCATTGCAATGCAACATGTCTCGTTAGGAGGGCGTGGGAGGAACTTTTATTGTCAAAACTGTGATAATAGAGTCATTGTACCTGCGACGAGGAGATCTTCTGTAGGTATTCATTACTTCGTAAAAGCACCACTAAAACTTATCGATATTCATAAGAGATGTCGCTGTTCTAGAAACAAAAAGCAAGTAAAAGTGGCATCATTATGGTGTGGTGACTTCCGACTGGTGATAGAGTACAAAGTGTCTTCTTACTCTTCTTCCTCTTTTTATTTTTATTTTTCTTTTTCAGTTATGTTGCAGCGAGCGTCAAACTGGTTTGGGTTTTTATTAAGAACTTCAAATAAAACAAATCTATTGGATTATTTTGATTATAAAACTAGTTTAGGTCATTTTTTTGGTAATTTCTCTACCTATACATCAATTAATTAGTGCAAAAAAAGTAGAAGTTAAAAAGAAGAGCACCTAAGTATACTTACCACTTGGCGTCGGAATGTTATAATCCAAACAACGTACATCTATAACTATAAACTAACGAGCTAATTTGGAGTCCAGAATGATAGTTGTTTTGTGATAAGAGGTCCTTGCCATCGCAGATATACTCTATAATTCACGATAAACAATTAAGAGATACTTGACATGGCCAAGAATTGCGAATAAATAAAAAAAATGCCTAATGAGTTTAAAATGCTATAACAATTATAAAGTTCGCCATTTTAGATGCCACAATGTTTTTCATTTTCGTTTTTATAGGTGAATGCCAGGTTAGGGTTTGAGCGAAAATGAAGGGATAATTGTCGTGCCAAGGACCTCTTATTACGAAATAATATCTAACAATACAAAGCTGGCCATTGATAATGCCACAATGTTTATTTTTTTATTTTTCGTTGCTATACAGAGGTTCATGCCAGGTTAAATATGCATCTATCCTTGGGCGAAAATAAAGAGCTAATTGTCCTGTCAAGGACCTCTTATCACAAAAATATCCTTCTCAGATCTCTAATTTTTAATGAACTAAAAACACCTACTCTTTTATTATTGTTATTATAAACGAAAATTTTATAGTTAATCTGTAGAATATGTAGGCAATGTTTAAAATATCTAGGCAATGTTGAGATTAACTAGGCAATCTGGTAATCAAAACAATATGTGTCCGCAACCTTGGGATGTAACAACATAGACAGTGATAAGCTAAATTTTTTATTAAAATTTTATTAATACATTCAAAACACAGAAATCAAATAAAGTAGGTATTTAAAAAAGTTCACTTCAGAACTACACCGTTTAACTTCCTTGAATTTTCGTATTCCTAATTATTTGAAACATCCTCAGTTTTTGATGAGTCTTCGGCTCTTTCAGCGCCCCCTTTTCATTTTGAGGACAGTTTGAATTTTGGGTGTTAGTCGGAATTGGCTGTGGTGACTCGAAGTGCTTTTTAAACTCATGATCTCATGAAATTTCTTTCTATCTCCCTCTCCATTTTAAGTTTATGTTGTACTATAATTATTAATAATATTTACGGTTGCTGAATAATATGAAAACTGTCCTGATGATGTTGTAAGACCCGAAACTGATTGACAAGGTAGCAATTTATGAAATTATTCTCTTATGACCTGAAATTTTTGCCTTTTTAGAGTAGAGTAACCATATACCTAATTTAAAAATAAATCAATATGAGTCATCAAAATCACCTCCTGGGGTAATCAAATTTACCTATATTAAAAGAACAATTTACCGATTTTTAAGCCAAAATAACTTTTAATGATAACGATTTCTACCCAATAATAGACGACGGTCGTTTTACGCCGCTCCTGTTTCCCGCCAGAGAGTCCTTTACAGAGTCCTGCTAGGGATGATTCCAATCCTGACACCAGATGGTGGAGTGTATCCCAACGTTATTAGGAATTTGGGGCTGCGCAACAGTTTTCGGGACTACACTCTCGTTTTCAGGGTTAGTCCTGCTAGTCCTGTCCCAAGTCGAGAGTTCTTTCACTAAGCTAGTGATTTAGTTTTGTGACAGATTTTTGTATACATTTCAACAGTAGATAGATAGTGTTTGATAAGCAAAAAATCTTTGTAAGTTACTTTAGTTTACGTTGTAATTTTAAAAGACATATTTTAATTCAAAAAGCCAAAATAATCATCACTCAAAATCTTTGCAATTAGACAATGTAATTAACAATAGTTCAATATTTTAAAATGTACCTATTTGACTTTTTTTTAGAAATATGAAGATGACGTAAGTGTGCAATGAAGAGTTTGATTATGAAAAAATATAATATTAGGATTCTTAATTAAGGAATATTAAGGCCCTTTCTAATATAATATGACTATCAAATCAAAAGCAATAATAAGATTGACTGAATTGATATATTTGCTTTACTTTCAAGTTAATTAAAAAATATTAGTCACTTTTAATAATAAAAAAAAATTCTCCTCTAAAAGTCAAATTAATTACATCCACCGCTAAGTTTTGTCAGTGTTAATTTTGACTAATTTAATTGACAAATTCACAAATTACAGGATTATTTCACTTTAATTTACTTGTAATAGGTTGGTAAATATGTAAAGTTTTTAATAGGTTTGAAAAAATGGTCTCATTTTATAAAAAAAAAATGTTAATGTGATACTGATACTGTAACAAAAAATTCCTCTGATAAACTACGAAGATTTTTCATATCCGATATTACATGTAACTAGAAACTTCAGAAGCTTAGAGACTCTTTTATAGCCATTAGTGCAAAAGTAAATTGATCCCTTGATAAAGAAACCTTTAAAGCAGCGCAAATTCCTTCAACACTTCATTTACTCATCTAATGTTACGCGAAATTTATCTTTCACAGCTTGAGACAAAACAAACGTCAACAGATAATGGCCCCATCTTTAGGATTAACTTAAGCTATCCGTCTTTACTGAATTTCCAGAACGATGATTGGAAAAGTCTTCACATACATATAACATATTCCGTGATGCTTGATTTTTTGCTGGTATCGCCAAGTCAAATTAATTTCTTGTAACATATTGGCCTTATCTTGATACTTTGCACAATTTTAAGAAGAGTTGAAGCAATTACTTTGGATTCATGTAAGATGCGATAGGATGACTTACTTCTTGAGAGAGCTTACTGCTCGTTTTGAATTGTACAAAAGGGAGTTTCTATAAAGTATTACCTGGGGATGATTAGATTAAACCTACCTACCTAACGTTACTCTCAAAGGATTTCATCAAGTTTTATTCATGACTTTGCTTGGAACTCTGTTTCAGCAGCCTGTTGCTATTTCAGTTACATGCCGCCTCCTCCGAATTATTTAACTGCAAGAAAAAATTTCACGGTACGTTTCCTTAGTTTGAAGTTTAATCATGTTATTAGTAAATTTTAATAATCCCAACAAGGCTGATCTCCACTTAGTTTCTGTTTCTGTACCTATGTTAAGTTATTTTCCAATTATACAATATCCTTTTTAGTTATGCAAGTAATTTATGAGCTCGGAGAAATTCCTCGCCGAAATCATTCCAGGATATCGAAATTGTCTCGGGGAGTACGGTCGGAGGAGCATTCGCATAAATTCTGGGATATTCTATTAAATTTATCTCGTTTAATTCAAATTCCCGAAATCCAGTTAATGAATCTGTAAAGTTCTTGTCTTCGGCATTTCAAAACATTTCTATCTTAATTAGTTTTTTTTTCATTAGATACTAGCTTTATAACGACCCTTAGCTTGCCTTTAATCCGAGATATGAATCTTACAGACTGGCAATAACACATTTTCCCCTTTTTGGGAATATTGACGATACTGTTGTTAAATATCATAATCAAATACATACATTAAAATTTAAAATTGAAAAACTTTTATTACAATTTCTTTACAAAAATTTAATTATTAAAATTTCTTCACAAAAATTTCAAAGTTATTTTTTAAAAGCGTTAAGAATGTGTATCTCTTTGCTTCTGAATCGTAACCAAAAAAGTTATGGGCTATAATTTCGTCTTGTTAAAGAGAGATTTCAACGTACCCCTTGAGACTGTCGAGTTCCAGCGACATGTCGAGGTTTGAAATATAAGTAGGTACTTTTCTCAGAGTCAGCCAGCAAAAGAATCAGTCGTGCAGCTATAAAATCCTCCATGTACAGAGATGAATCAGTTGAATTTTAAGATTTTTAAGAAAACTGCTGTGCTTTCAAGAAGTTTTCTTAATGTACTCTCACTAACTCGGTGGTTTTATGGCAAAAGGTGCCATCCGTGCAAATGACAATTTTTCAGGAGAGCAAAAAGAAAGTTTGAAGCTTAATAACAAAGACTGTTTAATTTTTTTGACATTTCGCTGTTACACCAAAAGTATGGCCAATAGAACTATAATACTTTAAAGGTAGATAGAACGTTTTATCATGTCAACATTGGTGTAAAAAACGTAGTTTCATAAAATCGATCACATAGCACCTTTTGCCATGAAACCACCGAACTATACCTAATACATTAAATGCAGGATACATTTTTTTATTAACTTGGTAAATAACGAACGAATGATTTCTGAAAATTATTACGTTTACTTTTCCTGCAGAGATATATGGATCTTTTTTTTATCCAACTTCTATTTTATCTATGTATTTTGTTTTTAGTATTTATTATTTCTATAGTCTTGCTCAAAACTGAGTTATTGTCTTTTTTAATCGGTTATAAACAGATAGTACGAGAGCCCACGACCAAAATTTTTGTCTCATAGCAATACGACAAAAACTGCATCAAATTAATAGATTCGATTATCCTGAACCCGAAAATCGCAATATCAGAAATTTTCCGTGTATCGTCTGACCTGACCAAATTTTCAAAAATGTCAAAAAATTTTACCAAACTGTATCATAGCAATCCGTCTGATTTTCAGAATATAGTTAAATGATAGCTCTAAAATATAGAAAATACGTTTTTCAGACGCCACTAGCGTAGCGTGTACCCGGGAGACCACTTAAAAAAATTAGAAATGAGACAAAAAAAAGTATCATAGCAAAACGTCTGAAAATGATTTTCACGAGTGAATTTGGGTCAGTGTATGTGAAAGAATCATTTTTCAGAAAAAAACGTGAGCACGTTAAATTTTGAGACCGTTTTGAAAACGTTAAGAAATTTTACCGATCGGTAACATAGCAATTCGTCCGAAAATTGTTAGACGTGATAAAATAAGTTGTCTATATGTAGAAAAAATTTATATCAGACAAATTCAATGTAGCACCTTACTAATCAAGTGACTTCCGTGGCCTAGTGGTTCTCCGCTGGCTCACGAAGCCATAGATCGCGGGTTCGAAACTCACCTCGGCCCGCTTTACTTTTCAGATTCATTTTCGAATGTCTGTGAAAAGTAAAACAAGCGATCGAACGTTTAAATGGCAAAATATAATTTAAAGTGTGTGTGGCTAAAGAGTTCGTCTCAAAGCCAAATTACCAGAGTGGAGCGACCAGAGTGGACCTTACTAATCAGACAACTTTTCGATACTCCGAAATCTTTCAAAAATCGTATTGAGGCGATTGAAGTCTATGTTACAAGCCAATGAATAAGTTGCGACCAGTAAATTATTTGATGATGATTAATAAAGAGCTTACCCGAAACCGTCGAACGGAAGTTGAAGGACTTCAATAAATTGCACAAAAGGAAATTGGGATAAAGTTAAAAAAAAAACTGTTTATTTGAAGATACAAGATGCGAGATGTATGTGTGTTTTTAGTCACTGTCGGACGCATAATCATCATCGTCATCATCGAAATCACTTTCCAGATCACGATCAGGATCTTCAATGTCATCTTCTAAAAAATAAAAATCATTAGTCAAGATCACTCATTTCTTTATATAAATGCTGCAGTAAAAGTCATGTTAACTATACCTTTTGATTCTTCGTCCAAAATAACATCGCTCAATTCTGGTAGTTGGTTACCGGAGAACCACGAAAAGTGCAAACGTCCCTCATTTTCATACCATCCGAAATCTGTGGGGTTTAGATCGGTTGGATTTTTCATGTGGGCGTTGCTCCATATTTTTGTGCAATATATTTCGTCCGCCGTAACAAATGCTGCTCCAATTCTGTTTTGCACGGCGGCAGATTGCAGGGATCGTAATTGGATAAAGTCCAGATTGAGAGTTGTGGAAGCATTGTCATTTTTCATTTTATAAGTTTTGTGAAAATTTTCAATCTAGCCTAATCAACATCATTAATCTTTTTTTCGTTGTATTATCTGCACATGAATTCTTCTAAGACTTTTAATATATTTTCGGTATCAGAAGTATAAGTATTTGCCTAAATCAGCGAAAGCTTCTTGATATAGCATGTGCAGTTCTTGTGAAGTATTGTCAACGGGTTTTTCCCCTTGCGATATAATGAATTTTTCCCCTTGACTCCGGAACGTTCTTTTCGTTTTTGGGATTATAGGCGACATCGGAAATGTTTAAAAACAGTATTTTGGTAATCCCGGAAGCCATACAAAAAGTTTAAAAAAAAATTGAACCGGGTTGCTATAATACAGTTCGGCTAAATTTTTTGACATTTTCAAAAATACGCTCAGGCCATATGCTACGCGCAAAATGTCTGAAAACGAACATTTTCGTCATAAAATGACAAAATCTATGTACATTTTCAATATCAGACGTAATACGATAATACCGTCTGCCTATTTTTTTTGACATAGCAGTAATGGCCTCCCACACAATTGCTACACTTTTGACCGTTACCACCCACCTAGTAGGGTTCAGGATTATCTTATCTAACGACTTGATACGGTTTTGGCTGTAAAACGATGATACATGGTTTTGGTCGTGGGCTCTAGTACTAAGACGAAATGTATTTAAAAATTTTTGAAATATTGACTTATTTGAACTCGAAATCACAGAAATCTTTGGAGCTCTATAACCCCTTGGAGGAAGAGTCACAAGTTATGACTCACTCCACATTATGGGCTTTATACCGTGCAGCGGCTAAATTATGGAACCAATTCGATAAATCTTTATTATAAATTTTGAGAAAAATCGAAAAATAGGTAATTTTTAAATTTATATTTAATTTCTTTTCGTATTTGTCTACACAGGATGTTCCTCGGCTCAGTAATGACAACATAGTATATTTTTTTAAAGGGATATATTATACATATAGGAATATATTATTGCATTTTGGTACTGTCTGAGAGAACTCAATAAGAATGGCTTTTACAGTTGGACTTTAAAGTGGATAGTTTTTAAGTTATAAACAAGTGAAAATTGTAATTTTCCATTTTGAAAGCAGCCTAACTTGAAAACGGCCAAAGACGCAGGAAAGTGGATTACATATTATATGTCCCTATGTTAAGATTTCATGTGGTAGGTATCCTAATACTTATTTAGTTTAAATTTTTATACAGGTTGATCAAAGATCTGTAGTTTGAAAAACCATTTAACCACGTGTACAAGCACATTACCTCATTGAATAAACACTTCTAGCCCATGCAAAAAAAGCTAATGGCATTCATGTTTAATTAAGATATTTTTCAGATAATATTCATCATTCATTGTACTAAATAGGCGATTAAATTCTTTCCCTAACACTACAGAGCCCCCACTATGTCTTCAGGTGATTTAAGACCAACCCTTCTTCGGAGAGTAGTAGATTTTGACAATCATCAACAACATTGATTATTTTTGGCAAAACGCAAACTTTGTAAACGTTTATGTTTTCCGGTGAGTGATCAGGTAATGTTTTTTTTTGTGTCTGTTTTGCCACTTCTGACATACCTTCATCTGCTAAAGTTCTGCTAAATTTCAGTTAAACCTCTTCTGACTGTTTAAATGAAATGTCATGGCAGTATTGTGAACAAGGAACCTCCTACAGGTTCCTTAAGCCATTAATTTTTCACATTCAAAATACTTTTTCGCACTTAATCGCTATAACTCAGTAGTTTAATGATTGATCGTTAAAAAAATGTAAAGCTAAAAATACTTTGTCTGAGCTATAAATAGTAACAGCTTCAAACAGATGATAAAACAGATTTTGATGAAAGTGGCCAAGTTTTATTTGAATTAAATAAGTACACATGACAGAATTTTCTTTCAATGTCATGGGAGGTCGAAAATTGCTCGTACACTACTTAATAAAATTAAGTCATTTTCGCGATATTTTTCAATACTTAAATATGTAGTTCAATTTTGTAGGAAGTTATAAACGGCCGCCTGAATACAGTGAACTTGATCGATTCTCCAAAACATGGCTGGTAGGAATTGGTTGAATAGTAAAAATATTTGTAGAATTTTTCATTTCGAACTTTGTCTTCTTATACAAGTTCTTCTAATCCTTGTTTTTTATTCTCTCTTAGAACTTCGAAATGTTCAAAGCGTGCCCTATTTTATGCCTTCTACAATAATAAGCAAGCAGAAGCTGGAAGCTGCTGAGCCTTCCTCGTTTCAATCCGAACCGGCAGATCCGATTGTAATATTCTATTCAAAATATCCTTAATATAAGATGCAATGAAGTATTAAGCTGGATTTGACTACCTATAGGTATGCGACATGAGCGAGTATTGAAAATCAATTTATTTTATTGTAAAGAATATGCTCTGATATACGGGGTGAACCCATTTTGACGTGCTTTTATTAAGCATTTAAGCATAAAACAAAGAATAACTTTTTTCAAGATCAGGCCGCAATTGAGATTTCTCAGACAATATCAAAATGCAATGAATACAAGTTGTACCTACCATTTGAATACCCTGTATAAAAAAAATTAACGTCGCTAGAAATTAAATAAAATTTAAGAAATGACCTGCTTTTAGATTTTTCTCTGCGAAACATATTTTTGGTATATTTTGTATCAATTTGTTGGAATAATTTCTAAATTCCTGTTCTAGAAATGTATAGGAAAAGAAATTTGAGTTTATTTTTCTTCTTAATTTCTGGATGAATTATTCACAACCAGGGACTATACGAACAATGTAGGTACCTACCTTATAACGTACCATATAGCATAGCACATCCTATATAAAAGAAAGAGGTGCTCCTACGGGATTTTAGACCCGATCTTATCTCCAGTTCTGCAGGCTACAGGTCCTGTTACTCCAGCAAAATCTCAAATATTTGATTTTTTCGGGCTGTTTCATCGTCATGATTTGCTACGGAAATAGTTATGTAGGTATTTGATTTTACATTGATATTTAATCTAAACTAATTGATTTCCATCTTGAAGGATTCAGTTTGAAAGCACCAAAAGGTTTTTCTGGTGTCTGCAAATTAACGTATTTAATTATATTCAAAACCTCTTCATAACCAGCCTCATTATACAGTATCTGATAGCTCCAACAAAAACTTCTTAATTACCTGGTAGACCGAAAGATGATAGCTCTGTCTAATTATTTTTTGCATTTTTAAATTTGATGCTTAGCTGAAGTACCTCAAAGTCATAATACATTAAATTTCTTTGAAAAATTGTATCTCATTTATACTAAATTTGATGCATTGTAAAAAAAAATATTTCGAAAGCTTAAAATAAATTATTCATGTGTATCCGCTTCATAATTGATAATTAAAATATGTACTTAATTGAAATGCATACTGAGCTTTTTTCACTTAAGTAATAGTAAAGTAAGAGTTAAATAGCCCTTCTTTAAGTATACAGGGTGAGTCATTAATATGGGAAAGCTCGATTACACCTACACCGTTGAAGATATCGAAATGAACAAAAAAGTGCTGTAAATGGGAGGGTAAAGTGCAGTTTGTAAAATTATTTTCAGATACACAGGATGGCCCAATATCGCTGTACGCCATACAACTTTGTAATTTTAAATAGGACACCCTCTATATTATTACATTTTCATATTGTTTGAGAAAAGTCAAAAATAATGGTTTGTAAAGTTGAAGTTTGTAATGAGCGATTTATGAGTTATAAACAAATGAAAATCGCGATTTTCCATTTTCAAAGCAACTTATATTGAAAACGGCTCGAGATATGGAAAAACGGTTTACTGTTCCTATCTTAACTTTTCAAGCGGTATCCTATTGGATGGACGAAATTTTTATACAGAGTGGTAAAAAATTTGATTATTTTCATCACCCGGTATAAAAATTTCAGCTACATGATAGGATACCAAATTAAAAATTAAGATAGGAATGTATTAAAAATATATTAAAATGTATTAAAATGTATTAATATCCTATCCTATTTAAAATTACAAAGTTGTATGGCGTACAGAGATATTGGGCCATCCTGTGTATCTGAAAATAATTTTACAAACTGCACTTTACCTTCCCCTTTGCAGCACTTTTTGGTTCATTTCGATATCTTTAATGGTATAGGTGTAATCGAGCTTTCCCATATCAATGACTCACCCTGTATAAGTTTTTTATTCATTTACCTTAAAATAAGAAATGAAAGCAGGAACCATGCACTTATGAATTCCACGAGCCGACGCTTTTCTTTACAGTCCTTTTTAGAAAAAAAGGAGTAAAAGGACTTCCACAGAAGTGGAAGTCCTTTCATGCATTTGTGTTCAAAGATACACACATATAATTTGAAGGAGTCAAATGAAAAATTCTAAATTTCCCTCTTACACAAAGTGAGATAAGATTAAATAAAATGTTGAAACGAAAAAACGTTTGGCTGGACAAAAAACAAGTTGGATTATCAATTTGTTTTTCGTGAATATATTTCATTAAAAAAGTTTAAGAGATCAAAGCTTACCTGTATATGATGTTTTTACAGGTAATTTTAGAGCATAACATTCGGAAGTTTATTAAAGTTTTTTAACTGTATAAGAATTTACACAAGCTATTGATATTGAAATAGTATATTATGCAACGAGCTTATAACACTCGCCTACGGCTCGTATCTTAACCATCATAAGAGCGTATTAATAGCCATTATCTGCGAGTTACATACACTATTTTTTCTACGACCCTTTTTTATTTCATAGAAAAGATTGAAAAATTATATATTTTAACAATGACCCGTGTACAATTGCGGATCATTGAGGTTAAGATAGGTTGCTTTTAATTTCAAATGAGTAAGTAGGCAACCAGAGAAACGTGCGTGTACTTTATATAGTATTATCCTCACTATAACAGTAGAGTTGTCATGGATTTATGAACTTTACACTAATAAAAATAATTATATATCTAAAAAGGCCAGGGTGAAAAAATGTGCCATAACATCTTAATTCGTGAAGTAACATCTACTTTATAAATACACTAGTAAAAATTCAATAAAATTAGCTTGAAAATGAATGTGGGTAGGTATATACTTATGAGGATCAATGTGTAGTTCTTGAATTAATAAAAACCTCTGCATTAGTAGTGTAAAGTTCATAAATCCATGACAACTCTACTGTTATACCGAGGATAATACTATATAAAGGAGACGCACGTTTCTCTGGTTGCCTACTTACTCATTTGAAATTAAAAGCCACTACAAAACGAAAACACCAGTTAGAATAGATAGAACTTCCAAATTTCGTATAGCATGTGTGGTTTAGAGCTGACTGATATGATATGCTGATGAGTCCATAATAAGGACGAAACGGTACCGTCCATGTCTTCAGTCTTCTCCTCGCATGCTGTGCGAAAGTTTTTCTAATTTGTTCTGTAAAGAATCTTTAGTGGCAAATTTAAATTAGAACCTAAATCCCAATAAAATTCATCAAATTATAATCAAATAAGTGGTTCAATAAAAATAATTATAAATCTTTTATCTAATGGCAATCAATATACTTAAGTATATTGAGTATACTTAAGTATACTTTTAAATATACACCTAAAAAAGTTTTAGGCGTAAACCTGTACCTACTCTGTAAAAATCGAGATGGTCGAAAAATTTTCACGTAACTTCCGAACCCCGCCTCCTATCGACGAACGGTTTTCAGTGTTGTATTCGTCGTTATTATTAAAACTGAACAATAATACAACTTCTAGTTTTTCGATAACATTTCTATTTAGTTCATATACTAGCTAATTATAATGGAATTTACCTCTCATACGCAGAAATGTATTTTTTGCTACTTCGCCGTATTTTGATTTCGATGTATAGTAATAAAGTGTTCTAAAATAGAGGGCACGTTTGTTTTTGTTATGGAAAACGGTTATTTTGTTAAACTTAAAAAAAAAGTATTTATAGAGGCAACATACCAATTATTGCGATTTACTGGAAGCCAAATATTTCCACCACGATATACATAGATTACGGTGTACACACTCGCAGCTCTGAAATGGCACACTCGCCACGCGACGATTTTAGTTTCATCGCGGCCGCTGCGCGGCGCTTCTGTTTCTTATGATCTAAAATTCAATTATTATGGATTATGGTTTTGGAACATCGTGGTTTTAGCATCGAGCTCATGAGTTTTGGTTCGGAGAAGAACATAAAAACGAGAATTCTACTATATTAATTAAAATGACAATCGACACGATGCAATACAGACCGAATTCTCGTCAACATCAACAAGCACCCGAATATTATCAAAGCTATGTATTAGTGATGAATTCAAGAATAAAGTGTAGTTTTTCGAAAATCCGTTTGTGATACTGAAACATAAATAGAGTGTTATTTGTCCCTGGGTCTAAGTTCAACCATGAACATCATGATCAGGAAGTGACTGTGCTTGTAGGGAAACAGATTACAAAAAAAATTTGAGAAGAAAAACAAGGGAAAAATTGTCCATCATTTACTTTTGTCCTAGTAACTTAAGGTGGTGAAGAAAGTACGTACAGCTTCATGATGAAAAATGTTTACAGATTACATTGATTTCAAGCTTGTTGTTGTATTTATTAACCAATTTTACCAATACCCCATTTTTACAAATAATATCTTATTGGATTATTACAAATAACGTGATCGACCTAATAATAAAGAAGTGGCTGTAAAGTTTTTAAATTTATTATAAAATATAAATTATAGTTTAATTATAATATGTATTAATGTATCAATTAAAATATATATCACAAACCAGCCACTCAGCTGATCAAGTTCTCCATTTACCATTGTTTACCGTGGTCTGGCCAGCCGGCAGTCAGACTAGATGCAACAGTAGCCCCTCGGCGGCGGCTGACGGTGAAACTAAAGCCTTGTGCCGTTTTTAGTAGCGGCAAAGGCGGGCAATGTGTACACCGTAACCTTATCTACATCGTGATTTCCACAATAAACAAATGGTTCTAAATAAAGGTAACATAACTTTTTCTCAAATTATTTTTACTTTTTCTGAATTTGACTTTAAGTACCTATTCGAAATCTGAATCTACTTTAATTGTTGAAATTACTTTTTCCGAACCTGAATTTACTATTGAACTTCTATTAATTGAACTTCCTGTTACTGACGTGATTCTACATTTTCTGAAATTGGTGTTACTTTTTTGGTATAGAAACTCCCACCCGTTAATTCATATAATAATCGATTTAATAAACAAGAATTTGCTGCCAATTATTTGAAAAAAAAATACTTTCATTTTTTAAAGTTCAAGAATAAGGTGTATCGCGCAACGTAAGGTAACATTATTCACGTAAATTGTGATCATATCTTCAGATTATGCGAAAGGGCTGTTAATAAAATTTATTTAGGTACGTGGTGATACATGAAATTAAAATATAACATCAATCTAAACCATCTTAATTGCAGCGAGAAATTATATAAGATGCTGAAAACCAATAATTTATTTTATCTTGATATTCCCTGGTCTAAATCAGATATTCTTAGCATCCACGACAATACATTATTACCTTTAGGTATTTGAAATTCCTTATTATACAGGGTGTTATGTATTTGAATGTCAAATATTTAAGGGGGTGATTTTTGGGTCTATTCTAAGAAGAAAACTTCATAAGAACGTAGGTCCTAAGAGTCTTAACTTTTGAGATACAGGGTGGTAAAGTTTTATTAAAATAAATAATTTTTTCGTAATAGGTATCTGTAATATCGCTCTGGATATTTGAATGAAATTTCGTATAGGTATATTACGCATCAAGGGGCATTTTTTCATGTACCATGTTTCATTTTATTTCCACTGGTGACGATGGTGCACGATCGTGAAGAATTTTACTGGCATATTTTAGCAGACATTGATGGTACGCCACTGATTTCTGTTCAAATAGAAATCCTTTTCAGAATCCTTATTCATTTCCAAGAAAATTTGATTACTTTTTTTTCAGTCCGATGCACGGTTTTCGCCTAAAAAAATAAAATCTGTTTTTGTTACAACTGCCATTAAAAGTCACACTTTTAACGACAACTGACAGTGTTAAAAGTGATTGTTTACATGGAAGCGTGGAAGCGAACTTTTAACACTAGTGTTAAAAATATTTTGAACACTAGTGTTGAAAGTAATTCTATCTACTTTCTCTGTACTTACATTCTCTTAACTACATTTTCTCATGTTGAAATCAAACAAAATTATAGGTGATAAGATTTTTTCATATTCTCTCTATTACTGGCAAACATTTTAATAAAATATAAGTACCTACCTAATAGTCGAGAATTCCAGACAATAATAATTGTTCAGAAATTGCAATTAATAATAATTATTTTGACGTCTCTTATATTTGTACGCATTTGTTAGTAACCATAGCGTCGGCAACGGTTGCTATGCATAGTACACTCGTACTTATCTGTAATATTTTAAAATATAATTTGAAGTTATTGAGTGTCATTCTAAATTCATCAATTTTATTATCAAAATAGAGCAGTTTTACAAAAATCATTGTATGATATTCGTCTTAAAAGTGATTTTATTTTTTCGTGAAATTTGTTCAATTCGCTCCGCTACGCTTCGCTCATTTCACAAACCTTTTCACTCAAAAATAAAACTTCACTTTTAACACTAATATCATAAATAGCTATTCTCTACAGATTGTCGTTAAATGACAATAAAAAAATATAAAAATATGCATAGGTAAAATTCTGCAAGATGTCACTAGTGGAGATAAAACGAAATGTGGTACATGAAAAAATGCCTCTTGATGAGTAATACCTGTGTATTAAATTTCATTAAAATATTCAGAGCGGTATTACAGATATTATGAAAAAATTATTTATTTTAATAAAACTTTACCACCCTGTATCTCAAAAGTTAAGAGTTTTAGGACATACGTTCTTATAAAGTTTTCTCCTGAAAATGGACCCAAAAATCACCCCTTTAAATATTGACATTCAATTACAAAACACCCTGTAGAATGCCTTAAAATCGTGCCCTTCTCTTCGGTGATAGCGATAATGTGTGTTTAATTTTATTTTTATAACTTTCTTGTTTAAAGAAAGTCATAAAACACAGCTTTTTTGGTGCCCTTTTAAGGAGATATATCTTAATACTGTTCAAATGAATTTTTTTATATGAAAGATAATTTTTCAACAATGAACCATGAATCCCTAAATTTTTTGCAGTTATTAATGTAAACTCTGTAGCTACTATACGTTTACAGTGGTGCTAGTAAATTACCACATGAACATATTTTTTCACCATAGGTAACTATATCATTTCAAATTTCAAAAACACCTGAAATATTAATTAAATTTTGGAAAAGTTTATTAAAAAAAAATAATTTGCGCTCTTTTAAATAATTTCATTATTTATTACATAATAATAACAAGAAGACTACCTTCCAATTAACTTTACCTATTCCTTTATTTTTGTTCACATTTTATACCAACTCCTAGAGTGCAGTTCCTCCCATGATGAGAATAGCTTCTTCTAGTTTAATCCTCTTCATTCAACGGTCAAAAATAAGGGGTTTTATATGTGTGATTCAGATTTGTGCTCGTATAATAGGTCTTGATTTGCTAAAAAAATCATTTTTTGTCTACGTTTATAATAAACAAAGATTATCATTATTATTATTCTTATTCGTTGACATTTGTATATACATAGCTTTATAGTATTTACACGTAAATACGGTGGTAAAATACAGTTTAATAAAGCTCCTTTTATTTTTTATGGTTATTCTACTTTTTAATTAAACCAAGAAGATCGATAAACCAGTCAGTAAATCTCTAAATTGTTAATTCCAGTTATATTTAGGATGAATTTAGAGACAGAGAAGGAATTTGCACCCATATTCCTCCCCTTAAATTGCTCTTTAAACTAGCGGAGCGTAACACCAGAGCCTTCCTGGAAGAAGAGCTGGTTAGATCTCGTTAAAATTAAGGCTAAATAAGAGAAATTTACAGGGATAACTACATTGAATTTTTTGGGTGGATAATCGCCTCGGCTTTTTATGTAGGGGAAAAACTAAAGCCTCATAAAAAAGATTTTATTTGATTTAATGTACCGTGTTATTGAAAAGCTGATAGGAGTATACAAGTATCACGAAAGTTATTTTAGTACAAAATTGTATACAATCAGATGAAATAAGAAATGTACACTATACACAGTTAATGGTGTACACACACTACAAAAAGGGTACCAATAATAAAGCAATAAAAAAACCAGAAGCAATCATAATAGTAAACAATTTAATATCAATAACGTTCTAGGAAACTTATAACTCCTCCTGAAAAAAATCTATTTAGTAATGAGAAACGCAGTTTACGAACCAGTCGGAATTTCAAATAAGGACTTCGCAGGACATCGCAAATTCAAACGGAGACATCTTCCACCAGGTTTATCGTTATCCTGTTAAAGATCGATGCAATAGCAATATCAAAACGGCATCGATTTCACATTCAACCCTTTTCGTGAATAAGTTTGTGTTTATATAAAAATACTGGCTTCTATTTTTGTCATGGTTTATTGTCCATTATCAGGGGATTTTTATGCACGTGCACTTGGATCCTTGCTACAACAAAACAAATATGACTGCAGAAACTGATAAGGGACCATCACTGATATTATTGGCCATCATTTCCGCTCCGTAGACGTTTTATCTGTGGCAGGGGTTTTCATACACCATAACAAGTCTTTTTATCCTAAACCTCATGGTTTACTAAGAAAAACATTTTCACGAGATAGCCTCGAGTAATAAACTCAGTCCGCTGAACAGAATGTGTTATCCGCTTTTACAAGAATTGGGTGGGTTAGTGCTAGAGTATTAGCTCTAGAACTCATGAGGGAGTCTCTTAATTTGAATAATCAAGTAATGAAGCTCGAGTTTCTGCTGACACATACATTTCTAAGAAAATTATATATGTTAAAAAAAATCGCTTATATTACACTCGAGTACCTATATTAAAGAAAATTACTTACCAAAATGTATTTCTCTACACTTACGAAAAGTAAATATCAAAAACTCTCACTGAAAAATTGTGCGATTTTTACAGTTTCCCAGCCTATATGTCAATTTCTGACTAGTAACAAAAATGAAATTTTTTTAAACTTCGTAAAATTTTCTTCCCTTCCTGGTAATTTGGCTTCAATGTTTTCTTCCATCTTTCAGACTTAGGTGTTCGAAAAAAAAAACAATTTTTTACGGTCGATAATGTTCAAATGCAACTCCTTCTGGATATCTCACTCGGATACGACGAGAATTTCAGTTCCCTAGATTAAAACCTGTGACCTGTAAGTAATCGAGTGAAACGATGTTTTTTTCGAACTTTGAATGGGATCCTGAAAAAAATACATGCTGTTTTTTAACTGCGTGAAAGTTTTTTTAACGAAAATTGAAAGTCTCTATCTATAAGTTCTATGAGAATTAGAAGTTTCGCAGTTTTGCTAGCAAGGTCTTGTTGTTTTGATGGAATTTTGGATAACATTTTCACATATAATTTATGACTTAATGTTTTCAATTCTATCATTGAGTTTATAATAATTGTTGTTATTAAAATATGCATGAGACTTACTACACATACACAGATAAAAAACACTTTCACAAACAAGAGTTGCCAGTCATTTTATGGGATTATAATAAAATCTCTTATACTACAAGAATAGTTACAGTTCCTCGTGTGTAGTTTCACAAGCTGCAACATCCTGCAGAAATCATGGGTAGTCGAGAAGCATACCGATCAATATCGGTCACAAAAATTCCCCTATCATGTTGCCAAGCAGTCCGGCAGACCAAAACCCACACCAAACAGTGAACTTGTTCGTACTTTGGTGATTTTTTCTCATGAGATATACGAAATAGCCCAGCTGCCTGAATCCGATTGTTCAGTGTGTTTACATTTTCATCAACATCAGAGTGACTTCTCAACTTTTCAACACATAGTTGAAATCAAATATCCGCCATAGCTGATGGTTATTTGATGGCTTGATTTCGTTAGTTTCGTGGATTTGATAGAAAAGGAGAAAAGTGAGTTTTGCAATTTCTGGTCTTGTAAGTTAGTTCGAGGTGAGCTTTTCTCATGAAAGTTTTAGTATCTGCAGCAATTTTTTTCTAGAGCGTTCTGTAGAAAAATTATAACATTTTGTATCAACTTTGAAAGAAGACTGAACCATGTGTTGAAATTGGTCTTTCTATAATACTATGGATTTGGTTTTCTTATTACACTTCTATCTCCTCTAAGCTTGCTGGATAATTTGAATTATGCTGCAGTGGTATGCTTAATTTAAATAAATTGCCGTATACAAGAACCGGAGTATTATTAGTTTTAGTGCAAGCAAACAACATCTTATGCGGTTAAGTAGTTGAAAGTAGAAAACTTTGTATAAAAGTAAGGGTACGTGCTTATAAATGAGACTCCATTGAAGAAATATTAAGTAACTTCGCGTCATTGTGACTTAATTATACACGTCAAAACTTGGCGTTTGTTACTCAAAGTAGCTTCTTAATGCTTTCTCTTTGAAATGCATCCAGTAAGAATGAAAGGGTGTTGCTTTCGTAAGAAGGAAAGTATATCATATAATCATAATGCTCAAGTTAAAGTGACTTTGATTTTCAAACTCAATTATATACCATTGGAAGAAATTCCAATAATTTGCGCAACAGAGAGGAAGACAACGCATGCACCAACAACAATACGATATTAAAAAAAAAAATACGTTTTTGAAGAAATGTGAAATTATGTTTTTGTCTCTTCTTCTTCTTATAATCTTCTTCGCTTATGTCTATCTTCTCTCTTATGTTTATTTGATATAAACAAAAAATATAATAAGAAGTATAAACATTGCTTGGAATATCAAAATGTGTACAAAATTTTCAGAAATGATAATACCAACCCATATTATCCCATATAATAATCCCATACCTCATCGGCATGCCTCACCTTGGTAAATTACCGATAAATAAGCATTAAATTAAAGAAAATAAGCGGGTATATACATATCTCAACTATTCACCTATACAGTTGTGTACCTAATAAACATCATTAAAATTTAATGACCACCTCTGTAGAGTAAATAGGGAAGCAATATAACTTTCAATGCAAAAGAAGAAACCAATATTTCAAGATTGTTTATCAGGGGCATAATTAATATCAATAATAATATAATTCTTGATGTTCAAACACGAGAGATCAATGAATTAAAAAAAAAAACGATTCTCCATAATGTTTTCACAAATTTATTGTCAGGGCTGAAGATTCTCGATGCTTGTCTAGTTGACCTCTCTCACTACTTTGCAAGCGAATGATCTGTGAAGATAAGTGAATTAATCAAGAAACTTATTTCATCATTGCTATTGGTGGCAAACTAAGAATACCTGCTCTATCTAGGTATAGGTATTTTAAAAAATTATTTACTATTATTGTTATGTCAAGACTGCCAAGAAGTTAGGTGTCGACTTCCTGAAATGTATAAATCTGAAAATGGCATGTATTACGATATTGGCGTCATTTTTTACCCGGCGATAGGAGTTACTTTCTATTACCGCTATCAGCGGGTTCAGGCGTCTGACGCGGCGCTTTTTCTCTGTTTTTCCCGCTTATAAAGAGCTACAGGGTCGTGATGTGGTTATGCCGGGGAAATGGCGGAGAAAATTAGCGCTGAACTACATCTGGGAAAGCGTGACGTAAATAACGCGGATGGGGCTGTTGGTGTTCCTTATCTGAAAAAGTCATCTTCACATTAATATTCATGTTGAGAACAGTATTATGTTGTGTGCGTACATCACCGACTTTGATATACCTACATTTCTTGAGAGGTAGTTCATGTTTAATAATAAATATTCATACTAACTTATGCATTTACCCTCGAGGAGAGGGTTTTTTCAACTTACCTTTTTTGTAAACTCTAAAAGCGACGCTTAATTAAGATTAATTTCATTTAAAAAAATTTTTTTTATGCGAAATATTTTCGTACACTAACTTTTATCTTAATTATTTCTTTATGTATACAGGGTGATCCCGAAATGGCGGACACGGACAGCACCAAAGCATCCATTGTGGATTAAAGATTCTAAGTTTTATTTACTGTTTTCTCCAGTATAGAAAATAAAGTCACAACGCTGCACTGGATACCCTTCTTCAGGCAGAAAAATAATGTCGTGTAGGTCTACAATACCCAGATAGATGTTACCATGGAAACATATGAAATGGAAACACAACAAAGCTTAAAACAATAATCGTTGCGCGGATACATTATATTCGATAATATTATGCAAAATCTCGAATTCGAACAACGATGCCACATTGAAAAGTTTTATTGAACACAGGGAATAGGTAAACTTTGAATGCCTGTAATTCCGTTCACGATAATAAAAATAATAAAAAGCACACAATATCGTTATAGTTATGTGAAATCATGTGCTTTGCCAGTGGAGGTTGTTTAAATTTGACTGCCATTTTGATTTAACTTTTAGAAAAAGGACACCCTATATCTCGGTAACGAAGCCGAGGAAACCATTTTTGTTTCAAATTTACAGTCTTTCTGAACATCCTCTACAACACCCTGTATTCCGTGTCCGCCATTTCGGGATCACCCTGTATAATTAATTTTATCACATTGTGACAAAATTCCAGAATATGTTCCTAAAATTGTAATTGCTAGGTATACCTACACCTTCTCAAATCGCACAAAATCACAATAGCAGAATAATTTAGCATATAGGTACGTATTTTTAACTCGGAATGGTGAAAACGTATTCCTGCAGACTTCTTTACTTACTTTTCTAGTTTCTCTAGTCTTATTCGACAAAATAGAACTTTTAGTGAATATTTTATCATGGTTTTCGATTCTCATTTGTGATGTTTCTCTTGAGACTATGTACTCACGTCTGTAACTTTAAAAGTAAATCTGAACATCAAAGCAAACTTGGACACCGCATTTTCTCTATTTAAACTTCTCTAATGTAATATTTCCTCACAATACTCCCAATGTTGGATATCTAACTTCCAACAACGTTTTCAACATTGATTTACTGCAACAGTAATCTCGTAAATAAACTGCCCTAACCAGCAACTTGAACTGAGTTTTCTATATCCAATCCTACATCCACTAATACTGACACTAAGTCTTCATTTAGAAGTATCTACTCGTATTTGGTTAATAGTTTGATAATAATAATAATAATATTTATTGTTCAACAGTACACAAAAAATACCAATAACAGAACAATATCTTACTTCATCTACAACCTTAAATTCACATTTATCATTTATTTATTTACTAGTTAATTAATAGATCTACTAGTTCGCTCGGGTATCGTGCAGTAAATTAACACCAGCCACAGCGAGCCAGCTTACACTTCTTATTAATCTCACACATTTATTACAACTCTGATTACTGAACCAACATAAGATTATATTTAAGACGTTATATCCCTCCCGCAATTCAACAGTTGGTCCAGTGTATTCGCAAATATGTCACAGTCTTTCAACAAGTTGTAATTTCTGCACATTGCTTCCACTGGAGATCTCATCATTACGTTCGTTCTAGGTGTTTCTATATAGAATGTAAGCTTACTCCTAGTCTCCCTTTTCGGAACTACAAATTTCAACTGACTCAGCAAAAAGGAACAGTCCAATCTATTAAGAAACTTGAGACTGATATTCCTTCGTCTTGTGGACAGCGACTGCAAGTCAAACCTGTCCAACAAAACAGTATTAGAAAATCCCCTTGGCGGGTATACACCTGTGCTTTTGTACCACAGGTACTTCAACATTTTTCGCTGGACTCTCTCTATCGAATCTTCATAGCATGCATAAATCGGATTCCAGACCAGGACAGCATATTCCAACCTGGAACGCACAAACGCAGAGAATAGTGTTTTTATTGTTTCTATGCTAGAGAAATATCGGCTGTTGCGACACAGAAACCCATACATCCTATTTGCCGAAGATACAGTGTTCGTAATATGATCACAGAAACTCAGTCTGCTGTCGAATAACACCCCCAAGTCTCTCACATTTGTACACCTTGACAGTGCACTGCCACTTAATTCATATTGTGCTTTTATAATATTTAATTTCTTTGTAAATGTCATAGTTTTGCACTTATCAATGTTGAGATGTAATCTGTTTCTGATGCACCACTCAGAAATATGGCTTAAGCTCTCCTGTAATCTGCTTTTTTTTTGTCAAAGAATAAACAGTTTTCAATTCTAATTTAATTTATAGTACCTATGTATTTCTTTTTGCAGTTTTCTATGATTAAGGAAACATTTTTATTACTAAGGCATACGTAGGTACTGTCAAACCCCCACCCACCGGACATTAATAGCTGGGATTTCTTAGCACAGATATCCGGATTGGAAATGTATGACTAAAGTAAAGTCGCAGCCGACTAAAAAACTCGCAAAAACGCATAAATCAAGATGTCTGCTCCATTGAAAGGTAAAATAGGACGTAGTAGCATATTTGTGCAAAAGCGTCGAAAAAGACGTTACCCCTGCACTTCCACGACTCCCCGTTCTCGAGTTATTAACGTTCAAAATTTAGAAGCGACACAAGTCGAATAATTGACGTTTTCGGCTGCCAACTCCAAATGGTCGTCATTATCACACGAAACTTACGGCATGGGTGGAGGGGTTCGATGCGGATACGATGCAAAAAAAAAATCGCACCACTCATAATTACCGTTTGACGCCACTCCTTACCCCAACTTCCCGAAACGTTTATATTAAAAAAAAATTAAAAAAAATCTTCTAAAAGCTGAACCTAAACCCAAGAAACTATTCAAGCTATTTATATGTTTGTAACACACTATTACTTCTCCAGATACTGCGTTGATATTCGATGTGAGTGATCGTATTTTACTTGAACCGTTTATATTACGGCCCGTAGTTCGGTGGGTACCAAGGATACCTGGGTACCTACCTTTTGTTGTCTGCCAGAATGTGATGTGGGCGACACAATCAAGTAGGTACTTATGTGTTTGTATTGCTATTGGAAAGAGCAGGGAGAGTAAGAGACAGTTTTGAGTTTTGAGGTGTTGCACGAAGGTAGGGTGTTTTACGGGGTCACCAATATTATAGTTATCCGGGTTAGATATATATGACTGCAATAAAAGTGGAAGTGGATCGTTTGGGAATCGCACTCCGGTCTTCTGGATGCGAAGCTCTACTATGTATACCAGCAAAATATGACATTTTACTTTTATTCGTTTCTATTTTGCCTCCAGATGAGAAGTATTTTTTGTTAAATCGTCTCTTAAAGTTGTTAACTTATTTGTTTATACTGCATTTGCTCTAAATGGTTCATTTTTAAAGAATCAAAAAACGTCTTTTTAGACTGCATAGATTATAGTTATCTTTTTATTGTACAGTCTTTTTCTTTTGGTTTTCGTCTTTTGTCAATTGCTTTCCCTGATTTGTCAAATGCTTTTCCCATTTATCAAACTTCAGTGCGTGATTTTTCAATTGAAATTCCTCTTTTGTCAAATGAGATTCCTTTTTTATCAAATGCTTTTCCAATATTATGATACTGTCAGTGCACGTAAATAGGAAAAGCAATTGACATAAAGTGAAACTGATTTGACATAAAAGGAAATTGATTGATAAATCAATGACTATAATCATTAATAGATAGAAAAATAAGAAACTCATTTGACAAATAAGGAAAAGCAATTGACAAAAGAGGAAAACCAAAAGCAAAAGACTGTATTATTGTACTTTTATCTACGAGTGATTCATAAAATGCACTTTTTTAGACGTTTCTTAGTTCATAAAATGTATGAATATATTGAAGAGTTAAATAAAGTAGTTTGAGTATAATAAATTGCCGTAGCGGTTCATTATTTAACGCTAAATCTGATGACAAGTTACTGCACGACGAAGTGACGAACCAAGTACTTACAGTACAAGTTCTAGCAGCGGAGCGGCTCGATTCGGCGATCGCTGATACACGAGACGCTGATCGCTGTCGCTGGATTACATTATTGCATCCCGTCGCCAACCGCTCCTAATGCTTGGTGCTCCGTGCTCGGCTTGTTGACACCATGCACCTCTAGAGAAACGTGTAGTTTATTAGCAGAGCGCCAGATCTATGTACAATTAATATTTTGTGTTTTGTGTCGTTTAATTATACCTAAAATGGATACCATTGTAGATGATTCAATAAATGAAATATCTTCTACCCCAGAAGAAATTATTTTTCAATCAAATATGGCTGCACAAAATCTGTTAGGTACCTACCTCAAAAATCTAAAGAAGCGTATATTAAGTAATATGTCACCTTTATGAACTGACGTGATGAAAAAAGCGTTAATAGCTTCAAAGAAACACTTACATAAGATATGAATGCATTGGAAAGTTTTTTTTTTATAATAATAACTTTTCGTTCTAATTTAAGTCACTCGTAGATAAAATTTTGTATGCAACATATGCATAAAGTGCCTTTTTTCACTTCTGGGATTGCCGCATTCGCCTGCGGCTCATGCGGTCAAACTTCCCAGTCGTGAAAAAAAGTACCACTTTATGCACTTGTTGCATAAATAACTAATATTATTATGATTAAATAATAATATGTCCTATTGATTAAATTGTTATAATTACGAAAAAGTTGTTTTATAAAATAATTCTAGCGGCCGGATTCATAATAAATTTTTATGGCACTTTAAATATTAAAGGCACTTTAAACTAATGTTCAAAAAAATAGCAGCCAAGGTAAAATTAGACTTCAAATTTTAAACTAACCTAAATTTTATTGTATGAATTGGCCCTAAGAATGCGTGTATATCAAATATTGTAATGCGTCCATAAATAATTGGTGAACATTATTGAACAAGCTTTTTAAATATCTAAATTCAGGAATCATTTTTTTTTTATATTTAAACTTCGTGAAAGTTTTTTTTTTTAATTTATGAAATATTAAACCGTTCCAGCCCTATTGAAGATATCTGCATGACTATATTTTTTATATATGACTATTATAGTACCTATAATAGGTACTATAATTATTTTTTATTATTTATAAATATAATTCTCATATTTTAATAAACAAAATCGATTCAAAGCTATTAGGAAATGAATGTAGAGAACAATAAAAACAAAAGTTTATTAATATTTTTCTAATCACTGTAAAAATTGAAAGTTTGGAAAAAACATTAAGAAATTAAGATCTCCTTTAAATGTGGTCGAAGGACAATTTAATTACGTAATTATTCAATTAATATAGGTCGTAAATTCATTCTAGCCTCAGCCCTTTGAACTCGTGTTAACAAATCGGATAACAGGGTCCCTAATTTAAGCAGACAAAGCTCATTGTGTTTCCGGTTTGGAGACGAACAGTATGTTCAAGAATTTCTTTAAAAATTACAACCCAAAAACTATTATTAATGGAGTTTTTGAGAAAATTTTTATTTAAGACATTATAAATCTCCGTATGCTTAAATATTCTATAAAATAAAATTTCTTGTTATTTTATATTTCACTTTATTTTTATTTTTTTAGATTTACTTATTATTATTTATTTATTTATTTATTTATTCTGCTTTAATTTTTAAAACATAAGTGTTTTATTTGTCATCATTATGCAGAGATTCTATACCAAGATAGGGTTATTGAAAGCACAAATTTTATACAATCGTCAACAGTATACATTTATATAATATTATAGGCTTACTTATAAATAGTTTGACGCATTGGAAAGGGTAAAAAAATGGGAAAATGTTGAAATCTTTCTTATGGAACATTGTGTTAAATAAAATCCATTCCTAAAACACCAAACACCTACTGACGAGTTTGTTTTTGATTATCTGATAAAATTACTTCAATATGTATTACATAATTTACTTAAGCTACAAACGTTGATTGAAAGAGTCAGGTCAGGTCATTCAATCAACGCTACAAAGATGAATTCCCGTTTTTCATAAAATTATAATTTTTCTGGTGTAATCAATAATAATTACCTCTTTAATCTTGTTCGGTTGGTACATCAATCAAAGGTTTTAACGTAGAATTCTTGTTTATTAAAAAAAGTGTTTCCAATGCGAAAAACTAATTACGGATTCTCTTTTGATTTGTTTGCTTCAAACCAGTTAAAAAATTGCTTTATAATGTTATACCTACATATTTTTAATGAGCCTTTGATGTTTACAATATTTAAATTTGTTGTGTTTTTTGATTTCAGAGTGAAGGTGTTATCATGGGAAGGGGTGATAAGCGTGGGGGAAGTCAACGATCCGAGAGTGGTGAGCTTATTTTTAATTTTTCTATGAACTAAACATGTAAATTTGTATATCTATACAGGGTGTCCCAGCTTATTCGAAGCGGTCTCTGTAGGCCAAACGATGGACTTTTTCAAAAAACTTTTTGAACATTCAAGTACAGAATCACAATAGCCATAATTTAAAATTATTTTGGAGTATACAGAGTGTCCCATATGACAGTGGCATATCAAAGTTATGTTTTTTTAAATGGAATGCTCCTATGTTATTGCATTTTTGGAATGTCTGAGAAGAGAAAATAAGATTGGCTTTTACAGTTAGTGTTTAAATTCAGAAGTTTTTGAGTTATAAACAAGTGAAAATCGTCATTTTTCAACTTCAAGGCTCTGTACAACGAAAACGGTTCAAGATAGAGAAAAACGGCTTACATGTCCCTATTTCAACTTTTCATGTACTACCCTATGATATTGAAACATTTGTACTTTCTTTGATTTTTTTTTTGGCGACGCGTGGAGAAATTTCAGAATTTTTCAAATTTTTTATCACCCTGTGTAAACATTTCATCTACATCATAGGATAGTACATGAAAAGTTAAAATAGGGACATGTAAGCCGTTTTTCTCTATCTTTAGCCGTTTTCGTTGTACAGGGCCTTGAACTTGAAAAATGACGATTTTCACTTGTTTATAACTCAAAAACTTCTGAATTTTAACACCAACTGTAAAAGCCAATCCTATTTCCTCTTCTCAGACAATCTAAAAATGCAATAACATAGGAGCATTCCATTTAAAAAAACATAACTTTGATATGCCACTGTCATATGGGACACTCTGTATACTCCAAAATAATTTTAAATTATGGCCATTATGATCCTGTACTTGAATTTGCAAAATATTTTTGGAAAAAATCCATGGTCTGGCCTACAGAGACCGCTTCGAATAAGCTGGGACACCCTGTATACAATAATCAGACTTGGCGAACATTTTCAAAACGTCTACTCTCATTGTGAGAAAAACCTTACATGAGTGTACATTTTTCATCCAGAGAAGCATGGTGGAAATTAAATTCGCCAAATTAAACCCACCGAACCGACTTCACAGTATAACGGGAGATGTATAATTATATTTCTGTCCTCATTTTCGAGTCTAAAAAGCACGTAAATTATTTTTGCATGATTATAAAATTTACAAAAATATTCTTCTCCAGGTTGTAATTGACTAGAATTCAAATTCTAAAATTAAGGGAACAAAGGAATAATATCAACTGGATAACCTACTTATGGATATGGACACAGCGCCGCTAAATAATCAAGCTAACAAATAAAAATTACTATTACAGAATCCTAAAATGTGACTTAACTATTATGTAAATAAAGATAACAATGAACTTGTCTATCCACACCTTTTGCAAGGTCTTTTGATTGAATTAAACTCTCGTTTTCTTGATATTTCAGCTACTGGCTCATACATTAAGGATTGAATATCGATTCAGGTTAAATGGCGTACGGTAATGAAAATTAGAATGAATTTCCCAACTATTGATTTTCACTAAAATACTGATGAAGCAGAGTGTTTTAGAGCCTGGAACAATCAGTCAGATCTTTTCTCATATATAGGTATTATTGCCTAAAAGATGTGTTAGTAGCAGGAGTAAGTTCTAATTATAATTATTATATAATTTGTTTGGTTCTATAATAGCGAGATCTGCTATAAATTGCATTTGATATAGTCACTCTTCTTGACCAAAATATTATGTTTCATAAAATAGTATTAAACAGCAAAACGGAAAAACAATAAACACATTGAAGGAAACAAATATTTTTGTGTCGGAACCGATTAAAACCATAATAAGGGGAAGGGGGGTTCTCGGTAAGCCTAATTTTACGAACATAACAATTTTGGAAAATTACAATTGCATTTATTTGACTTTTAATACATTCTTGGTGTTGAAATATTTGTTGTAAAAGAAAACGGTAATTATTTACATCCGCGGCTCTTAAGTTTCATGAATTTTTTCGGGACCGAGGAGCGAAATAGGGGTGCTGGGTGGGTAAGAAGCTAAAAACAGTCATTGCAAACTAATATTAAGGTCACAACTAAGGCCTCTTTGACACTACGATCGAATTTCTATTTTTGTTCACTTTCAGGGCAAAAGGAATATCTTTGAGATTAACAGTAGCACGATTTTTATTTTGAATTTTGCATTTATTTTGCATTTATATTCCAAAAATCGTAACATCAATCCCTGTGGTGTCTTCATGCACGATATGAATAAGCGGACATATTGCGTGTACGTGCCTGTATTCGTTTCGAAGCGCTTTGCTTTGTTCTCAAGTGGTTATTTCCCATAGACTCGATGTATAATCATCGCATCTGCCAGGTCCGTACTTTCATTGCACTCTCAAAACCGTATTTTTAGGCCGTTTTGTGGCTTTCCCTTTCATTTGCAAAGCATATGAATACCTTCCTGGTGTTACTATAGGTATAATCTCCACCCCTATATAGGTGTTATAGTGAAACTGTAGGAGCCGCGGATGTAAATAATGACCAAGAAAACTCTAAGAGAAAATAATATATTCATAAAACGTCGCTTAAAGACTTTTTTGTATTTTTTTTAAGAGAGAGCATCGCGGTCTTAACTGACAGACAAAGTCGCTCCACTGTGGTAATTTGGCTTCGAGATCGAGCTCATTTAACCAGACACAAATTTTCATTTTGAATAGTTAATTTAACGAACTCAAGCAACCATGTCGAGCTGGGATTCGAACCTCAATCAGCGACCTAAGCCATCGCGCTACAGCCCGTTCACTTACAAGACTTGGTTTTCTGACTCAAAATCTATTTCTGAATCTAATTTGCTAAAATTTAATACACCGCTTTTATAGTTATTTATGTATCAAGGGAGTTATGAGGATGTTAATTACAGAGGGCAACATATTGCAATCCCGAGGGACGTTAGTCCCGAGGGATTGTTAAGTTGCCCGAGGTTATTAACATCTAATAACTCCCGTGATACATAATCTATTTTATTTTATACTAAATGAAATATAAAAACGAAATCTGTTGGTTTTTAAAATTAAACGAATGTTTTTAATAATTGAGTAGGTAACCATGATTATTGATTACCATGGATATATCAACTGAAAAGTTTGTAGAAAATGACATGACATATGAAATCCAAATATTCAACCAACAATGCAATAACAAAAGCAACATCCAATGGTTACCAGAATTAAACCAATAGTAATATTAGAATTAGAGGGAGTTATGGATTCATAACAGTCCCAAGGGAGTTATGAGTATGTTTATAGTTACGGTAACCAAGCGTTTATCTAATTATAATGTATTAGTATGAAATAAAAATATTAAATCCCAATTAAATGTGAGCATTAAGATCAAAAGAACCCAATTACACTTTCATCACTGTACCTAATTAGTATTGTATGACGTATGTTGATGAAAAATATATAAAAAAGAAGTTTTTAATTGTTTGGTTTTAGTTGCTGTTAAATTAAAGCACTACATATAGCGCAAATTTTTTCATTGCTTTTCTTTATTTAACATCGCCTTATTAACTGGACTAGAGCCAAGTACAGAAGTGGAGAATAGTTTAACTTCTCTGGGATCTTAATTTTTCTTAATTAAACTTGTGATGATGGAGTCCTGAAGGTATTTATACTAACTTGCTTATTACTGTTAGCAGTTGGCAAATTTATGAAATAATTGTGTTCAGCTAAGTAAGTTTGTGTTGATTATAATTTTTTTTTCTTAGAGCTGCTTCATTTTTGTTTGATCTTAATCAACATGGTTCTTCAGTCTCCACTTGGTTATGATGTTTTTTAATTTTTAATCCTTCTAAAAGGTTATTTCCAATGTTATTTTAAAACTGACTTGTATCTCATTGTGTTGTGGATTATCTATTATAAATTAATAAACCCAATGTATTGGATACCAGTACATATTGCTTTAATTCCACAGTCAAATATGTATATAAATAAATTTCTAATAAAAATCACTACGTTCTTAATTTGTTACAAAATTTATAACATTTGTTAACAAACAGTCGATAGTGTAGAAAACTCGTCATCTAAGATTGCCCAAAAATATTATAGTCGTCGCATTATTACAGAGAACCATCGCAGAAGCCCACTTTTTCCTTTCCGCTGCGTTCGCAACTTTTAAGAACCCTTAACACTTAATAACTAAAAAAGAATGCTCTCAACCCTTATCACATTGTAGAATCTCCCCTTAATAATAACAGTAATAAGTAAGTATACTTATTATTTAAAATATCTTCCGTGTATCAAAATATAAGCGATTCGCTAATTTTAAAGTATCATCTTCATGCTTCTGTCTGATGATTTTAATAATAATTCAATGTATTTGTACAATTCATTTGTATTCATTTTACAAAAATAATAAAATTTCTTCGAGTTAGATCCAACCTCCCGAGTATAGTGCAAATGACATTTCATATTCTTGAAGAACACACGCTGGAGTTAGATTACAAATTTGTAAAATATACGGAGGAACTTCTGACTGAAGTATGTATAGATGTATATAACATCCACTTTGCATATTTATGACATCATCAAAGATGAATGCCTTTGCTTAATATTAATAAACACAACGCATAAGAGTAGTCTATTTAAACCAGAAATTGAGTTGGAGTACAAAGAAAGTTCCCTCTTCTTGTTCTCAAGTTAACATCTAGTTAACTGTTGTAGGTACCCATACTATACTCATAGTTAATTTTGCGGTCATATTGGTGGAATATGAAGTTAAGTTTTCAAAAATTTTAATATTAATGTTATATTAATTAATTCCGATTTCTGTCTAACAATCGCTGCTTATATACATAATTTTCTGCATTACAAGGTTTTAGTTGAGTATATTATTCTGAGGTACTGGCACATTTATATACAAGTTATTTACTGGTTGTCTGCTGTTATTGATTTGAAAAGAATGTATTTTGATTTATTGGCAAGTCTAGAATATATAGCATATCTGTCCCCTTACCTTAACAAGATTTATAGCCTCCTTGGTATCTCCTAAAGACAATATACGCCGCGACACTCCAGTTATATGTCATCTCATGCTTTATAAAGGGCTTTATTATAGAAATAAATTTACCATCATGAGCAGTTTATTCTCCTCTTTATACATATCTAGCATAAAACAATCCTTGTTGGCGAAATTGCTAGAATAAAGCCTTTTTGATGGAATGTACGGAAGCCATTCCATTTTGATATAGTTGGTTATTTCAGTCTTGTCAATTATCATTACTTTTTTGTAAGAACCAAGCTGATGACTAAATTTCCTACAGACGACAACAAAATTGGCTTTATTTTTTTGTTTTTTTAATTGGAACAATGCAGGGAGATGCTGGAGAGTTTTATTTTCTAAGTGGATGAAACCTGAAACCTTTGTAACTTGGTAGGCAAGTTACATTAGTAATCTTTACAAGAAAGTAATCTTTACTACAGTTGCAATGTTGCATTGCGTTTAATTGTAGATTATTGCATTATAAGTATATGGCTAAAGATTTTACTACTCGAGGCTAAATTACTAGAGTGATGTTCTAACGAAAAAAAATCGAAGTTCCTTCTTTTTATATAAAAAAGAATTGTTAATTTCTTAACAATAACTGGCGTGATCCTGGTGGGCCCAATGTATTCCTTCAACACGACTTCACCGAACTTGCCCTTTCCAGGCGTTTTTGATAGGAGTTTGTTAGAAAAAACAGCTTCGCATGTGAGGTCAGAACTTTGATAATTAAATAAGAAAATATAAATGGAAGCGGTTCAGAAAAATTCTTTTAGAAAATGATCGAAACTACGTGGTAGGAAAAGTTTTTACGATGGTTATTATGTCTGCTACGTACCAAGATTATATTGAGCCTTAAATTAACCTCCATCCTTGAGCCTAGATTGTTATGTTTCTCGTGTTACGTTTAATTTAACATCAGTTATTAATATGGAACACAGATTTTAAATAATCCTTAATCAAACGGACCACTGGATGATTTTAATTATATGAACCAGAACATGAATATATTAAAAGTTAAACGGATTTTATAACATTTATCTTGCCCAGATTTATGCATATACGTTTCCAACAAAAGGGGAGATAAACAGAAGAGAATTGTGTTGTTTTAAATCAGTAACGGAACACTTTGTCTTTTTAATTAACAAACTATTAAAGTTTTGTGAATAAATTGAAGTATCCCATAAAATTCCATATTATTAAAATTGCGAAAAAGAAAAAAAATTTCAAAACTCCTATCTGATTAAACTCTGAAATCAAATTCAGTCCGTTTGTTTTAATGTTTTAATAGCTCTTCACTAATAAATAATAATAGTTTATTTTTTATAATCCATCCATTCTTATATTTTTGGATATAAAAACAAAGTTTTTGAGAACAAGCCGAAGATTCATATATGAGACTGGCAGAGATACAAGCTTATCACTGAATCAAGAGGAGTTTTCCGACGACAGTAGTATAGTTGATAGTTTATATGGGGATGTTTGTGCCTCCGCTTCTGGTGTATATTTCTATAGCACCCCATCTAATTCTAATTCTTTGATGAAATTTAGAATTTTTGTTGGTTCTACAGATGATAAATCTTCTTCCGTTGGTTGGTATGTGTCCAAGCAGCGGAGTCTTCTTTGTTGTACTGCATATTGGATGTGTATTGGGGTTTATTCCCCTTCCCCGCAGAATCTGCATGTCTTGTCATTTTGTAGACGTATCTTTGTTAGATGTGCTCCGAGTCTACAATGACCCGTTAAGAAGCCCGTTAGCATTCGTAAGTACGACATTAGAAAATCACAAGAAGCTTTTCCTACAACGTCCTCTCCCATCACATTCCTGGAAAGGTAGAAGCCTCAAAAAATAGATTCACCCACAAGACCTACAATCTACAATAACCTTGTCATCTGCTCCAGATAGGTCATTAGTGATCCCTGGTTTACCATCGGAAGAACAAATACAAAAATTTCATACCAGCGACATCTATACCAATACCTCGGTAACTGTGATCGAAGACGATAGACTTCTGGATGAAGCACCTGTTTTAGGTCACTCTGGCCACCGCAAGCCAGAATGACTAAAAAATAATAAAAAAAATAAAAAAATACTCTCACGACTGCGACAACCTGAACTGCTACAAAGCGTTCGACTGTACGTACTTGCATGGTGAAATGAGAAACAGCATCACACTACATCTTTCTTCGGTAGATTTTCCTGCAAAGATGCTCTCCTCAAGTTCTACAAACAGTTTTATGAAAACTATGGTTTGACAGGAAGGACTTGAAGGCTTTCAGATCTCACCTGTCTGCAGAAAACACCACTACCATCTGAAAGCACATGACAACTCATTCATAAGAGACAAAACATAAAATCTTCAACTTCGACTTCAACCCCTCTACTTTCACCCCAACCTCCTCTCTTTTGCAAATGTGTTGAATGTGTTGATCTGAATGTCTCACTTTGATCTCACTACCACTACCTACCTTTTTATCGGACCATGAAGCATTATATGTTACCTTTCGAGCTTCTGCTTCTAATGTAGCAACATCTGTCTCTTCGTCATTCGTATTCTATCCCACTTCACCCGGGGAAATCATACGAGTCGTCTCAAGGTTCAAATGCAAAATGTTATCGGTCATCGGATGAGATTCCTGCCTTTATTGCCTAACAATGATATCCAAACTGGCTCATCCATCCGCAGATATTATCAATTTGACCTTTCTAATTGGTGGATTTTCCGAATAACTCAAGGCTGCCCTAGTTAAGCCCATTTTCAAAAAAGGCGACATTAAAAATATACCAATAATTAGCCTGCTCTCGGTTTTTGACAAAATTATTGAATCCCTAGTTTTATCCCGTCTTTTAGACTTTTGAAAAGACTAGGACTCGTCTGACTCCTAGGTCTGTCGTCCTGTCATCTTAGAGAAAATTTAGGTTGACATTTTGACATCTTGAAGAAAATAACCACGTTTGTGGAAAAAAGTGACAACCCTGCACTCGATAGAAAGAAAAATAGTTTGTAGATTTAAACGCTTGTAGATTTAAGCGGATTAAAATGTTACATTGTCATGAAACGTTCAATTATATTGAATAAAATTTTAATGCCTGAAATTCCGTCAATTAGTTATATTATGAAATAACGTGTTTTGATTGGTGTGCAGAAAGCAAACTTATATCTCGGTAACGAAACCGAGAAAACAATTTTTGTTCTTACTGTTTTTCTGAACATCCACTACAACACTCTGTCACCGTGTCCGTCATTTCGGGGTCACTTTGTTTAAAAAATTATTAATTTCAATCAGAAACATTATAGAGCAAAGTGGTCGTTTTCTAAATACCTATGGGACAAAATCGTTTCTTAAAGTGAAATTAATGATATATAACCTCTTATCATTCTGTATCAATAAAGAGATATATTTCTAAAAGTCGGGTAATCAAAAAATTGTATCAGTCGTAGCTGTCTCTCTAAGCGAAAGCACATTTTCTGCTATATACGATCGACGATCAACTCACGACGGTTTAAACCTAATTTAGCGGAGACTTTCTTAAACGGTATATTCATTATTTTCCATCAAGAATGAAAAATTGATCCGCGTATATTAAATTGGCGAAAACTGACGAAATATTGAAAAGCAGTAACGCGTTAGCAATCAGGTAAAGAAAAAATGAAAGATGTAATACATTCGAGTTTCTCCTCTTTCGCGTCTATTCTATCGTGAAATCACTCGCTATTGAATAAGTTACAACCCCGGCGTTAATCTGAAATTGTCCTTTTATGTGTTCATGCCCATTAATTTATCCGAAAATTGAAACTTGCCTCCTAACTAAATTTGCTGTTTATAACGTTCCATTGAAATGCTCATGAAGCAATTTCATGTCAAAAGTTTTTATTCGTTTCAGTTAAAAGCCAATAAAGAAATGTGTTTCATATTTTGCTAGGAAAAAACGTCTCTGAGTAGTATACACATAAAAAATTAAATACAAAGTGACTGAAATAAAAATGTCTGTTGACTTTTTCCTAAGTGGCGTAATTATTTTTTGCCAGTACTTGGATCAAGATGAAAAAAGTAATTTAGACACATGTTCTATTAATTTTAATCATCTCTTTTCGTTTAATACTAGTTAAATGCATGGAAACTTAATATGTTTTTATGTTATGTCTTCTCAATCAACCCTCATTTTATTGTAAGGTAAGTTTTATTGTAAAATTGTAAGGCTTTATTCTTATTTCGTTTACTTCTATGTATATTGTTACATAAGGGTTATATTTAGCTTAGACCGCGGATGAAATATGGAGATTGCCCTGAGGCCTCGATGAGCAGATTGAGTATAATAATACATATCTGTTACTTAATTACTACATACATACATACTTTAAAAATATATACGTATTGAAATTATTATTGAATTACTTTAGTAATAGTAATTATAGTGTTGCATTTCCATATAATACACGGAAAAGGCTTTCTAAAAGTAGTTAAAATTACCTTAATTTTTAAGGCATGAAATCAAGGGAAATCAAGCAAAATTCGTTAACCTTAAATGGTACTAAATAAGGGGAATTTACTTGAACTTGTACAACCTGCGAAAAAATAAATGCGGCAAATAATTTCCTGAATAAACAAATTGGCACAACGTTTAAATTGGTTTCCTGAATCGCAGCATCTTTTCAAATAAAACTCTCAGTTCAGCATTCAGTAGACATTCAGCAAATTTAATTACAACTGCGAGGCTGTCAGTGTCAGGATTTGCGACAGATGGCGCTGCGATATTTCTCTTTTCCAGTCATGGCCGTCTGGATGTTAAGGGGTTTACGTTTACACAACATCCTTGATTAGTAAGAGAATCGAATTCCACAGGAAACAATCCTTGGTTCGTTCTTTTCTATATCGTTGCCCTATGTTTACCAAAGTCATAATAGACAAGTCTTGTATACAGAGTGGTTAAAAAAAATTACGAATCCTGGAGAATTAATTTATAAAATTTTAACTTTTCTCTAAAGTAAAAGAAAATAGCAAATTTTAATTCCGCAGGATCATTGAATATTTTGTTTGAATTGAACAATAATTGACATGTTGTCATGTTGAATATTTCCCTCGTTTTACATCAGATTGGGTTGCTGAAATTCTAAGTAGGCTAAGAACTTCTATTTAAGATACGGTTCAGGAAAACTCTGCGATTAATGAGAAATGTATTATGCACAGTAATTATTGTTGAACAAGATTCAATAATTCCATTCGTTCTCATCTTTTATTTTTCAAATTTAGAAAACAAAAATTGACGATTATTTACAAGCACCTGCAAATTAAAGTTATAAATAATGTAAGGCGCCGAAGCGTGTATTGAACCTAAGACCTTGTGATCCGTTCTCCTGCGCTTGAGTCACTGAGGTGTGAAATTTACCTATAAAAATAAATTGCTGGACTGGAAAAGTATAAAAAGTGAAAAATATTTTATTTTAAACAAAATTGCGATTGTTGGCTTTATCAGTAATTAATTTTATAAATTATCTTGAATAAACAAATTTGATCTACAGTAAGATTTGATTATGATATTTGATAATTTGATTTCAAAATTTTGCGCGATTCTTTTGTAAGAAAGTCGACTTTTAAAAACAAACAAGTCTAAAAAGCATCTAAGACCGGGAATTCCAATTAATAATGACTTTCGCAAGCCTATTTGAAATTACCTACATTATACTTTTGAAGCCTGAACATCTCATCAAGTTTTAGCGCGTAAAAAACTCCAAGGAATTCATCAAGATTCTAAACAGTTCCCCAGAAATAAATCGAAGACGAACAGCAGCTTTTTTAAAAATTAATTTATTTTATAAAAGAAACGTTAAATTCTACAAAAGAGAAAATTAGCGTCTATTTCGTGTGCTGGCAAGACTAAGAGTGATTAATTAATATTTTATAACTCATATGTATGATAGAAATGGTACATTTAGATAACAATAGGACTATTCTTATAAGCTAGACAATATTCCTATGAAGACCTTCAAAGTTGCAGAGCTTGCATTGGCCTTGAATATCTGGCGTATGTAACTCCTCCGTCCTTAAGATGAAAAAATAATGGAGTTATTTTTGGAATTTCTTACGGGACGTACTTCCACCGTTTCGATGTTTTCAATTTCTTCCTTTTTAGGCTTTCTGCATTTCTTCTTTCTAAATGCAAATAATACAATAATTATTGCAACGATCATTATTATTATAATTGTCAATGTTGCTAGCATGGGACCATGGTAAGTATTGGTTACTTCTTTGATTGGTGTCATTTGATTCGCGATTTTATTGATTTCGTAGAGGCTTTGGAAATCAATTTTAGTTAGGTTCGTTGATTGATAATTTCTTCGTATTTTCATCAACTCTGCTTCAAATTTAGGTAGAATTAATGGCTTCCCATATTGGATTTGAGGATTGTTAATAAATTTCATTTCATTTATTCGCACTTCGCATTCCCTTGGAATTTCGATCAGTGAAGGTGATGTGATTTCTACAAATCGATCGGTTCTGCATTTGCTGAGAATTTTCTCATTCTGCGATGGTAGCATTAGTACTTCGGAGTTGGTGACTTGCTTCACAATTGTTTCTTGAATGTTTACTTCTGTGACGTAGCAGTTTTCTGGAGTTCTGCCATCAAGAAGTTGGAGAGTACAGTTGTCTCTTGGGACGAAGTTTTCTTGGCAATAATATATCTTCTCAACCGCTGGGCATTCTTTTTCTTCTAACTGGGATTCTTCTTTTGCTCGTGCCAAGTAGGGATAATTAGGAGTGAATATTTTATCACTTTGGATAATTGGATAAATACGGAAGAAATCTAGAGAATTGGATTTTAATATAGGAACATGAATTGCAAAAATCACTTTTGATTTGGAGAAGGTTACTTGTGTTCCTAGGAAGAGATAATAAGTTAGTATGTTCTCAAATTTTGGAACTTCAGTTTCTTTATAAATTTTCTCTAAATAACTTATCATTTCTTTAATTTCGTTACTTGATATTATTGAACTGTGAAGACTATTTAATTTTGAGAATAAGATAGCGTTCTGCGTTCTCAACATTGTCTATGAATGTGATTAAATTCTGACAGTCCAAGTTTATTTGGCTTATCATGCCTTGAAACGTAACATAATTTTCTAAGCTGTTAAGTTCCTTTGATGTGGAAACTTCGAATTTTTCTAAATTCTTCTTTAATTTTTCTTGATTTTGTCCCGATGTTGTTAATGATTTATTATAATGATCAATTAATTTCTTATACAAAGATATTTGTAAATTCGTTTCTTGCATTATTTGTTTTTGATTTTGCTGTAAAAGGTTGATAGCTTTGTCATACCTTTCACCATCATCAGAGTCAAGACTTCCAAACAGCCATTTATTGACTTTACCTAGTCCATCGATTAGTCCTCTTTTTTGGCGAATATGTGGCTGAATATTCTCAAATTTTCTCTCAAGGTTGTTTATCAAAAATTCAGTTCTACTTAACATATTTTCAGCTAATCCATGATATGAAATTGGATTGGTAGCGTTAACAATTAAAATACTATTCTTAATTATCGAAAAATGTTCCTTCAATACTTTTATTTGCTGTACCACCTCAGCTAAATCTAAATAATGTATAAATGTATGTTTAGTGTAAATTAATCTACAAGTTCCTAGCTTAATTGGTAATAATAAGTTTTCTAAAGGAGTGACTTGAATATCTATCATCACTACAGGTGGGTTTACATTATTCAACTGAGTTGATCAAGTTAGTTGAATTCAAGTCACTTGAATGCGAGTTGAACGTGTAAACCGGTCATTTTCATTTCAGATGATCAATTGACATGAAGTCAAGTGAGTTGAACCATGTTTAACTTTTTGATTCAATTCAGACATTCAATTGGAGAGTAAACATGTCGTCGAGCAGGTGGTCAGAAGAAAAATCTGTGAAATTTCACATATATCTATGAGGAAACATGAAATTGTACACTTTGGTACTCTGTAAAGATGTTGTAGACTTTTGAATGGATCTCCTGATGCTAGATATCGTAAAGTTATTTCCAGCTTAATACGCGGCGAGAGAGCTTCTTGCATAACTGCGTCTTGTTTTTTAATTCTGTGTTCAATTTTTGACAACAATTCGTCAAATTGGTTTTCATTCATTCGTAACAAATTTCTAAAATTGTTAGAATCTTCTAATCTTAATTCGGGAATGAGGTTATTAGAGGCACCCTGTGCTGCCCTGCGATTAATCCAATCTTTAACCCATATCCTTTTTTTACGTTTTTTTTTCTTTTTTGCTAATATTTTCTGCTAATTCATCAGCTAAAACTGAAACCGTTTGGAGAACTGCTCTGTAAATTACCACTTTCGCCATTTTGAATCAACTGATATGCATTCAATTCACTTAAAATGTGTAAACCAGTAATTGAATTCAATTCGCTTGAATTCAACTAACTTGATCAACTCAGTTGAATAATGTAAACCCACACCTTACTGGTAGCTTCTAATTTTACTACTTCTAGTTGAACAAGTAGGAATATCAGGGTCGTCGACAGGATTTTCATTGTCCTCTTGTCCCTGTAAAGATGATCTAGTATTAATTTTATTTCTTGGTTTTCTCATTAAACTTTTACGATAAGTACCTTTATTGGTTTTTAGAATGAGACCTTCGTCATTAATAATTTCAGTTTTTTTGAATTTTGGTAACTTTTTGTCCCTAGATTTGGTATTAATATATGCAATTTTTTCATTTGAATAATTTGGTGGATCGGATCTATTTTCATTAGCTTTATTAATCCAATTTGCTTTTACTTCCTCGTTTCTTTGTTGGATATTTTTGTACAATTTCTTACTAGCCTCTTTGTGATTTTGCACGTAATATGAGATTACAAGATGATCATCTAGATCAAATGGGTCTGGATTGTTTCACAAAAATTATTTATTCAATTATTTCACAATTATTTGTTAAATGTTAAAATTCAATGTTTAATCATTATTTTCAAATTTCTTAATTATCTCTCCTCGAAACCTACCATAGGGTTAAAGGAAAGGCAAAAGGAACTTGGCACTTACAGTTTTCTCCCGCGTCGTACCAGTTTCTTCCCGACTCTCGTCTGTTCGTTGAACACCCTTGCCGAAGATTGGATGGGCTGCTCAGCACTTGATCAGCTAGCTGACGTCGTCTGCTCCTTGAATAGGAAACCAACGGGATATCCACAGAAGGGTAACCCGAAAATGTTCGTAATTTGCATTTCGATGTTGAAACATCTGGATTTCGAAAATAATCCTTGACCGACACAATGCGAAAAAGTCTATTCCCGATACCCGTGCAAATCCTACTGACTGCGCCAGAAATAAATCGAAGACGAACAGCAGCTTTTTTAAAAATTAATTTATTTTATAAAAGAAACGTTAAATTCTACAAAAGAGAAAATTAGCGTCTATTTCGTGTGCTGGCAATACTAAGAGTGATTTATTAATATTTTATAACTCATATTTATGATAGAAATGGTACATTTAGATAACAATAGGACTATTCTTATAAGCTAGACAATATTCCTATGAAGACCTTCAAAGTTGCAGAGCTTGCATTGGCCTTGAATATCTGGCGTATGTAACTCCCCAAGTGATATCAAGACTACAACTAATTTGCAAAATTCGTTATTTCTACAAAAGTTTTTTAATTATTATAATAATAGTATTATTATATATACGGTCATGTACCTAATTTAATCTATTAGGTACTATTAGCGAAATGGTAATTTTATTTCTTTCTATTTTACTTCGAGGTTCCACGTTTTAGAGTTTCCTAGCCTTTTTTGTTTAGTATACTGATCGCCTCAGAATTTTTTAAGGGCGTTTACACCAATACTTATCTACTTTTAATGGTCAATTAGCTTATGTCGATTTATCGTTTATAATTAATTAGGTATTAATGAACAGAGCACAGTGATCTTCATTAATAAGCACATGAGGAAGTCGTAAACTAATTAAATGGTTTATGCCAAAATAAATGTTACAAGCTAACTGAAAGTGGAAGAAATAATTCTACACCTTCATATTCCAAGAGTAGGTACTACTGCGTCAAACAAACAGAACATTTACATAACAAGGCATTAAAGGTATAATGCCCTCATCAAAAAGCAGTAATAAATTCGCTAATCAATCCATTGCTGACGTTAAACAAACGTCAACCAAGCACGGTCAATAAAGCACCGTCCAGCGTCTATCAGATTCAACGCTGGCAAGAACCCAAAACCGTTACGTGACCAACGGTTGATTATTTCTGGAAAACGTAGCCAGATAACATGGAGGCATTCTGATCAGCCACTGGAAGTCATTATGACTATTATGAGTTATTAAACCGAAATATTTTTTATCTGCGACCTTTTACTCAATAAATTTCGTTTGTGATATTTCACTGCCATGCAATATAAAATTGTGTTGTATGTTTTTTTTTATAAATGAATTAAATTGCTGTAATAATGAAAGAAATCAACACTTTCATAGCACAAGACATTCATTGATCATTGACATCAATCGGTATGTTTGCTTATTTCAAATTTTTCAAAATTGTCTAAAATAAGTCAATACCGCCCTGTTTATATTTCAAGTAGATTGATTGCAGGAACTCCGTGTATAAATAAGGGTCGCGAGGCGTCAATATAAGACAGCTAGAGAAAATAGAAGGTATATTATACATTCAGCCTATCTCGTCGTAAGACGGTTTTTAGACAGCCTAAATGGAATTTACAGTATCCCGACTCTCAGAAATTCTATTAAGATGGGATGGAAAAAATTATTGTTTATTTTCTACTGGGAAACTTGCTATAACAACCACAAAGCAGACTTGTTTTTTGCCCTTTTTTATCCAGTCCGCTGTATTATTTTGATCATATTTAAAAGAAACTTTTGATACTTTTTTACTGAAATTTCCTCCAGCAATCAATTTCTTGTTGGATCGTGATTTGGACTTGAAGGAGAGATGTGCACTTTATATTCAAAAATTACAATGAAAAAATAAATTACTTGCATAATAGAAGCAAACAAAGGCGTCTATTAGCAAAAATACGTCCACTTCGCACAATGAAGTTTCGACGTCTAAATTGTGTAGACTGAGTTGGAGTTGAGCATCTCACAGATATGCAATAAAGCTAAATTAACAGAGGTCGAATTCATTTCATTTTCTTCTATACAATGACACCAGAATGAAAGCCGGACGTTGACAAAGCCACTGCAATTAACAGACTTGTGAATGTTTCATTTTTCTCACTCAAACCTCGCGTTAAAAAAACCCTTCCGCCGGCACATGGGATTTGATGATAATATAATAAAATTTGAATAACTATTATACTTGCATACCTACAGTGAAAATTTTGTATCCTCGGTCAGTTTCAGTTACAATTCAGCATTATGCATTCAAAGCGATGCTAATTTTTCCCGATATTTCGCAGACAAGGCAACATTTTTTGTTTCTTTAACACAGATCGCTTCTGCTTGGTAATTAACAAAATAGTGATACATGACGACGTTCACAACCTTGTGTATCTTCCAAACTGTATCGTAATTTTAAACTATAATAAACCAGAACTTTTTTAATTGCTAAACACCGACGTTTCACAGACTTGCTAAAAAACTACTTCCTTTATGAACTACCTACCTACTTTTTTATTGCTTACTAGATCATCATTTCTTATTAAAAACTTAGATAGAAGAACATTCTCGCAGGTATTATACCTACGCAATACCCTCGCCTGTAATATGAATTTACTGTGGCAAAACTATTGTTTCCTAAAAATTATCATTATTTTATTCATAGATACAGTTACTTACTTTGAAAATATAATTAAAACTTTCCTGAAATAGTAGCAAGATGTAATTGTCTATGCACCAACATACTTTCTTACTACCCCCATTACTTTATGTTAATAATAGCCCTGGGGTATCTTACAAACTCCCGGTCTAGAAACCCTTCTGCTTATGTGTGAGCTTGTCACAGTCTAAGAGGCGTAAGTTGTTCTTATTGCCCTTGGAATAAAATTTATCCCATTTTAAGGAATTTTTTCAAATGTACCTATTACGATTTCAGTTACCTTTTATTAGTAGGTAACAAAAATCTAGGCAAACATTTAAATATTCAATTTATGAGAGATAAAGACATGAAACTACAATTAGACGCACCTGATATACAATGGTTTAATTTTATTAATAAAATTTAGTTACGAAGTTTCGAAAATACACGAAATAAATCGATAGCTACTGTTAATTGCCGGAGGTACCTAAATTTTATGAGATCAGTGTTGATCAATAAAGAAACTATGCTGACATGGATCAATTTAAAGTTTTAAGTATTATAAGAGTGATAGACTAGAGTACCTACCTCTGTTGGTAACCACGGGATGGTAGCTAATAGGTCTATAATTTTTTACATCATCTAACTTTCCAGACTCGTGAAGAGGGGTTCCATATGAACTCTTCCAGAGAGAATAAAAGCAGTCAAGCGACAGGGATCGGTAATAATAGCGATACATAGGAAAAGCGAACACTTACTGGTTCGCAACGGTTACCCGTGACAAAAGTTATCTTTGGGATAAATGGTTTGTTTCAAATGAAATATGATGAACGAGATTATCAAGGTATGAATTATCACATGCAGACAATGCAGTGTAATTTGATGGCTGACAAACACAATAATTATGCAAAAAATCGGTGAATAAAATAATCTTTATTGGATATTTTACCAGTAAATAGGTATTGCTAAAAGAATGGGCTCAGTCATTATATGTCACAATTAATTAAGGCATTACAATCATTTTCTCCTTTCAGTCTTCACCGTTATACCGACTCTATAATAGCCGCGTTTTCTATCTAGAACGGCGTGCGTGTGCAGCTAACCTAACGCACTTATGCTGACGCACTTCGTCTGACGCATATGGTGAACGCAGGATGAGTGTTTCCTCTTTGGTAGGACAGTGGTCATAAAAATTTGGTGATTTGGTAGAAAAGGTGATCGATCAAAATGATCTACACCCTTTCCAACTGTAATTGAGAAACGGTTAAAAGTAATTGAGAATAGTCAAATGTAATTCAGAATGCAATTCAATGTAATTGAGAATAGCCAAATATATTTCAAAATGCGTTAATTCTAATTCAGAATGCGTTAATTGTAATTGGAAAAACATAGAATGGAATTGAGAAAGCGTTCATTGTAATTCAGAAAGTTTCAAATAGAAAATTCAGAACGGATCGATTAAAATTGGGATAATGAAAAATTTGCAAATTTTACAGTACATCATGCCAAACACTGCCTTTTCCAGTTATAATTGGGGAACGGTTAACTGTGTAATAGAGGATAATGATATGTAATTTTGAATGCGTTAAATGTCATTGAGAATAGTCAAATGTAATTCAGAATGCGTTCACTGTAATTGAGAATAGTCAAATGTATTTTAAAATGCGTTAATTGTAAATCAGAATGCGTTAATTGTAATTGAGAAAGCATAAAATGAAATTGAGAAAGCGTTAAATGTAATTCAGAAAGTTTCAAATAAAATTCAGAACGAGTCGATTGAAATTGAGATAATGAAAAATTCAAAATTTTTATAGTAGACCATGCTAAAACCACTATATGTTTGTTAATGGTGACTGTTTCTGCGCTTTAGTTAGGGAAACAAAACTTGCTGGACGATAGTTCTGAGAACTGATTTTCTATTTAATTACGATTTTTATCTATTACATAGTTTTTTATCTGAATATGTTAATATATTTTTATTTGTAGTTAAGCTTTTATGTAAATACTTGCATTCGCATTTGACCTATTCTCAACTATTACAATTCTGAATTACATCTGATCGTTTCTCAATTACAACTGGAAAATTACTGCAACCACCGACCCCGGTCTACTGATGCAGACTCACGAAACGCATAATAACTGATGCACGAGAAAAAACTATTGCATTTAATTTTCATTGCTGCATTGACTTGCGTCAAACGCAGTGCGTCAATCGCATGCGTCCGCCGTATTATAGGATCTTTGATTTTGTGCTGTTGAATGTCGTCGACTGTTCAGTTTCTATAATTAGGCCATGAGCTAACAATATGATCCCCTCCCCGTTTGAAGCCAAAAAAACCTTTTTTTTTCAGTTTTTTTTTTATTCATCTCAGGAACAGTTTGAGTTACAGAGCTCAGTTTCTGTAGACATCTGATCATTTAATATTATCTACCTACTTCTTGAGCGTTATTAATTCAGTTTTTCATATGGCAGTGCAACAAATTATCAAAAATATATATTTTTTTAATGAAATCAAAATAAAAGGCACGGTGGGTTCGGCTTGCGCCATAGGATACACCCTAGACAACCATAATGCATGCCATAAAAGTGCAGTGCCCCCCCCCCCCCCCCCGGTGTGCATAGAAGTAGGTAGAGCCCCTACTGGGCGTTGCTAGGCAAAAGATGAATGACATGTTGTGAGACAACATGCCATTCATTGATGTTGTGCTGTGAGTAGAGACGGGAATTGTAGACACATGTTTCGTCCTGTTTGGGACTCTTCAGTACAATGTATCTACCAACACACAGCACAGTTTTGTTCACATAATCCCGTGAGTGGATGAATCAAATGAAATCGAAATAAAAGGCACGGTGGGTGCAACTTGCGCCATAGGATACACCCTAGACAGCCATAATGCATGCCATAAAAGTGCAGTGCCCCCCGGTGTGCATAGAAGTAGGTAGAGCCCCTACTTGGCGTTGCTACTGGGCGTCTTTTGTCTAAAATGTTTTTTGTTCCCAACAAAACATTTGCTACTTTTATGTTTTTTATCATAAAATGCCGTTTTTATTGAAAACAGTTCATGCACGTTATAAATTTGGACCAGAATTTTTTTTATGTAGATTGACCAGGATTATTTTTTCATGAAGAAAGAATTGGCTATTCAAAATGTGTTTTCAAAATATCAATGTTCCCAGTGTCGTATAGAAATTAGGGACAAAAAATTTCAAGTAAACTTAAAATCTCCGCAATTGCCATATATAAAAAATTAATTGGCGCTCAAAAAGTGATTAATATTGAAGATAATGAACAAAATCTAAGTTTTTTATCTCAAACGGTTCCTGAGATAGGTAGGTATATCAAATTAGTCAAAAAACTAAAAGAAAGTAGTAGGTACCTATTTCTCGACACCCTGTATCTCGAAAACGGTGCTCATGCACATCCATATAATAGGAACTTTTCCGCTGAAAATGATGCGTCAAGGAATCAAGTGTATAATGGTTTTAAACAAAAATAAGTAAAAAAAAAAAGACTTTATTCTTAAAAAATATTAAACTACAATGTATATAACTAAAAAGCTAGCAAAAATAATTCGTAACTTTGGTTTAAAATAACCATAATAATTCGAGTACCTACCTATTCTATGAGTATTGGCAACGATTAAGTGTTATTATTATACAGGGTGATTCTTAACCTGTTCGCATAAACTTATGAAATTATAGCTTATAGCAGTCAAATAGTGATAAAACTAATGAAAAAAAAATTATAATAAAAGTTTTTTAGTTACCTACGGATTTGACCTAAGCTTATGAGTTATGAGTATAGGTTAAGAATCGCCCTGTATAAACGCTTTTGGCATTAGAGAGTTGATGCATTTCGCAAGTTTAATAACGTCAACGCTAACATATTTCTAAAATTACTAAATTAACTTAATCTTATTAAACGAAAGTTTTCTAAGCTGCCAAAACATTAGCATATAACGTCTTTAAAAAAAAGACTTGCAGAAGAACTCCCTAGAAAACATTATTCCAGTGAATTCACATAAATGTCCTAAAAGCATTATTACACTCTTCAAACTAAATTTAGTCATGCGCACCTAAAATACTCTGATGAAATGATATAATCAATACAAAATTCAAATTATGCACACAGGTTCACACCAGCTGTGCTCAACCAACCATACAAGCTATATCACTGAGTTCATATTTACGTTATAAAAAATAAATAAATAAATATAAAAATTAAATTCGAGAATTTACGGAAACTGATTATTAGAATTCTCATAATAATTTATGGCACTCTGAATAGCTGCTTCAGCGAATTGACTTTCACAGGGACTGGTATCCCAGAAAGCTCCGTTACAACCCATTGCTTCAAAACAACTATAATGAATCTTCTGATTCGTCGAACAGCAGGAAATGATAGCCCAGACGCACCTAGAAGGTTCTTTATCAAATTTCGAACCCGCCGCCGGGGCTTCGAATTTGTCCGGAGTTGGAGTAGTAGTTGGCCTTGTAATCTGAGGCCTAAAAGGCTGCAACGGTTGCGAATCAGGCCTCACTTTCGATGGAGTAGGAAATTGTGACTCGGAAGCTTCATTTATGATTGAAGTTGTATTGCTTGTACCACTTCCTCCATGAATTAAGGGTGGATGCGTCACTGCGTTTGGAGGTTTAGTAGCCCTGGTTGGGATAACTCGAGGCGTAGAACGTGGTGCTGATGTTGGTGGTCTAGTAGGTCTTCTAGTAACGGAATCGTCAACCATATCCCAAACCGGCCCATCATCTTCATCTTCACCGAACCTATTCGGGACTTTTATAGTAGTCGGTTCGGTTGTTTCCACCTCCACCTCTGGTGGTGGAAGATAAGTTGGACCCACAAAAGGAGGATTATCTGGAGGATTACCAGGATTTACATAATATACATCCGCAGGGTAATATATTGGAATTCTTCCATTAACTCCATATACTGGAATATAATAAGGTCTACTCATTTGATAAACTGGAGGTCTCCACTGGGTTATAGTAGGATACACATTAGCTGGTTGTTGCACGGTATTATATCGATAAGGATAATAACTCCTTTTTATAATCGTGGATCTAATTGATCTCCTCTTTTTAATGTCTCGTCGCTTCTGGAACGGCCTGTACTTAGGAGGGGGTTTGTCTTGCCGGGACTGGAAGTGATAGTTGTCTGAAAGATCATTACTGATGTCGACTAATTTCTTGTCTAATGATTGGACCCTCGTCTTGGCTGGATGATCTGTTGCTTCGGCAGTCCGTTGTGTTGGATGAGTCTCATCCTCGCCTAGCTGGTATTGATCTGCAGCCGATTCCAAGCGATGACTCCTGCATGAAACAGCTGTTAACAGTAGCGCCACTGCGATTAACTTCAACTCCATCCTGCAACAATAGTTTTTTATGAAATTACAAGTCTTGTGGTGAATTTGATTAAATTATAATTAAAATAAATGTCTACTGCATTAGTGTTAGTGGTTAGTTTTACATTGCTACTATTAGGATAGTTATGTAATAGTTTTGTAAAAAAAATATGTAAAAGCTATTTAGGTACATGTTTAGGTACAGGTGTATGTTGATTTTTCAAATCTCTTTAAGCGTATTTCAATAGTTTCATTAAGGTAATTTTTGGTTTTTATCCAATAACGTATAAAACGCAAGATGTCAATATAGCGATATATTTCTACAACTAGAATATAATAGGTCATTGAAATTATAAAATTAGTTCATCTTTAAATAGTCATTTAACTAATTTGAGTTCCACATTAGTCATAGGTAAAAACCATTTTATACATTTTTATTCTCATAAATAATAGTCGTATTTGCCTACTTGTTGAGTAACCAATACCTAAGCAAATATTTCTCTTTGGCAACTGTTGCTCAAAAGAAATTTTTTAATAATGATAATTTCTTATTAATCATTTAATTCGAGAGTTTTAATCTTCGTAGGTTCATTTTAACAACTTTAATTTTATTTCTTATCAAATTATGCAATAGGCACGGCTTTATCATCGCAAAAGACTGTTAAACAAACGTTAGCAATGAGAATTCTTAAGATATAAGATGTTAATAACAGAATTATAATTGTTGAAAATATCTAAGAAAGCTCTCCACGCATCATACTCCCAGTTAATGTCTCTGCCGAAGTTTTGCTCTGAACGGTTACCCATCCAAATTTCAACTGCAAGCACATGTAGCACATGTGTGTTGTTGAAATGCAGTTGAAGCGGAATTCTGCGAAAACAAAATTTTCGCCAGGCAACCAACAAATTGTATGAACGTATTGCTGGTGTCTACATCAGAATTCATTGAATATAAACTCTGATCCCCAGGATTTTTATGAAATTGATATACGGCGTGATTTCAACTCAAATATAATTTTAAAAAATAGATACGGTTAGAGAAAGACGTGAAAGAAGCTTTTTAGAGAGGCTTTATCAAAAATTAAATTAATGGTTCCGAGAGCAGAATTTATAAGTTGGTTTTGATTAAATCGCCGAAGCTTAGAAGTGAGAAAAAGAGGAATTTTCACTTTCTAAAGCCAAACCGTTGCGGTTTCTTGAATATCTCGGCGCTCACCCCGAGAATTTCATAACCCAGACTATATCTCCCTTTCGGTGCATTTATCTATCCTTTTGGGAATCTAATATGAAATGGATGTACTTGGAGATTTGAAGGAAACGAAGCAATCAGCATACACGTCGTCGGCCTTCGACTAATACAACGCCGCCTGATAAGAATACAAAAGAGGTCGACAAGCTGCGAGAAAACGAGTTAATTTCGGCAGAAAATAGAAACGAAATTGCGCTATTAAAGCGGAAAGCCAAGCCAAGACGCATCTGGTCTTCACTCTTGCGCAAGTGTTCTCTCTAATTTAGCTTTACTATGAAGCCCAATATTAAAGCTTAGCTTAGCCAAAGAACTCAACAGAGACAAAAATGGACAATAGTAAAATTGCAAAGATCTTTTCTCGCTAGGATGATTCGAATAAAAAACTTAATGTATCATAAAAGGACACTCTGATAGAATAAAAAAATTCAGCCAGCGGTCATTCTTTATTTATATCACAAAAAATTTATTATTTCTAGAGAAATACGAGACCTAATAAAACTTCAGGTTTCTTTTGTTACTGCAGTATAATTATTTATGTAGCTACCGTGCGTCTTTGTATCGGTATTACAGAGATTTAATGCTTTCGAAAGTTTTTTTTTTGTATTCTCAAACATTAATAGAAACAAAACAAAGTGAGTGTGAATGTGAAAATATTAAAAATTCAAATTTTCTAGTAAGGTATGTTTTCTAAAAAAAAATTACTATTTTATCCTGTACCGCACAGTTAAAGTGAAGTTTATAAAAACAACTCTGAGACGGATTCTTTATAACTCTGAGGGTGAGGGTTTCCCCATACATCAACCTCCCGGGGGTAAAAGCACCTCTTAACTTTTTTTTACAAATAAAAAAGTAGGCTATGTGAGTAAGTGACACACGGTTTGAAATCTTGTGTTAAAAGGAATATACGACGAACTATTTTTTGTCTTATCAGTTATCAAAAAAAAAACCTAAGTGAAAAAAACTTAAATTAAACAGCTTAAAGTCGCTAAAAGCGCTTTAATTTCTTCAGTTTAAGCTTAAAATGTGACCTATGGATACCGTGCATCTATTATCGCACCAAGTCCACCAAGTAGCGAGTTAAAGTGGTTTTATTTAGGTTTTTTCACTTAGTTTTTTTCATAACTGCATGATAAAACGAATAGTGCGTCGTATTCCTTTTAACACAAGCTTTCATACGGGCGTGTCACTTGGCCTACCCTTCCATTTGAAAAAAAAAGTTAGGGGTGCTTTCTGCTTTCTAAAAAAGTTATTAAAGAATGCGTATCGGGGTTGTTTTTCTAAATTTCACATCTTTGAGCTATTTATTTATTTGACTTAGATGCACCACCCTGTATATTTTGTTTTATTTTCTATTGTGAGTGTAAATGAAATATCTTGCAAAACTTTAAAAAACCTACCCATAGGGGCGGGGTTATCATAATTTTAGCCAAGCTAGAGAGAGTGAGCTAAACTCATATTTAACCAAAAAAAAATTAATTACTAAATATTTAAATAATACCTATAATAATTTAATGCAAAAAAAAAAAATTTAAATACAAAAAAAGTCAGTCATTCTTTAGATTTGCGTTGGGTATGTATTAGAAAACGATATTTCTCAACAAGAATTTTATAGAAATATCGTAACTAACCTAATAAGGATCAATTTGCATAATCAAAAATATTAAAAAAAAAATCAAATACACCCTATATTTTGGACACTTTGTGTACTTTTTGACAACATGTAAATATTCATACTGTTTTACGTTATAATATAAAAAAAAAAATTGGGAGGTTATTATAAGTACCTGAATATTTAATTAATTTCACTGAACACTGAAATTCTGCACTTGGGAATGAAAATTGCAAAATTGCACTTTAGTTGATCAGAACTAACTTACGAATGATCACTCCTGTTCAGGGACCGATTAATATATAAAATTACGTCGGGTATCAAGATCTTAATCTAAAGTACTTATCCGTGTATTACAAATGGAATTTTCAGTCGAATGCGTCACAGAAAGATGAACTAAAATTCATCTTTCATTGGAACTCGTACGTATATCTACGAAAATACACCAGCCCCACTAAACAATGAAAACCATGATCTAGGAAGTTTCGCGTGTATGCTTGGTGACGTTGCTTTATATATAAAAATATTACTAAATATGGTAGAGAGGATGAGGTAGTAGCATCTGGGTAGGAAAAAATCTGCACGATCTTATTGAAATAAACACCTTTCAGAGTTTTTTATTTTGTGAAACAATAGTCACACCCAGTCACGTAGTTTATATTATTAGAGACCGATTCAGAATTATTATTGTTTGTTATTGCATTTATTTGTACTCAAGACTATCACGAAATTTTCATTTTTAATTTAAACTAACATAAATTTAATATTTACTCTTTCCGTTGTTGTTAATGAACAATTAAAACCTTTCCGATATAAACGACGTATATTGATGATTCGTAACCTTGCTACATGCAATCAAGCCATTAGCAGCAAGTGCGAATCATTGTTCAAATCCCAAAAGAGACTTTAAAATCAAGCTCTAATCTTTTTCTGGATTAGCAAGACAGTGGACATGCTTAGAGCTCTTAAACTCATATACAGACATATTGAGATAAAAGTCAGGGACGTCGATGATATCTTGTTAAGCCAGTTGAATTTTAATATATTTCTTATAAACTATCCAAATGAACATTTCATGAAATTTTGTTCATAAGAAAAACAACCTGGTCGCTTTACAATACAAATATCTAAATTTAAACTATGGCACAAAAAAATCCCAAATTTTGTTAGATAGACTAAATTTGTTTGATTTACTTTCCATGACATGCTTATAATATAATAGTCGGTGAGCAAAAAGTCTTGCTTTGCAAACTAGCCGATTTATACCAGTTTATAAGATGTCGCCTAGACACATATCCACAAAAGCAACGAATAGGAACATTTATGTTTCTGTTCCATATTTCTGAAAAAGTTTACAAATGTTGCAGTGAGTTACTCAATGTTCCTAGTGATATTGCTAGTTAAGTTGCTCCTTGTTACATGTTCCGACTTTTTCTGTTTGAAGCGGTAAAAGCAAAGGAAAAAGAGGAAGACGCGTTAATTTTTTGTTTCTGCAATGGATATCGGGAGTTAGTGTGTCTTCGGAACGCAAAAGATCCAAAATACATAAATGCAGAAATACAAAGCGTAAGTAAAAAGAAAAAAAAAAGTGGTTAGCCAGTTTTTCAGAGAAAGAAAACAGTTTCGAAGTTATAAATTATCAGGACGTAAGCAAATTTTATGCTTTCTTATTTCTTCGATTTTTTGCTTACAATAATGCAAGCTGCTGCTGGCGCAATATTCTCTTCTTCGAATGACATTACCATTTTTGATATTAGCTTTTTAATATCAATTCTGTTTTTTTCCTGTGGCATATGCGGAGATCTTAGGAATGAGAGAAGTTTTTTGCCCTTTCCGACACGCTTTGAAACGCTTTTAAAATGTCAATTTGTCCAGTGTCGTAGATATATAGGGTCAAAAAAAGCACGCAACCCTAAAATCTCCGCCATTGGCACATGACAACAAATTAGTTAGCAATAAAAAAGTGTAAAATCGTTGATAAGATCTGTACAAAAGCTGAGTTCTATATTTTATGTATGCGTTTCCGAAATATCTTCAAAAAACCGTAAAAAAATCATTTATCTTGGAAACGGTACATTTGTGGGCACACATTACCTGGAAATTTTTTGTTTAGTTCTGACCAAAAATCTACATTTAAATTTTTTCACAATTTTAAAGATATCCCCTGTATACTGAAGCTTGTGGCGACATACATAAACAAAAACTTGCTCTATGTTGCTTTGATGGATAGGCAACTTTAGGTCTGCCATTTGATTTTAATTTTCACAGCAGATGATTTTTCTAGCAGAAACGCAAAAATGTTGGGATGTGTTATAAAACAAAACACATATTTCTAAATATCGTCTCAAAATGCAATGGAAAATGGAACTGCCATTTGACTTCAACAACAGGGCACATACGCAAGTATTTGTACAATTCACATTGAATATTTCTAAAGTCCGCTTGCAGTAACTTTCGTCTTACCTTATGACATGGCAATAACTACTGATTTATGAAAATTTTGATTTGAATTTGGCTTCATGTAACTCAATACTTTTTACGGATGCGTTTAGGTTTTGCCAACGTCTACCAGATATTGAAGTGACTTAATATTGTGGTGAACAATTTTCGGAATTCACATTCCACTGCAACACAAGACATGCAAGTTATGAAGTTCATGATGATGTGCATGGCAACAATATCAATTAAACTTGCAACTAATTGCTTTCCACTGCCTGGGGGATTGCTAATATTTATCGAAAAGGAGATTTTGGTATTTCAAGTTGTTCTATTCAACCCAATAGTGACGACTTTGTCCTGAATGCATTTTAGAAGTGTGTTTTTAACTAAATGGGCGACGATAATATCCGAACGGGAACTTCTATTGCTTGTTGGGAGAAGATTTTGAAATTACGAGTATACCTACATATAGGGCCAGCCTAAAAGTTCGCTCCATATCGGAAGTTTTCTGTTTTCCACCTTTTTTGAAAAAAATTTTCGTGGTAAAGTTTGTGTTTTTCAAAAGATCAAATTTGAGCACGCACCATGTGAATTTCAGTTCCAGAGAAATTGCCGTTTATGTAAACTTTAAAAGTGCAGAAAACATGAATGTGAATGAATGAATTAAAACTAAAAATGTTTTGGGGGAAATTTCCGCAAAATTCGTTAGACATTCACCAAATTTATTGTCAGTTTTGAAATGAATTAGTTTTTTATACCCGCTCTAGACTAGTCGGGGAGCTAGCGACAAAAAAGTGCTCGAGATTTGGAAAGGCTGATACTTTCCGAGCAGACTGTATTTTGGCCATAGAAATAATAAATATTTTGACCAAGGCAGTAGCACGCTTTCACTTTTCGAAAAACATACCTGAAAATCCCTTCAAATTCATTGTTTATAGAAAAAATTGTCATTGAAATAATTGACAATAATACAAGTGTAATACAATAATAATACTAACATAATCTAACAATATACAATTGGCATTAAGGCAGAACAATCATTCATGCTATTTTTCCAGGAAAATCTTGTCTTTTGGGGTCGGTAAGCAAGAATTGTGTTGTCATGTCTGCTTCTTCATTGTCTTTATTGTTTGAATATGAAACCACCAAGTGTTTTTTTGACAGTTTTTTCCTTATGTCACTACTCCTGACGTGCTGACTGTACAGTGGCTTTCTATGGCCAAAATATAGTCTGATCTGATATAATCAGCGTTTCCAAAACTCTTGCATTTTTTTGTCACCAGCTCTTATGGACTATTATACTTGACAAGAAGGATTTTGAGAAGAGGACTCGAAACTCAAACTATATAAAAACCTTGATTGATGATATTTTGATGATACCTTGATTTGATACCTTTTGATGATGTTTTAAAAATTCTACTGTATGCTGTAGAATTTTTAAAACATTAGTGTTTTATTTATCATTAATCAATATGCAGAGATTCTACAAAGTAGGGGTTGAAAACATAAATTTTATATAAAAACCTGCTAATCTCTCTAACTATTGTGATAGGTCATCAGCAAAATTATCGCATTTTAAGTAATAACAGCAGCGCTCTTTAGAAGAATCAACTGTCAGCAAATTAATCAAGAACTTCATGGCAATCACAAGTATTTAGCTTGTGAAGAATAACAGAAGTTTTTTCACCTAAGAAGAATTTCAAGACAAGTTTTTTTCTAGCTTCACAGATTACATCACAACTCTTGTATCTAATATATTTTATTGGGGGATGGAAATAGGGGTCATAAAATTGAATTTAGTCAAAATCAATATTCCGAGTGTGCTAGCGCAAATCCATGTTACAAAATATTCTAGTCCTAAGTAGTCGCCGAAAATATAATAAAATGTAAAAGTGAATTTGTAAACAGAAAATATTACTTTATACATACGGACTTGGTCCAATTGATATAAATTTCATTATCTCAATTTAAGTAATATAAAAATTAGTTATCTAAAGTTATCTAAACAAATGTTCCTCTATAGGAGTAGGTTTCTAAGGAGTAAGCAAAAACTAAATTTTGCTCTAGTTTAACTCCGCAAGAATGCCAGAATTAAAGTACCTAAGACTTTACCTAGTTAAGGAGATTTTAGTCGGGACCAGACGAGTGTCAGCACTAATGATCTTCAATTTACGATTTACATAATTATCCGCTTTGTGTTTATAACACCGACTATTTCAAGGAAATAAATTAGATGTTCAGTTTCATTCGTTCAAAAAGTTCAACCGTCTTGGCCTTTTAAATGTAAATGGCGTTTGTCTAGTTTGTTATAGCTTTTCTACGCTTGCTGCGGAAGTCTATAATCTTTACCACCGTTTAGAATTATTAGAATTAACACAAATCTTCACAAAACAAATGCTAACACCTCAAGTATTATGTTTTCATGGTAATTTCTTAACTCATAGATGAATTTCAGAAATATTTACAACAACTTGACAGGTTTCATGGTAAGCATGTCTAGTGGGTTAAATTTTTGTGTGCCTTGCTAGAGAAAAGAAGTGGGTATTGGAGCTTATATATTTTTATGGGGGGAGGGGGAATTATGGCTGAATTTTAATTTTTGTATAGCGACTTTCATAATGAGACTATATTCTGAGGGTGCTATCTTTTAATGGTCGGTTTACCAAATTAGACAGCCTTATAGTCGCGAATAAGAAAATATTAATTGGAAATAGAAGACACAGATAAACAAAAACTTTGGGATTGGGGGAAAAAATTGAAAAAAACGGTTGGGGAAACGTCCACTATACCCCCAGAAATCGAAAGAAACAGTCAACGTACCTATGTAAAACTACCACCAATACATATTTATTATCCAAATTATTTATCAAAAAATCACCCGAGCTAGGTATAATATACACCTGCTATAATCAATTCAAAGACAATCCACAATATTGACCGGTTGCCAAGTAAAATCGTCTACCTAACCAAGCAGGGGCCTAATTAAAACAAGGTAAGAAAAGTTATTTGATGGTAACCAAAAACAGATTCAAACTCTTTATTCAGAGCAGATCAGAACTGACATTAAATAATTTTATACCTCGTATAACGACAAACCTACCGTTGAAACAAAAAAAGTTAAATTTCAGCTTTGGCGGGTCCCCAGGATTCCTTTGATCCGCCTTGTCATGAATCATATCACATCAGTCATTAGATGGGTTCTTAACCCTTTATCGATGAATCGTCGGTCTACTTAGTGGGTAGTAGATGACCCAGTTGTACATGAATGATTATTGTATTTTGGCATTAGTGGGATTCACGAAGTGGGTAGATAGATCATTATACAGACTGTCTAAAAATATTTATTCCTGACTCACTTATTAAACTATCAGGCATAAGTTTAAACGAGTCAGTAATAATTATTATTATACATTCTAATATACTTTTGTTTCATTGATCAAATTTTAGGAATAGTAGAGTGGAATGGTTGTTGAGATATACATGTGATACAGCCTTGAAGGATTCATTGGCTGACTCTACTAATTTTGCTTTAATTTTCTATTCTCCTTCTTTCTTGGCCTTGTTTGTTTCCAGTCCTTCCTTTCTTTCTCATAGATATATTGCTAAAACTACGTTTTATACTCTTTAAACCAAGTTGTAAAAATTTTATTCTACATAATATTATTTATTATGTAGATAGTAAAAAGTACGAGGAGATGAATATTGGGACTAGCGAAAGATTATTAATTTATTATACCAAATTAGTTTCTTTTTTACAAACCCTAAGAAACGGCTTAATTAGCTTAGGCGCAACTCTAGACGTTGTTGCCTGGTTAAACACTAAAGCAGGCAGCAGGGTTGTCAAGAAACTCCCCCTAGAACCTGGCTCTTGTTGTAGATAATATTTTTTTCTGTAAGGTCCGCTTCTTAATTACCTTACTAAAATAACTGTCGTTTTTTATAGCAATATAGTAAGAAAGTGAACTATGAAAAAAATTAAATAACCGTCAAGACAAAAAATGTTCATTGTCCCATTTTTGCTAAAATAATCCAAACAAGTTCCTACTATTCGTGTTCTAAATTACAATCGATGAATTCCCTCATGATTCAGCCAATTTTGTAATGAAGACCCTCCACTGTCGTTTTTCAGTACTTGCCAAATTGATCTCTTCTCGCCAGTAATTATCCTTAATTAAATACTCGACAAATTAAATGCACTTACGCTAATCCGGTTGAAAATTTGTGGGCAATATTGCGTGATCGATAGAGTCTAGGAAACATACTATACACTACGAGCTCCTTTCTTGACAGTCGAGATGGAGGTGGAGGTTCTTTTGCTGTAGTTTAATCAAAGTTTTGTGTTCTATCGATTCCTATGGGGATGTATGTTTCATTTTGGCCTTCACCTTTTTATCTCGGTATGAATTGACTTTTATCACACAATACGTTTCAGTGTATGCTTATAGCGATCGCAACACCCTCGGAACCCTATTTTTTTTTATAAAACTTCAGTAGTACCTATGTTTGTTAGTAAATCAAACTTTTACCAGTTTTAGATTACTATACTATACTATAGAGTTTTTCTAAGAGACTTTTATATAAACTTTAGAATCATGGAGTACGTGGTGCTGGTGAGTTTCGAAAGTAAGTTAGAGTTGTTCGTTTGTGAACGTTATTGCCTGGTTGAAGTTGTTAACATTCTCCTTCATAAATAACAAGCAAGCAGGTGCGCCATGCGCAGACCTGAATCTCCTATTCTTTACGTGCCCGATATTGCATGTTTACTTAATCGAATTTCGGGTTAAAAAATGTTCACGATCCTGTATCTCGTCACTCATAACACAATAATTTCCGATGACCTCATTTCTTTGTCTAATTGGTGTGACAATTCAATAAGCACTGAGAACAAATGAAGTATTGTTTATTTGTTTATTAACAGGCAGACCTTTACAAAGGACAAAGGCGAGTCTGTTTTATTGAAGCGGCTGTGGAGGTGGAAAATTCATTCTGATTTAACAAAATGGACTCATTCACTATGAATATTTGAATCATGTGGATTTTCATTCATAGGTATTTACCAAGACTATCCGTTGTCTGCATGATACTCTCGTTGAATGTTTAACGTTTATTTTCCTTTTCGGACATTTGGAAGTCTTTTACATAATAATAGCCATCCTTAATTCCCCACAATTTACGTTCAATTTATCTTCAAAATTAACGTTCAACTCATGTTGCATTTTACCTAAAAATGCTTAACAAGTCGATGACTAGGTTCTGTGTTTTGTCAATTTTTATGTGCAATGGGATATTTTCTGTTTGGGTTAATATAAATCTCGTTTTGGTGTAAGCGGCAAGCTAGAGCCATAAGAAATTAGCTTTCGAACTCACAACTACGTCCCGACAAAACCGCTCGTAACGACTATACATCCAGAAAAAAATTGGGAATTTAATTTACTCCTACAGATTGACATCAAACGATTCTATCTTTTACACTACTAAAAAATTATCAGACATTAAAACAACTTGAACGCAGCTTACTCACAAAATTTTTCTTTTATTAACTGAAGTTAGGCAAATAATAAATTTTACAGGAAATCAGAAAAATAAATTTGGAACAGTAGGTACGGAACCAATAGGTCTCAAAAACCATCTACAGGACCGGATCTGCTTATATAATTCAGTCAAAAAACGAGTTCCAAAAAAAGTTCCAAATCTCCCTCTTTACTTTATTTCTGAAGTATTATTTCTTTAAAGGCTGAAAAGCACTTTGGCAGATTTCCGCTTAAGTGATTTTTCGATGAAGTGATGATTTTTCCGCAAAGGCGGTTTTTCAGATGAGTGAAGTGAAGTACCATTTCAACTATTTCTAAATAAAAATTTGTTATTATTTTAATTCATGTCGATTTTTTTGCAAGGTCCCATTAACTCTAATAAAAAAATTCTAGGCTCGGTTTGACGAGGTCAGCTTGAATTTTCTTTTGCTTAGGACAAGGTTCGTGTTGACAAGGTTCCGTCAGATCCAAAATTCAAGCTTTGTCAAACCGGACGTAAAAAATCTTTTTTTTTTTTTCAAAAACAAATGTGACAAGGTCAGGCTATTTCGTTTTTTTTACAAGATCTGGTTTCGAACTTTGTGACACCCGATCTGAGAAAAAAAATTGAACCGACTGTACTATCAAACCGGCCTTGCAAAAAAATAAATTTCGAACTAACTGGAACTTTCAAAAATCGAATTTTCAAGCTAGCTGTACTTTGTCTTACCGGATCTTTCAGACCATGCAAAGGAAAAAATTGAGATAACCGGATTTTCTCAAAAAGCGAATTTTCGAGCTGACCGGACTTTATCAAACCGGATCTTCAAAATATTTTTTTTTGGGCTGACCCCACGTTGTACAAAAAAAAAATCGAGCTGACCGGACCTTGGAAGAAAAAAAAATATCTTACCGGACTTTGCAGAAATCTAATTTTTGAGCTAACCAGACTTTGCAAAAAAAATTCGGGTTGACTGGACTTTGCCTTTTGAACAAAAATCCAATTTTCTAGCTGACAGGACTTAATCTAACCGGACATTGCAAAAAAATCGAGTTGACTGAAGCTTGTCTTGAGTAATCCACGAGCCGCCACTGGAACACCGCAATAATTTAATGAAAAATGAAGAGTTAAGATGCTCCATAAGACTTGATATTCACAATTTAATATTATAATTGATCAGGAACAGTGGGAGTAGTTTTTCCATAGGAAACTTTAGCGAAAGTGCATAATGCCTAAAAGCGTCAGTAAATTTTCTTCCATCTGTTCTAATTTAGTCTTTCTAATTTAAATTGGTTGAATTGTTTTCATTTATGAAAAGTTAGATTAATTAACATTTATGTTTATATTTTTAGTTAAATTTTTAATTTATAGCTAAAATATTATACCTACCTATCATAAAAATTATAAATTTTGTTCGGTCCAAAACACGCTGCATGTAGTGTATATTTATAAATGACGTTTTTACAATTACATTTCTATCCCTAATACGTGCTTCGATGACTATGTAGGTATATTATGAGTAATCTGTTTTGCATGAAATAAATTCAATAAAGGTATCCGTTTTAATATGATTGAACAATCGAGTAACCTTTAGATATTCAATTGTTTGAATAAGGCTATATGTGCGTCGAAAACAATGCCGGATTTGTCGTATTATTACACAGAGCTGGGTTTGCGGAACCTCGCAAAAGGCATTATAATAACGTGTTCCTGGCTCTATCGCTCTCTCACAATTACATTCAGTCAGTATAACAGTTTTCCATGCACAGATATTCACCCTCGTTAACACAAATAAGCAGCACAATTCCAGGTGTTAATATTGATAGCTTCTGTTCAAACGTAAATTGTCTACTTATTTTCGCATTGTTATGAAATCCGGATAGTAAGGGTGATAATAAATTCCGACGTAATCAAAAATAGCACAAACAAAATAATTGTGATATCTGTATCATGATAGCCTGCTCCCGCTTGTACCTATAGGATAGTTCGAACTGAAAATGAAAATGAACTGAAAATGTTCCAGGATAGATTTTTCACAGGTTTAGCTTAAGATTTCCATTACGGACTTCTATATGCAACAGCGTGTGGCCAACCATTTCATCCTTTCAGATTATAGATCGCGTATCTTTTAATATCTACATTGCAATGCTGTATATAAACCCATTTAAAAATTTTAAAGCCGTCGTGCTCGAAAATATCAAAAATTTGCATAAAATAGAATCCTGATAATTGTATGGCGCACGAAAGTAATTAATTTTACGAAAATAATAAAGTAAATTTAACTAATTTACTTGTAATTTACTTACTAATTAAGAACCGCGAAAAAAACTGGTAAAAAACATGATCTTTTGAGTTCACAAGTTATATAGTAAGCAAACCTGCTACAATAAGTATCCTAAATTTTAGTATAACATGTTATATAACTTTATAACAGTTTTATAAAGTTTTATAACAGTTTATTTATAAAATAAAAGTTTTATAAACATTGTTATAAGTCTGGATCGGCATCGGCCTTTATATGTTTGGAAATATTACAAATGAATTTCCATGAAAAGTTTTTTTGTATGACTTTAACATCTACTCATGTTAATCACTTAATCACTCTAACATCTATATAACATGGTTACCAAGAACACCATAGTGGACATCAATACTCTAGTGGACATTAAAACCGAGGAGGAAATTCCAACCGGTATATCTCCCTTTAAACTTGTGGTTACGATTATTGATAGATTTCGGTTTGTGGACTTACTCGAAAGTAAACTATACACATTTTTGTTTGTAAACTGATAAATTTACTAGGTAACCCCTAATTGTTTTTCAATTTACCTACAATTGAGTAACTTGGTTAATAAATTATTATTTCTATAATAGCAAATATTTTAATAGAAATAATATTTTATAAGCCAAGTTGTAACAAATTTAAGGAAGTAAACATACCTCTCAATAAATACCTACTAATTTTCATATACCTAAGTCATCTTATGGTGAGTTTTCAGCGATTATATTGTGAATTGTCATATACATTTTCTTAGTTACGGAAATTAGTTACAACAAAAGAGTGACAGCGCGGGAAAAATATCACGAACCGTGTCCCTCACTGCTATCTATAATATGCGTCATCGGGAACTTTTGCAAGCGTTAGACTTAGACAGTTTGATCTCCATTATCTCTTCAAAAATTATACGCATTTTTTATATACGCATATTTGTATAAATATGCCCAACAGAATGATAGGCTACTTCTATAAAAATAATGTTTTACCAGTTTAATTTTTTTTTAACATTTGCAACGGTATTAATGATGGTCTTTAGAACATATTTTAGAACAAAAACAATATATCGACTTGCAAAAAATGAGGCTTATTTAAAATATGCGATTTGCGATTTAAAGAATTGTTTTCACGTAAGTACCTATAGGTAGAAGGTACTTACATGTCATATACATAAACGCATCTACTTACACAGGGGTCTGTTGAATGTACTTACTATAATATGTAATATTTTTTTCTCATCGTAAAAAAACAAATTTTTTTCATTGGTAACTCAAAATTGCTGTAATAATAAAACTGGTTTACTTGTTCCAGTTGTTCCACATAATTTTCGTTGAAATAATTTGTGAAGTGCTACTGTCTTGATTTTTAATATTTTTTATCATATCGTAAAGTTATAGAGAGGACGATATTTTTAACTAATTTATGAGCTTATAATTTACAAGATCTTTTAGTGATAGAAGGCCAAATTTTAAGGGGTAGTTCCTCTCATAAATATAAGTTGAAAAATAAATTTTAGCTCAACATGCCCATGCATTTTAGAACAAAAAGGTATTCTTAAATTTTTATATTTTTATATAGTTTTTTAGATAGATATTTTTATTTAGTTTTTGAGATATTTTAAATTTTCTCAGTAAATTTTCAGAAACATTGCAAAATTATTGATTTCATTAAAAGTTATCTGACTTTTTTATTTATCTTTTATCTTTTTATTTTATCTAAAAAACAGTGCGCCGTGTGATAAAGTAGGGAGTGAAAAGTGGCGCCAAATCTGAATATCTCGGCCACTGGAAGCCATCTACAAAACCTGAAATAGCCAAACTAGATACTTTGGTTTGTTTATTGTTCACGCCAAGTTTCATCTAAATCGGTTTAAATGAACACGAGTTTTAACCAAAATTTGCTACAATTTTTTTTTATTTTGACACCCTGCGTATCTTTTAAACGACACGTCATTTTATAAGATGAATTTTTTTCAACTTATATTTATGAGCCCCTTTAAAGTAAGTATGGAAAAGTATATTTGGGAAACATTTATTTCATTTCTCAAGACACAATTACGAGCGCAAAGAAACTTAAAATGACGGTTATCAAAAAAAAAATGTATGTTAAAGAGTGAAATAACTTCCTCTATCTTGATTTTTCAGATTTCTTAATCACGTATGGTTTAAAAGTAACCAGGGAGGGGGCATTATTTCAACGACTTTAGGAGCCTACATAGAAATATTAGCCTCATAAATTATTCAGCCAATGAAAAAATCACACCTACCACACAACAAGGCGTGAGCGAAAATTTTTTAATTGATGTACTCACATAAATCTGTACATTCACATAAAAATGTAACGTATGGACGGACCTGGCGTACTTACAATAAGGGTGTCGTTTTTTCTATGGAACCATAAAATAGTAGTTCTGTACACGATACAAAGAAGACCACACCACAGATCATTTAGAACAAAATAATCACTTTCTATCAATCAATAAATTCAATTTTAATTGAGTGAGATTGCTGAAGATTTGAGTATCTTTATCATGAAACATGATCTAATAAGAAGTAAGACATCCCTTTCATTTTCGGGAATTGTCTTTTGGCAACTTGTCAAAAAATTTCAAGCATTCATTTTATAACGTGAAAGACAAAAAATAACTGGCATGATCTATTTTAAAAATCGAGGTTACGTTATTAATAATAATTTTTAAATTTTATGTAGCGAGAATTAAAAATGGCAGCAAAAGTTGGTTTTTCTCGATGATTTATGTACTTTCTCTGCTCTCAGAAAAAAATTTCCCTAGGTCATTAATGACTTACTTTAGAGGGGCGTGGCGGTACTAAAAATGAAGCAGTTGAACTACTTGTTGAACTAAAATTGAACGCTCTAAGGCAAAAGGGGACTCGACTTAAAAGAAGAGCAATAAAATGATGTGAAAAATAATTTTCACCTTGGAAGGAACCATTATTGTGTTATTAAAGATGATTAGGTACATAATACATAGTGTTAAAATGATAAATAGAGAAAAATAAATGGAGTTTTATGAATACTTATTATGAATAGGAGGTTAATGCATTGCCTCGTTTTAGTCATGAGCATTTTGTTTGAGAATAATTATTATTTCAAATATTATTATAAAAAATTTCTTATTATATACCAAAACAAGAAGCTGATGTTTTGATAAATGATGATACTTTTTTAACAACACTAATTTTAAAACTAGTTTACATATCATAAGCATTGACAGCAACAGTTTATTAACCCATTCATAAGTTTGATTTATCGTGCCAAAATTCAAAATATCATATTGTTTGAAGAACCAATTAAAACATATGATAATAGGAAACATAAAAAATATACAATTGTAAATACTGCATATATAATTTTCTGTAGTATTTTTGAATAATAACTATTAGTCAATTTATGATATAAATATTTAGAGTTTTCATACTGGACAGTCTGAATAAAACGTCATTTTACTTACATAAATTGCTCAACCTATTACATAATTCTGGTTATAAAAAAACTTAATAAGGGTGTAATTAATTTTTAATGTCTATAATTATTATCAAAAGATAATAGCTGGAAACAACATACCTGTCTTACTCCTACTAACTATAGTATGGATTGTATAAGCAGTCAGTCTAAATTGCCTCAATAACAAATAACAGGTAATAATTATTATTCACGTTAACACCGAATGTCCTAAAGCAAACAGCGAGTTTGTGCGTAAAGCACACTTCGAAAGTACTGAAGGAAATAGTGGACGTATCAGCAATCGCATTTATTATATAGTTTCCGCTAGCTGTAAACAAAATCTGTACAGAAAACAAATCGGAAATTGAATTACGTCGTCAGGTTTTACGAGTTTTGGTCACCTAAATCGCGGAATAAAACTCACCATCTGGATACGTCTGTGAAAAACATGTTAAGTTTTCACTTGTTCCGTCGAACAGTGATAATTCGTTTGTTTGGGTTTTGGGTTATCCACTGCACGAAACGAAAAATTTAATCGGAAAATGCGTGTGAAAGGCTGTCGATGAAAGCCGACACTAATATTTATTACTAGCTGCAGGAGACTACATGAAATTACCGTTATTGATTTGATAACCTTGCTCGTTTAAAACGGTATTTCAAGAGATGTCAGAGGATAATTTCGAGAAATCTGAGAATATACTTACGGCGTTACTGTATTACTTATGTAGATATAGGTACCTACATAACATAGTCACTCATGAATGATTATGCATTTATTAAAGACTCTTATAAAAGTCTTAAACTATAGTGATAGAAAAAATTATGTCTCTAGTGTGTTTGATCATGGAGAAGGTTAACGAAGTAACATTAACAGCGGGTATTATAAAGGCTCAATAAGTTAATGAGCAGATTTCTGTGGCCATTTCTGAAGAAGGTATCGAGTCTAAGTGGAATTTTTTTTAAATTTATCGATTCTTGACCTGAAAGTTATTACAAAAATGTCAATAAAAGTCATTTGATGTCGATACTAGCTTCAAAAACAAGCACAGAAATCTGCCCGTTAGCCTAATGAGCCTTTATAATACTGGCTGTAAGAAGGATAATTTTTGTTCAGTAATAATTAACGCTATTGTAGGTACTGATCAATGATTGTTAAATTTTTTTGTACAATACAAGAGACGATAATGTGATAAAACTCTGAAGCAGACAATAATAGTATATATATATATGTAATTACGGTAAAAGTGATCAATTGGTTATTATAAATAATTACCGGTGATTCTTAATAATACCCAACAGAACTGGTTATTATGGTTATACCTTGAAAAGTATTAGGTACATTTACTGGGTATTATTCATAATATCCCTTGTTCATTGGTAAATATAATTCGGAAATCAGGAAAATAATTCGGGAAAGTTCTAAACTAGACCTAATTATGACATATAGCGTCAAAAGAATCACGACTTCGAGTTTATTCGTATTTATCAGGATCACTGGGCAAAATTTTTGGAACTGCGCCCTTTAAAGACCACAAGATCAGACAGAGTAAGTTTCACACATTGTGCTGAATTTTTTTTTTTTTATCGAATATGACGCTCCGGGAGCGTTGCATGAGCGGGTATATCGATTTACGTTGACTTAAGCTCGTTGCAGGTCATATTCCTCAATGCAGCAGGACAGCAGTGTGCAGTAACTAACGTTACGAAAAAAAAAAACATTTCGGAGAAGCGGCAAGCAAAAACTTCCGTTTCGAGGAAAATTTTCTGCATGCCTATTCACCGAAATTGTTTTTTCGATAATATCAGTTACTGCACAGAATTTCCGTACTGATGTACGTACGCTTTTGAGCACTTTCCTATAAAAATATCTGTAAAAAAGGCTTAGGTCAGCTTATTTTCTTCTATGTTCCAGACTTTCAAGTACCCAGAGTCAAGTAATCTCAGAACATGTTTAGAATCTGAATCTGACCTCCAAACATGTGAAGAGTACTCGAAGGATAGTCGGATTTAATTGAGCCTTGTATAGGAGAAGCTGTTGAGGTGTATAAAATTTTACAAATAGTTCAAAAATGCATAGTTTACCCCGTTCTAGCTTTGTTGTGGATGAACAAATAAATATATTACAAAAACGGAAAATGGCAAAACCAAATCTTGAAAATCATGCGGTAAAAAATGAAAAAAAAAACTATCTACGAAGAAGTTTCCTGCTGGAAATGTTGGGAATACAGTAAAATTGAGCATTCCAATTTTTTTCATATTAGCTGTGCAAGGCGGTATACATTTTATGAGCTATGGGAAAAAAGCAGAAAAAATTGGCTCAGTTGTATCTATTCAAGACACGAATTCACTGTTTGTGAAGAAAATTTAATGCAACCTGAGGAAGTTTGTGATGTAAAAAGCTCTTTTCGGAAGTATGTGAAAAAGTCAATTCTATATTTGGTGAAAAAGGTTATAGAAGATGCTTTTGTAAGGGTAAGTGTACTGCAAAAAAATGTGTACTTGCAAAAATAATAATAAACTATGTGTAACTCAAAATGCCATAATAGTTTATCTTGTGACAATAAAAAATAATGTCTCTCTTATCATTTAAAAAAATATACTGATTGGTTTATTTTTCTGTTCAAAACAACAAAAAAATGTGCAAGATGAGCCAATTATTTATTAAACTTACCAATAGCTCTTGTGAAGAACATCAATAATAATAGCCTAATATCTAATAAATGCATGCCGATATTTATCAAAATAACCAATTTAGTAGGTTATTTTTTGTTGTCAATCCATTCTTAGCAAAAGTTTTCAAAATTATTTCTCCAAATTCTATATACAAAGTAAAGAAGATATAGCATGTTGAAACCAGTAATAACCACTATAACAACTCAGAACTACATCTAAGCTGATGGTATACAGATGGTATAGGTATACTATTTTATACAGTGTCAGTCTGTAAAGTGGAATAAATTCAGTTAATCAAATGATTTTTATTATTCGTATAAATTATTCGTATAAGTATTTTAAGTTGCGGTTTTTTCTGTAAAGAAAAAAATTATACAGGGCGGTTCAAGTTTGATGTGATCATGTCATCCATTATTTTTTAAATGACAATCCTGTTTTTTTTTTCCTATTTTAAAATGACATAAATTTCATAAGTTTCAAAATTTTATTCGTTACCATTTACGTCGTAAATGGTAAAATGGTAAAATAAAATGTCGTTTTTTACCGTCACCTATATTTCATCAAAGAAATACGAATTCTCAGCCGCTATTAGCTTTTGCCCGTTTCAATTGACATTGCAAAGGCTATAGGTACCTAACAAATAAATTCCCCGGTTTATTTCTTATTTGTACTACAGATTAAACGTAAATTTAAGTATAATAAAACATCACCTTCACATAATGCACTTACCTGATTAAGAAGCTGATTCATTAAACAGTCAAAATAAAACTAACCTATATGAATACATTCCATGCTACTCAGACTAACAAAACCATCTTAGCAAACAATCTGGTGATAAATGAGGTAAGTAATTAAATTCTAGAGAGTAATATACTCTCTAGTGCGGTTTTCTGATACGAAATGATTCAAAACCAAGAAAATATTAACCTTTGTATACACAGTACACAGTACACATACTTCATTACTGGGATAATTTCTGCCGTGATAATTCCGATTAAAACCAACGATATTTGATCATCTCTGTTTTGGAAACAAAAAAACTTGGTCAGATCTGACGTGACTTTCGGTTAAGAAAATTGCAAGTTGCGTATATATTTATTGCCTTATTATAAGATGACTATTAAATAATTAAGTCTCATAATACACAACTATATCATTAAACATAAACGCGTATACTGGAGAATTGGAAACAATAGAGGAAATGCTGTTTTAATTCCATCAAGAGCGCATATTTACTTATGTTGTGGCAACATTTTTAACTATAAGTACTTACATGTTCTAAAACCAGTTTTTAAACCTTCTTAACTTACAGTTTTAGCAAGTTTCTTTAATTTTTTTATACATACAATTTATCAGAATTGTTTAGAAAACTTTAATATGAGCAGAAAAATTTGATTTCTGAAACAGCAAAGTTAAATCGTTCAAATATCAAATATTTTTTTTTAAACCCTATTCCCAACGTAAGTTTTCGTCGTCTTTATATGGACTGCGAGTAAACTTTTCTAGTGCATTCCTGTTATTATAAGTTATAAGCGCAAATGTCCTCACTAAAAGTTTATAAGCATAAAACACTTAGGACCAGTTTCAGAATGAAATTAAAGACACTTTAAAAATTAAAGTCCAATTTTCCCTTCGGCCAGTTTCTTATAGCTCACTTAAAACTACTGTTGAAAACAATATTAGAAAAGGTGAAGTTAGACAATAAATTCTCAAGTTAACTTCAAATTTAATGTTAGTTTGAAGTCAATTTAAGTTTTAATAACATTTTTATTGGAAAACTGGCCGTTATTAATAAAAAAAAGACTTCACTTCATCTGTATACTTATAAAAGAAACCAACTTCTCGGCTACTCTAAAATAAGACCTCCACATTAATAAAATATCAACAGGTGGTCAATTCACACCAATTGTGCTTCTTATTGTTTAGTTTTATCATAAAAACATGATTACCTGGATATTTATTTATGAACCATGGTTTATGAACCATGCAAATTTCACTGAAAGCAGGCTATTTAGTTTTGTTTGATCTACATGTATATGATAGTGCATAAAGTTAATAATTTTGACATTAATCCGTCAGCTAAAGAATCATATTATAAGGATATCGTAAACGGTTGTCTGAAAATCGAGTGATAAATCCATTACAAAAAATTTTTGTATTACTGTAAATGAGAAAATTCTGCTTCTTACTTACGGGAAAAATTAAGCGTGAGCAAAGGAAACCATAATTTAGGCAGGCCTTGGAAAAATTTCTGTCTGAATTGAATCTGTAAAACTGTTTTTACAGTTTTGAAAACAGTTTTGACATTTTTTTGACATTTAATATTTTATTAAACAACACAGGGTGTTTGGTAGCTGGACAGCAAAAAACAAACGTAATAAATAAAATCGTATTTTAAGCGTAAAAGAACTTTCAAGATCAGACTTCGTTTATGAAATATCTCCAAAAATGTAAAACTAACGCCGCTTTAAAAATAAAGTTTTAGTCAGTAACTGAACATCAATTTTGGAAATATTTCCTAAACGAGACCTGATCTTGAAAAACGTTATTCTTTCTTTTATGCTTATTAAAATACCAAACACCCTGTATTAATTAACAAATAAATTATCATTTATTATTTACTCGTGTCGCTGCTTTTGAAGTAGCATCTTCAAAGTAAAAGTGAGGGCTGAGCACGCATAAATTTTACAGAACACTGTTATGTACCATCAAAAAATTCAATGGGAAATATTAAAGCAAAGTACAGTTATTTTCTCTGAAAAAAAAGAAAATTATACGTAGGACCTTTTTCTTTCAGACTCCGTAGTTCAATCAGATGATGCCCTCTCTTTATAAGAGCTGCATGTCGTCGCGCCCGGATTTTCTTTTCATGTAGGCCTGCACTTATCTGGATTTAAGAGAGGCTGTCGTCTGATCATAAGATACTAAAAACTAAATTAGGGTCTTCTTCAAGCCTTCCCATCGATTGCGCAGGCAGTATCAAAATTCCAATTCTAAATTTATGGCATGACCTGTTATACCTAAGACATTTGAGCCGTTGAATAAATTGTATTAAGTATATTCATAAGTTCCGGATCTTTAGTAAAACAATTTTGGGTTGTAAATTGAAAAATTTATGAATCGTTAGAGAGGAAAATTTTGAGATGTTGTTACTGAATAACGATTATTATTATTATTATTATTATAATGATTAGTCAGCTGATTGTTGGTTCGAGAAAATTCTAGCTGACAGGAACAGGAATGTCATATTCTAATGCAGATTGCCAGAATAATTCCGCGCATGTTCGAAAGCGAGTGGATGTAATATGACATAACATTCTGCGACTAGAGCCACCAGGGAAACGTCCAGAACTGTCGAGAATCCATGTTCGGCGTGTGTATAAGAGTGCCATGGCAGTAGCTACAGTTTAGTTTACATTCGTAGTTAGTTGGTACTGGAGCACCACAAAGTAAAGAACAGAGTAAAGGATAAGAAGGTTTTTGGTTTTTGTTTAGAAGGTTTATTCTTAACTAAGGTTTATGTCATATTTCTGTGAAATTTCCTTATAGAAAATTCATTTTAAAGGTATTTTTATTCGAGTTTTTTTACTGATCTTTTCAACGTCATGTAAATTAACTGTGTAAATTTACATGCATATCATACAGACGTGATTCTTTGATAATATTCCTGCGGTTCACGGAAAGCCAGAGCTCCACAAGAGCACCGGATTAGCAGCAGTTTAATTAGAAATAGAAGAAACCCGTGAGCAGCAACTTTCTTCAAATTTCTTAGCTGAAATTATATAAAGAATTCATAATGCACAGTTTCGTGGAGACAGGGGCTTTGAAGTTTTAGCACCATGACTTGCAATTACAAGGAAATGTTCTTTTATGACCAAGAGTCACCCTGTGGCTAGAAACCCCTGACAATTTCTCAAGAAATGTAAGTTAAATACCAACCTAAAGTATAATTAAAGCGTGGCTACTTACAACAGAAATTTCCCGTGCAACTATAGTCACTAACGTTTTCATTTACATACAGAATGTAATTACTATGGTAGTAGTAAAATTAAGAGACCAACTTCCACAGTATACTTATAACTTCTACTTCAAACATTTATTATTTCTTCAATTTAGGAAACTATATTTGTTGGAGGTACATATCTTCCAAGGGCAGTTTCTCAAAGTATAAGTAAAAGCATAATTCTAAAGAAATTGTTAGGATTTTACAAGAGGAATATAATTCCGAATACGTATGTTTCATTAATAAATGTAATAATTAAGCGGCCTCTGTAATAATTAATAAAAAATACAACTGCATAATAATTTGATTATCGAATTATGTAATTAATTCTTCGATCGGCATTTCTTATGGCATGAAAATGGTTGGAGACCATGAGTGTTTTTTTCAATTTTCTCTAATTATTAGTAAATTTATATCTATGAATAAAAATGTGATACTGCAAGGTTTGTAATCCAAAAATTGATTATTTTTAATCATTTCATATTATAAACTGCACCGTACACAATAAACTAATTACGAAATAAGAGCAGACAAGTTTTTGCGATGATATAATATACATAAAAAATAATAAATAATACCTTTTGTTACGATTTAATTAGTGCTGTTTATTAAATGCGATAGAAAAAAAAACTAGTTAACCTTGACCTTATGAATTGTAGACTAATAAAATGATGTATTCTATAAACAATGTAAATTTGGAGGCTGTTGCTAGATCGATCAAAATTCAAAAATCCCGTCCAGCAGCTGCGGTCAAAATCCTCTTATAAATAAACTTTTCTAGCAAAACATAGGTACCACTCATGAGCTATTTTTGTTCAACTAACATTATCCAAAAACCTTCATTATTAAGTAATAAAAATAAATAAAAATAAGAATAATTCAAATTGCTGCTTCTGTTCGGGTTATTTCCAATTTTGTATAATACATATACAGGGTGCACCATGTATCCTTCTCTATATTGCTATCTTCTAACGCTAACAGATACAGGGTTCGTTAAACAAATCCAAAGGAGCGCAATTTTGTGGCCATCTCGATTCCGTGGAGACATGCAAGATATCTGTGACCGTTCCTGAAATATCCTGAAAAAACTGAAAAATCGAGATTTCTTATTTTTGCCATATCTTTTTTATTATTGGAGATTAATGAATATTTTTTTGTGGGCTTACATAAGTCGGCAAGATCTATCCATCTGATATTTCAAAAATTTTCAAAGCCGACTAGATCCCAGAATTTTCATAGTCAACTTTCGTTTTTCTTATGGCCACCATAGTGTTTTTTATCTTGTTCGGTATAAAAAAAATCATAAAAACAAAAAATTGTTAAATTTCAAAAAATAAATTTAAAAAATTTTTATTCTTCTTTTTTATTTACAAAAAAGACACATTTTTAGACCGAATTTCATAGATAAATTAAAAAACCATAAGGCAAAAGCACTATTCGGCGTATTTTACAAATGTTGACGTTTTTCGACGTTTTTTATTAGGTTTTTCTTTGAAATATTAAGAATAAAAATTAAAAAAAAATTTTTTGAAGTTTATTAATTTTTGGTTTCCATTAAATTTTTCATATCGAATGACATAGAAAATCAATATGGCGGCCATAAGAAAAACGAAAGTTGACTGTGAAAACTCTTGGATCTAGTAGGCCTTGAAAATTTTTAAGATGTCAAATGGATAGCTCTTATTAACGGCTTATGTAAGCCTCCAAAAAATTATTTATTAATTTCCAATAATAAAAAAGATATGAGGAAAATAAGAAATCTCGATTTTTCAGTTTTTTCAGGATATTTCAGGAACGGTCACAGATATCTTGCATGTTTTGACGAATTCGAGATGGCCACAAAACTGCGCATCTTTTCTCTAATTTAACCGACCCTGTATCTCTTAGCGTTCAGGAGATGGCAATATAGAGAAGGATACATGGTGCACCCTGTATCCATCAGCATCAAACTCTTAAAAAAAATACATTACGAATAAAAAAATTGAAGATGCGAATCTCTCGATATCTTGATATTATATTAATGCAAATTTTGAATCATTCTGAATAAAATGTTTCATTCGTTTCAAAATTAGAAATATACAAATGTTAAGATTTTTTTTTTTGATTGAAGACAGGGTTGCTTTTGTGAAGACAGGGTAACTGAATAATTTGACTACGTTGTCACCAAAAAATTGAACTGCGATTCATCAGCAAGTTAAATCAGAAAATTAAACTGTAAGTAGGTATAGCATTTCTTGCTTGTGTTTAGTTAAATTTTTTGAATAAAATTGCCTGACGATTTGGACTTCAGCTAAATGAACGAAAATAGGCACATAACTAATTTTCTTGCTTTGCAAATTAGTTGATATAATCGAATACCTACAGTGTAAATGTAGTTTTTTATTTTTGTTCCAGCGTTTTATAGCCAACGTAAAGTCAAGAGACCGTAAATATTATAATATGCTCCAGTCCTGGTGCACTTATTTGAAGCATCGTTTCAAGTTCATGTAGATTGTAGATAATTATCATTAATAAAATAACCGGGACTCATCTGCCAAACATTCTGCATTAAATTTTATGCATGTTATAATGGTACAGAAAAATAATCACTCATAATTACATAAATACATAACATAAAGGAAAACTTTACGGTTAAAGAATAATAGTTTTCCGTGAATCTTTCATGAAGTAATTTAAGACCATGGCAGATATTATAAATCTTATGAAATCATGACTGAATAACTCATTCTGTCACGCCTTAATCTCTAGACAATGATAGTGCCCTAAGAACACTCTCATAAATAACTTTGCCTCAATCATTACGCATGGTTATAATGCTAGGTATACCTATGAAAATTCCAGATTTTTTCTGACGTCAACGGGAATCCCTATGCATCTAAATTAAACGGGTATGAAATGATACACAAATTTGTCACCGAAATTGCAGATCATATTTAATAATTATTATGATGTGCATATACTTGAACATTATCATAGTTAAACAATTTCAAAAAAATTTAGACAAAAATGTTCAAATATGTATAGTAGTATAGTATCCCAATTAAGTGTAAATAGAGAAACTAACGTAATTTTTAGGTATTATTCGAGATTTATTGACCTCTGTCCTGTGATGTGGTTACTGGTTAATGTTGCGGTTTGGTTAAGTGATGTTTTTTTATTTTTTTATCTGCGTGAAGCATTCTATGCCGGTCAATATTTCATGCATTAGATTTACAAATTCAGGTCATGAATAACTAATGAAATTGTAATTATCTCAAAACGTATACCACTACTGTAGTTACATCTAATTGTAAATATTTAACCACCAACGTTTTTTTTACAATTATTGCTTTTGATTATATTTGCAGTTTATCATTTTTATATTAAGCCTGCGAACAGAAATTACTTTTCAATTTGCAGCCAGAATTAACATAAGTATGCAGTAATAGTCTGGCAGAAAGTTAAAAAAATTTAGATAATATGTACTTGACACCTATCAGCATTAAAGTATCAGGAAGTTGCATTAACTAGGTATAAATCAAATAAGAAAAAATGTTGTTGTTAAAAAATCGTAAAATAAATATCGACTATTAATATTTAATTATACATACATTAAAAACACATTTTAGACAATTAATTACCAAGCAAAAATGTTCAGTATAAAGTGCCTGCATATTCACAAATAATTCTGTTTGTATATTTATCAATTTTTTCTTTGTTTCAGGTAAGTGCTGGTTGGTGTAACAAGACTGCTGTATGTACTGACTGCTTCTGAGGCGATTAGCACCCCAAATGCATGAAAGTCCATCAACGATGAGATGTTAAGGAGAGGTAAGTAGCTCTTTAATGTTTTAATATTTAGCTTATTGTTGATTTATAGTTTTAGTACATTTTTGTATCCAAATTTGTTCAAATATATCTATACATATACAATATTACCTATATTGCAAAATAGACGGGTTACTAATGACATCATGGTATAGAAATAATCGATTATTAATAATTATTATTGATTAATAATTACTTTCATATAAAATAACACAATCAATGGACACAATCAATATGCCATTCATCAATTCAATAAAAGCCTATGACTAATCGACTATTCGCAAACACAAACGTGAACATTTTTGCAAAGTACCTACCTACATGGTAGGCGAAAGTCGAATTTTCGATGGTTTGATTAACAAAAAATGATTCATGGACAATTTATGATTACTTTTATTATTAACAACGTATGACAAAATAATCATGCGTGTATGTATGTACATGGTATATCTAAGTCTATTTGTTCTGTGTAGGTACTATATAAATACATGTAGGTATATGATACAATATAAGCTGTAGAGATGAATGTGTCTAAATCAGGCCAATATAGGAAATGTTATTTGGGAAGTCTAATAAGAATTCAAAAAGTACTTATACGAGGAATATTTCTAAATTGTTGAAGATTGTTCATTTGTTCAAGAAGATTGTACATTTCTAATACGTCGAACATGCATTTTTTTGTAAACTACACGCATTTTTTGTCATTATATGGCCATTTATGTCAAAAGTAATTTAAAATTTTAATGTCAGAAGAAAAACAATTAAGCACCGTTAAAATAAATTAATCTGGTGTCTAAGAATAGGTAAAGAATGTAGTGGTACCCGTGGGAGTCATTTAGGAAATATCCTTTGACGATATTCATGGTCATAATGTTTAAAGATGCCTAAAATGGAATATGCCTTCAAAGGATTAGTATGCGTTACGTGCAATTTTGAAACCAATTAAAAATAATTCATGAATAAAACATTGAACCTTTTCAGTCTTCTTCAATAAAAACCCTCATTCTAATTTTTAAATTACTTCATTTCTTAAGCGTTACATTCATGGTGTACAGAGTGTTTGAAAAGTCAGTAATAAGCGCGATAATGCGGCGTTAAGAATCACTTAACTTGTCAGGAGATGACCACTTGAACTTGCTGATTAGGAGAAAATTATTATAGTTAACAAATTAAAAGTAGTTTCATTATGAAGACGGGTGATGGGTGCTTAGCGTGAATGGGGCAGTGGTGAGGAGCCCTAGCGTTGACGCCCCATCATTATTTTTCAAATTCATTTTCAAATGTTTATGAAAAATATAATATGCGATCGATTGGATGGTGGTTACCAGTGGAATTGTCCTAAGGACCATGAAGTTCACTTGGAGCTGCATAACCTTTTTCGAAAAAAAGCAGTGGCGGCTTGTGGATAACAAAGTTAGTGAAGTGTAGATTCGACACTGGGACAGACAGCACATTTTTTTATGTTAGACAAAGTTCGGTTAGCTCGATTTTTTTTGTCAATGTACGGCTAGACAAAATCTGGTCCTCTGGTCAGCTCTACAGTCGATTTTTCCAAAATCCGGTTAGCTTGAACTTTTTTCTTGCTATGCTCTGTTTGACAAGGTTCGAAAAGAAATTCGAATTTTCCAGCTGACCAGATTTAGTCAAAGTAACGTTGAAAAAACATTATATTTTAGGTGAGGTCGAAAAAAGCTAGAATTTCTGAACTTACCTGATCCCTGATCTTATAAAAAAAAATCGAACCGGCAGGACCTTCATTCAAACCTGGATTGCAAAAAAAAAATCATTCGAGCTGACGTGACCTTGTCAAAACTGACCTTGCCCTGAGAATATAAAAGTTCGAGGTTACATATAGGACATTGTCATACTTGCCAAAACACACCTTGCAGAAAAAATTAAGTTGACTGAAACCTTACAAAAATAGTTTTGCAGCTGATCGAACCTTGCAAAATAATCAAGTTGAACTTAGAAAAGCAATTATTTATTTAAAAATTATGTGAAGTGGCACGCCATGAAAAGGCGTATCCCAGTAGAAAAAAGGCAATTTAAAGATACATCCTGTATATCATTTAATAATCTGGATAATGTTTCGTAGGTGTAGAAAAAGTTAACTCAGAGAAAATGGACTAAAACAGAGAACTCGCAATCGCAAATGGGAATATTTATACCAAACGAAAAGCATTATTGCAAGAAAAGCAAGGCTCTTGAACCATGGTCTACCGAGATTACAGTGAACATATTATTATCCTTAATGGATGGTTTATTAGAAATATAAGATATGATGGTCCTACAAGATACGTTAGAACATAGCTTTGCGTGCATATCTCTGCATATAATTTACATCTATCTATTCCATATGTAGGTATATAAACTAACGTCCAACAAACTACAATTACTTTGTTTGGTATTTACGTGTACGTATTCTTCCCTAGTAGTTGTTTCATAGAAACAAACAAAAATTGCACACTGCGATAATATCTCTATTGCTGACGAAATTGCAAGTTAAGATTGCTAGATTGAAAAATGTTTCTTATTTAGATTGTCCGGGGGATTTTTTCGTCATGAACGACTAGAGTTCATTATAACATAAATTATGACGAATGTTGTGGAACAGAATGAAATATTATATGTTTTTTTATTAAAATATTAAAATTTCTTTGTGTATATAATATTTTTATTTAAGGTTAAAATTTAAAAGAAAAATCCAGAACAAAAAGATTAATTCATTATATTATTTTGATACAGGCACATATTTTTTAATTTAGAGCGCCCTTGACAGAAGCTACACGTTTTCACATTTTGTGTCTGATGTTTGCCTTTAATTTACTTTAGCAAGCATTTTTTGTGAACAAACATAATATCAGTATTTTTATTAATCCGCCTTCGTGACTCCCATGGTCCAATATTACAAATCGAATATCAATTATTAGCCTTAGGTCATCTAATTTTGTATTAGTCATTAAATCCACTGAACGTTACAACGATCTATTACATTATTTCTGAATAAATTAATAATAATATAGACAGGCATGTATGATAAAAAAAAAGTTTTACACCCCCACGGAATTATTTGTCACAAGTTGTCAACAACAAATTGGTCCCACATTAATCACTTTATTGAAGATACGGATTTAGTCAATTGATGACTTTTTGTGAAAATCAAACTGTTTTTTTATACCCAACAGTAGTTTGCGTATCAAGTTATGAAAGGTAGCTTTTACAGGACGTGGAAGAAAATTATAAAGCTTCTGTTATAAAGTATAATTTTCATGACATCTTTTAATGAATAAAATTTTCATTTAAAATCTAAAATCGCATAAAATTATTTTGAAAATGTCAAAAGGTTTTATTTAATTAAATTCAAATTGACGGTATCGATTTAATAAATGACTATTAAAGAGTAAATGTTATGTTAATCCGTGAATTCTGTGAAATGGTCAGCTTTTTCTGATGAATAAATAATACACTTTCAATTTTAAATTACAATGCTGTACTATACCTCAGTCGACCAACAGATATAGTAATAAAACTGCGCACAAACTTTTAAGGTGCAAGTAGTCGCATCTGTAGGCAGATAGTGCCTTATTTATTGGTTACCTGCTTCCGGTAAACCAACGAGAAGGGCATTCTAAGGTTTGTGTATAAGGTCTGCCCACCTGGAATGTAAACTTAACGCGCACTTTTATTACTATATCTTTTGGCCGACTGAGGTATAGTCGGCTAATTCGGCTATTTCTGTACTATTAGTACTGTATCGTTCAAATTTCTAAGGTCAAAAGAGGCCTGAAAGCTCGACTTTATTGACAATTTCAGAGAAAATTATTTTATTTTACCTCGGAAAAATATTTTTAATATTACAAAAAAAATCAACATTTTTGGATACATAAATTTCTTATTCATTTTGTGAATAGATGAGGGTTAATCCTGTATCATTTTCGTAAAGTTATTATCATATATTTGCATGATACCTATGTGAAGTGAATTAGAAAGTACTGTTAATAGAAAATAAATAACTTTCATCTACTTACAAAATGGAAAGACATGTAGGGTACTTACTTAATTAAAAATGCTTTTAGAATTGTTGGGAAATTAAAAATTTGGAAAAAAATTCAACTTCGCAATTTTTTAGGGAACGATGTTTTAAAATCATTTATTTATACATGATAAGTGTGGTTTTTTGAGCAGTTGAATATATCCATTTTTGCAATACCCTACGTGTAAATTAAACAAGTTACCATCTCGCTAGTATATCGTTAATTGCTATCAAATAGGTGGATAAAAAATATGTCCGGTGTAAAATTAATTCGAATTCAATTCATCAATAGTTACGAAACTTTCATATCCCAGAGAAATCTCCATATCAGGTTTTTAATTCGCTTTGAGCAGTCCAGCAATTTCTAATGTGCGGATTACAATAAACTTTTCCGGATTTTCACGAGTGTACTTTTATCTCTAAAATATTTTTTATCCGCCCTTAATGCTTGTTTAAATGTCTAATAATATAGGAGAGGTCTTTGTGCGAGTTAACGGTTTTAATAAAAGTTAGCTAACGGTTAAAATCACTTATCACAATAATTATTATTATTGCTATAATAATGATCTTAGCCACTGGCTTTATTAATCGAAACTCATGAAGATTACAATAAAAGTAGAGTGAAATTAATTATCTTCCGGCAATGTTCTATGTATTATATAAATATGTAATGTATAGCCTCTTTTGTAAATATTTATGTACAATTATATAAAGTAGAGCTTCCTAAGCTTCTGCTGCTAGTATATGTTACATGTGCTTTTAAATGTTGTACATGATGCAGTAGTTGCATAAATTTATGATTATTACCGACCTACTTGTTGTTTCGGGGGAAAACGAATGAATATTCAATACTTCTACAATCCACCTATACTATAAGTGAAACGATACTATCGTAATTTGAATATTCACATATTTGATAACTGTCTCATTCATGAAATCCTCAAACTACGCAAATGGTCCTCACTCTTGAAGATGTTTCCTCAATTAACAGTTTCTGCATGGTTAGAATTAGTAAGTATTAGGAAACCCTGCTCTTTCCGTTTGACTATTCCTGTTTTACTTGGGTACCATAATTACCTTAATTACTCGGGTGAAGTTAGCAACGAAATGTTGGCAACGGGAGTGGTTAAACATCCGGCTCCGGTACGATGATAATTTAATTACATAATCTGCTAATATTTCTTGAACGACAATGAAATTCCACTTCATGAAGTCATGTGAGGATATTTTCATGTAAAAAAATCCTAGTTTCTCTCCTAAATCCTCTTGTAGTTCTAGATCATTTTTACAGCTGGAAATCTGAACTTCCAAAATTCATGGCGGCCGTTCTGGGCCCGGACAAAACGAGTTTTAACAACAGCGTGAAAGGGTATATCTTTCAACGTTTTCATCAAGGGCGTTTTTAATAGCCAAAAATCAGGATATTCGGGTGTTGTAATTTTCGATTTTCGGCTATCACAGCTGTCCTTTATGAGTTGCTGGAGTTTCTAATTTTTCGAAATGACGGGAAAATATCCACCCTTTCACGTCGTTGTGAAAACTCTTCTTGTCCGGGCCCAGAACGGCCGCCATGATTTTTTGAATTTCGGAATCCGATTATTCAGATGTTGAATTTTCGATTTTCGACTATAAAAACTTCGCTTTATGCGTTTTTGGGGTTTTTATTTTCCAGACGACAGGAAAAGATCAACCCGTGCCGCCGTTGTGAAAACTCGTCTTGGGCGGACCCAGAACTTCCGCCGTGATTTTTTGAATTACCGATTCCGGATTTTCAGATGTTGAAATTTTCGATTTTCGGCTATAAAAACTGTCCTTGATGCGTTGCTGGTTTTTGTTTTTCCACACAAAAATGAGAAAGATCAACCTTGTCGCGTCGTTATGAATACACATACTCGTCCTGTCCGGGCCCAAAACGGCAGCCATGAATTTTGGAAGTTCAGATTTCTAGCTGTAAAAATGATCTTGGACTATAAGAACTGTCCATTATACGTTGCTAGGATTTCGTCCTTCAAGAAATAACAGCAGGTTATGTAATATCATCGTTCCGAAGCCGGATGTTTAGCCACTCCGGTTGCTAACATTTCGTAGCTAACTTCACCCGAGTTAGCGACTTTACTGTTACCTACTTGTTCCTTGTTTCATTCCATAGTAAGCAATTTCTCGTATAGAGATTAATAGCTCATCCTATTCCATATAAAAAAGATTTTATTATTTGAATATACATATACATATACTTATATAGATTATATTTACATAATAAACTACGCTTTTTCCAAACCTGCTAAATGTTAATTTTCGGCGGTCTCTAGAAAAGGTCATCAGAATGCGGTTGCATCAGAATACAATGACATCTGCCTTTTTTTCGAAAACCTTATGAAAACGGGTCAAGGGCTTTTATTCAGTTATTTACCTATATTTTGCATGGTAAATGGGCATAACAGCCAGATTAATCAAGTTGGGATGCACGCATTATTAAATTGTCTTAGAAAAAATAACTCCAGTTTTAAAGGTGAAAGTTCAATTTGAGTTTAGGATTTATAAACAAAAAAAAATTTTGCAACTTCAAATAAACAGTGATACATAACGAAAACGGCTCAAGATAAGTTTAAACGGCTTACATGTCCCTATTTTAACGTTTTATGCACTATTCTATAATATGATGTAGGTACCTATGTATAGATGATATACAGGGTGCACCATGTATCCTTCTCTATATTGCTATCTCCTAACGCTAACAGATACAGGGTCGGTTCAACAAGTCCAAAGGAGCGCAATTTTGTGGCCATCTCGATTCCGTCGAGACGAGACATACAAGATATCTGTGTCTCTGACCGTTCCTGAAATATCCTGAAAAAACTGAAAAATCGAGATTTCTTATTTTCATCATATCTTTTCTATTATTGGAAATTAATAAATAATTTTTTGTAGGCTTACATAAGAGCTATCCATCTGACATTTCAAAAATTTTCAAAGCCGACTAGATCCCAGAATTTTCATAGTCAACTTTCGTTTTTCTTATGGCCGCCATATTGTTTTTTTATGTTGTTCGATATAAAAAAATCATAAAAACTTGTTTGTTAAACTTCAAAAAATAAATTTTGGAAATTTTTATTCTTCTTTTTTCTTTAGATACTAAAAAGACACATTTTTAGACCGAATTTCATAGATGAATTTAAAAAACCATATGGCAAGCACTATTTCGGCGTATTTTACAAACATTGACGTTTTTGTACGATTTTTTTTAGATTTTTCTTTGAAAAAAGAAGAATAATTTTTTTTTTTTTTTTGAAGTTTATTAATTTTTGGTTTCCATTATTTTTTTCATATCGAACGACATAAAAAAATAATATGGCGGCCATAAGAAAAACGAAAGTTGATTGTGAAAACTCTTGGATCTAGTAGGCCTTGAAAATTTTTGAAATGTCAGATGGATAGCTCTTAACGGCTTATGTAAGCCTACAAAAAATTATTTATTAATTTCCAATAATAAAAAAGATATGACGAAAATAAGAAATCTCGATTTTTCAGTTTTTTCAGGATATTTCAGGAACAGTCACAGATATCTCGCATGTTTTGACGGATTCGAGATGACCACAAAACTGCGCATCTTTTCTCTAATTTAACCGACCCTGTATCTCTTAGCGTTCAGGAGATAGCAATATAGAGAAGGATACATGGTGCACCCTGTATTTGCTCCTATACAGGGTAAAAAATGAGTTTTTTCAACGCGTCGCTAAATAGATGAATAAAAAAAGGGGTGCAGATGAATAAAAAGTTTTGAATAGGGACATGTTCACACCGGTTTCCTCTATCTTTTTCGTCGTTTTCGTTGTACACTATGCTTTGAAATTTGCAAATCGCGATTTTAATTTGTTTATAACTCCTAAGCTACTAAATTTAAACAATTTAAACTCTTACTATTGTTAAAAACAATATTAGTTTTTCCTTCCCATCTACAATAATAGACAAGATCATTGCAATAAAAATAAAAAACTAACTTGGGTATGTGCCACTCTCATTGACCAAAAAATTTTAAATTATACGTATAGGTACAATATTATGACCTGTATACGAATTTGTAAAAAACATGTTGGAAGAAATCTTTTTGGCCTATAGAGATCGACTTGAATGAAATCTTCTTCGTTTGTTCGACAATATTTATTTTATTCTAGGTATTTTAATATATTTTCTCACTTCATTAATCAAGTACATACCTACTGTTAATAAATCATACCTGGTTGTCTAATTAACATGTGTGTTTTAGCTAATTAGCTCAATAGAAACCTGTTCAAAACCTGTTATAATTATTATATTTTATGCCCGAACTATTTTATAATGGAGCAGGATACTTAACAAAATGTAATATGTTGAAAAATCGATCAACAATAATTAAAACAAAATTTACAAGATCATTGAAATCTTTAATTTTAAACATCATTAATATCAATAATTGAAGACCAAGTTCTACTGAAAGCTCTTGGAAAACATATAACAACCTTAATAACTTTGATCCAAGATATTAACCTGAAATATTTTTACACAAAAAGTTAAACTAGTGACTTCCTTCAATTTCGTTCCTGTGAATGTAAGCGGCAAAATCATCTTCCTATATGAGATCTTACAAGTTTTCTGGACTTGTCACGTCTTCGGTGGCATTTTTAGCTTCCTCCAACGGAATTTATCCATGCTCTGAAATCTAACGATATCTTTGGGAGATACTCCTGAAATTTCAGCAGATTCCTGCCATGAAGCTAACGAAATGACTTGAAACTTCAGATTTGACAAATGTCTTCAAATTACGTGGCATCATTAAAATATACTTTATGGATTTCCAGTAATAAATCATATTTTATTGCCTAGCCTGAATCAGGGCTCGGATTAATGAAAAATATGAGTCGTCTTTCATTATGTCCATAATAATAATTGAGTGTAACATGTAATTTATAGATCAATAAGCCATTAGATAAAAATGTTTAGATGGAAACAATGTAATTAACAATCATCATCGTATTTGAATTCAATAATAAGAATGGGTTTTATTTCAAATACCTAATTAGAGAATCCTAAGTCAGGTTTAAGTTGACTTAGTCGCAGTATGAGAACTTTAAATAAAATGCATCAAGTAAATTTACCTTAAAGCATCAGTTCCTGTGTCTGGTATCTATTTGATTTTTACCAATTTCGACAAGCCTTGAAGACCCAACAAGGTCTTGTTAGATAGTTTGACCGGATATATCTGTTATTATTTGTCGTCTAAAATAAAATATTGATTTTCAGAACGTGCATCTATAATGTACGTTTAAATATTTGAATAACCCATTTACCTAAGAGCAACACGAATACCAAAGCAAACAATAAATTAGAATGCTATTTCTGAATGTGGGGAGGGAACAATGGTAGGTATTTTATTATAAAAAGTAATGATTACCAGTTATTAAGCTATGCGTTGCAGAACTATAAATTAATAAGGTAAGCTTTATTATTACATTGAATATAATTGATTTTATGTTTCATTAAAAGACGATAATTAAAACTTCAGTCAACATTTTTTTGAAATAAATTTGTAGACCTTGAAAAAAACTTGTATGAAAACTCGGACATAAGAAAGAATTATTAGAGAATTACTCATCTTCAAGTCTTTTATATTTAATCATCATTAGCCAACGAAGACCGGACATCTCAATGGATAATTAATTACTTATGACTGCCGTCGATATAATACGCACTAATTGACAAATCTTCTAACAAGACCTGAAGTTTGATTAACTTGATGTTAACACATGTTTTGATTAATTACACGAAATTTATTACTGAAAATGCGTAACATAGCTTGTTATAAGGCGCTTCTGCAGTATGCAAGAAAATAAGTTTTTCTCGCATAGATAATATAATCATTTATTTTCTATTCATCTCTATTTTCTGTATATGTGAGAGATTGTTAGAGAGATGTCACAAGAAGAACAGGATCGATGATCGGTTTAAGTTAGAATTCTTAATCTTTTGTAGAGCAACTTTATGAAGAATTTTGAGGTTGTAGGTAGTTCTGGATAGAATGGGGTCAGGTGTGACACCCCAAGAGACATGGGATTGTTTTCATGAATGAGCTCAGGAAGTGTTTGTTAAATTTATGCACGATTACATAAGTAGAGGCTTGGAATAGCGTGGACTGAACTTAGTATAAGCGAATTAAGCTTTTGAGCTTTCGGTATAGGATGAGGGGTTGGTGGCAATTTTGGGATGCTTTACTAGGGTAGTATTGAACATTAGTAAAGAGAAAGTGCTGGGCATGTTACTTGTTCGGCACTGTTTATGGAATTTCATGTTTATTAACCATTCTAACTTTAGGTACCGTGAAGACAGTAGCGGAAGTAATAATTATTTTTGATTCTACACGTGCGAAAAAAAATAAGGTGGATTTCTTATTGTTGAAAATTCCTGGCGATTTTTCAAAAGAAAATAAATCATAAACCCCTCTCCTATTATGAGATACGGCCCCTTGAATAAAGTCAAGGGATCGCCAAAGAGGGGGTCAATAAAATAGTTTTTTTGAACTTTTTTTCTACAGCCGTACCGACATTCTAAAATTAATTTTTGATAGTGATTAATTGACAGATTGTTTAGTTTATAATATTACATATCATTGGTTTCGACGATCATGGGGAAAAGAACCATCTGCAGGAAATAATGATGCGATGTTAACATCACGGTGAAGCATTTGCTTTGTAAGATATAGTCTAGGGAAAACCCATGAAAACCCTAGACACACGATCCTGTTTAGATTGGTTTGCAGTTTTCCAATCACTTTATAGCATCCGTACTGAGGCTATCTGGTTGTTAAAGTAGATTTTGTTTACAAGAGTTTCAAATTCTGTCACCAGGCATTTTTTTCTGTGGAAATTTCATGAATTGCTTTAAAACCTTCAGCAAATTTGTTTAAAGGACATTCATTGACAATGTGATTGATGGATTCTTCAGGATGTCCGCAAACGCAGGAAGCACTTGGTATTAAATTCCATTTATGTAACATTAAATTACATCTACCGTGTCCTGTTCTTAAGCGATTTACTTGTACCCAGATTGAATGATCTTCAAAAAAAAAAATTATTCATTTTCAATTATTTCTTCAAAATTTCTCCCATGCAATTACTATGAAATAATTAAGCCTAAATATTTTCGTGGTGGTCATTACTTATTAAATTTATAAGATACATTTTTATTTAGATTCCATAGCTGCCTTTTTCTATCCTCTAAAACGGTAGAGGAAAATTGACGAATTATCCTCTAATTAGTGTATTTTCAATAGCAGACTACGCCTACTTAATTTAATGTCCGTAAGGGGGCATTCATTAATTACGTAAGGGCGTTTTTGGCAATTTTCCAACCCCCCCCCCTGGTGAGATGTCGCGAGATTTGGCTCAACCCCATCCCCCAATCTCATGTAAGATTTTTCAAAATGTGTGTTTCTGGTATAATGCGTTGGATTAATTCTTAAAAAATATAATTTGCTTAATCATAGCGCAATTTTCTCGCAATTTGTGCAGTATTGTGCAGAAGAAAAATTACGTGATATTCGCCGGGACCCTCCCTCTTCTCCCCAAAGTAAGATTAGATGAGAACAGCTCGCCCCCTCCCCTCCGAATGCCTCACGTAATTAATAGATGCCCCCTAACTTGTTCCGTATTGAAAAAACAAATTAAAAACTATTTTTTTATTAATCTTTTCATAAAGTTGCCATTTCTGTTGTCATTTTCGTTTCTATTTTATGGCATAAATGGCTTAAAAGTGACAATGAAATTTCATGGATCTGCATGAAGCCTGCCCTGTCACTTTGACAATATAGAATTGACAATATAAAATACCAATCCTAGAGTTCATATATTTATATTTCTTAACGACAAAAAATCTTTGTGTGACACACGTTGTTGCAAAAGGAGTGTTTGCAACAGGAAATGAGGAATTCAATGTGGAAAATTTTCATTTGAAAAACCTGCTTAATTTTTATTTTTACAGGAAATCAACCCCTAAATTTTAGCACTCATTCATCACTCATTTAAACCCTGTATATTTATTTTATAATAGGGGATCGAATTAGTTGTGAAAAAAAACTGTGGGTGGTAGGTATATTTATTTTTCTTCAAACGTCAGTAAATCAGACATTACTCGACTCAGTAGCCGGTCTCAAAGTTTCACTTTTCCTCCGCCGGAGCTAAAGTGTTGCCAAGCAACACTTTACCTCCGCCGGAGCTAAAGTGGTGCCATAGCAACATCAACATACAAACACATACCTGTATTAAGAATCAACTATTGAAATTTTATTAATGTAGGCCCGTATATTCATCAATAAAATTCAACCTAAGATATGAAAACTCTCTAGTTTATTATTATCTAATAAGGTTAAAAGGAATTTGGTATTAATCAAACATAATCTTTGGAAAATCTACACCGAAACGAAGTAATTCTGTGAAACGTCATAATTATACCCGAAGCCGGACGGTCGACAGTCGGCTTCAGTCGAGTCGAGCTCGTGCTCGGCTCAGTCGGTTCAAACGTCAGAAAAAAGTTGGGTTATTGCGAGGTAAACAAAAATAATTATTATTCCGTATTGAAATTTGAATATTGAACACAAGGATAATAATTATAACCATATAGGTACCTAGGTACATAAAGGAATCCAACATCTTATATTTTTATTATTAGGTAAGTATTAGTGCATAGTAGTTATGACCTACATATTTAACATTCAACTTCTGACTGACTGGCATCATCATTAACAGAAAATGAAAAAATTGACCAAGCAGGGTCTAGCAAGAGGTAGGTAGATGTTATCATTAATTTTATAACTTACTTACAAACTTTTATAACGTTTTTAATTTTGATTTTGCGATGATTAGTAGTTTAGTTACATAATTATTATTTTATTATTTTTCTTTAATAATTTCAATAATAATTTCTCGATGTTCACTGACGTTGATGACAGTGTCAATTTGACAGCGCCGCGTTTCTATAGAAGCAGCCCATACTCCATACTCACCTACTTATACCAGTCCAAACCTTTTGAAAATTCGCTTTCCTTCAATTAAAAATGATGTTCTTGCTTAAATTTGCCCACGTTTGAAGAAAAAATAGTATATTTTATTTGGAGGAAAAGTGACTTTTCATGGCTTGCTCTCTATTATCAGCCTCACTTCGTTCGGCTGATAAACACGAGCGCGCCATGAAAAGTGTCACTTTCCCTCCGTATAAAATAATATACTATTATTTGGAGCACGATACCTACTTTAACCTCATCTAGAGAAGGAATTCTTTTTTCTCATCCCCCCCCCAAAAAAAAAAACCTTCTTGCGCATCAATCGCAGAAATAGTGTATTTTTATGCGATTCAATTATGAATATTTTAACCGCATTTTAAATTGGCTTTCTGTAATTTTCCATAGTCGCATAATATTATAGTGTACCATGTACCTACCGTGCGAGTACTAATTTTTTGTAGGCTTGCATAAGTCGTCAACAGCTATCCATCTGATGATATAAAAATTTTCACGGTCAACTAAACCCTAGAGCTTTCATAGTCAAATTTTGTTTTTCTTACGGACATACCTAATGTTGTTTTTTTCGTGTTATTCGGTATTGTATTAAACACATTATATCGTGTGATCCACAAAATTTTTCATCAACTAGCGCCTTGGAAGAGAGAGATGGCTATTGTAGTCATTTCTGAGCTCATTTTACTAAAATAATAATTTTAAAATAACTTTAGTAGTTCCAATTCTCATTGTGTCATATTTAATTTCAATTCATGTCAGTATCATTAAAATATTAAAGATTTATTGCGAAAAGCAATAATTCATAACTACAATTTAATAACCTGATGAATATACTGGTATATTACTAAACACCTACCTTATTGCCACTTTTTTATGATTCATATGCCATTTTTGACCACTATTCTTAATAAATTCTGTTATTGTTTGTGCGTTGGTTCGAATTGGAAGTGAAATTATTATAAAATGGTAAATTATAAAACTTAAACTCGAACTGAAACGTCAAATTGAATTGTTATTTTATCCTCGTTCAGAGAGACATAATAATATTTTGTGTTTCTGAGATAACGACTTAGGGTACCTGTATTACCGACACTAGGGCTCGTAAGCGTCAGTGTCGGTAATACAGGTACCCTACAACGACTCACGTTTTTCATCCTCCTTGAAATACAACCAATGCCAAATGAAATTAGTAGTAAGCTCAGCACCACACATACTCAGCAGATGTCGTTACTGTTCCAGGTTAGTTTCTTTACTCAACAAAGTACAAAGTTCATTATGCAGTGCAAGTCCAGTCATGTTTTTATTTATTGTTCTATGATTTGTAGATCTTTGATTGGAGTAGTTCACTTATTCACATTTTACTTGATTCATTTTGTCTGATTCGACATGTCGTTCAATTAGTCGTTGCGTCTGGACCGGCCTTTACACACCTACCGATTGTTTGTGTTTTATCTGGCAGACATGCTTAATTTTATTCAAGGCAATAGTTGATGAAAAATTTTGTGGATCACAAGATATAAGGGCTACCAAAAAGCTATCACATTAAAAAAAAAAATCAAAATTATCGTCTTCTTTTTTTCGAATAAAAAAGTTTTATCACGGAATGACGTCGTATGTAGTCGCAAAATGACGTCACATTGCTTGCTTTAATGGTTATTTATCACTTTCGGTTAAACAGAGCTTATTTTGTTCGAAAATTCGAAAAAGACGATTAAAATTTTTGGTTTTCCTGATTTTTTAAATATCGAATGACATTAAAAAATATAACTTCTTTCATAAAATAGGATATCTTAATTTTTAATTTTCCATTTTTGCAGGATATTTCAGCAGCGTCCTGAGGTTTACAAATATTTTGTTTCAGATTCTTAATAATAATGAAAATATGCAATTTTCTCTAATTTATCTGACCCTGTATCTCTTATCGTTTCAGAGATTCCCATGTACCTACCCAGTTCTTTTTAAATGGGACATCCATGTAGTAATAAACACTTTTAATATAATAAATAAAGCCGTAATACTACTTATAACAATCTATCACATAACATAATATATGTATAGATCTAGCACAAAGAAAAAAAAACAAAGAAGAAAAAATGTGGTGTTTTAATAATCAGTTTATTCGATATACAACAATGTGTTGTGCTCTGTACAAAATTGTAATAGCAATAAAAGAGCGAAATAAAGGACCGATAATGTGATAAATGTGATGTTTTTTCGTTTTCCGAGTGAAGCAATGACTTACACAAGATATAATAGTAGAGGCGGTCCTATTTTCGTCAAATCGGCACAATGACGTCAATCAGATCTCATAAGCGCGTGAAAATATAAAATTTTATATAAAATTAAAAATAAAAAAAAATAATCCGATTTTTTTGGGGGGAAAAGCGGAAAACCACCTACCTACCAAAAAAAAAAAGAATAACCCACTCTCGTGGTTTCGAACCCACATCAACAGTTTACTATTTAGGCAAGGATACCCTTGCCTAACAAACTCAGTCAAGGGACCTTTCAAATTTGTAGCGATGACCGAGTAGGTATATGTAGTACGTCCAATACTTCATCCTACACATTTTATTTTTTAAACTGGTCGTATCTTTGTTATTAAAAAACCAATTTGAATACTTTTTTCACCTGCATGTAGGTGATTTAATTGTTGTTGCGTTTGCTCTTCTAATTTTCAGAACCATTCATAATTGAATGTGAAAAAAAATAAAAAAGAAATTGCGAACCATTTCATCGATTTAATAAGTGCAAGCTAATTTTGCACAAGCGAAAAACTTTTTTGTTTTTCGTTTAAAGTGCTACATTACTCGAGGCGAATTGAAGCTAAGACATCAAATTATATGTTAAAGCAAAAAAAATTGAAAATTTCGATTCAACTTCTTCAAAAATGGACTCATAAACGGTTATAGAATTGACACATTTTCACCCTTTTTCCTACCCACGACACTGGCTTATTAATGGAAAATATGCTAATTTTATTGCATTAACTCAAATTTCCAATAATTTTCTTCAAATCCTGTTAATTTTATTTCAAAGTTTTTTTGCCATCTTGCTCATACGGGGGCTCAAAAAATTGGAAATTTTCCATTAATTGGAAAAAAATTCAAATGGCTGCCATTTTGAAACGGCTCGGCCGATTTTGCTCAAGTGCAATACCAGACCACTCCTTGTGGATATCTTACTCCCACAAAAATTTCAGCCTCCTAGATTCAAAACTGCGACCTGAAATGAGATGACAAAAACCGGGCTCATGGAATTTTGAAGGGACACCCTGTAGAAGTGATGGGACTTTTGGAAATTTTTTCAACGAAAATCTAACGTCATTCGAATAATTTACAAGAATCCAAAATTTCGTTCACTAATCTTGAAAGATAAAGCTACAGGAGCGTTTTGAAAATCGAAATTTCGCGATTTTGGAGAAATATATATATATATAAATATATATATATACTTGGCCAACTATCAAAGCGAGGACCAACTGTTCTACCCATCAAGTGAGGACCACCAGAAGAAAGCATTCTACAGGCATAGTAAATGTTCTGATTGTTAAATCTTGAGATGGGCGATAGATGGCTGGAGAGTATACGAAGGGAAAACAGAACAGAGCCAAGTTATAATTTTCATGTATATAGGAACATAGTGAGGACAGTTTGCGTGAATATCAAAGTGAGGTCGGTATATTTATTTATGCTCTCCGCATTTAATGAGGTCCGTATATTACATGATTCGTAGAAAGTGAGACCCAGCACTGTTGCCAGATGCCAAGCATAGCGCTTTAGTATGATGATACACTGAAACACAATATGACCTGCCGCAGCAGGTTGGCTCCGCATCGGCAGAACCGTGATGTCACTTATTGTTCTAAAAAATCATCTACGAATCTAATGTAAATAACGTCTGCTTTATCACAAAATACCCAGAGGTGGGTTACTATTTTGAATAAATCTATTTTAAATACCTACTTAAGATAGAATCAATCTATTTGAAATAAATCTATTTAAAATGAAAATAACACAAACATAATCATCAGCGATAGTGCACAAGAGAGTCAAATCTTACAGTCTTTTTCTTTTGATATTCGTCTTTTGTTTTTCCTAATTTGTGAAATGCTTTTCCCATTTATCAAACGTCAGTGCGTGATGTTTCAATTGAAACTCCAAACCAGAAGTCTTAACTTTTGAGATACAAGGTGGGGAAGTTTATGAAAAATAAATAATTTTTTACATAATATCTGTAATACCGCTTTCTAGATATATTATTCAAATTTCGTATACCGGTATTACGCTTCAAGAGGCATTTTTTCGTGTACCACATTTCATTTTATTTCTACTGGTGACGATCGTTTTTTTTTTATTTATTTTTTTCATCAAAGCATTTTTAACGATAATCTTGCGACCATGGAGTGAAATAGATTTTATTTTTTTAGGCGGAAAGCGTGCATCGATCTGAAAAAATCAAGTAATCAAATTTGCTTAGAAAGGAATGGGCATTTCAAAAATGAATCTATAAAAAAAAATCAGTGGCGTATGGCGTATGTACCATCAATGTTTATCAATGTCTGCCAAATTATGCAGGTAAAATTCTGCACGAACGTCACTGCTGGAAATAAAATGAAATGGAGGACATGAAAAAATGCCTCTTGATGCATAATACCTACCTGCATGTATACGAAATTTCATTGAAATATCTAGAGCGGTAGGTATTAAAGATATAAAAAAATTAATTATTTTTCATAAACTTTACCACTCTGTATCTCAAAAGTTAAGACTTTTAAGACACACGTTCTCATGAAGTTTTTTTTTAACTTACCAAAAAAAAAATACCCCCATAAATATTAACATTTAATTAGGGAACACCGTATATATAGGGTGTTCGGTAATGGGCCAGCCAAAATTAAACATCATGTATAAAATCGTGTTTTAAACATAAGAAAAGAATAACGTTTTTTTCAGATATCGGGCTTCGTTGGGAAATATTTCCAAAAAATGTAAAACTAAGGCAGCTCTGAAATTTAAAATAAATCATCCCGATCTGAAAAACGTTTTTCTTTTTTATGTTTCAAATACGATTTTATACCTACATGACGTTTGGTCTGGACTGGCCCGTTACCGAACACCCTGTAAATAATATTTATTTCTGGATAACATAATGGTCTTATATCTTTACTGAAATTTGACTTGTGTAACCATGCACGAGCGGGACTTGTCATTAATAAAATAAATAACAGAGTTAACTAGTTGTATTTCGTCTAATAAGTAATCATTACAGTTATAAATGGAAAAGGTGCACTTATGTAAATAACAATAATAAGGGAAAGTCCGTACATGGGGATACAATGGATAATTGCCAATACTATGGACAATTTCCAATAACGGAGGAGACAAATGCAGGCCGCGGGGTAAAAACTAGAAAACCCCGATGCGTCAGACTGCTTAGAAATCTCATGGAACATGGAATACCTCATATTATAACTACGGATAGACGGATACGGCTACGGTAACTTACTACTACACTACGGGACGGGTGGTTCGACTGGTCTTGGCTTGGGCCCTAGTCGGTGGGGCAGCGGCGTTGGCACTACCGATCGATGAAATCAGGAGGACGAGGAATGAATACCAGCTGGTAGTGTCGCTAATATTTTTTTATAGTTGTCATAGGTATTCTCAATAGCCAATGTCCTACTGTCTAATGTTTCAACCTTATACTATTAAATAAAATATTATCATAATAAATAAATATTTATTATATTGTCTAAGGTTTCAACAAACTGTTACTAGAAATTAATTGTAAATAAATATGGCGGAATTGGCGGGAGCAGCATTCTACTCTGTAGCATCTAGGCTGTACAATGAAAATTTATTAAATTAAATTTAAATTATTTCTACTACATTAACTTGGATATAATAGAAAAATAATCTATAAAAAAAATTGAGAGATAACTTCCTTAACTCGGGTTGAGTTTGTAGAAAAAATCGTCTCCATCAAGATAAATAAAACTTAGGTAATTTATCGGGTTTTATTTTATTATTGAAATTAGGTACAATAATTTTCAGTTTTTATTTTTCTTACTATGTTGCTTAAAAATAATCAATAATTATTGTTTGGTAGAAGATTATTACATCCACTTTTAATTTGTTATGTTTTGTATTTATTTGTAAATTCTTTTAGTAAGATACCTATTAAACTTCATTTACTATAAGTATTTTCTAATTTATTAACTTTTTTTGTAAGAGATAACACTTTGATTTCTTATCTGATTATTTATCATTTTAATTTTTTAGTAAAATATTAAACTTAAATTTACTGTTTCTTATTTGTGTATTTATAATAAACTGTTTTGCTATACCTATGCTTGCTTTTATTCATTTGTTTATTGTACCTACGAATCCACTAACGAAGGACAGGACCATTTTCCATTTTATATTTCAATTTCAAATACCAATTTTCTTTTTTGTATCGTAAAATTGGAAAATAGTCCTGTCCTTCGTTAGTGGATTCGTAGGTACAATAAACAGATGAATAAAAGCAAGCATAGGTATAGCAAAACAGTTTATTATAAATACACAAATAAGAAACAGTAAATTTAAGTTTATTATTTTACTAAAAAATTAAAATGATAAATAATCAGATAAGAAAATCCACTAACGAAGGACAGGACCATTTTCCATTTTATATTTCAATTTCAAATACCAATTTTCTTTTTTGTATCGTAAAATTGGAAAATCTGAAAGTATTTTGTATTTTCCATTTTAAATAGTTTATCAGAAAGCATTTTGTTCTTTCTATTTTAAATACATTTTGAAAACCATTTTACCCATCTCTGAAAATACCATCAACATAAAAGATGAAATTCTGAAAATTTTACAAGTTTGGGTTTAGGTTGCTACGATATTTAACTGCAATAATTATACATTTCCAGATAATATTGCCCAATTTTGGTCACAGAAAATAAGAAACAACCTGGACTGATCATTTCTATAAAATGTGGTTTTAAAGCTCGCCTAAATTCAATAAAAGTAAAATGGACGACATTTGAGGCTAATCCAAACCCGTCGATTTTTGTTTTCAGATTATAATTTTTTACAGGGGTAGTTATATACCCCTCTGGAATTTTGAAACATTAAGGGGGTAGTGTGGTATGTCATTTGATATTATATTTTTAATTAAAAATTAAATCTTCCTTCAGTTCCTTATCTGCCTCATCCTGGCTTCTACTAAAATCATATTTATTCGAATAAGGTTTTCTCATGTTGAATTTCGTTTTCGTTTCTAAGGAAACGAGTGATCTCGTGTCTGTTCTATATAGATTAACTTATAATAAATTGATCAAATTGTTGACTGATTAATTAAATATGTAGATTAATTATTTGGAACAGCAGTCGATAATGAAATTACTATTTTTTCTCAAAACCCAAGCTTTCAAACTTTATTTTAGTTCTTCTTCAGGGGTAGGAAAGTGCATGAGGTCTAATAACTTGTTAATAATGATGGACATTTTTTGAATAAACAACAGCTGTTACAAATCTTCTCTGTTCCTGTATAAACCATATACATATAATAAAACATTTCAAAGGTTTGTCTAAAAGTTTTTAAAAAAATTCCAAATCTATTTTACGTTTTAATATTTTTTCCTAATCTTTTTTTTTTGTGAAAATATATAAGAACGTAAAATAGATTTGGAATTGTTTTAAAAACTTAGGCTGCCATTTAATAAAAATCAAGATGGCGGCCTTAGACAAACGCCAGTCTCACAAAACAAATGAAACTCAAATCAACGTATGGGTATTTATGTGTAATTCAACATCAACCCCAACCAAATGTCAAATCTAAATGTCAAACCCCCTCTGCGTAATCACGCTTGGTGCAATACTTTTTACGCATCCTGCATATAGGTAAACAATGATTGGTTTGTTCATGCAGGCTGTTTTTTTTTAAATATTGTTCAGTATTCTGTAGAATTATATTCTAATGGCAGTTTTACTTCATAAAAATCGAAACTCCCAATTATTATGAAAGTTTCAAAATGGGCCGTGTAAGTGTAATTTCAAAATTTCTTTAGCATCTAATTTTTTCACATCTTTGAAAAATCTCATAAAAAAACTATGAAAAGAATAGTTATTTATTATACAAGAGAAAAAAGTGATAGATTTTAGCTCGATATGTGATTTCGTCTTTCGGGACAAACACATCAAGAGCTAACATCGCACTTTTTTCTTGTGTGTAATATACAATTTTTTTCTGCGAGAAGAAATATCAGTGTTAGAATGTCGAAAAACGTAGTTAGATAACTGAAAATTATGTCGGAAAAATGATTTATGTTAAACTTGGATTTTCAAACTGTCTTTTGTCGTAATTGCATGACGTTGCCTGGGTAACGAAACGATTTAATTACATAAACGTCATATTAATGTAATTAAAATTGAAGACAGTTTTGCAAAGATTCTTGTTAGCTTTCGATGAGTGAATTTAATAATATGGATAGCGATTATTATGAAAATTCCCTTAATAATTGCCATTTGGATAATAAGGTAACTTTCCTTTACATATTTGATATAGGTAAATTTAACGATATCTGAGTGTTAATAGTAGCTATACCTAAGCCGCCATTTCGGGGAAAAAAGTACTCATTTTTTCCCTGCTAATTCATTTTTTTCTCCGATAAGATGCAGCTCATATAATGAGGCATTTTTCTACCTGTCAACGGGGAAAAAAGGTCAAACTTTTAGCCCGTCGCAGAAAAAAATATATTTTTATCTCAATAAAATCAATATTATTATTATTATTAACTATCGATTCATGGGTATAGGCATCTTATATGTGGTGGTGTGAGTCTTACAGCCAGTATTATAAAGGCTCATTAAGTTAACGGGAAGATTTCTGGAGCCGTTTCTAGAAAAAGTAGCCATTGGCCATAATAGGTGGAATGAAAGGGATTACAAAAATGTTAATAAAAGTAATTTGACGTCGATATTAGCGTTGTATCAGAAATATTCCCGTTAGTTTAATGGGCCTTTAGAATACTGATGGCTGCGCCAGAGTCTGGCATAAATTCAGTATTTGTAAAATAATTAACTTTCGAGACAAAATTTTCGAAAGTACGGAAAACACTCGATTTTAGTTTTAAATTGTCGTCACCTTTTTTCATACAACCCCCTCAACGGGGGTGATTACCCCTCTTAAACTTTCAAACAATAAGAAAGCAACCTGAACAGAAACCATGAAATTCTTGGATTTTGAAGGTCAATTTTCATAATTTCTTTGCAAAATGAAAATTTTAATTACAAAGGCTACATTACCTGCATGCATACTGATACGAACGAGAATCGTATATTATTAGCCTTATAAAATAATATATTTCCGTGATAAATTTCATTTATCATACCTATCATGCAGGTTATAATGTAACCTTTTGTAGTAGATATTTAAATTTTACAACTAAAGCTCTCGCATAAAAGTAATACAAAAATATAAATATTGCTGAATAGATAATTTAATTACGTATCAAATGACATATCCACATATAAACCGACCCCGTTTAGGTACATTTGAAAATTCCAGAGAGGAACTACCCCTTCTAAGGGGTGCAAGATTAATAGGAGGGGGCTGCAAAAAAAATTGAAAACAATAATAGAGGAGTTTTTGGATTTAGAGTCACATTTTATAAAAATGATTAGCCCAAGTTGTATCTTATTTTTTGTCACTAATATGTAAAATATGTAAAATTTTCAGATTTTAATATTTTATGTTGCGGTATTCTGTGATAAAGCAGATGGTATTTACACGGGATTAAATGGGCAGGACTGTTTTTTTGTAACAAGTAACGTCACGGTTCTGTCGAAGTGGAGCCAACCTGCGTCCGGACATACCGTGTTTCAGTGTATCGTGACTCGTGACTATGAATATTACTTGAAAGATTACAAATAAATAGTAGGTACCTATGATGTAAGTCTACCTATTTTCTTCATTTCTCAATAGAATCTCTTTCAATTGGCAATATTATTTAAAGAAAATTTGGTTCCAAATGAAAAAAGAGGCAGAGAAAGCCTCTTAAGGTTCCCTAAAAGGACCTTTGTTTTTATAAATTTCTTTTATCAGTCAAATATTTAATAATTGAGTTCCAGCTACTTATCGCATCAACAAACACGCGCAAATCTTCCTAGCCTTTACATCTTTCAATAGATAAGTTTCAGTATTATAAGTAAAAAATAGGTAGGTACATACTTACACTTAAAATGTCTACAAAAATCTTACAATCATGTACCTTTTGTGAGCTTTCAAATTGATTTTCTATTCAGATACTGAAATGAAAGCCCGGCAATAATTGTACAGATCTAATAATGATATTTTTGACAGTTCAATTATTCGGCTTAACTTAATTTTAGTGAGTAATTTAGATGGATGTTCCGTGTGTATTTTAAGTTCCAGTTCATTATGTTTCACTTATACGTACCTAAAAGTCCAATTTTTTTTAATACTCATTTCATTACGTTACCTTAAGCCGTAAGTAGGTACCCTAAACATACTAAATAATGAAAGGTTGACTTACATTTTGGAATAGTTTTCTTCAAAATTTTTTATTTCATTGTAATTTTGTTGGGAATTAATACGAAATTGACTACATTTAGATATGTTCATCTGTGCATATCTATTTAAAATTTTACTAGGGACGGTTTAAAGAATGTTTTATCTCGTGTCTAACTCATCGAAAGAGAGAACATATTAATTTATTACGCGAATAATTAAATGTAGATAGATAGGTGGGTACACATAAATTAATAAACCACCAATAAAAAATTGTAGGTACCTACTTATTCTACTTGGGTAGGTATTATGATTTTACGTTGCAACGCTTGATAATAATTATTGTACCTACTAAAGAATTTAAAAAGTAAAGAAAACGCGTATAGGTAGATAGTAGAGGTAAGTATGCCTACCTATTAAAATAATGTACTTTTAATTGTTTCCAGTTATTCTATAAGTAGGTATTAATAATTGAAAAAAAGATTTCACATTTTGGCTTGATTTGAGCATAGTTCACGTTATGTTTTATAATTTTTTTTCTGTGATTTAACAATAGTAATTTAAAAACAACTAAAATTATTTAAAAATAGTATGGTTAAAAAGTAAAAATGGTTCAAGGAATACAATATCATTATAGTCATGAAACTGCTCGTCAAAAAACATCGTACTACTCTTCGTCAAAAAGCGAGAGAATAAGCTACCTATAGTTGTCTAGACCGCCGGGGGAAGCTCCGGAGGAACGATTCCTACGAACTCGAGAACGCCAAGGTCAAATATGGATTTATTAAATCCCAGCGATATACGTTATGATGGTTGTACGCAGAGCGATAAGTGAGGACCAGCTGCGTTGCCGAGTCTCCGGTCCTCACTTCTACTGTAGTCCGTTTAACGACTATACACGTATTCAGAATATACATCTTACCGGCACGCCACCCACGGTCCTCCTCTGAACTAAAATATACAAATTTTACCGTATCATTCATCAAGTGAGGTCCAGTCAATTATGTCTAATTTGCATTTTACAGGTCAGTAACAGTCACTGTGGAAGATCTGAAGGCGTTTACAAAGTGGGGTCCGTATATTGGACCTCACTTTGTCGCGGACCTCACTTCAACCGTATTTTTTGTGTGGATGGAGCTCACAGTGATAGAAAGGAATATATATATATATATAAATATATATATATATAAATATATATATATATATCGTGGGCAGGTGAATTTTGGAAAACTACTTTTTCGTGATCTGGGGGTCATGATCGATGGACATTTGATGAGTTTGGGTGATTTTCGAAAAGTGATGTCGTCCTCAATAGTGTATTTTTTGTTAAAAAATACACTAAAAGAAGTGCTTCTGTGAGGTTTTTGTATGGACTTGATACAGGGTGTTTGTTATTGTAATCTCGGTAAAAAAATCCTGTTCTTGTGTTAAAATTCGCAGATTTTCATCAATCTTAATAAATATTTCATCCTCACAATAGGATACCCTAAAAAGTTAAGACAGGGAAATTTAAGCTCTTTTCCGATATTTTGAATCATTTCCAATGTAAGCTGCTTTGAAAATTCAAAATGGTAATTTTCATATACAAGGTGATCCCGAAATGGCGGACACGGTATACAGGGTGTTGTAGAGGATGTTCACAAAGACTGTAAATTTAAAACAAAACTTGTCTCCTCGCCTTCGTTACTGATATATAGGGTGTCCTTTTTGTAAACTTTAAATCAAAACGGCAGTCAAATTTAAACAACCTCCACTGGCAAAGCACATGATTTGACATAACTATTACGATAGCGTTTGCGTTTTATTTTTATCATTATCGGGAACGGAATTACAGGCATTCAAAGTTTACCTATTCCTTGAGTTCGACAAAATTTTTGAATGTGGCATCGTTGTTCAAATTCGAGCTCAACAATGCAACTAAAATAGATTTTGAATAATATTATTGGATATGTTTCCCCGCAACGATTATTGTTTTGAACATTGTTGAACTTTCCATTTCATATGTTTCCATGGTAATATCTATCTGGGTATTATTTTAGACTACACATTATTTTTCTGCCTTAAGAAGGGTAGTGCAGTGTTGTGACTTTTTTTTCCACAAAAGTGGTCATATCTTCTTAAGGGAGGCATACTGGTGAAAACAGTAAATAAAACTTATAATCCTTAATCCACAATGGATGCTGTGGTGCTGTCCGTGTCCGCCATTTCGGGATCACCCTCTATGAATTTGTAACTGATAAATTACTCTTTATAAACTTAAACTGTGAAAACAATAATTTCTATTAGCTTTTCTCAAAAATATTTCCCATTTAAAAAACAAATATGGTAGCCATTTCCGGTATAACCGGAAGTGCTAAAAATCAAAAAAATATATAGAAAGATGGAGTAGAGCCAATTATTATTATTCAAGGGATAACATTTTCAGAAAAATCATTTGTCTCGTTTTCCATGAACGTTTGAGATACCATCGACTGTGATTCGCCCTGTACATTATTAAAAGGGTAATTTCTTTTTGTTTCGACTATGTAGGTAATTACTGATGGAGAAATTTTATTTGACCAGTCAGCATAACATTCAATACAATACATATAAGTAATTAATCAAATTAACAAATTAGACACAACATCCGTAACGAAACCTCTTGAAAGAATAACAAAAACACCACGTGGCCAAGAAAAACCAGAATAAATCCAAACCGCGAATAAAAAAATACCACAACTCATTTGAGCTAATAAAAATAATTGCATAATTGAGCTAATCTTTTGAATATCTTGAGACTGTTTTTAATCGTACAATCGGTGCAGAAAAAGAAACCTACCTGAGCAAGAAAAAACAATTATTTAATTACATGCAAGAATATTAAGTGGATATGAAAATCAAGCATAAAAATAATGTTTGATGATAATTTGCTCAACTGGTAATACTACAACTTGTCCCCAGGTTTTCAATAATAATGTTTTTATTTCACTCTTATAGTTTAGCTACTGGAAAATTATGTTAATTTATGAACGAATGGTGTGAGTAAAGCTATATTAATAATTTTTACATTTGCCTCTTTTAATACATCGATCCAAAGGCAAAAAAAAAAAATAATCTGCCCACGCAAATCATACAAGAGTAAAAACTGGTATTGTATAGACGGATTGAGTACATAAACATAAAAAATAAATAAAATATATAATAGAAACTGTAGTAAACGCATCAAAATCCGATTATCGTGACTCCTTCCCTTCGCTGTTTCAGCACCATACTGAAAGCCCATGTCTGTTTTGAGCTCACTGTCAAATAAGCAACTGAATAATTTAAAGGGTCAGCAAATAATTTAGGGTCTATTTCCACCCCCGTATGAGAAACTGTAAAGTTTATGTGTCCTTCAACGCATATATTCCTGTTCGTTTATGCAAAGCTATCAACGATTCTGTCCAGTAGGTATATTAGGTTTGAAAAGAAAACGTTTTCAGTGATGCCGACGTAAAGTTTTTAGCGCACATAAAAATAAATTTATTTTTAGTCAATAAACCCTAAGTATTGTCCTGACGTTCTCGTAATCAAATCTACAAGGTTTCAGTTTCAGATTTCAACAGAGTACGTGATGAGCTTTTCAACTTTGTATCATTGTGGATTTCCAGACGACAGCTGTATTAGAATAATATACGACATTTTATACACACCGACATTGTATTTTTTTAATATAAGAAAGAATACGTGTCTCTTCTAAATTATCTAAATTACTGTTGCAAGTCTTATATCAAAAATTTTATTTTCAAGAGCAGTTATAGTTATGAACGTTGTTATTGATCTAAGTTCACTTTTGTAAGATAGCCGTGTTGTCTATTTATTATTTTCGCTAGATTTATTATTGTGTACCTAATTAGTTAGAATTGCATGGGTTCAGCAAACAAGAGGATTACAGCTCGAACACAGATGTATCTACAATTTACAAACGAGGAGCTAATAATGAATTAGAAAGATTGAAAGCTATGAAGGACTAAAATAGAGAATTTCCATGTAGAAACTTCCAAACTATAAAATATTTGGCTTAGTAGATGATTTAGCCCAGTAGAAATTGACGTTAAAAAGGCTCAAATCGCAAAGCTTAATGCAATTTTGTTTCTTTGGTATGTGGTATCTATTAATAATTATTTAGAGTGTCACTTGAACTGGCTGCGCGCAACGCGAAAAGGGTTTATAAGTCCGGCCTCCCTCCCAAACTTTATAAGTCCTTTAAGGACCAAGATATGATCCTTCGAACATGATCCATTTTTCTCAAAAATTGACAATTATTAAAGTTTTTCTCCCGTCCGGAACAAAATACTGGCAAAATCACTCGTTCTTTGAAAAAAGTCATTAAGAATAAAGTTAATCGGGTTCATCAAATTCTTCAGATTCGTGTTCTTCCTCAACTTCCCCAGGATCTTCCTCGTTTTCGTCTATCGAAATCACGGCGACTTTATCGAATGATTTCCCTCTGAGCAGTTCACGCATAGAGGCAATAATAAAGTCCCTCAATATATCACTCTAAAGCCAAGCCTCAATATATCATAATCCCCCCCCCCTGCATCCCTTCTTACATTTGCAGGCTATGATTTCAGAAGCTGGGTTGGCTTTTTGTGAGTTGTTGGTAGCAGCAGCTCGTTTCCTGCACTTAATGGTAGGTGCGGAACGAATAGATACAGGTAGCCTTGGTGGGTGGGGGTAAACGTGTGAGTTTTCATTTTCATTGCCACTGTTTTCACGAAGAGCTATATGGAACCTCAAGTCATGCATTCTCTGAGTGGCTGGAACGCCTCAGTAAAGAGCCATCAGACCTAGCCAGCTTCCGAAATATTCTCATGCGTTTCATCTCTTAGGAGGAATATAGAAGCCAAGTCTACTAGGTCCTGCCTTTTCTGAAATTGACCCCACAATTTTCAATTTCCTTTTTCGTCCCTATATCGTTTATGGAGCTGCGATTGGGCTTAAACTTTACATAATTATTTAATTGACTAATTGTGTTTCTCGAAAAACTCATGATTTATGATATTTAGGGCAAAAAATGAAAAAAGTGCCAAAATTTTGCAGTTTTTCGACGTTGCAAATTTGGATTCACACCGCCCTAACTGGTCAGCATACCTATCAAAAAAATAGAACTACTATACATCAAGTTTTGCGATTTTAATGTTAATTTCTACTAGGCTAATATGGTTATTTGACAAGAATTATTATAAGTAGGCTTCTACTTAATGCTTCTGCTTAATGGTATACTTTTAATGCGAAAGCTCGTTCTTTAGTTTCTATTTTTCGACCTGGATTTTTTCAGAAATAGTATGTTCAATGCATCTTGTTTTATTGTTCTCAATCTGGTCAATTTATCGGTTCCAGAAAGAACAGAAAATTAGGAGAAGTTGTAAAAAGTGCCATTCTTGAATACTATGGTGTGTTTAGAGTCTTGGAAACAACTCCTGGAATTAGAGTCGAAAGTTAAATAGTTTTATAGTTAAATAGTTAAATAGTTAAATAGTTAAATAGTTAAATAGTTAAATAGTTAAACCCTGGATTGTTACACTTCATTTCTACACTGAAAGGAGAAATATAAATATTGGTAGGTAAGTAGTTTTGGGCCACTCAACTTACTACAACGTGAAATTCGTAACAGGTTTTTGTAAATTTATTTATTGTCCTATGTCTATAGCAGGAAAGTTGTGCGGTAGGAGGGTACGTGCTTGTTCTGCAGATAAGACTGAAATATTCAAGAATTTAGTTAATTATCAGGTTTGACGACAAATTGCCTGATGACTACGATCAGTGCTTACCTAATCGATCGATAAAAAATACTCCCAGAACTGCGAATAATATTTTTGTACATTGGAGGTTCAAAAGATTAATTATTAATAGTCGTGTGACCGAATATTATAATATTTCACTCCCCACTCCCACTAGTTCATATTGGCTACCCGATCTGTTTCGGTATTACAGTCTACCTAAATATTAATTAGGTTAAAGGTCGAGTTGAAGGCTGGCATGTGAAACTATAGATCCAAAGAAAAAAATCGAACCTATTATATAAGCACCTTCACTTGTATTATTCAGTTGTCTGAGGCATGAAAAATGAAATACTTAAATGATAATGTAATAATAACAAAGGATGTCATATAGGTACGTTACCGTTTGTTTCGTTCATTTTGAGGCTCACTATATGTATATAGAATATTATATCAGCCTCAAAATATATAAGTGTAATGAAAGGTGTCCGAAATACTGGAAAATAAACTTGCTGAAGAGAACTCCCTAACTAAATTACAACTATGTATCTAGATCTAGAAAAGGTGTAATTAGATTGGTCATGGTAGACTTCATCGAAAACAATCATTTATATAGGAAGTAGAAATTAGTACCTACTGTTACGTTCAATAAACTTTGGCAAAAATTGATCAGTCACTGCTAAAAATACCCATTCAAGTTCATGCTTCTTATAGTGAGGAAATAAAAGTGATGCTCAAAATTTCATGGCCGCAGCCGTACTAACGGTAGGGCCATCAATCTAGAAAAACCTTTCACAACATATTTTTGTTTGATAGTAGCTTCAGAGAAAAGTTCCTGTTAAACAAACGTTGTTATCAATTTATTGTCTTGACTCCACGAGTCCCCACAAATATCGTTTAACCTATTCAGATATTCCAAGTATTCCATGAGGTGTGTGTGTTATTGTAAGTTTTATTCATTGTGTAAGTCGGGTTTGGCTTGTGCACTTGTGTCCAAATGTATCAAAGCACTGTCTGTAGAAATTCCATCAAACAGATAGGTAGGTAGGTACAACAGACTGAATTGTATGAAATATTCGACTTTTTAAGCTTATAACTCGAATTCCTGGTGTAATTTCTGGTGCATATGTCCTCAAGTTATTATACCCATAACAGCCACAAAATGGTATCAACTATACTTTTCAACAAAATGGAGTATTATAGGGTAAGTAGGTACGAGATAATTATAAAGCCCTCACTGACTGAACTTTTCAGTTTCCAAGCAGCGACAATTTTATTTACCGGCTGATGTAATTTACTTTACAAAATACAGGCTTCCCCTAAACAGATATAGATGAAGGTCATTCTACATAAGAAAATAAGACTTTTCTTGCAATAAACTTATATGCTAAGGCGTATTGTTTTTAAGATACGGGGTATCAAAAAAATATAATTTTTCCAGTTTATTTGAAGATACTGGTTCGAGATACAGAATCCAACTTTTGCTTTTGTTATATTTTATGGTTTATATTAGCTACCTTTTTACCATGGCTGCCAAGGCGGATGGTGTACCTACTACCATGGAACACCAATTTATTTTATTTTTATGTGCCAGTGGCGAAGATTTTAGGATTGAATGACGTGTTTTGCCCTTCATTTTTCGATAGTATTATTGTCATTATTTGTTGTTATTATTATCATTATTAATGTTTTTATTATCATCAAAACATGTCATGTTTAGAAGCAGCCAACGCAGGTGTTTCATCGTAAGTACCTGTTTTTTTTCTCGAAACCAGTCAACTTTGAAGCTGTTAACAAAGAGAATCTTTTTGGTGTAGACAACATAGGCGATTATAAAGAGCTTCTTAAAATCCCATTTATTCAGTGGCGTAGAAGTTGACGTAGAAGTTGTGGGTTAAAATCCTCAATGTACCAAAAATCTAGGCCACTCAATTTTCTTAAAACCTTTATTTTACAGTGAAAACAAGGGGATTATTACAAGTGGGTATCGTTGAGTCATTGACAAAAAAAAAACTCGTATGAGTCTATATAGTAGGATTAACTTTAAAAAGTCAGATGTGACGTCTTACTAACCGTCCGAATTAATATTTTTAATTTCACCAGAAAATGTCAAACAGTTAATTGCCAAGTTGTGAACGAGCGTAATAATAATAATTATTATTGAAGAAATGATTCAAAAAATGAATTGAACCGCTTACGTCAGTTTGAGAGCCACTGACAACTACATAAAATTTATTCACGTAATGACATTCTATCCTCTGTGTTGTGCATTTAATTCTCATTCAAAGCCAATGTTGACGTATACTTATTTATGCGGGATGGAGTGTTTAGACAAACTGGACGGTTACTATAAAAACACGTACATGAAACAAAATAAGTCGAACTATCAAAAGGATGTGTATTCTTAATCGATACGTATGACTTTTTAGACTTTATTGGACTATAGTAAAAAAGTCATAAATTCAAACAAATAAATTTATGTAGAATCACCTCTGGGTGCCTGCTATTTCCGGACACCCTGCATATTTCTCGACATGATTTTGAAATAGACGAATCCAAAAAAATAATAATTAAGATGTGGGTACACAGTGGTAGGTATTACAGAGTGTGATGATATAGTAGGATTAACTTTAAAAAGTCAGATGTGACGTCACACTAACCGTCCGAATTAATATTTTTAATTTCACCAGAAAATGTCAAACAGTTAATTGTCAAGTTGTGAACGAGCGTAAATTATTGAAGGAATCATTCAAACAATGAATTGAAGCGCTTACGTTAGTTTGAGAGCCACTGACAACTACATAAAATTTATTCACGTAATGACATTCTATCCTCTGTGTTGTGCATTTAATTCTCATTCAAAACCAATGTTGACGTATACTTATTTATGCGGGATGGAGTGTTTAGACAAACTGGACGGTATCTATGAGAACCAGTATATGAAACAAAATAAATCGAACTATCAAAAGGATGTGTATTCTTAATCGATACGTATGACTTTTTAGACTTTATTGGACTATACCTCTTCCTACACATCTTTTTAAGTCTTAACGTGGAGAGGAATTAACATTAACCAATGAGAATCTACTTTACTGAGAGTTTTTAAAATGTCTTCTCATCGAATATTAGATAGCGAAACAACTCAAAATTCGTTTAGAAAAATTACTTTCATCTAAAACCGCAAGATTTTTCGCTAATAGTTTGAGAAATTACAAATAAAATCTCTTTGTTTTAAAGGCCAACTAAAAGATTCCCATAGAACGCCTTTTAAAAATTCAGGTAAAATTTGGGAAGCTTTTCAGGAAGAACAACGGAGTTTTCTACAGGGTTTTTGCGTAAAACCCCGGTCAAATTCGGTACAATTTTTGGTGCCGAAATACAAAAAAAAAATAAGACAGAGTTGATAAAAACGAAAGATAGGCGGAGAGTTGATACACAGAGATCAGAAATAAATACGTCGAGCCCTACAAACACACAGGTCATCTAAATTACAATCGACAACACCTTGGGTATTTAAAAAAAAAATACATTAACCAAACTATAAAGGAGTCAAACAACACGTTTATGGCAATTTGTTTCATGATAACTATGTTTTTTTTTTCACCAGAAACTAAGGTAGAAAGTTTATCGGGAAGCGCCCTAGCTACATCGTTTCGAAGCGAAATTGAGCTCAAATGGGCTCGAAAAAGGCGAGAAAACAGGAAAGTAAGAACAGAAAACTTTTTTGAGAAGAAAGAGGGAACATTTTTTGGGCGAAATTGAGCTCAATTGGGCTCCAAAAAAGCGATAAAACAGAAAAGGAAGAAGAGGAAACTTTTTTGGGAAGAAGAGGGAACATGTTTTGGGAATAAAAGTTGGAAACTCGGTGAAGAAATTCATTAGATAGGGGGAGAAATCAAAAATAAGACCAGTGTTCAGAAGGAAGGGACATTTATCGTCAATATATGACTCGCCGGATCCCAGACAATCAGAGAGTGCCAAGGTCCCAAGTTGAAATGAATTAATGTCCACGGATTTCTCGGAGTAGGGAGTTTGGTTTTTCCGATGGGTCGACTAGGACTAGGAAATCGAACTCTTTCGATACTCTGGGATGCACTATACAGGGTGTCCCAAGATTTCTTTATCAATGGATATCCGCGTTATTTAAAAAAATAAACAAATTAAATTCAGGAAATTTCAATCATACCACTAAGGCTTTGCAGCTGCATCCTCAATGCCCCTTTACGCCTTTCCACCCCTAAGTAATCATCCCCTACTTTTTTGTTTCAAATGACACCCCCATATTTTTTTTTCTCGGCAAGGTTGTTGACTTCTTTCTGAATACAATGTATTACGATTTTTTCAAATCGAAACATATCTAGCACGCCGAAAACAATACCAATATCATAACAAACGAGGGTTGTCAAGGAATAACAATTAACATTTAATAGGTATGACATTAAAATCCGAGAAGCAATAATTATTATTATTAACGCCTATATCCAGTAACACCGATATTACTAGTTAAGGTGGTTGGAGGAAACATTAACACAAACAACAAGCAATTGCAACTCCTTGACGACCCTCGTTTGTTATGATATTGTATTGTTTTCGGCGTGCTAGATATGTCTCGATTTGAAAAATTCGTATTATTTGAAAGGCGTAAAGGGGCATTGAGGGTGCAGCTGCAAAGCTTTAGGCGTATGGTTGAAATTTTTCGAATTTCTTTTGTTTATTTTTTTTTAAATAACGCGGATATTCCTTGATAAAGAAATCTTGGGACACCTGTATATAAATAAACGCCTACGCACATTAGCAAGTGAGAAAAAATAAAACACCAAGTGGACACGGCTGTCACCGAGAGCTAATTTTCTTCTTTGTTTCTTGATATTGCTCGCACCGGAATATTCCCCTAATATGGAGAATCTACCGGTCCAACCAATTGAAGACCGCCAGATTTTTTTCGCTTAAGTATATAGTTGGAGAAATTACAGCTTCCTACGAATAGAACTTCTTTTAATGTTAAATAGGCCAACTGAAAAATTCCCATAAAAATGCTGCATCTCGTCTTTCAAAGAATCAGGTCAAATTCGGTAAGCTTTTCAGGAAGAACAACGGAATTTTCTCTAGGATTTTGCATAATTGATCACAATGTACTCATTCAGAAACTGAACCACTTAGGTCTGCCGGGGAGCATAATCCGAGTCCTGGAAATCTACCTACAACTGCGCTCCCAGTTTGTAAAAGTCAGAGGATATGAATCTCGCACTTTTCACCCTACCTCAGGAGTCCCCCAGCGGTCCGTTCTGGTACCGGTTCTCTTTATTCAGTTTATTGACAATGTAACACTTTTATTCCCTGAAAACTGTCTTCGTGTGCTGACTGTATCATGAATTTCAGGATTCAATTGATATTCTTAATACCAGTGTTAGAAGCATAAGACAATTCTTTTTAAATAATTAAGTATTCCTATGCATATACCTGATACCTAGCATGTATATATATATATACATATACCGGACCTAGGGTCCGGTTGCACAAACGTTAATTACAGATCTGCCAGATAATTACTGATTTTAAAATGCCCTGTATTATCAAAGTGTTGGTCTGATATTGCTGGAAATAATTTCAGCTCCCTTTTAGAAGAGTTAATCACTGATAAAAAATAAAAGATCATTCAAAATATCCACCCTATTATCAAAATTTGCAATTTGAAATCAGTAATTATCTGACAAATCTTTAATTAACGTTTGTGCAACTGGGCCCTATGTATTTTGCTTGATTTGCATTGGCAACATTTTTAGATGTTGATATTGTTAATTGTTGTAAATCATGCAAAATTGTTGACTTTTGTATATCCCAACCAATTAATGACCTCTGTGAGCCCCATCCAATTAATGAGCCGTAGGGTGATGATGACTAAATAAATAAATATAAATAAATAAATAAATAAGATACATTACAATAGGGTGGTTGAATTTATATTAGCAGGACTTCATCAAATGATAGATAACGGTAAAATAATAAGTGTTGGAATTTTGGAAAGAAGTCATTTAAAATATTTCCAAAACTGCTGATTAGAAAAATTAAAAATTTGGAATACACACAGATGGACTAAGGATCCTTCATAATTTAAGGCTTATATGGTGATAAATCACAAAAATAAAAATAAACGAAAAAGTAACATGAAAAAAGTTGTAATTTATCTATATGGGGCAGATCAGTTTAACTCGAACTTTGAATTATCATAATCAGTGTTTGATCGTATTATTCTTAAATTATAATATTTATTATTGATGTCAATCAATCCAATTTAATTACATAATATTCCAGTTATGCAAAAATTGACCCGAAAACACTCTAGATTAATAATTAATTCATAAGAGTGACTCATGCATTTAATAATGGATTTAATGACAATTCACAACTATAAGTACTATCTTCTGTTATCGTGGGGTTATTGAGTGCCAATCGAAGAGACCGCATAATTTCCACCCAAAAAGGAAATCTCTCGTTTTACAGGCGATATTGCGAGACCAAATTAGAGCTTGTTCTATTCTGAGAACAAAGTCACAAGAGTAGAGCATCTGCAGTAACACTTATTTAATTAATCAAACTTAATGAGTTCGGCAATCTGCTTAGAGCAATTTACCATCAGCTGGTCAAAGGGAATTTACCTGCACTGGTGCATATCGGCTACGAAATAGAGGTTCCGGTTTTTTATTAAGTTTTTATTACCATGAAAATCAATTAATTCTTCTGAGGATTTTTATTCTGTTTAATTAACTCCTTAGATTACATTTATTTTCATATTTCGTTCCATTTTCTCGTTTTCAAAATATCAGTTGACGCCAGTAACATAGGTGACATAAAACAGAAACTAATTTATAACAACAACAAAGCAAACACTCCTTGAAACTATCTAAGAATTATCTAAAACGATCTATAATAACATATCATAAATTATCATTTATCACACTATTCATCATTTGTTTACAAGCTCGTTATCTAGATGATGTTTTTTTTCGTTTTGATCGTCAGTGACTCATAAGTAGTAATTGAAGTCAAATAATTAATTTTGTATTCTTCACCTCTTTTGAACAAGTATTTTTTATCACATGTGAAACAATTAGGATGGTTTTTATTTATATAGCCATAAAGCCAATAATAACACATAAAACGAACATAAAAACTGGATACATATAACAACACCTATAAAATCTTCCAAAACAGCCAAAATGTATCCGCTTCTGTTTATACTCGCGGATAAACCAAAGGATGACAAACGTGAAACTCGAGATAGTTAAACAAACATACGAGTTAGCAAATTTATAATCTACTCACATCATTATTTGATATTCTCTCTCTCCTGACGTTAGTACAAGTTACGTCTGCTGAACTTGATGCGACAAAACAAACCCAACAGCAAACGCCATACAATAATCAATTACACGGAAGACTAAAGCACCACGAGCGAATGCACAACGCAGGTTAATAACAGTCCTTCCAGCTGTTTTAGTCGTCTGAAAACGCGGATTTTGTAGTGGGGTCTCTTCTCTTGCTCTCATACAAACACGCGAGGTCCACAACCATGACATTAAACCTAGGTGCCCCGTGCTCCGTGCGACATAATATATTCATTGTCGCAAACTAGATAGACCAGCCCAACTTATCCTGTGCTAAATTTACTTAATCTGGTAGCTTTTCATATCGCTGTCACTAAAAATAAATGGAAAAAAAGTATAGAAGGATACATGGATTTAATCGTCATCTATTGTTTTTAAGGTTTGTGTGATTAGACAAAGCTGTTGGCATTGAAATGTAATAAATATAAATTGTAAATGTGAATTTATAAAGGTGATCTGCGAACAGCTATCATAAATAAACGGAATAGTTTTATTTATAAATTAATACGCGGGGCTATTAACAGTTTCATATTCGTAATGTAGATAAAAACATACAAACCAATCTCTTCAAAGATGTCGTGCTCAATATGGTGTGCTTTGCCACTTCGACTATTTGTCGAAAAGTATCAAAAAACTGAATGTCACCCTTCAAGTCATTACCATGAACCCCGGCTTGTTCCCTATCTTGGAACAACACTTAACCCTTCTGATACTCTTCCACCATACAACATAAAATTATAAGTAACAGGGGACAAGATTTAACCTGCCGACCTTTCTAATCAATTTCAGCCTAAAATTAAGCCTGCAGCCTTTATTCCAAATATGTTAGACAAGCCTGAAGACGAAGTTTAGTAGGGAAGTCTAAATTTTAGGCAGCTGTAATTACGGTCGGAAACATATCCCTTAGGTATGAAGAATCATCAGCTGGATCTTCAGAACTCCACTATTTTTACTTCGAGCTCTGGAATAAGAAGAGCGGATACGCATTCTGTATAGCTATTTAGTTTTTTTTAACGAATATTTTATTGTTTGAAACCTTTCGATAGTTTGTAGAGATGAAACTAGGGACCTTATCAATTGAATAGAACTGAAAATTTAACCATTCTATTTTCTAATTTTGTGAATACTGACATTTTTCAATATAAGATATAGGCCCGATCACTAAATAGTATCAATATTATTTATATTGAAAATAAGAATATTGTCTTCAGTAACCACAACTATTGCATCATCAACTCTCCTAATTTTACAGAATATAAATTACACAGAAACTTTAATCTCGGCCGACTAACCATCTTCAGATTAATTTGCATTACACTATTATTATGTCTGATTTAAAAAAACGATTTCAAATCTCGCATTCCATTCACATTTGTGTTAGTAATTATTATTGTTTTCGGCTGTCGTTCATCTAGAATGGTTCCTCACCTGCAAATTTCCTGCCCACTCTTAATTTAATTATATTAACGCTAAAATTTTCTATAGCATTCAAATCATGTGTCATTTTAAACAATTCCAAATTATACTCCTTCTAATTATCATTGTCTCGCAGATTTGGCTATAAAATTCAACTGAGTATTCAAAAAGGAAGAAAGATTGATTGTTTTTTCAATAGTTATTAATGAATTATGCAATAGACTACAAGCTAAGTCTCCGAAGCACTCATAAACGATTTCATTATTTCATAGGTTGCAGTCGAAGTACTCCAGCTTGCGCTTTATTGATGTTAGCGTAATTTCTAGCAGCTTGTCGAGATGCAACAGTACCTCATTATTATACTTTCTTTATGTATATAGTATACCCTTCTGCAAATCTAGATCTACTTTTCGATCGCCTTTTCTAGCCCATCTAATCCGTCAGGGTCAAAAAGATCCATTAATCGAGAAAAATGTTTATTAAGACAAATTATCCTAATACGTATATTAAGCCACAAATTCCGAATCTGCAATAAAAAAGGGATTTTTAACCAAAATTTAAAATTTACCTCCCGTCTCACCAGTATGGGAAGGGAGGAGGCAGCAATTTCCCCCGTGTTTTCACCCGTAAAATCCGAATCTGCCATAAGAAACGAGGGTTCTTATTTAAGATTGTAAAGATGCTGCCCCTCAACTCTAGAGGGTGGGGGTAGGTTGGTCAAGTTTGGTATCATTTGATGTCCCCCTTCCAGATGAATAACTTTCATTACCAAGTTTTTCTATTACGGTACCTTGTTTTTGATATATGTATTGGAATGTCTCAAGGTAAAATGAGCGCCTAATTGCTGTCTATCCAATTGGGTGAGGAAATTTCGAAATCCCGAGTTCTTGTGTTCACCATTTAGATGGACAGTAACAAAAAATTCGAGTTTTAGTGAATCTCGCTTGGAAATCAACCTGTTAACGTGTTCTTGGTCTCTCGGCTTACCGTTCTGCACTCCTTGATATTTTTGTGAATCCTTCTCTTATTAATTCAGATTTCTTCTGTCTTATTCATTCATGAATCCTTCTGTCATCCATATTTTATTGTTTAGCTGTTTCAAGTATAGGTGTCGTTCAGTCTTGAACTTATTTTATTCCAGATCACTCACGATATGTTTTTACTTTTCAGTTTTGGGGCACTTAACTTGGGATGTTTCGATGTTTATTTCGTAGAACTTTTTATTCCATTATATCTAAAAGTATAGCTTCAGGAATATTAAGATACATCCAATTTCATATTTCACATTTCAACGTGCATGCAAATGTTCTGTATACCTATCGCACAGAAATGCATCGAATAAGTTCGTCACAGAGTATAGAGCTCTAGTAATCGTGATTGCAGTTGAGATAAATTCCTTAAAACCATACATGTCCACATATTACAATAGAACTTTATGTTGAAGCTGATTTCTAAAACAACTAAATAGTATCTGAAATGAAAAGCCTTAAACGGATTATCTAATGTTCTCTATTTATGAACAAAAAGTCGAACAGGACACGTACTTATAATAGGTACACGGAGGAAAGTTTCCATCAGTTCGTCAGCTCGGATGAGATCGTCACAAAGCTCCCCCGAAACATAGTTCGGATAGCTTCCTCCCAATTCAGGACTTGAATTCCATAACTCCTATATAAGATGGACAATACGTGACATTGTTAACTACATGCTATTTGCTATTTGCCATCACCGCTGCACCGCTTTATATCTCCGAAGTTGTTGGATGCAGTTATACGATTGAGTAACTTTGAAATGGTGAAAGGCGGATTTAAATTTAAGGTAACTTCAGACTGGGATTTATGGACTATCTAAATAGTTGAATTCCTACTTCCCACTTTCAACAAGAAACTTCATGCGCACTATTATTCATAGAAAATAAAAGTTATTTTGTTTTGAAACCTCTTCTTACCAAGGTATTTACCTAATCTCCTAAATTATGACATCAAAAAGAGGTCCTGCTGGTATTGGAAATTATCGTTCTCTATCAGGTGTCAGAAATAATTATAGATATTATATTGATCATGTAATGTTGCACTTTTTTTATAAAATCTCTACATATCGATGATAAATTACACAGTAGATTTTTTTATAGGTATATAACCTTAAACTAATATGTGATCCTGGTCACGGCACCAAAATCTGTAATGTAACTTACCTTTTAAATAAGTATCCTGCATCATAAGTACAAAATCTGTAATGTGGCCCCCGGACTAAATCGTCTGCTGACTGAGGGCTAACTGAATGATTTAAAAAGAAAAACCCCTTTTGACGTTTGAAATGTCAACGTGCTTGTCATGATATATATATATATATATGTTGAACACTCGCGCTGAATTCTAACTTTTAATTGGAGGTTATCCCGCCCTTAAGTATTAGAGATTATTTGAATGGATTGAAACTCTCCCGTCCTTAATCTCTAGTCTAGCCGATGTGATTCTACCCCTTTGAACTCTGAAACCCCTGATTTACCTATGATCGTGATCGTCTAGTTTTTAATCCCGTATACTTTTGCGTTGTGTTGTTGTAACTCCACTTATTCGTCCATAGCAAACGCTAAGAAAATACTCAAGCTGGCCAATTTTGGGAGAAAGCAAATGCATATTATTAAAACACAAGAATTTTCCGCTATGAAATGAAATCAACTTTTTATTATTTTCATTCTAACCCCCTCCCCAAATGCCGGATTCTCCCGAACTAATCACAGAAGAAAGTCTTGCAAAGAAAACTGACTGCGTTCACAAAACATTAAATACGATGTCACAATATAAAAAATATTAACCTTTTTGGTGTAAAATTGCAATTAACAAACAAATCTGTTATATTAAGAAAGAGGACATATTATCTTTCTATTTCAAGGGCTCATACATCCTGAAAACACACGAAAATACATTAAAACCCAAAAACAATGCATATAAAACTCACGCCCTGATGCCAACACAAATTTCTTTCTTTGTGCGGCGACGCAGGACAAACAAATTTTAAATTGCTTTTCCTAATTTGTCAAATGCTTTTCCCATTTATCAAACGTCAGTGCGTGATTTTTCAATTGAAATTCCTCTTTTGTCAAATGAGTTTCCTTTTTTATCAAATGCTTTTCCAATATTTTTGTTACTCTTACTGCACTTAAATAGGAAAAGCAATTGACATAAAGTGAAACTGACTTAACATAAAACGAAATTGATTGCTAAATAATTACTATAATCATTAATAGATAGAAAAATAAGAAACTTGTAACTACGACTCCGCCTGAGAGTCGTCCGTGGCGTTTCGCTGGTCCGGAATCGCCTGGAGATCGGAGGGATTCCTCGGGCGCCAGATTTTATTGAGGGTTTACTCCCTTGGGAAGATATTCTCGCCAAATCTTCCCACTTATCTGAGTCGCAATTACAATGGTACTGCTATAGTACCCTTGCCCCAGGGGTAGCTCTGTGGAGAAACGGAAAGTGCCAGGGGTCGGTTGAGGTTACCACCCTAAAATAATTGTGTTCGGCAAAGCGGGCTTTAATCGCTTTCCGAAAGCATTGACACCTCCGAGGAGCCAAGCTGTAGCGAGTGATTGTCGGTCAATTAATTTATGAAGAACGGATGAACATTAACTCGACAAAATTCAAATTAACAAATCTTTATTATAAATTATACAATGAGCAATAATAATAATTATGATGAACGGGGATTTTCCCTTTTTAATAATTATAACATTTCCGCGGAGAGCGGTTTGACTTCTCTATACAATAACGTAAATCGGTAAATCGGTCATAGGGCACAGCGGTACGTGACGGGTGGTTGCGACTAATAAGTAGGTACACACGTCGGAATGACGAACGGGCGGCTAAAAACGGCCTGGATCGGTTTAGACGTAAAAAAAATGACTAGGCGGGCTGTTCTCGGCGGTTATGTGAGGAGTGCGGCCACAATGCTGTTCCGCGAGCACCAGACGCCACCCCCAGCACACTGATCCACCCTTGCCATGCCAGGCGATGGACCGTGAACCAGGAGCGAAATCCTTGTTGCTCACAACGTAGAAATGAAGGGGTTATTGAGGGAGCCCGTTGTTCCGCGGGTACCAGACACCACCCCAGGCACACTGATCCACCCTTGCTATGCCAGGCGATGGACCGTGTACTAGGAGCGAAGTCTTTGTTGCCCACAACGGAGAGATGAAAGGGTATCGAAGGAGCCCGTTGTTCCGCGGGTACCAGACACCACTCACGGCGCACTGATCCACCCTTGCTATGCCAGGCGATGGACCGTGAACTAAGAGCGAAGCCTTTGTTACCCACAACGGGAGGAGGAGGCGGTTTGATGAGGACCGGAGCGATGGGAGTGAGAGGAGAAAAATATTGACCGCAGCAGTAATATGATAATTGCAACAGCACCTACCTTTGGTTATGCAGCAACAGGTCTAGGCTCGTCACTAGGTATTTGTCTACACTACTCCCGGACTAACAATTGACCAGTCGCGTCAAACTAAGCAACGTAAAATACGCAAAAATGAGGAACTATTGATACTTCCTTATAGGTACCTAAACTGATGCACGGGAGCGGATTGGATGCGGTGGTTTACTCGGCAATACGTCTTCACGACCGGCGATCAGAATTCGGAATTAATTTTTCAAATCACGGCCCCGGTTTATTATAGCGACCACTATCGGTTCCTGGCCAGATAGAAATTTTCGAGAACATTTTCTCCGTAAAAAAGGATAATTTAAACTGCTATCTGCGGCCCGGTGCATATTTCGGCGTTTTTATGATGCGATAGTGGTCGATAACTTGCTTGAATTTGAAGCCAACTGCCTCGATTCAGTTACTTTAAAAATTAGCCTGTGAATAAAAAATTATAATAATAAATGAATTTATCGGCGTTTCTCAATTGGGCGAAATTACCTGACTGACCCTTCGACACGACGGGGGTCGTTATAATCCTACAGCTCAATTGGGCGAAGGAATTTCTAAATACCGTTGAGTTATTTGCATGCTCTTGTATGGCTACGTTGCCAGATTTTACAGAAATTCCGATTCTCTACATTAAATAAAATTGAAAAAAAATAATAAATAATATTAGTACTTGATGCATTATTTTTTTAAGTTCTATCAAATACATCATCAAGTCCTTAGTGCATTTACAATTATTTTATACTATACCTACAGCAGAAACATGAAGCATCAATAGAAAAGTAATATAATAATGAATATGGCGATACAGTGATACACATTATAATTATAGTTATATTTCAAACATGTTGCCCCCAGTTTCAAAACAACTATAAGCAACCATAACGGGAGCTGTTTATTTATGCGATGGGTATTTATTATTTTTTTCCGCACTAAAACTCACCGGTAAGTCAGGTCTTTGGTCAGGGTAGGTTTTTTTTTCATTTGTTTTTCCACCTGACCAAAGACCTGACTTACCAATCACGTTAAAGTGCAACATAGCCATAGGTAGGTACGTACCTACTACTTACTCGACTTCAATTATTATAATAAATTGATTAGGTATACCTATCCGATCTACTAAAAGCACCACTAAATAATTCTGGCAACACTGCTATATTATATGGGCAAGGCCGCACATGTATTTCTTGTCTGTCCAGTTAGCTCTTATAATCCCCTAGTTTCTCGTTTGTCGCCCAATTGACCCCTGGGATTAGTGAATAACAAAATCCTTCGCCCAATTCGGTAGCGCCCGAATTTATGAAAAATAATTAGTACCTGGCCGATTCAACGTGTCTACCTAATAATCCCTATTTCTGTAATAATGGAAAAAATGAAATAAAATAAATAGATGGAGTCGGGGTAACACGACTTCATTACAAACTCATTTGACAAATAAGAAAAAGCAATTGACAAAAGAGGAAAACCAAAAGCAAAAGACTGTAATGTATCAAAAATATAGCAATTCAGTTGTTTTCGTATGATAGCAATATAAAAAATGTCAATAATATAGGTAATTTATTTTTATGTGTATATCAGGTGTATAAACGGCCACACAGTCACACAGATCTCCACCATAACTCATCCAGTCTTTATAAAATCCACGGTAAATGTTATATGACTTTGTTTTATTTAGGTCAACTCACGAGTAAGGTAACTTATGTAATATCAGTGTGAGGTAGCTCGAATGTGGGAGAGGTATTTCTTACCTAGAAAAGGGTAATAATAAGATCACTATTTCATGCTCCCTAAGGGCATTCATGTAGAGAAATGTTTGTTCACCTCAAAAGGTTCCATTGTACGGCCTCTATACATATATTCGGGACTCTAATTTAGCCAGGTGTAGGTAGGTAAGTTAGGTAGATACTTAAGAAAAATTAGGTAGATTCATATAATTATACATACATTAGGGAAAGGGGTAACTTTTATATTTCTAATAACAATAACATAGATTTCAAGCATTATTCTGTGAAAATACTCTACAACATTAGATAAACGTAGGTAGGTAAATCTAATATCACTTGAGGCATATAAGTGGAAAATAGCGACACAACAATGATTTTCATATTTGTCTATTTGTTATTTCTCTATGACATTATTGGTGTTCATTCTTCAGTTCAATTAAAGCAATTACGGAGGAAGAATAAAACTACTTCGGACATTTTCTCCATCTTCCACTCGATTCGGCTGAGTTGTTTAGCAAGGTTGTCACTTCTAACATCTTCTCGAGTTCTATCGTCGTTCAGTGCGAGATGCAGGTCCTGGTTTAAATACGCCAAATGCAACTGGACATCTGAATTATTTGTAGAAACGGTAAGAAACTTACCCAGAATTAATGACTGGCTTTCAAGGAAGGGAATCATTCTTGTGGACGCACTCTTCTTCAGGTTAAAATAAATCATGAATACGTAGGGCCTAATGGAAAATAGTTTCTGCACACATGAGTTCGATTCAATCTTATGGGTAAAAAGGTTTTACGCAGTGCAGATAATTTCCACTAATACGAAGACTGGAAATAGACGCTTCCAGCTAGTAAGGCTCACAACGAAGGTTAAGTTATTTTAGGGTTAAAACGCTACCAAAATGGGAATCTGTAATGTCGATAATATCGCAGACTTGCAGGAAATTACTTTGTCGTTTCCTTCACTCAAGAAGCTCTGTAGATAGGTTTTACTGACAAGAGATGGCGTAGGTAGTATATTATAAAAGAAATATCCGTTATGCTTATGTGTATATTATACCTTCTCAAGGATAATAGTTCCTTAAATATCAAAATTATTGAATTAAAATAGAAGTTACATTTATAGAACAAATTACAAAATCACCCCCGCGCCTACAGTTGATGTGATTTATTTCCTTTTCCTGTTGATACGATTACTTTCTCTGTCCACTAAAATCCCATTATAGAGTTAAATTATTACATTACAGAAATCTAAAAAAAAAGGTTATTTACAATGTTAAATTCCTATGAAAGGCTTTGAGAGTTATTTATAGCAATTTCAATTTTTATTTCAAACAACTTCACTCTATAGGAACTTTATTTCCCTGAGCAACCATTATATCACAGAGTTCATAATATTTACAATGCAATGTGGAAACTGCTATATAGTCGTCTATCCATCTATCCCGCCGTAGTTTGAATCGACAAGATCTCCCGACTACATCCCCATCACGGATAGGGATTCTTCTCATTGCTGTTCTCTATATGTAAAGCCAGTAAGAGTTGAAGCCTCTCTACGAGTCGGCTTAAGCAAATTGATAGACGTTGCCTTGTTAGGATCCGGCATGAAAAGCGTGTCCTTTGGTCCGAGCATGTTAACCTATACATTATGTTCTTCGATCTCGTTCCAATGCAACTGTTGCCCATACAAGAAGTACATTTCTTAGAGGGATTTGGGGTTAACTGTTCGTATATGGGTTCAAATTTAAAGAGGATAAAGTCACCCCTCACTACAGTTTTTAGTTCAATATCATATGTCGGTTAATTTAGATTCTTGAAAGATTAATAAATTTGTATAATTAAATTTTCAGAGAGTTGCTGAAAATATATTGACGAAAATGCTTTTTTTTCGAATCCATGTTACATGTTTACAGCTTTGCTCGGTTTGGAATTACGCACCGCTAAATCGAACATCGGCGTTTGGCATTTCTCTGTGTCTGCAATCGAACAGAAATTATATTCGGACGGATAGTTCGAATCACTCTAACTTAAAGTGCCTTGTTATGAATTTCAACAGTAAATGCCCCAACCGACCTAGGAATGTTTATAGATGTGATTTAGTATTTGGGACGTTATACATCAATCCCTTGGTTAAATGCTGAATGTAGTCCTTTACCGAACGAATCATTCCCGAGTAAATGCAGATGAGTAAGGGTAAATCAAATTATTATAATCCTTCTGTGCATAACGTCCTATTAAAACAGATATACAGACTAATACTGATATACAAAGCAATTGTTTAGCTGCGGGCCTTCAAACAAAGGGAATTCTCATGGTTTCGATAATAATCTGCTTTATATCAAAACGCAACGTAAGATTACTGCCATATTATGATGGCAGTAAAAAGTAAAAATAACAAAGTTTTGGAAATTAACTACTTATTTATTAAATCCATGTGTTTTAATTAATTATTATGTAAATTTGAATCATAAATTATTCAGTAATTGTCATAAACGATTGTTAGTTTAGATGAAGTTGATTGCGGCGGCTGAAAATTGGTAAACTTATAGGGATACCCTGACTTTCTGAGGTACTCGTTAATCATAACGTATAAAATGTATATTAATCACACAATTTTAATTGATACCAGATACTTTCTTAATTTTCTTGAAGATGTATTTATGGCCCGGGAAAGTCAATTAAAATAGCTATCTTAATAATATACGTCTTTTTTCTTCTCATACTGATGCGGCAATGTATTGTGGAACTTCCCCTTAGTTCATTAAATTTTTTTTTAATAAAATTTTAAATTAAAACAACTGACATCAACTTTTTTCATTACGCAGCAGATATAGAAAACATTAAAAATTTTAGCGTAGGTATAAGTAGATCAATAAAGCTTGCAGCTATTAATGTAAAGAATATTATTTGTATATAACCCATACGGTTAAAAAGAATCATCACTTTTAATATTACTCAGTAATAATGAGTCATTAAATATCATTAAGGCAACAATCTAAAAGCTGCTGCATCAACTTACCATAAAAAAGTGGTTTGGCCAATAAGTTGACTGAGCTTAGAAGTAGAGTATTAGTCGACAATCACTCAAAAAATTCTGTTGGGTGGAGGTTATAGAATTATAAGATACAAAAATATTGACGTAATGATACTTTGAATTTTTTAAATTTGTTTTCATATTTTCCTGGAGTAGCTTGAATTTGAATTGACTCATCAAAATGATCTTGCACCAAAAAAAAAAAAATTATAAATGCTGTATTCTTCTACTATTAGATGAGTGTAATGTAAGTTGAATAGGTGCATACCTACATAGACGTGAATAAGAATATAATAAAAAACATACAAGTAAGAAAAACATAGATTATGATCATTAATTGAAATGAAACTATACCTCAGTCGGCCAAAAGATATAGTAATAAAAGTGCGCGGTAAGTTTACAATTCAGGTAGGCAGACCTTATACACAAGAATTATATACACAAACCTTAGAATGCCCTTCTCATTGGTTTACCGGAACCAGGTAACCAATAAATAAGGCACTATCTGCCTACAGATGTGACTACTTGGACCTTAAAAGTTTGTGCGTAGTTTTATTACTATATCTGTTGGTCGACTGAGGTATAGTGACGATCTACACATGTGTTAGTAATTATTATCTTCGAGAATGAGTGACCATTAAAATGTAGTTACTATCATGAAGAAATCTGTATTTCCACAGTCACGTGTTGCTTCAATTAAAATAACACTAATTGAAATATTTTACTTATTATACTGAGTTTGGTATTCAAATAACACATGTATTTACTCACAATAAAATTCAGAGAATTACTGATGCGTGGGTTCGAATGTTGCTCTTATCATGTATATTTAAGTGTGTTTGTCTAATTAATTAAAAATTTATTATAAAAAATTGTATGTTGTTATCAATGAGTTTAGATTTTCAAGTCAATGTTAGTGGTGTGGAAGAAACAGTTTATGTCTTATATGACCATGAAGTTAAATTCGTGGTACCCTTTTTTCTTTTTTAATAATGAATTCAGAGACTTTTAGGGATGCTTATTGGCAAATTCTTGTCGTTTGTTTAAAATAGATTTATTATAAATATTGTGAGAAACCCTTATTAACTTCTAACATACCATAATTGAAATTATCTGCAAAATAGTTCAATAAATAAGTCGGAAAATCAGAAAAAGTGGTGGAACAGAATTCTTATTTTCCTGCATTCCTTATTAGACCTTCAGGAACATTCATCACCACTAACCCCTACATTACCTTGAAAAATTAGAAAAATGGGGTAATTTCCTCCCCCTCCCCAAAGCACCCCAAATAGTGACAGTGAAAAAAAAAGAAACTCCACAACTTCACCTCGGATATCGTCTCTCGGGGGCTTTCGGTGTGCCTAATCACGAATCCGAGGTCCAATTTAAACACCAATTCGATGTGCGATATAATTTCAATAAAAAGTTAAACTTTTTCCGTTTTCGATAGCTGATTGATTTGTAAGCTGAAGAATTTCATTTAGGCTGATGATTTTCGAGACATCATATTAATTTTTTTGTAACACTATCACTTCTTGGGAAGGTTTTGAGGAGCTGGAACCACCTCGGATTCGTGATCAGCGACCCCGAAAACCTCAGAGAGACCATTTCCGTAGAGATATGTTATTTTTTTATTCACTGCAACTTCTTGGGGGGGTTTTGAGAAGTTGGAGCCACCCTCAGTTGCTTTTGTACCTCGGATTCGTGATCAGCGACCCCGAAAACCCCCGAGGGACGATTTCTGAGGTGAAATCTGGATTTTTTATATTTTTTATCACTGTTACTTTGGGGTGGTTTTGAGGGGTTGGATCCTCACCTACTTTTGGACCTTGGATTCGTGATCAACGACCCTGAAAACCCCCCTTGAGAATATTTCCGAGGTGAAATTTTAATTTTTTGTATCACTGCTACTTATGCTGTGGTTTTGAGAAGTTGCAACTACCCTCACTTGCTTTTAAACCTCAAATTCCTGATCAACTACCTGTTTTAGCCCCCGATTGAGTTTTCGTTACTTTTTTATCACCGTAACCATTTGGGGTACTTTGAGAGGGGAAAAATTACCTACCACAATTTTCTAATTTTTTGAGGTATTGCAGAGGTTAGTGATCATGAATGTTCTTGAAGGTCTAAGGAATCCAGGATTTTTTTTAAATCGATGCTGTTCCGCCACTTTTCCAGATTGTACAGTATTTTCCGGCTTATTACTGGCACTAATAACAGATCACAAGAAAGAAATAGATTAAATTGTCTCACTCAGTCGCATTCGGTTGAATTTTGTGAAAATACATGAATCTGTTTTCTAAGCCAATCATATTTACACAGCGTAAGTTTCATTCATACATATTATTAGATCATACACGTGAAGTCATATCTTATAAATACAGGCGTTCCAGGAAATATATACATATCAAGGTTTTTATTTTTCTGTCATACGCAAAGGGAGTAGATCTACATAAAATTTTGTATAAAGAACATATTTTTTGCAAGGATTTCTGAGTAAGGCGTCAGACAAGAATCAGGGGATCTGCCGGGTTCGATAATCTCTTTGGGTAGAGTTTTTGAATCTTCAGACTTATGTAGGCGGCTAAGTGTATTCCGTTTTAAACTTACCTAAATTATTAATATCCCTTCCTGAACTTTGAGTAAATAATGTAACACGGCTAACTCTCCAGTTGTGATCGACAAAAAATATTATTGCTTCATCGTTGGTCAAGCTATCTATCTTTTCGTCACTTGAATGCAGAACTATAACAACTTTTCTAATAGACTAAAAGAATATAGCAACCTATTCGGAGCAAAAATTTACATAAAATAGTTCTGCCATGTTCATGAATTTAAAGAGTTCAATCGGGTATTTTTGGAAATTACGTTCTTTGAATTTTGACAGAAATTGGAAAAGAGTCGCCAACTCGAATTTTAAGCAAAAGGATAACGCAAACTTTAATATTAAAGCAATATAGAATCTGGAATCGCGCGGACAGAATAAATCATGGGTGGCTGTAGAGATAAATTACAAATTGCGTTATAAGTTTCAAGGAGTTTTTTCTATTTATCTTATTTGAAAAGTAATAAGGTTTCCCCTTTGATAAAATTATCACCCACTCAGATCACGCAGACGAGCCTCATGACATATATGAATTGGTTGGCAGGTTTTCAATAAAATCAATGTCAATTAAAACATTTGAAAATACAGTTTGTATAGCTGATTTTATCTATTTTCAGGGTCAACTAACTTAGTGGGAAAATTCACTCAGAGCGTACGTCGAATAGTGCAAGATGTCAAAGACGAGGGCACGGCAAGCGGTCTGACCAAGGAGGAGGTCATAGATACGAATGAACGTCTAAGGGCAGTTCGTATTCGGATGGATGAGTCCTACGACACGGCGAAGAAGGCTCTAGTCTCGCTGATGGGGAAATACAACGACAGCAAGAGCGTGCACAACATATTCCAGAGATATAACTTGCTCAAGGCTATGATTAAGGTGAGGAAGAATATGGATTTTTCCCATCATTTTCTCGCGGCTCTTTTATGGAGCTCCATCCTTGGTCGGAGATTTCAGTTCGGGCACATCTTTTGATATGATTAAATTATCTCTTTTGTGTCGCCGCAAGAAGTGTAAAGTTACACTTGAAAATGAGATTAAAATCGGAAAGTCGATTCAGAAAATCTTTCCTCTAACAAGAACGCAGAGAAATCTAAAATATCTGGTCTTTTAATTCGTCAAGTTTATAGCGTGGATAAATTTCGTTACTTTCCATTAGAAAATTTACATTTCCTCAAAATTTCATTAAAACAGACGCCGAGAATCACGGATATTATAGTCTAGACTGGTAGACACCTGTTCCAAATTATTTATTATGAATCAGTTATGGATACAAATGTCAAGAATTATTAAAAAGATTCTGGTAGTTTTTAGCAAGCCTTTCGTAATAAATACATGCAGGCATTACTACTGGTAATTTAAATACTTAATATCTTTTTAATTTTACATACAGTGTGGACAGTTAGTAATGCATAAATTCAATAATTTCATTGACACTAATTTTTTTGAAAAAATATCGAAAGGTCAATTTTGACTGTAGCAAATATTTTCAGCCTATTTTTAATTCCTTATATCATTTGTTGTTCATATGTTATAACGTAATCAAATTTTTTTTCAATGACAACCAATATTTTTTATTATTGATTTTGGTAGTACCTACTTTTTATTCCGTTTGCAGCCTATAACATTTTCTATACAGGGTGTCCCACGACATGACTGCCATAGCTTAAGGGTAGGTGTAGTTTTTCAAGGCGATTCAGGATCTGGTTTTGAAATATTCCTGAGGCCCTTCGTTTCGATTATACAGGATGATTTGTGCAATTTGCCGAAATCTTTGATGAGCGATATCTTTTGAACGAATTGATCGAATTTAACGAAATTTGGTAGATATGCTCTACTAATGACACTAAATACCTCGCATTTTTCGCCGACTCGAAAACTGCAGGGCCGTACTTATTTTTTTGATATCTTTCGGTTTTGTCGAAAAGTTCACCCTGTATTTATTTTAATCAAAGTTTGGTGCCATTTTCTAAAACTACATGAAAAATGCTACAATTGTGGTAAAAAAATACTTGGCATCATTAAACTGAATCGAGAAGAAAATTTAGTTTTTTAGTTTTTTATCCGGGATTTCGATTCATGTGTTGTTAATAAAAAAAAAAAAAAAAAAAATTGTGGCTTTTTAAAACTTGCGTATTTTGTAGTTATTTCAAATAAATTTACTTTATCTACAGATTTAGCCAAGATTGGGGACCCTTTTACAGATTGTTTCGAGCTAAAAATAAGTTTTAACAGCAAAATAAATAACACAATTTAACACATTACCACATAGACAAATAAGTATCAACATAAACGAAACAGGAAGAAAAATATCAACACAAATGTTGGGAAGAAAAACTACAATTCAGCAGTGCAGGTAATGGTCAAGGAGACCATCATCAAACTCAACACATTTTCTTGACTTATTAATGGTAATGTGTTAAATTGTGTTATTTCTTTAGCTGTTAAAACTTATTTTTAGCTCGAAACAATCTGTAGAAGGGTTAAGCTATGGCAGTCATGTCGTGGGACACCGTGTATGTTACATTTGAAAAAAATCGAGAAAAACAGTCTAAAAAGTTCAAATATTGAAAGTTTCGAAGAAGTAACGATGACTTCGTGAGGCGAACATTTTAATAAAAAGAAACTAAATTATTGTTTTTTATTTTATAAACCGGAAACTAGATCAATGTTCCCCATTTAATTAACAAATAACATAGGGTACTGAAAATTTGCTGAAAATATTCGCTATAGTCAAAATCACTATACCCCTTCGATATTTGTCCCATAAAAAATAATATCAACGGAATTATTGAACTTATGCGTTATTAACTTTCCAGACAGTATAATTAAACCATTAAAGATAACTTACAACGTTGCTAGTGACAAATGAAATACTAGAGGACATATAACTCAAGTCTTGAGTTAACTCAAGTCAATTTATGCTAAAGTGACTAGTGATCGTAAAATAATATAAAGGATGAAGTAGTGACCAAGTATAGTAACCGTTCCAGTAAAAGGGTGTTAATTAACGAAGAATAATTAGGTATTTTTGCCAGGATATAATATATGAAGAATAATTGTCCAGGAAAATAAACAGATACATGCAATTATTATGACAGTTCATTTATTAATTTTTATTTACGTTCGAAATTGATGCCAATAAATTAATTTCAAGAACACAATAATTCATCACTACCTGTGGCGGTGATGTAATTCGTTATTAAAGTGTAACAGTTCTTTTTTTACTAGCAATAACGTGAAATTAATAATAGTTATAGCGTTCTAAAAAAGTTTTCAAATACCAATACTAAAATACACTAAAAGTACTATACTAAAGTACTAAAAAAGTATAGTACCTATCTATAATGTAATCAGTTGCTAAAGATAGAATATTTCGCTTAGGTACCTAGATGAATAGCTGAAGGTAAATTTAACAGTACAATGAAACTATCCTCTCTTATCAGGGACGTAAATCTTGATTAAGATCAGTTTATAATAAATATTAAGATAAAGGGAGAAACAACCAATTACTAAACATTTCAAATTAGGGAGGAGTGTTACCATTCAAGTTTTCAAGGTATTGTGGACTCCCTTTCTGCAATTAACAAGGAACCAATCAGAATTTTTCCTGAAAACGAATTATAAGTATAGACTGTTCCTAAATATCATGTAAATATGCAAGAGGGTAATTCTTTCGCTTATTTCATAACTAAAAATTAATACAAACAGGTTCGCAAACGCTTCTTTACTATTAAAATTTAAGATTTTTTTTCTTTATTATAGTTCCTGCATTTTTTGAGATATTTCGCTCAAAGCCTATATTGAGCATGCCAAATGGCAGTGAAAATCTAGAGGGAGTTTTTATTTCAGGGCTAAAGCCCCGTTTTCTCCCCCTGAACTTTTTTACGATGCGCCTCTGGTAAATTCTAAAATACAATAATAATATGAACTGTTTGTTTTTCTAGAAACATTTTGGTTTCTGTTTTTTTTTTGTATCTGAAAAAAGAATAAAAAAAATCAAATTTCAACACCCTGTAGATCAAAAATCAATAAAGAACCGTTTATGGACTTTTTATTTAGGTAAACGCAAATGTTTATTTATATAAACTTGATACACGCCAAATGAAATAAGCCGAAGAATGTACGTCTACGTATACATGATATTTAGGATCACCCTGTATATATATCCTATAAAAATCACAATTAGTTCTTATAAGTACAATAATTATAAAAAAGAATCAGCGAATTGATTCATTGTTGAGACCTCAGTAGAATAAGTTCAAACTTACATCATAGGTAAATATGATTTTGACTAAATATTCTCCACAGTATTCGACATCGATGAATTATGAAACTATGTGTGAAACTAAATGCTGTATTGAAAAATATATAAGAAATATGTTTAATCTGTACGTAAAAAATTGTTGCAACAAAATTAAATCTGAAGATATGAATTACTTTATCGAGTTTTGTTCAGATTTTGTGCTTATCTGCTCGCATTCGTGGGAGTGCGACAATTAAAAAAGCAAATTTTAATCAATCCCGCTAAAGAGCCAAAAAAAAATTTTATTTCAAAAAATAATAGTCAATAAATTTAACCATAACGTGTATGCAACCCGCAATACACTAACATGTGTGTTGCATATATAGCTTGTGGGCAATGGAATAGGGGAAAACAGTCTCCTTTGAAATCATCTGCCCATGCAGGCATATCTTATATCAGTGCCCTTATAAACCTTCTACAATACTTCTGTCCAGTCGGTATACCAGTAAAGTATGATAATATCCTGTACAGGGTTATGCAATTTTTATGGGGCCAGTATTGGGAGATCGCAGAAACGGTTACAGATACAGACTCGGTTAAATGTGGAAAAAGCCGTGTCTTTTGGGATTGGAGACATTTCCATGAATTTTTAAGATTTAAAATTTTTTCATACGTCATCAGGTAATTGGTTGAATCTGAAATTTGCAATTTTTTTCCTTTCGTCACTATGTTTGACAGCAACAGGTCTAAAATTTTGAATTCAGCCTAGGTACATGTACATTATTGAAAAATGTTGACCTTGTTGGCATTATTAAAAAAAAATCACGGCAATCTAGATTTTGCATGGCGGTAGAGTTAACTTTCATTTTTCTTATGAATGCCATATTGAAAGTTTGAATCATTAAGTAATAAAAAATTGCAATCAATAATTTATTATTGTATCACACTTGTGCTTTTTTAGAAAAAAAAATTTTTTCATAAGTCATTTGAATGTTGACAATTTTTAAATATTTTCTCCATGGTTTCCTAAAAATGCACAAGTATGGTACATCAATTATTTGCAATTTTTTCTCTACTGAACGATATAATATTCCAATACGGTGTCCACAAGAAATATCGCCATGCTAAATCTAGATTGCCTTGATTTTTTTACAAAGTCAGCGCACATGTATTGTCAACTATGTGCAATGGGCTGAATTCAAAATTCCAGTCCTCTAACTTTTACACAGAGTGAGTTATTGACAAAAGAAAAATATTGAAAATTTCAAAAATTCATTGAAGTGTCTCTTAAAAAGCGCAAATTTTTCCAGCTTTTTCCCCATTCAACCGAGTCTGTATCTCTAACTTTTCCCGGTATCCCAATATTGGCCCCATGAATTTTTTAATATTTCGAAAACTAAGCACTCAGCGGAAATTTTTTTTTTAAGTGCTTTTTATGGGGGACATCATTTAAGCACAAAAACCACCCTACACCCCACATCCCTTGCGAGGGAGTTTGAACTTTGAAATTAAAAAAAAAAAGAAATTATTTCTTATTGCGAATTGGTTTTCTTTTGGAGATAAAAAAATGCATTTTGCAACACTTTCCTGAAACGTGTTTTGCCCATGTTTTTTCACCGAATACGAATTGCAATAAAAAAATTGCAGTTTTTATTTAGAATTGCAAAGAAGTGAGGGGTACAGGGCGGCTGTTGTGTTCAAACGATGTCCCTCATCGACCAAAACCATTTTTGTAAAAGAAAAAAATTCTCTTAGATATATTTGGACATTTCAGGTGAAAAGAATCACCCTGTAACTCTACCTGTACCTATACTGATGATGGTGAGAATAGTGCATGTCTTCCTATTATACAAAATATCGCTTAAAATATCTTGGATAATTTTTTTATTTCATTCATCCTAAATGGCGTTTACCTAATTATTGTAAAATCGTCTGCTGTATTTTCTAAATGAATCGAGCAATAGCGTGTGCAGAAATGTACATGTTCTTAATAAAGAAACATGGACTGCAAAAGGTGGGCATAAAAAACTTTGATTAAGAAATAGCATGAGGATTTGAGAACACCACAGACATAAAAGGTTAATATAAGCAACAATGTAGTCAATGTACATGTATAATTCATAACTAGGCAGGTAGGTAAATAATATGTATCATAGAACAAAGTAGGTCTCAATATGGTCTTTCCTGTTTGTATAAATTTGAATCATTTTGAGGTACTTTGGCAATAAAGTAAATTTCAAATAGTATACTTTACCCGACGGACAGTCGGGTCTGAGTATTTATGAAATATTAATTTGACCGGCCAACGGTTATTTATGGCTTATCCTTTCTTCGATAAACGGTCTGGTCTTTAAGTGCTTCAAGTTCAATTATTTATTTATATTTTATAACAAACAGAATAATAGAAAATTCACAACCTCAATACCCTGAAAAAAAGTTGGATCCAACTTGCTGGAATTGCTGAAGTTTTTTTTTGACTAGTCTAGCCTATAGGTACCATTTTATGATGACTGTTTTACTTTTCACACTAGTGAGTTAAATTAACACTTTGAAACTAAAATGAAAATTACAATTTTACTTTTCGTTCATGAGTTGGATAAAGAGCAGTGTGAAAAGAGAGCCATTTAAAATTGGAGCAGGGTTGCTGGTGAGAGGGTGAATCCTTATGAATTTTGTATTCCCTCAAAGTCTGAAATAGACTTCCCTTGTTTTGTTTAGATTCCTTGATCCATTTTTGAGTACTCGTATAAAAATTATTAATGGGACACTTAGCAGAATTCAGCGATAATGGTGAAATGCCTTTGGAGTGCTGCTTATAAAAATAAGCATCTCTATAGTTACCTATGTATTCATGCAAAAAACATAGCTATGTAGACATGTTCTTTTACGATAAATCAATTCGTTCAAATTTTTATTTTTATTCGATTTATATTAATCTGATCCGGATATTTCCTACTTGTACTTTTATTATATGAAAGGTAACTTTGACTATAAAAGCGAGGAAGTTGCCTGAAAATAAATTTCAATGCCGAATTGACATTCTGACTGGTCCATTTACTTTGTAGACTTCTCTGAATGTGATTAAACCCCTAACTGCCTACCTATTACGTTATTTCAGGATGTAATTCGACTGGAAACACAATACTGGACCCTTGTCGACATTCCCAAGCAGGAGAAGCAGGAAACCGTTCCCGCTTTTGTTTTAAGAGCCTGTGCAATTATGGAAAAGACCCAGAAGTCCGGGGAAGGTGTTAAAACGTCTGCAAAGCTGGCAGAGGAAGCCCAGGATAAGAAAGAAAGAATAGAGCGACTAGAAAGTAAGGAATTAATTACCGAAAGTTTAATAATTGCACCTTGATTTCTGAGTATAAGAACGAGTCAATAAATTAATGAAATCAATTTAGGTATATAGGATTTTTATTATAATTTGCTGAATGTTTTTTTTTCAGCTTCAAAAATCGATAGATTTTGTGGGCAGGTGCATGGGTGGGTGGGTTGGTTGGTGGATTTTAATTAATCATAGAACTTCGGGCATCTTCATTAAAAGTTTTTAAAATAAATAATAAGGAAAAATTTGCAGTTTTATAACTGGAACAGATAAATTGAGTTTTTAATTAATTGTTTTGGTTATTGATCTTCGTATCAAATAATGCAAAAAAAAATGGACGGTAAAAGTACCTACTGCCAAATGCATAGTTTCATCCCCTTAATAATTATAAAAGTATTAATTTGAGGTTTTTTGATTAATTGATGATGAATAAAACACTAATGTTTTATAAAATTCTACCGTATATTGATGGATAATAGAAACGTTACACGTGTTTCACTACTTTTCATTTTTTTTTTCAAATATTGTTTTATTCATCATCAATAAGTATGCAAAGATTCTAACAAGTAAGGGTTGAAAACTTAAATTTTTTGATTAATTAAAATTTCTTTATGTTTTGTAGATTTGACAACAGCACAAATTGAAGCTGAAAACACTCAAATGACAAATGATTTATACAGACTGTTAAAGAAATATTCTGGATTAAGAAATCTTATTCGACAACTTAAGGTAATTATTAAAATAACAGTAGAAACTAGAAGTGTATTTATAGTATCAATGAACGATGGTAAGTACTTATAGATTATTATATTAAATATAATAATCTATAAGTACTTACCATAGAATAATAAATTTTAATATTTAATACAGGGTGTCCCATAATATGTGGGCAATCTCCCGGATTTGGATAAATTTGGTAAAAATAAATGAAAAAATATCTATAAAATTAATTCCTCAGAGACACCCCTACAAGGATATTAGCTGTTGAAGTTGAGGGTTGAAAATCAATTTATTGCAATAACTTTGTTATTTCTTGACCGATTTTGATAATTTTTGGTTTTATTTTGTATTATTTGGGACTGTTTAGAATAGTGTTTCATAATCTTTGATAGCACATACATAGACCTCGGGATGGCATAACCCCCTCATTCACTTGAAAGAAAACAATAAAAATAATAATTTTACAGTTTTTTAAGGTTAATTTTCTTATTTTACTTGACATTTTTTACATAAAAAATGTCTCTGTATTTATTTCGATAGAGCGACCCGTTATCGAGATAAACATCCTTCTAATAGGTGATGCGTCGCAGGAACTTTCTAAATTTCAAGTAAATTTCAACAAGATGGCTGACCTTTGACAGTAAATTGAGCAGGAAACAAAACAATAACTTAATTAAATACACATCAAATAGTGTCAAAGATTTCATTTCATGCAGATTCAATTCTAACTGATTTTAAAACGAGTTACACAAACGCTGAAAATCAGTTAGAATTGAATCTGCATGAAATAAAATCTTTGACACTAGTCGACGTGTATTTAATTAAGTTATTGTTTTGTTTCCTGCTCAATTTACTGTCATAGGTCAGCCATCTTGTTAAAATTTACTTGAAATTTAGAAAGTTCCTGCGGCGCATCACCTATTAGAAGGACGTTTATCTCGATAACGGTTCGCCCTATCGAAATAAATAAAGAGACATTTTTTATGTAAAAAATATCAAATAAAAAGAAAATTAACCTTAAAAAACTGTAACATGATTATTTTTATTGTTTTATTTCAAGTGAATGAGGGGGTTATGCCATCCCGAGGTCTATGTATGTGCTATCAAATATTATGAAACACTATTCTAAACAGTCCCAAATAATACAAAATAAAACCAAAAATTATCAAAATCGGTCAAGAAATAAAAAAGTTATTGCAAAAAATTGATTTTCAACCCTCAACTTCAACAGCTAATATCCTTGTAGGGGTGTCTCTGAGGAATTAATTTTATAGATATTTTTTCATTTATTTTTACCAAACTCACCCAAATCCGGGAGATTGCCCACATATTATGGGACACCCTGTAGAGGGGCTACAATGAAAAACTTGAATTCTAAAAAAAGTACCCTAGTATTTTATACGGAAAGATTCCTATGAAGATAGAGCTTTCATAAAGAATGTTACACTGCTGCGAGGATACAAAAAAGTAGAAAATATAAAAGCAAATCAAAAAACACAATAAGTAGTTATTTCAGAAATTTCTATATTAATATTTAATTAAGTATTACAATGCTTTAGGTTTTTAAAAATCTGCAATGATTTTTGTAAAGCTGCTCCGAAGCTGCAGTTAAGATATCTTCAGCAAGGATATCGACTTTATTAAGATATTTTTACTCTTAAGTCTATTTTTAGTTCATCGATGTGCCAACAGTCCTTTCATGGAAATTATATTTTCCTACGACCACTATACAAAACACTACTTTGCGCATCGTTTTTTGTGCGCAAAATAGCAGATTTCTCACGTATCCAAAACTGTGCGACAAAGTGACATAAGGCATAGCCAAAAATCGTTTCCGTACTGTTTTAATGTAAAGATGGGCGGTAACTGAGAACTCACTGTTACTTATTGTTAATGGAATAACTATTCATTTAAAGCTTCAAGGTAATAAAATAAACACAAATGGGATAACATAGAACCCGACAAAACTATAAAATATACTCATTATTCTCTTGTGGCAGTAATTATTAAAATTTACGAGTTGATCGCTAATAACAGCATTGCGTAGCGTTCAAATCAAATTCACGAACGTGAAAACTCGCACACCTCTAACTTCAATCCAAGACTGCGCCTGCGTTGTGTGGAAGTTGCACATCTACCACGTCTCCAGGCTCCACGTCATGCACTTTATTTTTAGTTTAGATACGGAGTCTAATAATAAATAATAATAATATTGTCGGTAGAATTCAATGATTTAACAGTATATAATAGTAATAATAAAATGTCATTGGTAGAATAATTGAAAATAATACCTAGGTAGTCTGAAAAATAAATTTTAGTTACCTATCATTATAATGGATTCTGATTCCTTTGAATTTGAAGCAGAAAATACACCACCTGCTGAAGTCAGAAAACAAGCAGGTTTGTGTATTTTGAATTTGCTACCTGTAGTTTCGAGAGAAAAATACGAATCTGCTTATAAACATTTCATAAATTGGAGAAAAGGTCATAAAAACAGAGCATTGTCAGAAAAAATAATTTATGTGTTAAATTTGTTAAATAATTAATCTGTTAAATTGTGGTCGTAGGAAAAGTACTGTGTGTAGCACGTGCGGAAAAGAAATTTCACACTCGTGTGAATTGTGACACTCGACTTCGTCTCGTGTCACAATTCTTTCACACTCGTGAGAAATTTTCTCTTTTCCGCACTTGTTTCACAATATACTATTTTTAAATAAACCATTAGATATAGCGTCATACCTCTGTCTATATTACCTACGTCTCATACCAATTTCAATTTTTCCTGAAAGGTATCCTAAAGAATGTAGTTTAATAAGACATCATATTTGATATTACAAGGTGTTTTTCAAGGTGTTGAAACTTCCGAGATTTTACGGCTAAAAATACTTAGGATTTGTCTAAAATATTTTTTCGATTCATGATAGAGGGCGCTGTAATCGACGAAATTCGAATTTTTGCTATTGCTACTGAGAACCTATTTGCAGACGAAAATACCTGTAGGTATTGAAAATACTGAAAGTAGGTACTCAGAATTCGAATAGTCCTAATAATTTTTTTCTCTCCAATTGTCAATGTCACTGAAAAATTATACGTCAACTAAACTACTAATACAATAATCAAAAAGAGGCTGCAGACCTGTTTCCATTAGAATATTAATACTAATCCAGAATGGAGTATTTAACTGCAGAAGAGAAAATTGAAATGCTTCTGTTTTCAATTTTCAACGCTTCTGCTCAGCGTTTTCCAGACAGAATTGGATCATATGTTTCATTTTTCCATACTGTCAAATAAGTAGTTTACTACTAATGTTCTACTGAAAAAAAAATACTAGAGACAACATCAATATGAATAATATAGAGAAATAAATGCAAAGATGGTATATTTTCTTAATATTTTAACGATAACTGCAAGAAGCTTTCAACTTTTGCAAGGGAATTGAACTGTATTAGGTTAAAAGCTTTCTTAGAAATCTGTCTAATATTTTCTGTTTGAATATATCTCTTCTTCTAACTTTTACGCCCGTATTCACAAACGATAATTTCCTAAATAATTACGTTATCAATTATCCCCATCTCATTCTATTGCAAAAAAAAACTGCATACCTCCATCTCACTCATTTAATTAATTACGTAATTATTTAGGAAATTATCGTTTGTGAATACGAGCATTAGTGTATTTTTAATTTCAAGTCAGGACTAGAAAATTTTACGGGGTAATAAAGTTCTATAAATGTAACATTTTTCAACAATTTCGGAAATAATATTAAAAAAAAAAACAAATGAAAAATCGATTAAATTTTCTGTGGGGACAGTATAAAACGATCCATAGTCTAGTCAGTTATCTCAAGTGTAATTCTCAAATAAAATTAATTATTACTCAAATACTTCATTTCGTTAGCATGAAAGAAATTATCACTCAATTTATTGATTAGTTATCTCTATAATAATTGAATCGTATGATAACCCGAGAAGGTTACAATAACCATCGGAAAACAGCACACCACCTCTTCGTCAATTCAAGAGACAACAAATCGTAACGTGTAATCAACTTTACTGGCAGTGAAAGTATGGTATAATCAGACTTATGGGTGGGGCTCTAATCTGAACCTGAAGCTTTAGTTTACTTACTAAAGAATTAGAGCAACAAATAACCGTTTTACCTTGCAATAAACAAAATAATCATGTCTTCGATAGCCGTGATCGTCTAGTGGTTAGGACCCTACGTTGTGGCCGTAGTAACCCAGGTTCGAATCCTGGTCACGGCAATGTGCTAACATTGTCACGGTGGAGACACTTTTTTGTTTTTCATATTATAAAAATTTTTTATAATTTTTTTTATAAACAAAAATATTTTCGTTAGTGCATTGACTTTAACAATAAAAATTACAACAAACAAAAACATCAACAATTAAAAAATTTAGTCATAGCCAAGTCTATTACAAAAAAGACACTACAAATTGAAAACTTTTTCCAGATTTCCTGGAAAAAAGTTCAACAGACTTAAAATGTAACTACAGCAAAAGAAGCATCTTTAAATTATTCATTTACCATTTCCCTGTGAAATAAATGGGGGGGGACAATATCTTCAGAGGTAAATATCTGGATTCGGTGCGCGATTTAGCTAGGCAACCCATTTGCAATGGGTTCAAATTCATATTCAAATAACAGATGAGGGTATAAATTTTTAATCCCGGATCTTAGATTATAGTTGACAGTTTTTATGACAGATTTTTCTCCCAAGCCGTCGATTTTATCACTTTGATCATAATAAACAAAGTTGTAGATAATTTTATATGGAACATTTGTTTTCTATAGATATTTTCCTCTAGTCCTCCTAGTTAGTTTTTGAGTTATAGCAGAAAAATTAAGTTGAAAGCAGTTTTTTTTTTTTTAATTACCACAATGTTGTTTTATTCATAGATCTAGTTTGGTCTTTCCTTAAATTGTTGAAGATGATCCTACAGAACAGGTTTCAACATGTAGAAACTTTATCATGACTTGTAGCTCCCGATTCTTTTATACGCAGATTCATACCTCTTAAAAATCACATTGCTAATAAACTTAAACTGCCGTCTGACAAAAACCCATCCCATAATGACAATTTCGTATTACAGTCATTATTTTTCAATCCTATAAAACCGTTTTACAATCATTGCAAAGCTTAATAACTCTGCTTGTAATAATCTTCCTTTTGTGTCTATGAACACCGCTAAATAGTTTTTGAAAAATTAAATATTTGAGCTTTTAGATATTATTTTGACTAGTTGACCTGCTCTGAAATAAACATCAAATTAAAAGAAGGTTTATAGATAGAGGCTTGATCTTTACTCATTGAAAAAAAAAAAACAACGAACAGTTTTTTTTTGTCTAAGCGACAAGTTCTATTCGAGCAATTCCTTTCTTTTTGGCTTAACGTATATTTGCTTTGACTCGAGACAATATGTTTCGTCCTTTGATGAATCTGTGCTTCCATCACTTTTTGTTACATTATATTCATTTTATATTACTTTTCCACTCTGCCGCAGACTCGTACATTTTCACTTCTGTTCTGATTAATAATAAGGCTGCGCCTCGAAATAACGCTCTTTTGATGAAGCGACATTATACGTGCCTCATGTATATAATTCAACACTTCCACAGCAAAATTATGGCAACGAAAGTCTGAAACGAGTAACTTGTACTAGGTAGTGCACTCAACAAAGGGCAGTTGCAGCCGACAAATGTTCAATGTTTGTAAAAATTATTCTTGTGCATCATATCCTCGTATCTATTCAGTTTTGAGAGTACCTAATTATTAGTCGCGTAAACAAATCTCAGTCGAATTTTGAGATATCAACTTCTGCTTCTCGTTAATACGTTGATTCAATTATGAATATTTTCGCCATTCTAGAAATTGGGTTTTTGATTCTTTTCAGTCTTTCAAAAAATGAATACCTATAGTAATTTAATCGACGCCTGAGAAACTAATACATAATAATAAACAAAAACCCCAACTTTTGCCACAAGAATATAGCTTGATAACCTACTATTTTGTTGACTAACTTTTAGTATATTTCTAAATGACAGGGGTGGTTTCCAGGCTAATTCGTATCAGACTAGCATGAACATCATTTTTCACAAGCATACTAAAAAAAATTAATAATTTGCTTTGTGATGCAGGATTCACATGCTTTGATGGAGTTCATGCAATTGACGATGATGATGGTCAAAGTAAATTTATCGAGCATGAATCTAGCTTTTATACCGGACATAAAGCGATCCCTCGTTATCGATCCATCGGTTATGGAAAAAATGAACCACCCGATAAAAGCGAGGTAAATCTGCAAAGAAAAATCTGCAGTGTTCAATCGTTCCATAAACTTTTATAATTAGATATTGTACAACATTTTATTGTCATAGAACATGAGTAAGTAATGATGAGTAATAAAGGGTATAACAAATAGGAATAATAATGATAATAGGAATAATAATGATTCTCCCTATACGATGACTTGATTTTGAAAACAAAGACAGCGCTGTTTCACCTGGATTAAAACCGTTTTCATCAGTTTCACATATCAGGCAGAAACCATGGAACATGGAAGGTAGGTATTTCGATGCGTAGTACGGGATTTTCAGTTTTATTCTGAGGTATGGGGCTTCCCCCTTTGCCTCGGTCGGTGGTATTAGACTGTTCTGGAAGGAATAATTGTTTCTTCTGCGCCGGGTCATTTTTTTATTTCCACAAAAGCATTTTCTACTTAATTGGAATGCACTATGTTCACGTCAATTCTAACTATCCCTATTTTTCTTTGTTTATCTGTTGTATTTTGAATAATGTAAAAAATTATTACCTATTGTTGTTGTTATTGGAAATTTTGGAATGTCAAAAAATAATTCTGATAACTGCTATTATCAAAATACAAATACAGTGTGTATCACAGGCATGGTACACCCCCTTTTTTTTCTTTTTTTTTTGAGATCATTTTTTGAAATTTGGTGCGTCGCATATTCTCGATAGAGCACACTTTTTAGCATAAAATTCCCACATCCGGTTTTTCCGGAAATGTTACCAACTTTTTATTTTTAAATAGGACACCCTATATATTATTATATTTTTAGATTCTATACATTTGTACGAATACAACAATACCACATAAGTACCATTTTAAATGTCAAATTTGTTTTTATTTAATTTTTTATTTCTCAATTATAGTGTGCCATGACTATTTCGTTTTACTCCAATTGGATCATCTAATGCTAGAAAAATCGAATTTTTGTTCAAAGTACTAAATTAAGTGATTTATGGGTAAATAATGCGCACCGGGATGATTTTTTGAGCTGGATTCATATTTTTCAAATGGTACCGTATTGGTACCGAGGTACCATTTACTAGTACTCTTAATAAGGGACATTTTGGTGTACCCATTTTGCATCTGTGACGAACACAACTGAAGTCATGGCACACTATATTTGAGAAATAAAAAATTAAACAAAAACAAATTTGACATTTAAAATGGTACTTATGTGGTATTGTTGGATTCGTACAAATGTATAGAATCCAAAAATATAATAATATATAGGGTGTCCCATTTAAAAATAAAAAGTTGGTAACATTTCCTGAAAAACCGGATGTGGGAAAAAATTCAATTTTCTGCTAAAAAGTGCGCTCTATTGAGAATATGCGACGTATCAAATTTCAAAAAATTATCTCCAAAAATAAAGAAAAAAAAGGGGGTGTACCATGCCTGTGATACACACTGTATGTTCGTCATGAAAATTTAATAATTAATAACCCTTGATGAAACTACAAGATAAAAAACATAGTACAGTTGGTCCTTCGAACCGGATAATTTTAGTTAAAGCGGGAAAATTTCGTAATCGGAAATTAGTTTAGTGTTATTTATGTATGTATGTATATACATTTTTTGTTTGTGGTCCAAAACAGTTCATATTTTGAATTGGTGGGAGACTTATTACTTATACTTAACTGAGTCATTTCTTAATTCTTAAAAAAGATTTACGGCTAGGCGAGGAATTCCGAGGTCCATTTAGTCCAATTTATTAATCAGAAGAAAATTTTTACAATAAATTTTGCACGTTTCTAAATACGTCATAATACGTCACTAAATACCTTATTAATTTTGCACGTTTCAACTCATTATGAGAGGATTATTGATGCGACGTGTATGTTAGGCAACTTCAAATTCAAATAGTACGTATTCACTTTGGCAGGTATACATACAACCCAGTCTCTGCATACAACATATTATTATTTATTATTATGTGTATTATTGTACACTTATACAGTGTGGGAAAAATAACCTCAGGATACATAACTCAAACCTTTTACAAGAAACGAATATCTGATTGGCAGCGGCAGCTTTTCACGGGAAGTGGATGAAGTGCCACTTCACGTAGTTCTAAATTAATAATTGACATTTTCAAACTGGAAAATCTCCTTTTAGGTAATTTCTCTTATTAGTAATAATTGTTTTTTTTATTTTTGATTTTTTTAATAAAAGAGAGAGCATCGGTCTTAACTGTTATGTGTAGGTAAGACATAGTCGCTGCACTCTGGTAATATGGCTTCGAGATCGTGCTCATACAGCATACAGCCGCACACAAATTTTTAAATATAAATACGAGTAGCCTTAAAACCTTCGCTCGCTTGTTTTACTTTTCACAGACATTCAAAAATGAATCTGAAAAGTAATCCGGGCCGAGTTGAGTTTCTAACCCGCGATCTATGGCTCCGTAGCCAGACTAGGCCACGCTAGTCACTATCTTTTTTATATCACATTATATTTATTGTTATTATTATTATATGAAAATGTGTATTTTTTATAAGTAAACTATAAAGCAATGACTCTGTTTTTTTTGTTTTTTTTTTGCAAGATATGGATGGACAAGATTGGATCAGTTCAAAAATTCCATTTTTGCAAACTCGAGTCATAAATCGATTTTTGAAAGTCCGGTCAGCTCATTTTTTTTTCCCAAAAGATCCGAATTTTAAAGACTTTGTCAAACCAGACTTAAAAAACATTCTAGTGAAGCACTGAAAAAATCGAAATTTCGAGCTGACTAAATCTTTCAGAAACAAAACGAGCTGACCGGATCTTGCAATAATCGAATTTTAGAGCTGACCGGAATTTTTTTAACCGGACATTGAAAAAAAAAATCGAGCTGATCGGACTTTGACTAAATTTAAGTTGACCAGACTTTGCGAAACCTTACCTACAACAAAAAAAAAATTAATAAAATAGATCTAAAAAAAATCAATATCTACACTTCACTAACTTGAAATTCACGAGCCGCCACTGCTGATTCGAGCCAATCATTTCAAATTTGCAAATTTGCAAATTTGTCACCATGCATGACAACAATTTTTTAGAAAATCAAGTTCTGGTTTGGTGTGCTATTTAAGGTCATTTATTATTCTTATTATAATTTTTTGTATTCCTAACTATTTACAAGACACTTGCCTGTAATTATTATTGAATTATTTTTATTAAGCATAAAATATGAACACAGCTCGATTGAAAGATATCAGCAGATGATTATATTATGTAGGTATTTTTTATATTGCTTTCTTTGAGTTCTTTGATAAGATTAAAATTATCCACTTCAAATTAATTTCTCTGGATCTTGCTGTTTCATGATTTCCAATACCTACTACTCTATTCTTACAAACGAAACCATAATTTTATAGAAAAAAATGTAACAACCCGGAATTTTGAATCTCTTGAAAAACATACTTCTTGTCTGAGATTGAATAGGTACCTATATAAAACTGTAATTAAAGAAAAAAAAATCTTACAAAACTTAATTTGTTTTCGTTTTTCAAACGGTTTCATTTGCTCAATTTATTTAATCAATTTATGAACGTCAAAAAGAAGTTGAACATAAGTCTGACTATATGGTTTTGTCTGGAAGCTCCTACCCTGTGATGTATTAGGTAAATGTATGGTTGTACCAGAAATATAACGAAACGACATAACTGAAAACATTGTCGAAACGTTGATCTTGAATTTTCAAACTGGTTGACTTCTGCAAAAATCGACGTTACCTAAGCGGCCATATCGGGGAAAGAAGTAGGTACTCCTTTTTTCCCCGAAAAAAATCAGTTCATATAAAGAGGCATTTGGGATACCTGCCAAAGGGGATAAAAATGTCATACTTTTTGCCCGTCGCAGAAAAAGAAATAATATAAACATGCTGTTAATTATTATTTATTTATTAAAAAAAATAAAATATATTCGGTGCCATATTTAACTCGGTAATATTCATTAATATTTATTACGGTTATTAATTAGGATTATTATTATATTAATTATGATAATTATGACATTTACTAAAAAAAAATCTTCTCCGTGACAATGTTAGCACATTGCCGTGACCAGGATTCGAACCTGGGTTACTACGGCCACAACGTAGGGTCCTAACCACTAGACGATCACGGCTACTGAAGACATGCTAGTACTAGATTATTGCGAAGTTTAACGAAATTTTATTGCTCTGATTTTTAAATAACTATTGCTTCAAGCAACGCCTTTCACCTTGCAGTCGCTTATCTGCTTCGTTTTATAAAGTAAGACACACACGGTATGGTTTGTTACTACCATTTCGTATTACAGTGCATGTACGTATTAATGTACCTATTCCAATGCCAGATTGTTCATATTTTTAGGTCTTGGAAGTGTTTTTTTTAAATTTTTCAAACAATGTTAAAGTGGCAAAAAAACTATCTCATATACCTAATATATCAATTTTTTCGCAGTAAAAGTTAATATTTCGTTACAGTTCCATGAAAGAGTTTGGTGGTAGTTAAAATATTAAAAGCTGTTGGTTTACAGGCATTTAGTTTCCTGTGTGGGTGCTCTAAATATAAAGTTCCAGGATATGTTGTCTCTTTTCCCTTTTATTAATTCAATTATAGAAGTCGGCATCAAGTTATTCAGCAACTTTGTGAAAGCATAAGTTTATTCCTAACTTAAATGGTTCTAATTGCTTTAGTTCAGCAATGACCCTCAAGCATACCTCAACTAACCATGTAACCGTTAATTAATTGTTAGTAGTTATAACCACGCATGCATCTAGGTACACATTATAAAGGTGAGCCTGTACGACTCGATTTATTGTTTCCTTTTAAAATTTAACCTGGATTTTTTTTTTAATTTTTAAGAGTAAGGCTTCAGTTCTTGTGTTTTCAACTGAACCAACATCGATAGCCAATCAAGGATAACAATTTTTATTTTCATAGTTTACACTAACCTGTATTAAACTGCCGTACGAGTTTTTTTTCAACTTCACCTCTTCATACTTCTCTCAATTTACAAGAGCGATTTTTTTACCATTTTTCGTGACTTCTTGCATTTTTGACATTCTTAATTACTGTACAAGTAAAAAATAAATTCCAAATATTTTTTTACTTCTTTTTTAATTATTATTTCCTTTTATAAACTTATTAGTAAATTATCTGACTATTATAGTTTTTATATTAGTATAGGAATAGTTCTGATAAATGGATTTATTAAACCTACATTTTTGTTTTTCTCTAGACTGAATATACCAATGCCAAAATATATCCCATGGTGCTAAGATATAGTATGCTGAAGGACATGATCAAGGACATCATGCTGCACCCCGACTACATGGAGGTATGCCATGAAGTGGATGCATAGCCAAAGTCGTTCTCCTAGATGAATTCGGCAACTCAATAGTCCTAGAGACTATTTTGCGGAAAACATCCAGAAGGAGAACATATACCTACCCTTTTAAGACATCCAGTAGGAAGGAAATTTGACGCTTCGAATGAAATAACTGCCGATGCCGTGGACGATTAGAATATATAAATGAGCATGAATGGATGTAAAAAGCTTGCTTAGATTTCTACATAAGCCGCATCGTTGTTAATCGAACAAACTTGCATTAATAAGAATAAGAATGTTATACTTGAATAAAAATATTAAACCATTTATGATCTACAAAATAGTAGATTAGTGCTGATTACTGTGAGTGTGTGACAATAAAAATCGTCTTGTGATCGTCTCATTTGATGCCAGAAAGAAGCAGAATAGTGTTATTATTGTCAAGTATCAATCATAGAATATTTTAATTTCCAGATCAGCATTAATCCACTTTCTTGTTGTTGTAAACCTGCATTGTTATGAAATGTTATTATGAATATATGTTGTTCTAATTTGGTAATTGTAAGCATGGATTTTTTTGTACATCCCATATCTTTTTGTATATACTTACTTATAAGTACACGCGACCTACGCACAAATTAAATATCAAATTTAAAACTTCATTGATCAATACATCTACATATTATGTATCAATAAGTAATTGCTTATTTTATATGAAATTTAACAAATAATGAAGATAAATATCAAGTACCTACATATTGTATAGATTTCTAATTATAATTATTGTCTATTAAAGAAATCAAAGATTTTGATACACTTCACTGCATTCATTATATCATTAATATCAGGAAAATAATGTAAAATTGAACATTCTCAATTATTTTACTATAGAATCTGCGCTAATAACCATACAGAAAAATTAACTTTGTTTTCACTTGACTTGATTCATCGAGGTAGATCTTCGATCTAGATCCAAGAAAGGCACAAGTAAGGTATAATGTATCGCATAAAAAGATGTTATAATATTATTGATCTCTCCAAGATCATTCATTAGGATCACTATCACCGCAGCAGGAGGTTCGAGTGCGATTCCAGGGAGGGGTGGCACTTGTGTAAATGAAAGTTCAACCCCGTGTACGATATATGTGTCCGTTATTCTTCCGGATCATCCCTTGCAAATGCTTCTGAGATAATAAGGGTATTGTTACTGTATAATGGCATGAGATGTGAAGAATAAAGACTAAAATGTATTGCCTATAGGAAGACTGTCAACGATCGACGTTATTCCTTTATTTAATCATCCTAAAGTAAAACATTTTATTTCTTTGCGTCATCTCCTGATCCAATTTTGGTCCTGGTCCAATAAGTATAGGTATGTATCTCTGGCGTTGCACTTACGATTTCGTGGATAGGGTGATCTAATATGCGGTTATCACCGCGGATTCTACAGTATACTAATGGCTCCTGCTGCATGCTAAATCAGTAGTATCACTGGCTTCTCAAACAGAAAACAAACACATTTCGGAGAATAATTAATTATTATTTTACTAACTTTATTTTGTTAATAACCAGTTTCACCGATAATTTTATTGTACATAATTGAAATCTCCATCTTTTTTTACTACAAACGAGTGACTTTATATTGTAGAATGTATGCATTTTTTCGACATTCTTATCCGTCATATCTTATCCAACACTAGTTGCTAAAATCGCAAACTAACGGCTAGCTCTGATTATTTTATATGTTTTTATAGGTTATATCCAAGTTTGCATCAGCTTCGATAGACCTGTGCTAACTTTGCAGCACTCAAAAAACCGAGAAGTGAAATTTTAAGATTTTCTAAGATATCTGGGAAAATACTTATTTTACGGGTAAAATCATAGAAGCCAACACGTTTGTTGTGCTAGATAGGGGTTATTTACTGACTGCATTGCTGATTTGAAAGTCCCCCCAGGATTCGAGTTGTTTATCCACGCCTTCACTTTGTGCGACACCACCTCTGCCCTTTTCTGACATGGAGGTGGTGTGGCTTGGAGAAACACAATGTGGAGCGCAATTCAGAAAAACATGAATTCATCACCACAGATTCCTCCAACCTGATTCAGCCTACCAAGACATCACAGATGCCGGAGCGAAGTGCCTACCTAGTACCTTTATATAGAGAAAAATATCCTCCACAGCCTGCACTACAAAAATTTATAAAAAAAAAACAGCAACCTTTGCTAAGAATTACCTCGCCCCTTTGTTTCCCACGGAAGATGGTGCAGCAGTGCATGCTTACCCAACTTATTACCACCAAATTCAGAATTGTTTTGAGGCTAAAAAATATGCCATTCAATGGGGATGGAAAAATACTGAACAGGGGCTCGTTACAATAACAATAATAAGCGAAGTGGCACCAGCCTCCCTTCTAAAGTTTTTATCATGAGAAGTGCAAGAAAGGCTGTTGTGGGGGTGGCTGCACCTGGGTAAAAGCAGGCCTCAAATGCTCGGCAAATTTGGCTGCCAAATCTTGCTATAACGTCGCCGAGCTTCAAATTGCCGAAGAAAAAGAAGACGACGTCGACAATCATTTGCCGATATTTCAGGCTGATTCAGACAATTATCATGAACCGCTTCGGTTTTTTCTTTGACATGGTTTTTTCTTTCAAACTACCCTCATTGTGAAAACTAAATAAACAAATTTGCGAATAATTCAGTTTTCCCATTTTTTTCTTTTTGATTTTTAAGATTTGTGAGTAAACTCTATGGCCTACAGACGTCGTCGTTCTTTGCTTAGATTAGTTAATTACATTTACTACAACATATTTATTTATGATTTTACCCGTAAAATGAGTATTTTCCCCGTTATCGGTGTTGAAAATTAAGAAAAATCTTTAAATTTAAATTTTTTGGAACAAAATTGTCATTTTTTGAAGAACTGTATCTCGATAAGTATTGAACCTACAAAGCTGGTTCTGGTCTCAAATTGTAACAATTTTAATTTACTTTAAAGTCGTAAAAACAAATATTTTATATAAAAAACGCATAGTTTTGGACGTATGTTGAGAATACCATTAAAAAGTGCGATAATTTCGTGGTTTTTCGAGTACTGCAAACACAGTGTTAGCACAGTGCAAACTTATTGATATACAACAGCTAGTTTTTCCCAAAAATAACTTAAGAGCCATTAGGTAGTTGTAACTGTTCTATTTTATAAAAATATTGTTTCGTATCAGGTCCTACAAACGTCCCGTGATGGCTTTGGAATGTTGTTATGTCCTTAAAACTTAATACGAGATTATCTAAGTACCTACCTACCCTACGTACCTATATCCTATATAATAGGTGATTTTATTAGTATTCTACCAACAATACTTATATAAGAGAGAATTATATCCGTTGGAAAGGAAAGTCTAGTCAAAATATGTACAAGTGTTTAAAAAATTTATTAGCTGCATTGCTAATTTCTCAGTACATTTTACCTACGTGTACAGTAGGAGTCTTAATCGGCAACAAACTTTCATTTATTAATTATACATAAGGCCAATTTCCTATATTCGCGCTGTAAATAGATCCATATTATATCTCTATGAAATTTAACTAACCTACTATAAATCATTATTAGTATAAAAAAAAAAAATCTGTCGAGAAATAGTTATTTATTATGACAAACACATCGAGAGCTAACATCGCACTTTTTTTTGTGTGTAATATACAATTTTTTTCTGCGAGAGGAAATATCAGTGTTAGAATGTCGAAAAATGTAGTTAGATAACTGAAAATTATGTCGGAAAAATGATTTATGTTAAACTTGGATTTTCAAACTGTCTTTTATCGTAATTGACGTTGCCTGGGTAACGAAACGATTTAATTATTACATAAACGTCATATTAATTTAATTAAATTTGAGGACAGTTTTGCAAAGATTCTTATTAGTTTCCGATGAGTGAATTTAATAATATGGATAGTGATTATTATGAAAATTCCCTTAATAATTGCCATTTGGATAATAAGGTAACTTTCCTCTACGTGTTTGATATAAATTTAATGATATCTGAGTGTTAATATAGTAGCTATACCTAAGCCGCCATTTCGGGGAAATAAGTACTCATTTATTTCCCTGCTAATTCATTTTTTTCCCCGATAAGATGCAGCTCATATAATGAGGCATTTTTCTACCTGTCAACGGGGAAAAAAGGTCAAACTTTTAGCCCGTCGCAGAAAAAAATCGGTTTTTTAGGCTAAGATTTTTTATCTCAAATGTCTTGATTCCAATTATGTCAAATATTTTGACATTTTTGGAAATTTCGCAATATATTTTTTCTATTTATTGTGTTAGATTCCAAGAAATATAATATTATGGTTAAGTTTCGAAATAGAAATTCAGTTTTACATAAATTATGTTTTGTTAAATCTTGTAGGTATATTTAGACAGCTGGCGCTATATAGCTGTATATAGTTTTACTCAAAGTGCCTTAATTAACTAATAATGTAACGAAAACGAAAGAAATAAAATTTACAAGTTGAAGCTTCATGGAAGGTTAAATTCCTAAATAAACACCCTGAAATTTCCTTCTGGAGGAAACTCTTATACCGAGTAGAAAATGTAAAAACTGGACTTTTAGCTTATTTTACTTATTTTACTTGATAAAAAAGCAAAAAGTTTAATCTCGGATACTTGTAGTTAACCACAAAATTCACATCATTGTTTCATAGATCTTAAAAACTGGCTGATTCCTTCTTCCAATTTATGAAACGGTAATAGCGGTGATTTTTTTTTGTAAAGATATAATGAGAGTAATGAAACGAGAAATCTTGCATATAGGTATTGTGTATATTTTGAATAATTTTGACTCAAAATGTTTTAAAATATGTTGAAAATTAAGAAATTTCGGAGATATACTCAAATTATTAAACCTCTTATGTTTGATAAATTTTAATATTCCCGATATTGTGTGTTCCTTAATTATACTTCTTTTATTTATTTATTCTTAAATAATGCTCCCATCTTCATAATATAGAAAGAATGAACTTACCAATTAAAATTAGGTACTTATACCAAATCCATCCCGGGACATTTTGCTGACCCCATATTATATTAAGCAGTGTGTGATAAGGGGATATTATTTTATATTCAATATCAATAATTACCTATAGCTATGCTAATAATTATTATTAATAACTTAACGGAGATAACCATTACCTATATTTTCTGAAATATTATAAAATTTTTAGAACAATATCACAAAAATATGGACCGAAATATAAAACATATTGTTATATTATCACAGATGATATTTATATTATCATAACGTAAAATCAGAAACATACTGCTATTTGAATTTATTAATTTGTGAATATTTTTTTCATATCTATTGATTAGATAATAATTATTCTCATTTACACGGTTATTATCGGTCGGTAGTTATTATATATAGGACCAAAAACTTGTTTAAACTAGACATTTTAACCCAGAGATTATTTTTATGGGTTAGTTAGTTTGGGATCATGTAGTAAAACATTATCCAAAAATCGCTTCCAAAGTAGCGCTATTTTCACTTTTTTCACCACATTTTCGTAATTATTCAATAAAATAAACATTCGTATTTACGTTAACATATAGTAAATGATGTTATATAACATATGTTATATTATAATATATGTATAACATATGTAACATATTATATTATGTTAAATATAATATCATTAAGTATATATTATATATATTTTCGCATTGGTGATCAGACCGATAATAATTAAAAGACAATGTAGATATATAAAATGTGAAACAAGAAACAACTTCTATGTATGCATGTACATACATACATACGATGTATCTAATCCTTTGTAGTAACCTACCTATATCATGATAAACATATACATATTACATATATTTTATCAATCTTTGCAATGCAATGCTTACAAATATCAACTTATCGTAAATAGTTTCTAATCGATTCTAGGCCAAAGAGTAGATATCTGTTAAATAATACTTAAATAAAGTTGTTAAATTTACCCCATGGTAAGATTCTAATTCAGTCGAAAACTCTGAGTTAACGCATTGTATAAAATTGTAATAAATAGAAACCAATAAATAATTAAGTTGAATTAAATGAATAAGGATTAAGTTCTTCATATAGTTCGATAAAGTTTAAAAAGTCATACGTATCGATTAAGAATACACATGCTTCTGATAGTTCGATTCATTTTGTTTCATATACGTATGGTTCTCATAGAAACCGTCAAGTTTGTCTAAACACTCCATCCCGCATAAATAAGTATACGTCAACATTGGTTTTGAATGAGAATTAAATGGACAGCACAAAGGATAGAGTGTCATTACGTGAATAAATTTTCTGTAGTTGTCAGTGGCTCTCAAACTGACGTAAGCCATTCAATCGTCGGTAAAATTGAATCATTCCTTCAATAATTTACGCTCGTTGACAGATTGCTAACTTGTTAAATTAATTGTTGCATTTTTGTAAAAATACTTCAAAATGAATACTTTAGGTCAATTATTGCATGTGCAATCAGAAAAGTTAATTTTAAATATATTTCACTATTTTACAAGAGAGTCCGAAAATGGTAGCCCAATTACACCAATAACAGCCATCCAGCAGAGAACAGCAGACGCTTGTAATATACATGTAAGCAGAACATTGGCACGAATTATTGATTCAAAAGAAAATTTAAGCGGACCGAAAGAGCGTATCAGAAAGAAGCCCAAAACAGAATATTTGGCTGAAAGTCTGAAAATGGAGGTTCGAAATGTTATTTATGACTTATGTGCTAAAAACATAAGCATTAATATTAAGCTGTTACAAGAGGAATTACGTAACCGTGATGTACTGCACATTTCATTACCTATATACGCTTTCAAAATTATTAAAAACCATAGGTTTTAAGTACGTAAAAGAGTGTAACAGGCGGTTCTTGTGTGAACAGCCAAATATTATTTTCAAGAGGGTTGATTTCTTGAGAAAATATGCTGAACATTTACATGAAGGTTTGCGGGATTTTTGCGGGATTGGATGAGACATGGATATTTTTGCATGGGACCAACCGAGAAGAGCTTGGTAGAACGAATCAAGTAAAAGTGTACGAAAGGGAAAGATGAGGGGTAGCGGGTAGCGGTGGCAAGAGATTCGTTGTGCTTCATGCAGGTTCACGAAATGGATTCATTCCTGGAGCCGGTTTAATCTTTTCATCCTCATGTGACAACATCGATTATCACAAGACTATGGATAGTGTGATATTTGAAAAATGGGTGATGATACCCAATCTATCGCAACATTCCATGATTATATTAGACAACGCCAGTTACCATTCACGCTTAATAGAAAAAAATCCAACAAGTGCCTGGAAAAAGGGCGAAATTGAAGAATGGCTCCAAAACAACAATATTGCTTTTTCGTCTGCTTCTTTGAAAACTGAGCTACTTGCAATAATTGCAAAAGCACACAAATGTACAAATAAATATGTGATAGATGAAATGCTAAGGGAACATGGACATGAAGTTCTACGCTTGCCACCTTATCACTGCCAGTTTAATGCAATTGAACTGATATGGGCTAACTGTAAAAGGTACTATACGATAAACATATAATACATTATTTTATAAATAATAGAGTTGTTTAGCAGGTATACATTAAGGCATACAGGCAACCAGTAATACAACTACATAATAAACAAAATAAACTGTTTGGCATTTCCTGGTAAAATGAAAAATCTTAATTCGGACGGTTAGTGTGACGTCACCTCTGACTTTTTAAACTTTATCGGACTATATTAGTTTATTGAAGATTTTAATTAGTTACCTACTGGGAGAGTTGTTCTAATGAAAAATGTTTTTATAACATAAAGTGACTGTAGGCTATGGCGATTATATTAATAAATGAATGAAGCATGTCAACATAAAAGTGTAGAAAAAGATTTCGAATTTTTATATTAACTGCAACAACCTCCCAAGATAGGAAATCTATAATAATGGGCTATAACAAAACTCTTATAGTCTGGCCCCTCCATGTTTATATTGTTCATTCTTACTATTATTATTATATTATTATTGTTATTATTATAATAATATTAGAATATACCTATAATAGAATACAAAATCCATGTGAAATTGCAAACACCTAAAGATATAACTTGAAGAAAAGTTATTGAGCATGTAAATGGTTCTGAAAACTGTAAATAATGTAACTATTGTATGTTTGTACTATTTTATATCAATATACTCCTATTATACATAAAACTATTTGAAAGACGTCAACGCGATGCTTTGTTGAACAAGGCTTTCAAATTTTAAATTATTTCAGCTTATAGTGCCAAATTAGTAACCTTATTATTGTGCATTGGATCATAGATGAATTTTATGGTTACTTTACCAATAGATGATCTTTAAAATAATCTTTAAAAATTAATCTCTGGTTGCTCAGACAATAATTAATTCAATGGATATCAAATAGTAAATTTAATTTTTGGCACGTGTTTGACAATTATTAGTAATATTTATTGTCACTGATTAGATATTGATCAGCTATATAATTTCTGCTCGAACAACCAAATAGCCCAAAATTTTTATATTTTTAATTATTAGACAATCGTCAAATTTTGAAGTACATACATACATGCAGCAAGCCTAATGAAGATAATATGAAAAAAGCTAACATACCTACATACTTGGAGATTTAATAAATAATAATAATAAAAATTTGACGCAAACATAGGTCACATTTATTATACCGTACGATTACTGGGTCTTTATATACATACATAAGCGAATTGCAATAATTCATAGTTACTATGGTAAACTGTTTCAATGGAATTTTTTGTAACAATACCAACAATTAAGTAGGTATCTTTGGTAGCTTATTTTAATAGAACTTAAAAATTACCATATTTTATGTATAATGACTCAGTATTCTCAGAGTATTTATTTCATTTTATTCGTTATGGTTACGTCACGAAAATTGTACCAAACTATTTTTTTTGTATAAAAAAATGACAAGTAATATCTAAAATTCCGTAACGATAAATTAATATGTCTTAAGTCTCTGCGTCTCTTATTTTTCGATATTGGTAAGGTTTAAAAAATGTATTAGGGTAAGTAGCTAATTGTAACAATGATTGTTCTACAACAAGGTTTATTATTAAACCTATATACGCCCACCTACAGACGTAAGACCAATACTAAGTGAGGCTTTTTGTAAGATTCTTTTCAATAGTGGTTTATTTTTTATATTATGTATTCCCAATTTTCAGAATTCAACCGAAAAACTGACGATAAATAAAAAAATTATTATAAGTTTTATTGATTTGAAATTATTTAGAATGTCTTATTTTTTATAATAAATACCTATACATATGTTATTTTAAGAATATTGATAAAATAAAATGAACAATTTATATTGATGAAAAGAATTGATTTTACAGATTAAAATTAAGAAATATAATAATGAAGTGTTCTTACCTAGAAGCGAAAAAAATACAATTGTCTCTCAGTTAAAGTTGTAATATTCCTTGATTTCATAAAACAAATAAAAATATACATAATACAAGCACAATCCATCAGAATTACAAGAAATACCTTACATATTCCTTATTTCGAAAATAATTATTGTTTGTTTTTAATTTAGTGTTTCATGATAAAAATATTATTTGGAAAAAATTTCGTTTCTTAATTGAAAATATAAATTTTTGAGGCCACTTATTTTTTTATACCTACTATAGCTGTTTATTAAGGTACATTACGCAATAATGATTATACTTTCCAGGTACTTTTTAATTAGGGTATAGAACTGTCATGGCCAGGTTGAATATTCTGGTGTAGTAAAAGTAGTGACAATCAATAAATGCCAAAAATTGATAATAATGGCAAAAGTTACCATCAAATTTCCCATAGCCTATCCTAACATAAGTTTGTTGTATAGATGTATTAGTAGGTATGTTGAAAAAAAAATACAAAATTCTTACTCATTTTAAATTAAAAAAAAAAAAATTACGTTTTTCTAGAATACAAGGGAATCCCACACCTACCTGAAGGTAACGATATAGGATGATACTGAGGAGTGCCTAATTTTTTAATCTCCTTTCTTATTTTTCAATATTTATCACTTATGGATATGGAAACATAGGCTGAGGGTCTTCTGGTATTGTTACTTCACTTTAAGAATTAGTTGATATGTTAAATTAATTGTGTAGATAACAGTCTTCCTTATACAGGGTGTCCCAAGATTTTTTTATCAAGGGATATCCGCGTTATTTCAAAAAATAAACAAATGAAATTCGGGAAATTTCAACCATACTTCTAAGGCTTTGCAGCTGCACCCTCAATGCACCTTTATGCCTTCCACCCCTAAGTAATCATCCTCTACTTTTTTTTTTCAAATTATGACACCCCCATATTTTTTTTGCTCAACAGGATTGTTGACTTCTTTCTGAATACAATGTAATACGATTTTTTTTAAATCGAGACATATCTAGCACGCCGAAAACAATAGAATATCATAACAAACGAGGGTCGTCAAGGAGTTACAATTGCTTGTTTTTTGTGTTAATGTTTCCTCCAACCACCTTAACTAGTAATACCGGTGTTGCTGGTATAGGCGTTAATATTAATAATTGCTTCTGTGATTTTAATGTCATACTCAATGTTAATTGTTATTCCTTGACAACCCTCGTTTGTTATGATATTATATTGTTTTTGGCGTGCTAGATATGTCCCGATTTAACAAATCGTATGACATTGTATTCAGAAAGAAGTCAACAATCCTGTCGAGCAAAAAAATATGGGGGTGTCATTTGAAAAAAAAAAGTAGGGGATGATTACTTAGGGGTGGAAAGGCGTAAAGGGTCATTGAGGGTGCAGCTGCAAAGCCTTAGGGGTATGGTTGAAATTTCCCGAATTTCGTTTGTCTATTTTTTGAAATAACGCGGATATCCCTTGATAAAGAAATCTCGGGACACCATGTATACATATAATAAAAATAACATGCGATGCCACTGCAAAGTCACTTATCGGTGACATAAATATTAAATTAACAATAATAGGTAACTTATGAATAATTCGATACAAATTATATACCTAAAAGTTAATTGTTTACTAGTTTCTAGGATTGGTTGACTATTTACTTAGTTGTCATTTTATAAAATTTTCATCAGTGGCGCATATTTTTCACTTTATTACCTTAATTAATTTTGTTTTAGTGTAGGTACTAAGAAGGCTAATTTTTTTTAATTTTTTTTTTTATTTTAAACACCCCCAATAACGTAGGTAGGTACCTTACCTACCTTCAAGCAAGTACGGGGCTCACAGCAGAAAATGGTCAAGAAATTAGAGTTGGGTTAGTCAAAGCCCAGCCCATCAAGCTTTTATATTCGTCAGACTTCTGTTTCAAAAGGCAGTACGTTTAATGTGATGCTTTTGGAACTAATAGTTTCCTGGTTAAGAAAGTAAAAGAGCTAAGAAATTGGTAAGGCATAAGCAAAAAAATCAACTACTTGTACTTTGTACTTTATATTTCTGTATGTGAGCTAGTTATTGTATGTAGGTACGCAAAATTTTAATATGAAAATAAATTAATAAATGTAATAAATTATCTAAGTATAAGAAGACATATTTGTATAAATGTTTGTACTTAATGGAAATTGTTACAGGGTTTGTTGACGCTTAAGTTACACCAGGCTACGGATATTATTTTTTATTATTAATATAATGAAAAATTAACTTTTAAACGAAAAGATATTAGTAAGAGTCTTCATGAAAGTTAAAATTTGGAATAATTGAAAAAAAATTATTATTATTTCTTATCGTAACCTTTACTTATTTGAGAGAAAGCTGCGAAATATAGATTCAAAAAATGTAGTCTTCAGCGAATTTACAAATATACATACATAAATTATATCTTCATTAATTTTAGTTTTTGTTATTTCCCTAAAAATATTAAATGGGAACAAAAACAGATAATATGAAATATGATTATTCAGTCATTCGTATCGATATCAAGTGTATTTTATATATTTTACGAAGTGTAAACTCTTATACATATTAAACTATACTTCATAGTCTAATAAATAAGTGTATATGGAAAAAGAATGTTGCTTTGTTAATAAACTTTGTGCCAGAATATTGTCTTTTCTTTAAACTCTTAAGAAATATGCTTCTCTTGATGGATGTATAGTGCTTTATAGACGAAACGTCTTGACGTACCTACTCCCTAAAAGTGTGCTATTTATTTATTTTTTCACATTTTAACAGACAGATTATACATAATGACGTCAATCTACATAATATTATATCAGTATAAAAGCATAACAACTATATAACAATAATAATAATAATAATTAATACGAAAATATTGGTATTCCAGCTCCATCAGAAAAATCCCTAATTGAGCGCCATCGTTTACGACTTCTTCTAATGCACATACTGCTCGCTCTAATTGTAGCACATCCAATTTTTACTCTGAGCCAATTCATAATAATGCTATAAGGAATATGCCATTTTTCAACTAGTTGTTCTGCAATTCTTCTGAATAAAGTCTGAAATTCATTTCCAAGAAAACCATCAACCGAAGTAACTAGTTGGGTAAACATGGCATGTCGTCTTTGGTTTGCCAATGTATATTTTTTATTTTTTTCGGATTCGGCTCGATTTATAATGCACTCGGGAGAGAGAGAACTGTAACATGGGGCATCAGTGTCTACAACACGAATATCAAACAATGCCTCAACTTGCGGCTCCCAGACTCCTCGGCATCCCAAATCAGCTTTTAGTGCAGGTTCGTCATTTTTTTTTTCCATTATCTTCAATCATAGGTTCTCGAATACAATTTCCCCATGCAATTTCCATCAAGTCACCTAAAGCATCTCTAATCTCATTATGTCTTCTAATTATTAAACCGCCCAAGCGGCAGTTTAAAGCATGGTCAATTGAAAAATTTTTACCGCATCCATCACATGTGGTTGGCATATTGATTGGGACTCTACCATAACGAATAGCAAGACCATCTCTGAACTCACAAGGGGATAAGTCGCAATTTGATCTTTTGAGAGGTGGACAAGACAACCAAACACCAGTTTTCATTTTCTTGTCTGTTGCTCTCAGGATTGTTCGTTGACGACTAGGTGAAAATTTTTTTCGTGTCCTATCTTTAGAGCGCTCCTTAGAGTGGCATCATGGGTATTCTTATCGAAAGGATTGTAGTTAGACATTGATTCAAGAAGTGTTTTAGTTCCAGTTACTGACGTTTCGTAAGTGATTGTAGCATTTAACACTGGATCAGACATACCAATTCCTCCTTGTTTTAAAGGCAAGTGTAATATTTTACATTCATCCTAATTGACTTCACCTCCAAGGATTGATGGGAAAAGAAGTGTTCGGATTGCATTTCGTAAAGGCTGAAACAAATTTTCATTTTCATATAAAACTCTTTGTAAAAATGTCCATTCAGCCTGTAATGATTTAGTCGCAACCGTATGGGCAGCTTGTGGAAATATGTCAACAACTTCAGCAAGGTTTTTAACACTCTACTCCCTAAGTTTCTTTCATAATTGTATAGGAACATAGGTAGAGGACAGCTTTTCTTAAAAAAAATACGATTTGAAATTTTACGTATAGGTTTTTGATTTACCTACGGTAATTTTTGACGCTATGATGTATTGTTTGGAAGAGAATCACTCCAACCAACCATATACCTGATGAATTACTGAAAACTGATACGGATGGTAGGTACTTCCAAAAAATACAAAATATGAGGATTACCATCTTAATGTGTTTGAAATTAAAAAAAAAAAAGTGTAAACTGATTGAAAAGATATCAAATTACCATAAATACCAGCTTGTGACTGTATACTTTGTTTTTCACCAAAAAACTGAAACCATTTTTGCTCCTGACCTTAGAACCTAAATATAAACAGAAAAACTATAAATTTCATAATATTTACTGTTTGTACCATCTTAATTATTATTAGCCTGACCAGCTTAACACAGCATTCTTGGATTTATTGGAATAAAACAAACTGAGCTTTACACATCCCTGTTGCAAATATAATTTTAATCCCAGAGCAGCGCGAGAGAATTGTATTCTTGGTTGCCTAACGTCTTCTCAGAGTTTGGAGTTATTATACAGGTGACCTTGAAATGAGTTTACAGCTATCTGTCGAATATTCCTCGGGTGAAACTAAGTCGATTTAAATCAACTTATCTAAGACCTAAGTTGCTTGGTTTGGCCGCTAGGGGATGTCAAAATGTTAATTCTGAAATTATTGTTTTTTGCTTATAAAAGCTGAGCCGCTGAAGAGATTTTGATGAAATTTGGTACGACGTTATTGTTTTATAAAACAACAAGTGTGATAGGTACTAGAATTCTTCATGATGTCGACTCGTTGGTGTTAGATTATAGTTTTTTTCATACCCTTCAAATTTCTACGCCAATGGAATTAAAAAAATTTAAATACCCAGCGTAGATTAATCGATTAATTTTCTACAAAAAGGTACTCTTTATAAAAGTCGCCTAACCTTCAATTTTAGAAGACAATCGCATTGGAATGTTGATTTTTTTAGGAAATTTAGATTTTTTTTTCATGGGTTTTTCTTGAGTTAAAACGAATTCACATTTCAACATTCAAATGCGATTTTAAAAGCCAAAATGCGATTTTTAATGTTGAGAGATGAATTAATTTTATTATCTTCCTGTTAAATTAAAAAATCCCCATGAAAAAAATACGAAGTTTCCTACAAAAATCAACATTTAAATGCGACTTTCTTCTAAATTATAAGCTTAGGCGACTTTTATAAAAGTACTTTTTTGCAGAAAATGAACGACTAATCTACTCTCGATATTTTTTTTTTATTTCAATCGCGTAGAAGTTCCAAGGGTGTGAAACCAAAAAAAATCATGATTCAAACCAAGCAACTTTGGCCTTAAAATAAGTTGACTTAAATCGACTTAACTTCACCCGAGGAACATTTGGCTGTAAAGTTTTTTTTTATAATAACCGAGTTTCTTATTCTTTCGCTTCTAATTTGTCTATCACTACCTAAAATATCAAAAGAGTTAATTCACAAAGATTGTGCTCTAACAATTCAAAAAAATCTTCAACAAACTGCAAAATTAATGAAAATACAATTATTAAATTTTTCCCATTTGGTGTTGGTAGGTCCATTTTGGCTGCTATACTGTATACCTACATGAGAAAGCTCTATAGAAACTTTGCCCCGCGCTAAGCTAGAACACATCATGATGTAGGGCCGAAAAAGCATAAGGCATAATAGGGCTTAATAGGGCATTAGACTAAAAGGCAGCCGTTTATTGGACTTTAAGTATCTTTTTCATGTTAAAATTTCCATAACGGTGTCAGATAGCTGAGAGCAAAATTTTGTTACCACAGCAGTAGTCAAAATTAAGTCGGGTCGGACCGTCATGCAATTAAAAGTGATCAAATAAATCCTTTCATCTCATCTAAGTAAGCATTTAGTGAAGAGAAGAAAAACGTTTACTCACAAATAGTAGGTACTTATTTGTGTGTGTACTTACATACAGAATGAAAGTTACAAGGAGAAATCCGTAAAAGACAAAGAAAACGTCTTTCTGTTGCAAATGTTCCTGGTTTTATAAAAATATATTACTGAAGCATTGTTTGGAAATTGCAATCATTTATTGATTGGATTCCTCTGGTGGAACGTTTTTTGGCCAGTTTAAACTTATGCCCCAAATATTAAGCGTATAGTTCAGAGTATACCTACCTACCTATTTTTTTCATTATCAATGTTTCATTCAAATATTGAATGGGAGTGAGATATCTTATTATTGTTACTTTCAATAATACTAATTAAAATCGCTTTGGCTCAGTATATAGACATTAGATAATACCTACACATTGTATAGTCTTCCAGTTAGAAACATAAGCTTATCACAGTTGCAATTTTTGCGTCATGTGTAAATTTCTAATCGCTCAAAACCAGACTAACTTATCATGCAGGTCGCTTTGATTTGTTATCTACTCATTTCATTTCACGTCAATACCAGTTACCTGTTATGACATTTTCGTTTCGTTGGTTGTAATAATTTCAATAATCTACAATGCAGAGATCGTCGACATGTATTCCATGTATAGGTATAGGTCAATCTAAACTCAAACTCATTACTGCTAGACGTCTCTATAGTGAAAGGTATCACTCCCAGCACACCTTATACGCCATACCTCATAACACGTTGCACGTCTTCCTTGTTGTAGGATCAATTATTGTACCGAAAAACTTTCATAAAAACGTTACAGGAAGTTCTGATGTGACTTCATGAGGAAGAGCCGTAATTATGCAAATGTGAATACTAATTGCGAAGCAGAGTGATGGTAAGAACGAATTAAACATAGTAATTATTATATCAATAAATACTATTACCTACTAATAAGGATTAGTAGAAGTTATCGCCTGAGTTTAATTCATTAATTTTGTTTATCTGAGAAAAAAAATTAAAACCGATTTTCAACATTCTATTTTGTCAGAAACATCCCCTACTGTACAAATAAAGTGAATTTTTTTTCTTTTCAAGTACGGTCGTGGATTTTAAATTTGCCGATACGTCATCTTGAAGTGCCTCGGTGGAAGAGTGTTCCTGCTAAATTTTGTTGGATGTCATGAATCACCCTGTATAATATAGGTTTATCTGTAAGTTTTTGAGACACTATGTTAAATAAAATAAACTTTTAAATTTTCGGTACTACTGCTTGAAGAACTACTCTTAAAGTCGTTAAAATGGTGTTACGACTAACAAAATATAAAAAAAGATAGTTAACTTCATAAACTCTTTCAATAGAAAATACAAATTGTTTGTTGAAAGATCTTGAATTCAGGAACATGTCAATAACTTTCTCACTTGTGTGGGAAACTTTCAAGTGCGTGTGTTGTTAAACAGGAGAATCATTCGCCAACCCCAATTAACACATTACCTATACGTTTACGTTAGGCCGGTCCCTTTTCTGACGAACGTTTGCATTCGCTCACATTGCCGGAGAAAGTTCAAGTGTATGGCTGAGAGCTCGGTGGCGAGTTCTCGCTCCCATATGTCATAAAATTTGTTCGACTATGCGAACGAATGCACATTGCACATGAGTGACCGGCTTTACGAAAATTTATTGCAACTTTCATTTGGTTTTCCCTTTGTGGTTTACGCAATGCCAATGATTTCCAATAAACCGTATTTGGTATCCGTAACCTAAAGTGTAACTGAATTTTTGTTAAGTTCAATCGCGAAACATAATTTCGAAGTTATTTCAAAAGTTACGGGTCACTTTTGAATTTTGATGTATCCCTATGCAGATTTTTTTCCATTTGCGATCCCCAGACTTTCTTTCCGGAGGTCTCAGCTTCAAGATCATCTCAACATTGTGAAAATCGATTGGCAACAGTTACAACCGAAAAACTAAAAACGTGAGATTTTTTCAACGCGATCAAAAAGTGATTCCAAGATGTAGGTTTCAATAAACCAATAAAATCTTTAAACCAGAGTTAAAAAATTGCGACAACTTTTTTTTTTATCGAAGGTTTTTTTTGTAAGAGGTGTGTAGCTCGACGCCCTGTTTAGAAGATCGAAATGCATTTAATAGCAGAATTTATGCAAGAAACTATAATACCTACCTATAACCCGTACAGAAAAAATAATCCAAATAAAGGTTTTTTTTCGAGAAGACGTACTTACACCACTATACGAACTCCCATTGATATTTTTGGGTGAGCTATGTTTCAGTTTTGAATTGGTAGGTAGGTTTTGAGAAAGACATAGTCTAAAATATCTGTATAGCACAAAGACCTAAAGGATGAAAACTTTCACTATACAGGGTGAGTCAAATTTGAGCTACATCATTGGGATCTCGGAAGCTTGAATGCTTTAAAAGAATCTGAAAAAAATTCAGGATATTTTCAGTCGATGCTGAAATATCCTGAAAAAAATGGAAAATCGAAATTTCTAATTTTAGCTATAGGTATCGTTTTTATTATTGGAAATTAATAAATTATTTTTTGTGGGTCTTACATACCTAAGTCATTTAAAGCTTCGAAAATTTTTGTAATGTTGAATGGGGAGCTTTTGATGACTGTTGTAAATCTACAAAAATAATTTATTAATTTCCAATAATAAAAAATATATATGGCAAAAATAAGAAATTTTTTTTCAGTTTTTTCAGGATATTTCAGGAGCGACTAAAAATATCCTGAATTTGTTTTCAGATTCTTATTGAGCATAAAATTTAGCAGCTTTTGCCCAAATTTAACCGACTCCGTATCTCTTCTAGTTTCTGAGATCCAAACGATATAGCTCGAATTTGGCTCACCCTCTACAGTGTGATCAGTAACTCGCGCACTCGGAGTATGCTGCGGTAAACTTCACTTTTTAAGAGTGGTTAATTTTTTTACTGCAGTGTTGTAAGTTCTTTTCTTCCAAAGATATGACCGTTTTTTCCTAACTCCAACTAATTTGAAATACTTTTATGGGAAAATTTATTTGTGAAAACACAAACAATAAAAATGACTTAATAGGTTCGATTTTCATTTTTTTAGACTTTTTTTCTTCGTCTACTCTTCTTCAAATTTCTTCATGAGATTAAGTGTAAAAGTTTAAAGCAAACTTAAGGTTCCGTGGAGCAAATTTTTTAATGGTGAAAAAAAGTTGGTGCTAAATTTTACGTTGTTACCTGAATTATGTTAATGACCTATATATCCTCAAACGGATCATCGTGTAATAAGCTATAAATTTTATGACAAGTAATGAGTGGGGAAAAATTGTGTCTTCCTGGAACTATACGCAGTAGAACTTCATGTATCAACTCCTTTTTTAAACAAAATATATTTTCATACAACTTTCATTCAACTTTCCTACCAGACTGTGTATAAAAACAACGCATCCTGGCAACCAAAACAATTCAAAGACCGGTAGAGTATAGCGACCGGCTCCATATTCACCGGTTGCCCATAACCTTGTCTCGCTTTGCCTAGCCATTCTTCCAATCCAACTCACAAAACTCCCAACCGAACGCAACCTTCCATTAGCATTAGCCGTCGGTCGTTCGACGAAGCATCATGTTGTTCGTGCGCGCAGTTTCGCCGCGTCCACGCGCTTCGATTCAAACACGCCGCGGGTAAACCAGTGCAGTGCAACCCTCAATGTCGTTGACGACATGATACAACCATTACAACCCTCAGTGATGACACGGTATTTTGCAACCCCCTAGTGATATTATATTACGACACCTAGTGATGATATGGTAGCAGTGACCGGTGACGATGCCCTTCGTTCAAAGGACGGTCGAGCCGAAGCACCTGAGCAGGTCGCGGTTGTTCGACGATGACGGCAAGCCGCTGGTCGCGGACGAAGAGCTCGACGCGGTTGCTAATAACACCCTGAGCAATGCGCTCAGACAACTCGCCTCGTTGGTGCTGGTTGCCAACGACATCTTCGTCGAGTTGGGAGGACAACTTAGAGAAGTTAGCCAGCGATCCGAAGTCCTCAAGGGCAGGATCACGGTGGTGCAAGGGAAGGTCGAAGGGTTGGATCCTAAGAAGGTCACAGTTCGTAAGTATCTGTTTGAATCTATGTCACGGTCGTTACATCACAGTACAGTATTATACTGACATGTGAGCGTGAAGACCGAGAATAATGGTCAATGAGAATAGTAACACAAACCTATATTTCGTAAACAAAAAAGCAACGAAGAGAAGAAGGTCAATATGCCGAGTCTCGCTCCCCAAAAATTAAGTAATTGACATTATCGCAAAGAAATATACTCTAGAATTTTATTAGGAGTTCTCTTATAGGTAGGAAGGAAGCGTTCTTACTTCTTACCCAGGTGTCTATATTATGTCCAGATGCAAGAGCACCTGCCTGATATAAGGGCAGTCATAGGAGCTGGCGCTCTTAGAATTATACTAAATTCACATCTTGACAAAAACGAACTTTTTTACCTATATTTGACATTAAACAAGAATCAGAAATTCTTGAAGCTTCAGAAATAAAAAGCGAGAGCTCACCATTCCTCTGCCACAACGTTTTGAAGTAAAACCGTCATGTCAATAAGTGCAGAAATCTTGTGCAGGTAGGTTGATAGATATTGATATTGCCAGGCCAGCTCGAATACCAGCTGTACCTACTACAAAACTGATCATTGATCGATTGGTAATCCTGTATCGCTAAATTTTACCCTACCATATAAATAAAAAAAATAAATCCTCCAAATTCCGGTTCGGTAAGTCAGGTCTTTGGTCAGGGTAGTTTTTTTTTTCATTTCAAGGCCATTTTAAGGAAAAAAAACCCTATACTGACCAAAGACCTGACTTACGACGCATTTATTTTTATTTATAGGTATGGTAGGGTAAAATTTAGCGACAGATTGTACAGGATTACCATTTCCATTATATTCCTTTCCCTCTAGTAGAACTGTCGACAAAACAACTTGAGTGGCAAACTTGAGTGGGTCCTGTTGATTAATCTTAAAGCAAACAAAACACGATTCACTCGTTCCAATTTGTTCGATTTTTTTCAGAAAATTTGTAAAATTTGGGAGGCATCACTTTAACTTAGATATAGATATTATCTCCGACGAATCTCTATCATGCGTCGACTTGCATGATGGAACTTGCATTCCTATATGACTAGGAACTACCCTCGGAACTACCATAACATTGATAAGGTCTTCTTCCTGCTTAGTCTCTTTTTTTATTTAATTTTAAAAGCTAGCGGTATAATAAATTTGTGCTTTAATACTATACCGAACATGCCCGGACCGGATTTCACGTTCCTCGTGGGTAAAAATATATTACGGCATTTCCGTTACAATTCCACGTCGTTTTGATATATTTTCATGCAAGTGAAGCTACCTCTTTATTTGTCATATTCGTCTCGTGAGGCGTCCGCCTTTTTGATTAAGTTTGGTCGCTTAGTGACCACTCATCTTCATCACCGCTCACTGCTATTTCAGTGATTTACCCTTTGAAGAGTAGATTCCACTTACACGTGCCATTTGCTGTTGATGTCTGAAAAAAATACGATAAGGGTAATAGGCTTGAAAAAATCCATAGCAAATGATTGGTGTGCTAATAAAATGATGACCAAGATAAGTAATTCCCCTAAAAAAAGCTAAGCTACCCCATTATCGTGGTCAAAATTTATAGTGGAATTAATTTTATAAATATATAAGCCTAGGCACGAAGAGATAATATATAAATAATCAGGAAAACTTCGTACCTACCCATGATCAAAATTAAAAAAAAAAGAATAAGAATCAGTTTTGAAATGGGAGTTAGTTTTTTATATTTCTTCATTATTTCCATAAAATCTGAACGGTATCCAGTTCTGAAATCTGACCGACCAAAAGTTTTATTTCGGTATTTTTGTTGGATGAAATCAACAATTTTGAAAACTTTTTTTAAAGAGGTAGACATTTTGTCTAAGGCGCCATCAAAGTTCCGAGTATGCGTGGATAACCGAGCGCTAGGAATGCGGTATTGAAAGATATGGGGCTTGATGACCGACGAATAATTAAGATAAAATCAGGAAATGCGGATAATTAAAAAAAAGTACCTAATGCACGTATAACGTTGATCAATGATGATTACTTCTTGGATGACTGAAATGTGGTTAATGATGCGTGAAAAAATTATTTGATATCTTTGCTGGGTCACGGATGATTAAAAACGCGAATGTTAAACTGCGAAGAGTGACACGGAAAGCCGCTTCTAGACACTCTCGTTGCAGGAAAATTTTGACTTACTTCTGTTAAGAGAAAAAGCCCTTTTTCTTTTCCTTTAAAAAACTCAAAACTGATTTTGAAAAATTTTATAAATGATAACTATTCTTTTCAAGGGTAATAATATTTAAGAGTAATATTTTTCTGTGTTACTCATGTATAATTGTATGACTTTAATTATTGAATTTTAACTTATTTTCTCTGTCGATGACTTTCTAAATTTTGGTAGTCATTAGGTATTATATAAAAAAATATTAATTATCTATCACTTTTTATGAATAGAGCAATACAAGCGGCGAACGATATCAATTCATCAAGAGCTTCAAAAATTCATCTAGTGCTCGCGTCAGGTTTTTCATATAAGCCCTAAATTAATATTAGTTTTCGCCTTTCTATACTTTTTATTCTGGTCACGCTGTGAAATATCGAAGTGTCAGTAAACTTGGCTGCGGCATAAAATAGTGGTTGAATCTCCCGAGGAATCCCTCGAATAGAAAACTGTTTGAGGTGCAGAAATGCAATTCGTATAAAATTTTATCAAGCTTTTCGAAATGATTTAGACTTATGGAACTTATTCACCTCAAAAAATTATGTTATTCCTTTACCCATCAAAATTTGTCTGCTGAGGTCATGGTGCACTTTGTTTGAACCTAAAATTAGAAAAAACTACGCCCCATTAGGTACGACGTGACGTGATCAAAACCCACACTGAACAAATTAATAACACTAATAATTTTTTAAATCATAAACGAGGGGGTTGTATATTTTTGACTTAATCAGGGTGTCCCATGAAATGACTGCCATAGCCTGGGACTGTGTTGCTGAGGTGATTTCAAAACAAAAATGTCTAATGAACATATAATAATAATAATAATAAACCTTTATTTACGCCGCCAGGCTATATACAGAGTTTGACAACATAATACTTACACTAAATTTAAATTTATTATACAGGGTGTCCCGTATCGTTATGTTCAAATTTTTTGAGCATATAGTAGGCTTAATTTTGAGCCCAAAAAACCCAAAAGTGGCAGGTCTATCTTTACTCGTTACGAAGTTACAGGCCTAAGAAAATTATGACAAGTAAATAACAAAGATTCAACTTTGAAAACCACACAACCACATGTGTTGTGGTTTAGGCTAATAATTTATTGTTATGGTGGAGATATGAGTAAATGTCACCAAAGTAAACATTAGAAGAGGTTCTCCTGCTCATACAAAATGGCATTTGGATTCAAATAAATGGGACACCAGCATATTTCGGAATTGGCGTTTGTAACTAAATTCCAAAAAGCAATTATTATTGGATCGTATTCAGCATGCTGGATCAAGAGATCGGTCGCGAAAAAAGACGAGAAATTAGAACTGTTACTTCTGCAATACGCCTCCGAGCACAAGTTTGTATTCAGCAAGGAATAGGACATTTTTAACACATGATAAACTAAAGATGTGGTCAATAAAATAAGCTTTATGTGGTTTTCAAAATTAAATCTGGTATTTACTAGACATTATTTTCTTAGGCCTCTAACTTCGTAACGAATGCAGATAGATCTGCCACTTTTGGGTTTTTTAGGCTTAGGAATAAGCCTACTATATGCTCAGAAGATTTGAACATAACGATACGGGACACCCTGTATAATAAACTATATAATAAATAAATAAACTACCCGGAACGCTATAATACTTTATGGATCTTTTCATCATATTTGATGTGTTACAGCGTCAGTCCGGATCGAATTATTAATCAACTTACTAATCAGAATACAAATCCTATGAAAGATTTTAAACTTCTTCAGTGTAACGTTATTTTTTATTTATTTATTTAATATGACTGAAATTTTCAATTCCAAAAATTTGAAACCTTTAGTGCAGTCGTTTGTCACTCTGAATTCTCAGCCATAGACTAGAAAAATTCTACTTTTTAGTTAATTTCTTTAAATTTTTCATTAGTGGTAAACGATGGCATATCAACGAATTGGCTGACTTTACACAAGACAATAAAAGGCATGTGGACCAGAGTTCGATTCCCGCTTCAAATCACTAAATAAAATTCCCAATTTTAATACCCAAAATTTAATATGTATTAGAATCAGTAGGTACGTTTCCTAAAATCTAAAATAATGAGACATAAGTTAATTAGACACCCAGTACCTACCATGTATTATGTATTTTCAAGATAAGTGGCACGCCTTTGCCAAGTGCGGATATGTGTACTTGCATTGACACTGTGTAATTATTTATTTAAAGAGAAATATTAAATAAATATTTAAATATGTTGTTGACTGCAAGTGATAAATAATTGAAGACTGAAACAAAAATACCCAAATAGGATAGAATGAATGAGCTTATAAATTTAATTCATAGTTCATGTGCCTTTTCCATTAAATGAAGATAAGATATCAGTGGTTTTACTCAATTTATTATACATTTAGTATTAGTGCCTAATACACTCTTGCCCGTATTCACAAACGATAATTTCCTAAATAATTACGTAATTATTTAAATGAGTGAGATGGAGATATGCAGTTTATTTGCATTAGAATGAGATGGAGATAACTGATTACGTAATTATTTGGTAATTATCGTTTGTGAATACGGGCATCTGATTGCTAAATATTCTTGCATAACGGGCGAGACTCTCTTAAATTTCAAACTGGTTATACCTGGTGAACTACTTACAAACTGTACCTTGAAATTATCTTTGTTTTAAAATAATCGTACCTTGAAATAAAAATAAGTTTATAAGTAATTTTTCATCAGTTAAAAACGAGTTGAAAAATGAAACTTTGAATAAAAACAGTGGAGTTTTCAAAAGTTTCATAGGCTCTAGACTCTGCTATTACAAATAATGGAGACTGGTGACTTGAACTGGTAAGTTCAATTCCTATCATTTTTCCTCAATTTTTTCCAATTTCTTAAATATTCAATTTATTTACCTATAGGTATTAATTAACAAATAAAAAAAGGGCTAACTCCAAGGAATATGCGTGATTTGAAAAAATAAAGGTCTATTTACATCAAACGGCACGGACACGGGCTGGGTGTTCAATAACATGGACGTGCATTTTTATTATTTAATGCATTTTAAATGGGACATTTACATCATTTACATCTGACGGGGACGGGCTGACAACAAAACGTCACTGTCAGATGTAAATGCAGCCAATCAAAATCATTTTATTAATATGAAAATGCACGTTGAACACCCGATTGTGTCCGTGCTGTTAGATGTAAATAGACCTTAAGAGGAAAATACTTCCTAATAGATCGTTCTACTATAAGCCAAATTAATAAATTAAAATGGCGTGGTACTTCTCGTCTATAATAATAATATACAAACCATAGTTCTTCGTGGTATAGTTCAATATCAAGGTATGTATTTCTGGTTTGTCTGCATTCTCCTAAGAATATTTTTCAGGCATTAATGAAAATTCTACTAATTTTATTTAAAGACTATGGGACCTTGCCGGTGGTAACCAATAGGGTGACCCAAGGGGAAGTTCACTCCATGAAAAAATAACCACTTGTATAGGTACTTAATTATTTCCACAATTTTTACTTTATTTCCACTATTTCCAATATCCCCACATTATTTCCCTCATTTTCACTTATTTTGAGTTATGTCCAGTCATTTCGATTTGTGGGTACATTTATTTCCACGAGCTAACACCTCCGAGGGGGAATTCACTCGATGACTAAATCTGGAATTAATTTCACATTATGTACTTATACAATAGGACTAAATTATTGGATTGCCACAATTTTCACCGAGTTTTCACTATTTTCACATTATTTCTTCTATTTATTTACATTTTTTGCACTATTTTTACACCATATTTCCACTATTTCCACATTATTACCACCATTTTCAACTATTTCTAGTTATTTCTGCACTACAAATTTCCAGTCTATTCCATCCCAGTTAAAAGATTGTACTATAGTGAGAAATAAGTGGAAATTATTTAAAAAGACGTGGCAAATGGGTATAATGGAAATAAAATGGATGTAAAATGGAAATAGTGACCGTATAGTGGAAATGGTCAATGTGAAGTGGAAACAGTGAATCTCGTAGTGAACACCGACGTGCAAACCCCCCTCGCTTTGGTGGTAGCAAAATGAAATGACAAAGATCACCTGCTGAATCTGGTATAAAAGACGTTCTGATTCGAAGTTTGGGACAAGATTAATTATTTTGTAATAAAAAATGTTCCAGTCGTATACCTAACAGAATGTGTGAGCAGGTGAAACTTGTGAAATGAGATAATAAAAAAAGAAATGAATGAAAGATTAAAACGTACCTACCTAGGTCTCACAGATTGTATTGGAAACAAATTAGTTTCCACAATGGAATTTAATGATTCTGCATGAATGAACGGAATTAATGAAAATTCAAATACTTTTGGAGTCTTTCCTAAAGAGATATTTAATTAAAAATGTACGTTTGTCAAATAATATTTGTTCCATGAAGTATAAGTAAAGCAATTTTATTAACTAACGTTTGCGGAGAGAAATAATCTTAAAAATTTGCTATCTAATTAAAAAATGGGAAAAAAATATTAAATGAAATGCATACAAATGCTTACAATGAAAGCTGACTTTCATAATAACTAAATAAGTAGTTTGGTGCCATAAACTTTAACAAAGATAAAACTAAAGCGAGGACACATAATACTTTTATTTCGTGTTAATACACATAACTGTAATTTTCATAATTAAATGGCGGAAGATGAAGTAAAGTTGTTCATCTTTCTTTAGTGGGTAATTTGTAGAAGAAGAAATTGATTGCACAACATCCTGGCATTAGAGTTTGTGTAAATTTTCTTTAGAAAGTTTTCTGGTTCAGTTCAAAGAATTATTCTCTTCTCTGCATTCCAGCATTCCAGCGAGTTTATGTTAATGTGATTTATTAATAGCATTCCAAATAGACGAAGTTCAATTTTTCATTTTTCCATATCAAAGAGATAATACACGTTACTATATGGCTGCTCTTACGGTTACAAAATCTATTAAATAAATACAGGAACATGCAGCTTTTTAAGACCTGTTAATACCCCGTAGGTATTAATCTGTTATCTCCAGACACGACTGATAAACTAAGAAGGCAGCTGTGTCTGTTAAACGTCATTTTTAAAGGTCTTGTTAGGCTCAGTGTTCTGCTATTTTACAGTATTTGTTCCGTTCTAAATAAACAAAGATAGTGATAAAGTGTCACGTGGGGGATATTTTTACACACACTAAATACTTTTACCTTACACACATGAGTATAACACCCCTCTTTGCTTCAATGACGCTTTAGATCAGCTGTCGCGTCATGTGAACGCGCTATTTCCTCACCCTAATAAGAAGTTGGGTCCCGCTGATCGCTGATTGTATATCAGTGGCGTTTCAAGTGGGGAAAATACTTTGCTAATACGCTACTTCAATAATAAGCAACTGTTGTTTCTTCAAAGTTACTCTTCAGTAATTTGATAATAAAGTTAGAGGTTGGTATATTTGGATAAAATAAATCAGCAAATTAATTTTTTTTCAAGCATTCTTGATGAGGTCCATCCATCCTGGTTAATTATATTGCTCTATTGATAATTCTATTAATGTTAACTCATCTTAAGCGGCAATTAAGATACTATATTGGGCAAGTTTTAACAGCTCAAAAGATATCCAAATGTGGCCAATCAGGTTTCTTAATTACTAATTGAGACGTTTGAATCTTAACAGTTAGTTGAACAAACGAACCTAGAATCTAGCTCCTATTTTACGGACAACATCTGGTGATTATACCGACACGAAGGCATTTTAAAAGTACATTAATGTCCGCAAATGGGTCGTTTTGGCATTAAAGGTGAACTAAGCTCTTTGATAAACGTGTTGGTATTTTTCTCGAATGATCAAAGACGTTGCATAAACAGTTAATCTGCTCCTGCATTTCCCTGATGTTTAGTTAGAGCCTCGGTTAAAGCCAACGGACAAAATGTTTCAATTTTAATTTAATAATTATTATTATCCATTTTTATTTATTTATTTTAGATATTTTATTTTAGTTTATAATATATCATATCTGATTCTAGTGAAGGATTTTTAATAAAATCTCCAATATTTATCTAACCCAGTTTTCTCTACCTGTGGTTAAATAAATATAAACTTGTCTGATCCATTGACACTTTATAGGTATTAATATCATTTAATTAGAGCTCGTAAAGCTACAAATGAGTCAATAATTTAGGTACCATGCTGCTATTACCTGAAACAAAATATTATCTCATAATCTCGTTCATTTAGACAGACGAAACCCTTTGCAATACTAATGTAAGTCAATTTTTGTCTCGAAATTTCATTCAACACTGGGATCCTTAAAAACTAAAATAAATACGTGCTGTTTCGCCTTTTTTAAGACTCGTCATCAGTTTTGCCTCGCATGATCTATGCAACATGAGACCAGCGAGATTTGTCTGGATGTACATACAGGGTGAGTCATTGATATGGGAAAGCTCGATTGCACCTACACCATTAAAGATATCGAAATGAACCAAAAAGTGCTGTAAATGGGAGGGTAAAGTGCAGTTTGTGAAATTATTTTCAGATACACAGGATGGCCCAATATCGCTGTACGCCATACAACTTTGTAATTTTAAATAGGACACCCTCTATATTATTACATCTTCAGATTATTTGAGAAAAGTCAAAAAGAATGGTTTGCAAAGTTGAAGTTTGTAATGAGCGATTTATGAGTTATAAACAAATGAAAATCGCGATTTTCCATTTTCAAAGCAGCTTATATTGAAAACGGCTCGAGATATGGAAAAACGGTTTACATGTTCCTATCTTAACTTTTCAAGCGGTATCCTATTAGATGGATTAAATTTTTATACAGAGTGGTAAAAAATTTGATTATTTTCATCACCCGGTATAAAAATTTCAGCTACATGATAGGATACCAAATTAAAAATTAAGATAGGGACATGTAAACCGTTTTTCCATATCTCGAGCCGTTTTCAATATAAGCTGCTTTGAAAATGAAAAAATCGCGATTGATTTTCATTTGTTTATAACTCATAAATCGCTCATTACAAACTTCAACTTTACAAACCATTCTTTTTGACTTTTCTCAAACAATATGAAAATGTAATAATATAGTGTGTCCTATTTAAAATAACAAAGTTGTACAGCGATATTGGGCCATCCTGTGTATCTGAAAATAATTTTACAAACTGCACTTTACCCTCCCATTTACAGCACTTTTTGGTTCATTTCGATATCTTTAATGGTATAGGTGCAATCGAGCTTTCCCATATCAATGACTCACCCTGTATGATTAATAATTTAATTTTTGAATTTTGAATGATAATTGTGTTGATTTTTGATATTTTCAATTTTAATGCCTCATATTTTATTTTTAACATTTTATTAGCTTGTATGCAGCTGTTTTCCTTTTTTATTATTATTTTCTTTTTTTATTTATTTCTCTTTTTAAAATAGTTAGAAACTAAACTAATAAGGGAACTCCATTACAAATATTTCAGTTTCCTAGATCAAAAACTACGACCTGAAATAGTGTGACAAGAACTGTTTTTTTCGAGGTTTTTTTGTGAACTTTGAATGAAAAAAATCAAAAGTCCTCCATAAATTCTACCACTACTTGTTTAAATTTTCGTAATTTTCACCTTGCAAGGTAAAGCTATGGGGTTTTGAAAATCGAAAAACTGCTTTTCAGATAGGTACACCCATCAACCATTTACTTGACAGTTTTCAAGTAGTTTGATCATGTTGATCATATTTCAAAGCGCTGCATGCTCGGCTGCACGTAAAAGAGCCTTAAAATCTATCATTGAAATCTCATTCTGGCGCGTAAATATTTTTTTACAATAGTACCTTAGTAAGTTTACTATAGAAATTAATTCAAGGCAATTTTTTAATTTTTTTTTACTACGATTCACATGCATAAAAAAATTGCTCACGTGTTTTACACATAATTTTCATTAATCGTCAAAAGAGTTCATAAATCGCCCTTCTCGGCCCATTTATTTTCATTTAACAAAGAATCATCAGAACGAGAAATCATATAAAATTGTATCGGTATGCTTCAGCTTCAGTAACAGCCTGAAACATTGGAACAGAAGAAGAAAAGATAGCAAATAATTCCGTAGATATGAAAGTTCCTATAAGTACCTATTATATCTACAGCAAGCATAATAATAATTAAATAATAATTGTGAACCATTTTATTCATTATGTGCAACTTATATGGTTTTATGTATTTACTTTGGCAGTTCTCAGAGGAGTTCTGAGATAATTTTGTTTAATTATTATTTGAACTACGCCCGTATGAGGACTTATGATTGACTTTTATTAAGGAATACCAATTAATTTCACTCCCCTGTATCAGTCATTCGATCTGAATTCCTCGCGCGCAATTAAGTGATTCCTTGAGCGTTCCAGGTTCTAGATATGAAAATATTCAAACTGTTTGAAATATACTTTGATTGTAAGGGTACGGCCATACTTGCTCTCCTAAATATAATTAACTTGAAAGTTCTGAAGTATACCTATTGAACTAATAAATATAATATAACCTATGAATAAGTTATAAAATGATTCGCATAGTAATATAGAGATATGTCCGATTGTTTATTTATGAATCTCCAAATACTAACTCGAGTGCATTATCGGAGTAAGAAACTGCAAGGGAACAAAAATTCTGAATTTTATAATTGGTCGAATTGGTCGAGTGGGTTATTGAATTGGAGCTTGGAGCTAAAGAATGCTCAACTTCAACTTTCAAGCGAAGCGTATGGTGGTTTTGCCATAAGTTGCGATCACAGTTGTAACCACTTGTTTTTTTTTTATTTAAATTTGCCTAAATCTTGGGACCCAGCTGATGAGCCACCAATGTCTTCAGTGACGTTGACGGTTAATCCGGGATAGGTATATCCTGTCTGCGGACCGGAGGTAAGCATTCAGTGCATAGACAACACAGCCCTTCACTTTCCGGTCTCCATCAGCGTACATGCTAAGCAACACAAGCAGATTATCCAACCGTCTCATACCATTAACCCCTTATTTAATGACATTATAAGCGAAATGACAGATGCAAAAGCTCATGTATCCTATTAGTATCTACAGATAGCTTGATGTGTATAATATAATACGTATGCGATAATCAGATTTACACAGAACATCCACGAAATACAGCGATGTATTATATTATGTATACTGTTCATACATACCTTTGCTATGTATGTATAACTACATACTAACATGATTTCCCAAAATAGATAATTTAAATTTTGAATTATACTTACAGGTTACAGCTATACCTGCCATGTAGACACATGTAAATGTAACATAAATAAAAAAATAGAATATAAGTGGGTATGTAGAAATGGGGCGAAAAATGTCATGTTACAGATTGATAACGGTAACTGCTATACAGTTTTTTTTGCCTGGAATATCCCCATTCGAAATGATGGACGTAGGAAACAAAATAAGAAAATATTTGACAAGAATTGACAAAATAAGATAATTTGTCCATTACAAGTAGGTACAGTCATTTTCAACTGTGTCAAATTTCATGCAATTTCGCTCAAAAACTCTTTCATTCTTTTGATGAGAGTAATTTTGGTAAAAGTGCCATCAGCTCGGCAATTTAAATTATGTTAAAACTTTTCACATTTCGTAGTACCTACCTAAATATAGGTATCGCTATTTATAGGTAGTTAGGTTCCAACCACTTCCCTGATTCCAGAAATAGGGGTTGATATTGATGATGATGAACAATGGACGCACACCCAGGCTATAAGGGCTGTATCTTTTCCAAAAGTTCCACCCTAAAAGGGACTCGAACTTTAAACTTCTATACAGGATGATTAACAATTCGATGCTCACCATTGGGATCTCGGGAACGGTAGAATATACAGGGTGGGTTAAATTAGAGAAAAGTTGTACAATTTTATGCTTATTAAGAATCTAAAAGAAAATTTATGGAAACTTCAGGCGTTGCTGAAATATCCTGAAAAAACTTAAAAATTGAGATTTCTTATTTCAATCATATTTTTTTTATTATCGAAAAGAAATTAAAATATTTTTGTAGGCTTACATAAGTCGTCAAAAGCTATCATCTGTCATTTCCAAAATTTTCAAGGACTACTAGATCGCAGAGTTTTCATAGTCAACTTTAGTTTTTCTTATGGCCGCCATATTGTTTTTGTCGTGTTATTCGCTATTAAAAAATTCAAGGAAACAATCCATCAAATTCAAAAAAAATTCTTAAAAATTTTATCCTTTATTCGAAAAAAAAAAGAAAACGATTTCACCGAATAACGTCAATATGACGTCGCGACTTGACATTGCTTGACTTATAGGTTTTTTATGACATTCGGTTAAACAAAGGTTATTTTAAAGAAAAATTTTCAAAAAATATATTTTTTTTAATGTGACAGATTACATATTTGTTTCCTTAATTCTTTTAATATTGAAAATCGATCACAGTTTTATACATTCGTGCAAATGTTGATTGTTTTTTTTTTTTGCTAACAAATTGAGTTAAAATATTTTTTTATTTAGTAAAAATCAATTTTGTTGTAAAAAATAAAAACTAAAACGAAAAAAAGCGATAAAAATCGAAAAAAGTCAACTTTGAGCGGCTACATCTCAGTCAGCTTTTATCCAAATATCTTATTTAACTTCATTTTATCTACTTTTTTTCTGCGAAGCATTGTTTGTACCTATCTCGCTGCTCAGAAAAAAATTAATAAACTAAATTAATGTAAAAGAAAATAAAATGCATTTTTTTGTCTTGTTTAATTTTCGGCTAGGTATTTTCGACACAAGAAATTTTTGTAAAATTTTTAAATGAACTATTTCGGTGACAAATTGCGTTATCTACAGAAAATTGTCTATTAACTATACCTGAATTTTTCTTCGTTTTCGAGATATACCTAATTAGGAAACTAAAAGGGGTGCAGTTTCACCCTTATCTCCAATTTCCACCATTTATAATCCTTAATAACCATTCGAAAGGATTCATGCAATAAAAACTCGCTTTTTTGATAGTTCCTTATTTCCCTGTTTAATATTAGGCCTGCATTCAAATTTGTGGGACTAATAAGGTACATTATAAAAATTTTAAATATAAAATTAAAAAAAAAATGTTCTTATATTTTATTCTCAACTAACTTTGTAAATTTAAACCCTCATAGGTATTAACTCCTTTGTGTTATAATAAGACAATAAAGAAACACCTGTTTGTTTCGTGTAACGCCAACTGCAATATTCTTTTCCATAAATACTTATAACGAGTACAGTTTAAACTAATTTGTCTCCCATATGGTGTTTTCCGGTGTCCAACGTATTTTTCAATTTACCAGTTCAACTGATGACATAAAAATTCTTTTATGCCCAATGTTAAGCATGACTAGCTGTAACAGTTGGGCGCCAATTTCTATCTGTCACTTTCAACGGAAAACACTTCTTTATTATTACTTATACTTTCATGCCATTATTAAGTTCGTGTTTGAACAGCTATACCTCTAGGTACTTGATGCATGTGTAGCTTTTATGTTACCAAAGGGGTGTCGTTTATTATAGGTAGTAGGTAATGACGGTTGATGTTAGTATTTTATGCAGGCAGATATTATTTACTAAACACGCTTATACATATTTTAATAATTATTATTATTATTATCAGCGCGTGTTCTTTTAAATCAGTATTAGAGACTCCAATGCTGGTATAAAAGGGTAACCTCGATCATTAAAAATGATGTCAAGTAAATTAGCATTTATTATTAAATTCTATGTTATAATGTTATAAAGATATACACATTAAACACTCTCTTATTCAAAAATATACGAACGTGTCTAAACCAGCTTTAAGTGCCTTTTCAAGGTCATCTCTACTCAAAACCCGTATGGGCTGATGGACATCGTATATATCAAGTTACACCTATGGGAAAGTGACAAAACAAACCTTCAAAGCTGCCTGTTAAAGTCTACCTTGGAAGTTGAACAAGATGGATCCATAATATGTTGCCATATGGGCACAGAAAAATATTAACAAACATAGGTATTATTATAATCGAGGTACCGAATGAAATAAAAAATGTTATATTGGTATTTTTCAGGAAATAAATACATAATTAGGTACTCTAACATCTTGATTGTTAAGATGGTAGCGGTATATGCACATTTCTCACGTATGTATATGGCAACTCTGGATCCACAAAAAAGAATCATGTGTGCACATTCCTTTGTCGGTTAGATTGACTGCCATTGACTATATCCTCGTTTCGAATGTGTGTTTCTCGTTTCTCCTCTCTCATCAGACAGGCCGAAAAGAATCCCAGCAGCACAGGTACTAAATACTAAATAGAAGAATGAAACAGGTTCAAGAATTTTTATTCTGCTCCGAATGCATGGAAACCCGTGGGCACATTGTATAGTACCTACTCATTGACTTTATCTTTTTGTCCGGTTCTGCCCACGTTGAGTTGCGGTACTCATTCAAAAATGATTCGTTATGGCGCATCATTGTGTGTTGATTAAAGAGGAAGTCGTTTGATCACCGAAAAAATCACATTTACCTGACCCCCATTGTAGGTTTTATACGTTATTATGTCTTGTTGGGTTCATATGAATAAACTTCCGCTTTACGCTATGGATTTCATAAATCAATAGGTACTAGAAAATTTATCAAAATAAAGTTACAATCATAATTTATAAAAAATTGAAAAACTTGTTCTCGTTATAATAATAATAATAAACGTTATTCTTTATAGCAGGTGACAATCGGTTATAGGTCCTAGGTATTATAGATATAGATAATTTTACAAAAAAAATATAATTTACCGGGGAGAAAATTATACCTACTTAAGGAGTGAAAAAATCAAATGTTAATCGAGTGACAGTTGTTAGTTATGTCGATTTTTGACATTTAAAAGAGGTTTAGTGATAAAAAGTTACTGAACATATCAACTCATGAATGTTATCTTATACCTACCGTGTGAGCGAAATTTTAAAACTCACGAGGGAGATCATGTTAGAGTTCATTATGAGTCTATCACAGCAGTGTTAATGATAACGATAAAGTTATACATAAACATATTATATTATTATTATATAGGGTGTTGAAATATTTCCGATACCCCCTAGTAAATCCTTAAATGTTGAGTATTGAAAAAAATCAATAAACAGGTTAATTTTACAATTAAATTTACCTTATTCTATTGATGTAAAAATTTTTATATGGGGGTTACTTTTGGCTCAGTCATGACGATATTGCTTATTTATCTATAAATAAATAAATTAAAAATATTAAAATGAAAATAACAGAACATAGGTACATAAGACTTATAGGTAATCTAATGTAATAAAAATAAAAATGAATAAAAAAATTATAAAACTGTTTTTAAATTTTTAAGGATTGACTCAAATTTTAAGGATTCATTGGAGGGTATATACTGTCTACAGTGTAAAATACCCTATAATGAAGAGTACATCAGAAAATTAGATTTTGGTTAGCTGTTCTTTGGGAGGAGGGGTATAATCAGACCAGACCCATGTTTCCGAGATGAATTAATTTTGAAAGATATTTCAGATAAACACCGTTATAATTGGCAAAGCATGAAGCGATTAAATCACATTGTGTGTTTCTATACATACAGTGCTTCCCAAAAGTAACGGATAAATTCGATAAAACGGAAAGCGCTGTTTTTTTGGAAAAATAAAAAAACAGGTCGATTTTGTTCTTGAGTTGTTCAACTTTTGTCATAATATTTGTGTATACAGGGTGATGCACGAAAAAGTGGTGATCGGCATCGGCATTTTTTTAAATGGCAACCCTTATTTTTTCTTCCATTTTTTGATACTTCATTCTATTGCCAATACGGTAATGTAATCAATTTGTAACCTTAAATAAGGAAATTTCTGAGAAAACAGCTTGTGAGTCGAAATTGTGCACTTTTTACTGATGTGAAAATAAAAAATATCAAATAAAAATGACTGTTTCTATGGTAATTTTATAACATCTGTCTACTAAATTAATAAGTCTATTAAATTAAATCTGTTTAATTAAATTTAATTAAATCTATTAAATCTGTCAAAATTAAATTCTTTTCTCCGAAATTTCCTTATTTAACGTTACAAAATGATTACATTACCGTATTGGCAATTGGTTGAAGTATCAAAAAATGGAATAAATAATAAGGGTTGCTATTTAAAAAAATACCGATGACGTCACCACTTTTTCGTGCATCACCCTGTATACACAAATATTATGTCAAAAGTTGAACAACTCAAAAACAAAATCGACCTGTTTTTTTATTTTTTCAAAAAACAGCGCTTTCCGTTTTATCGAATTTATCCGTTACTTTTGGGAAGCACTGTATACCTAATTGGCTAACGCAGCAGCACACATACATATAATACCGAGGCCAATTATGACACTTCTTGCATGAACTTTTTAACTTTTATTATACTTTATTTTTACTTTACAATCTTGCCATTTTTATAATGAATACATTTTTTCAAGAATTCGCTTTCAAATGAAATGAAAAAGTTCTCCGAAACGTAATCACTGAAAGTCTGATTATCATTTAATGTGTATGCATTAGAAAATTCTCTTTAGCAGAGCTTAGAGCTTGTTACTGTTAGTTTAATATGTACATACGTTTCCATTATCTCATGAAGGAAACACTCCAACATTATTTCAGATTTTCCAGTAACAAATAACGTGATTTTTAATTAAACATGATTTTACCTTTCCAGATTAATTTATAATTTTGTTATGTCATGCCGTTGTTACTCTCAAAGGTAACTGAGAAACAGCAGTGCCAGGAATTTACATTTTTTCTCCGCATTTGGCTTAAAAATAATGAAAGCCAAGGTAATGTAATATCGAGCTTCTGCTTCTGAGCGTATAGAAAAACTTTTATTAGATATTATGATTATGAATAATTTTTTACTAAAAACCGTGTATAGGTTTTTTATTTTCGAAGTTTTTAGTGTCATTTTGACATTTATTATTACATGAGAATAATATGTAATTATGTACCTATGTATTAATCAATAAATCATAAGAGTTCCTGCACTTATGAAATTTTCAAATGCTAATGGATAACTTGCATGCATGTCTTGGGTATGTTTGTTGCTATTAGTGCTTAAATGAACAAATTATAAGTATTGCAGTTATTATTGCATCTAATTATGTTTCTATATTATAATTATTCTGGTTTGCGTTTACATGCAACGTGAATTTAATGTTATTTTTGAAAAACTCTTGAAGGAGTTCTTGTTTGTCTAGACCAGAAAATGATATTTTGTTATTTATACCTACGAGAGGCAAATATTTACAGCCAAGGCCAAAAAATTACGTGAATACATACATAGAAAAGCACTTACTGGCCAAGAAGCATGCACATATACTTTGTTTTATGCGATCTACGTATAAGTACATTATAAATTCTGGAAAAAAAAAAAAATACAACAAGCATCACTTTGCAGGGTTCATGTGAAGTGAACTCTACAAATGGGCACTTTCGATAAAATGATACCATGGTAAAAGTTATATTTTTGAAGGAATGCTCGAAAGCAAGTTTCCAAGAATATAGTTTGTCCGTACTTAATAATATTTCAACCTAACTGTTTTCGAGATACATATTAAATTTATTGATAATTGTAGTGGAAGTGTGGAAGAACGACAGAAGTATTATACTTTATGGTGTGTCTACGTAAACAAGTTGGAGTCATACCTATGGAAAACTTTCTTATTACTTATCCATTTTTCTCCTTGAAAAGTTGTGCATGGTCTGAGACCTAAAATTAAAAAATGGACATCAATTTTTGCAGCCGTATACGAGGTTTGTCCAAAAATATGAATTTTGCCAAAGAGTTTGACAATATCAAAAATTATTGTAATAATATTTTTTTAAATCACTTAGCTGCAAGTACTTTTATAATAATTATTGTAAATATTTGAAATTGTTTATTAATTTGTGCAATAAATATTGTGACTTGAAAAAGAGAATATTCTCGAAAGCTCGACAAGCTAAAAAGCGAGCTAAAAAGAGTATCAATTATCCCAATCGACAGAACAACCAATTTTCTCAATTTATTTATTAATTTTATGTGAATTCTATTACCATTTATCAACATTTCTGCGGAAAATAATGTATTTTTTTTTCTAAAATTACTCAAACGGATTATTTCAGATTAGTAAACTAGGACAAGAATGATTGAGCTATTAAATGTAGTTAATTGGTTTATGATTTTATTAATTATTTATAGAGATATAATGAGTTGTTTATGATTTGTAAATATATTGCTTCATTAATAACAATGAAGACAGTTAATTTCTAATATGACTGCTTTATCAAATTGAAATATAATAATCCATTTTTAAAGGTAAGAAATTGTTTTGACTAATTATGGTAAGTACTTAATTAAAATATATTTAAAAAAAATATTAAAGAGCTGTCAAGAAGCCGCCGTTAATTTCATTCCAATCAGCTAAAAATACTTCAGTTCGGAGGTCGTTTAATTAGGAGCCATCTTCACGTGGCTGAGTTTCATGTTGAGAAGTTCATTTAAGGGGAAAATATTTTTGCTGCATCTGGCACGGTTTTACACACACCTCCTCGCCTCGGAGTACGTTCCACTTTTACCGTATTCGCGTGTATTCCAAATATGTATTGTAGTCGTTAACGAAATGCAGAAATTGGAATGCAAACATGTCCAAATTCTTGAATTTATACATGAACAATGGGAAAAAATTTACATGAATAATCACACCCCGTAAAGTCTGTTTCGAAAATGAGATACGGCTCATTTCATCTCGCGGATGAATGTGTAAATGTTTTTTTTTCATGCCATATGGTAAGTATGAAATATCTTTTTCGGAATATATTTGTTTATTTTTTCTGCAAAACACACACATCTTACTTTTCAGCGAAATCATTATTGTTTTTTCAATTATTGTTCTTCAATAATATATAAAGACCGAAAGAACGGCTATAGGTTATTTTTCTTCATATACTTAAATATTGATTTGATATGACTTACAGACCACACAGATCAAGTTTTTACAAGCGTACAGGTCTTCTATATCATCTCCTTATATTTAATTATTCCACTGGATAATAACTCCTGATATAATCATTTAATTTACGAGTACATACTAATAATCGTTCTTTCAAAATTATTATTATGCAATGAGAGAACCGACTGTTAATTGGCTGCATTTGAAGGAACGTATCGTTGTAAATTGAGCCAGTGTGTTGTACACAAACGAATAAACGCATTTCCTGCTTAACTATAATTACATTACTGCCCATCATGCCAAAGATACACTAAAAAGATCATAATAAAAGCAGCTTGTTAAAAGTAATGACACGAGAGTGCATGAGGACCGAGTACAGGACACTCCAATAATATTATACCATATAAAAATTAAGGATGCTCATAAACTTTTCTTGAATTGAACCAATCTCATTGAATTCATTTTTTTTTTTATTCTGATTTTTTTTCAACGCAGGGGGATTTTTTTGATTAAATAATCATTGTAGGTAATGATCCAAGTCTCACTCGTCTTTGATATTGATATAATAACCACACGTTACATAAGTACTCCTTTTATAGGTAGACTATGGACTTTAATGCAAGAGAATGTAATTATTGTGTTGCATATACCTACCTTATGTTTTAATACGTCGTGTAGTTGTAAAGCCATTCATCAATGTTCCCTCTGATGGCTTGCCAAGTACCGCTTTCCTTATACCATACTAGGAGGTAACCACTTCCAAATACATAAACACACCTCAGGAATAATCGGAACCGTCTGTAATTCCTTGGTTCGTGTAGCGTATTTAAATGTTGAGTTTTTACAACTGTACAACTGTACAAGTAAAGGCATCTCCGATAACCATATGGCCATAACATCAGTTAGTATGTGGTCTGACATTGGTAATTTTGATGGAAATCCATATTAGAGGATGTGAGATTTGAAACTAAATTTAACAAATAAGACTTATTATTGGATTCAAGTATTTTTTATAATAATTTTTTAATCACCTAAAGTCACCTAAAGATTATCTCTTTATTAAAAAAAAAAAAAAATTATTCCAAAATTTTTCGTTGCACTTTGTTTCCACTACTTGACTTACTTGGCAAATTTTGTGTCCGTGGATTGAATATATAAAAAGCTCGATGAGCTATATTTTAAGTTTGATGTCCTATACTTTTGATACCTGTAAGCAAAAATTAAGTTAAACCTTACTCCAAAATTTAATATTATAAATTTTTGGCGCCATTTAACATTAAGAGGTATTAGACGCACAGGTTTGTAAAAAACAACAACCTTGGGTCATAGAGAGTTCAAATAATGTTCAAATAATTTCTTAAGAATTTAGATGATTTGACCCTTTCGATTTATTAAGAATTTTAACTCCCAACTTCGTCCTTCGGTACGTCAAATTCAAATCAGTCAAATCAGGAAAATCAAATTTCTGTAAAATTCAAATTGGGGGTCGCAAAAGGCGTGATATACAAGATGAAAGGGTAACCTCTCTGTGAAAATCCAGATCCACTGAACGTTTCCGACATAAATTTTGCGCTTAGGTATCGTTAGGTATTCACGAGAGTATTCATGACGTAACGCCGCTGAATTCATCGAGGAGAAATAGCGCAGTTATAAAAAAATAATTTAAAAAAGTAGGATTTTTTCTATTCCCAGAATCCCTGTTTACGGTGTACTTGCCTCCCATGATCCCCCCTATATGGATTTCAAAAATGTCCAGAAGGAATCTTAATTAATTGAAATTTATGTTTTTAGTCACTGGTGGACGTCATGGGAAATTCCAGGAAGCTCTTGTTAATTTCAGTTTACAGGGAAATAATTTCTTGTTGTCTTTACCGGGACGTTACAAGTAAAAGTGTGTAAACACAAATTTCACATTAATTTTGTTATAAAACCACAAATTTACATTAATAACGCATTTAAAAATGGTTAAGCAGCTGGTTTTATTCAGACAAGATTAGGCTTCTCCGCACAAAGTTATCTTAATTTTTATAGCCCCTGCACTTAAGAACAGTATGTCGTTTCCGCTGTCATAAAACATTCAGCCGTGGCCTATCTCCCAGGTTTAATTTTAATTAAGAACGTAAATAGAAATAAAAAACAAACCGTTTCCTTATAGCAGTACGGGATTCTGGTCTCAGGAATGAGAGTTATTTTTTCTAATAAGATGAACATCGGGTTTGTGTTTGTATACCAAACAGCTTAGGGTAGAAATTAGCCGGGCTACCTTTAAATATGTACGGTCTGTGAGCAGACTACACAAAAAGCGAGATTTCTATACATTCATGTACCTACCTTAATTGAAATTAGGACTCGGGCGGGACCTGGAAATTCTGGGGTAGAGAAATGTTTCAAATTATAAACTTTCATGATACATGTAGGTGTACGTATATGTGTGGATGTTTTATAATGTAATAAAAAACAAAAGAAGTTCCATTTTGTAATAATGAACGCATATTATATATAATGTACCTAGTCCGAGAAGGGAATAGGTATAAAAATCCCATTAAATCTCTTCATATTTTTTATATGCTTTCGCTGTTTGTGTCCTTTGTTTTTGCCTGAAAGTAAACAGGATTAGTAATGCTTGAAAAAAAAATGGCAAACTCTCCAACATAACACAATTTTTTTAACAATGAAAAAAGCTATTTATGTACCTAATAAGTTGTAAAATGGAGGGGCGACGAAAAAATTATTTGCACGGAGGCAGACTCATGAAAAAATTATTTCAAAAACTTTTTTTACGTAAATTCCGTTCACCTGAGAATTTTTAATGAAATTTTAGAATTTCGTACTATCTCTGGAAAGAAATTATTGAAGATATACTATCAAAATTTGATTTTTCATTAATAAAATGAAAATCTTCAACTCTTTTAAGAGCGCGTAATTCCACGTGTGGGTATGTTGAGGAGAAAATTTACAAGAAATAGTTCGTCTTAATATTCAACAGGAATATCATCCCCTGATGTATACAGGGTGTCCCACGACCTGACTGCCATAGCTTAAGGGTAGGTGTAGTTTTTCAAGGCGATTCAGGATCTGGTTTTGAAATTTTCCTGAGGCCCTTCGTTTCGAGTATACAGGGTAATTTACACATAATTACACATGAATTGAAATTCCGAATAAAAAACTAAAAAACTGAATTTTCTTCTCGATTTAGTTTAATGATGCCAAGTATTTTTTTACCACAATTGTAGCATTTTTCACGTAGTTTTAGAAAATGGCACCAAACTTTGAATAAAATGCATACAGGGTGAACTTTTCGACAAAGCCGAAAGATATAAAAAAAAATTAGTACGGCCCTGCAGTTTTCGAATCGGCGAAAAATGCGAGGTATTAAGTGTCATTAGTAGAGCATATCTACAAAATTTCGTTAAATTCGATCAATTCGTTCAAAAGATATCGCTCATCAAAGATTTCGGCAAATTGCACAAATCACCCTGTATAATCGAAACGAAGGGCCTCAGGAAAATTTCAAAACCAGATCCTGAATCGCCTTGAAAAACTGCACCTACCCTTAAGCTATGGCAGTTAGGTCGTGGGACATCCTGTATGTATAACTATAATATCTCCGCAAGAACACGAATTGACTCTGCAACGTGCGGTTAATAAATTTGCATATTTGAGAAAAATTTACATTGTGAATTTATAATTCGCGAGAAATTTGGTTCCAGGGCCTTAGCTCGGCAGAATTAATTGATCGGTCTCCATTCCACCACCATCCACCAAACCAACATAATAAATTAGTCGAGAAATTTTATAATGGCCTGGCGTCTTCAATTATTATTATTGAACACACTGAACTCTGGTTCTGGTAGTTGCGACCGGCCCTGTTTGGCTATGGCGCTATGGCTATGAAGTAATTTAGGATCGTAATATCCGCCTATATGCAATCCACTAAATCAAATCTACATCGGGGCTCTATATCTACTTATATCTCTATCTCTATCTCCAAATACCTCACAATAATAATATAAATAGTATTCCATAATATATCTGTAGATCTAAATGCTTGGAAGTTCTTCCAGAGTTTTATCCAATTACCGAAGCACATCAGAAAAGTGAGTAAAGTTTGAACGATACATTTAAGAGCTTCGTGTTTCAAGAAGAGACGATTCAGGAAAATTCAACAACAAACTCATCAAAACAGATTCATCGTCATATAGCGAACTTCATCTAAATGAGAAATATCCGACATCCAACTTTATGATGGATTCGCCAAATAAGTGAAAGTCTTCAATACAGGGCCGACATTGCTTCCGTCTCATTCTCGCTCATCTTATTATCCAGCGCAATATGAGCCAAGGCCGCCGTTCACTTCTACTAACCAAAACCATAAGCCATCCATTAATAACTCGTACATGGCCGAAGGCATCTCCACTCTCAGAGAGCATTGTTCCAGCCTGAAGAACTCTTTATGTATAGGTCTCGACGTTATTGTTGAGATATGGAACAGATTCCCACCGAGTCAAGAGCCGGAGTTCTTCACGGGCGGGCTCGCAGCAATGCCGTGGAGCCAGTCGAACAGCCCCGGGCGACCTACCGGCTCTTTGACGCGACCGTACGATACTGGAGGTAAAAAGTATGGAACTAATCGGTTCTATTATTATTACGTGGATTGAACGTTATGGATGGAAGAAGCCTTCTAGAATTCAATGTTCTTCGCGCGAAGATTGGGATAGTAGCATTCAGCGAGACCATTAACATTAGATTAAAAGGTTGATGTCTTTTATAACATGCATTGCATGTAACTCTTATTATTATTATTAAAATGGAGATCACTTTGTACATCAAGAAACGATTAAAAGTTTGATCAAGAGAGAACAAGAACAGCATGAAAAAGTTATAATTTTATAACGTAAATCTCTACCTTTTTATTTGGTGTCATAAAAAAAACTTTTTTATTTTTGTGAGTTGTTTGGCGGCAGAGTTATGGATCTGAGTCCTCCTCGTGCGGAAACTTGTCTTGTAGATCATTTGTCGAAATAATAAAGAAGCAAAGGGCGTGAAAACAGTCGTCTTTCGCGGTATTGATTTATGCAAACCAATACTCAACTGTCACCCTTGCATTACTGGATTTTAATAATTTATTTAATCCATGTGTATAATTTTTAGATTTTATTTGACCTTATTGTTGTATTTACAAATCAAAATTCAGTTTTACTGTAGATAAGGTATTATTTTCCAATTTATTCCTCTGCATTTTTTAATTGTTAGTTCCCTATATTATAAGTGAAATTAAAGTCATTCCGCATTAATTTTTTTTTTATTGTTATTCTGATACGTTTAATTTACCTATTAACGTTTAATTTAAAAATAAAGAAAAATAAAATATTACTCAGGCTAGTTAAAAATGCCGGATGGATAAAAACGATGAATCAGCTTCCAAGGACTACGAATCAGCTCCCAGAGAAAGCCAAATCGGCTTCCAGGGAAAGGCTATAAAATCACAGCTCAGTCACTGGATGTTCATAATAAAGCAATAGCAGCGAATCGGTTTCTGCACGGGTATTTTAAAGCCCAATATGACAAAACAATTAAAATGAATATGTAAAGACACGTATAATCCGAGTTGAATAATTTATACGAGAATTATTTATTTTAATAGAAAAATAGAGTAATTAACATGCTTAATATTCAAAATGGTATTAATAATGATACTTATCAACCAGCTTAAAAGTGGAGATGGAAGATATAAAGTAAGAAAATTATCAAAATAGTTTCATTAACCTTTGGCGAAGCTGTGCAAACGCCGGTTGAAAGGTAAAAGGGAAATTTAATTTACAATTCCGGAAGATCTGCGAACTTCAAAAGTATTGACGGAACTAGGAGATGACAATTGGCAGACAGGTAGGTATAAACGACGATCGACTGAGTAGACTGCGACTGTGCGAGGAGTGTTGAGGAAGGTTACCTATAATAATGCGTGAAATGAAAATGAAATAAAGTAATACCACGGAAACTGCAATAACTGTAAAAAATTAAAATATCGATAAAATGGCCCCTGTGACAATGAATTGTAACAATTTTCCATTCCATTTAAATTCTTGTCCTTTTTGTTGTACCCATAGCCATTTATCGTCAAACTTTTTCCGGCGAATAGGGACCCTCGGCGACTTCTACTGGATGTTTCAAATATAAAAACTTGTAAGATTATTGTAATCGATTTTTCGACAAAAGAAAGTCAAATTTTATAACAGGTTTTTTGTTTTTGAGCAGCCCTTTAATAATAAAGTAAATCCTTTAAGTTTTTAAAACTCTTGATTTTCATCGATTAATCACAAAGAATTTTTACTCGCCTGCCTTGTAAATTTTAGAAGGCTCCACCAAGATTCTTGTATCAATTAAGAGCCGGTTGTAACTTCAGAACATTGACGTGTAATATGATTCGAAATGTTTTAAGCCCAAATAACCGGATATTTTTATATTGGTCAAAAAACTGCATTCATCAATTATTACGAGCATCTTTTCTGGAAAATAAAAAATTTAATATCGACTTGAGAAAAATATATTTTAATAATACCTACTGCTTGTTTATCTATACGTACATTACTAGTGACAGAAGTGACAAAATTCATATTTAATAAAGCACCCGTATGAAGCAATGAAATATGAGCTCTAAATGAGTGCCTTATCGTTATAGGCATATTTCACACACTTCAATCCATTGGGAATTTGGGGAAGATTATTCGACACTGACGAGCGAGAAGATTGAAACAGTGATAAAATTTTGACGATATGAAGTTTCTTTTAACCTCACATCATCCATTCAATTTTTCATTCCAGTAGGTTCGATGTTCTGGAAGCCTGATGAACGCACGAACGTCCATCCACTCCATCCGTGTGAAATTCATATTCATAACTCAATACTTCCTGTCCTTAGTATATATTTTCCCACATTTCCCACGCATACCCCCAGACTAATAGCCGAAGCTTTGCGGTGTTATTAGGGAACTCAATTCTAAATATCTCCACCGCTATTAAGGGTTGGAGGGAGGATTAACTGCTCGCATAGTAGAGATGCCATTGTGCAGATCACGCCGAAACCCGGACTCTCATTATCACTTCATTCGCCTATTCATGACAAAAACAATGCTTCCGTCTTAAGTCCTTCCTCCTATAAGTGGGCCTCTACATATTCCCGTCCCGATGGAATATATCAAGCAGACAAAAACCGAGCTATGTTGGGATTATCTTGGACATACTCCACTCATGTTTTCTGGTAGTGTCTATATAATAGAATTGGTTAGAGAATCCTAGCTATGACGTCCGAGATGGGAGACAATTTTCTTGTAAGCTGAGTAAAGAAAGGATTGGTGTTGTCTGCAATAAAGATTTTGCCAGTATAAATTCTCTCTCGCTCGTATAAATAGTGATCTGCTTTGATTATTGGGGTAGCTGGCGCTGGCTCCACAATAACTTCCCAAAGTACATACAGTAGTAGTAGGTGTATAATTTTATTAATTTTACAATTATTAAGGAATATTAATAATACTAATTTTCTAATTGTTAACTTTGACAACAGGTCACTATTATGAATCCTTTCTCTTATATTACATTATTAAGTTGACTTACTTATAATACGACCTGGATCTAGTAGTCGATGCCGTTTCATCCGGAGGTGTCTTATTAAAACTAACATCAGGCTTAAAATTAATGAACACAATGTAGGGGTAGGGATATTATTTGATCTAGCAGATTCATTTGATACATAAATTAACTAAATTTCTTGGCGGTTTCAATGACATCCACCGCCTTACTCCAGATGCAATAAATTGGTTACAATGTCTAAAACCAATATGAACTGAATGGTGTGTCTAGGTTTTTTATGGGGTTTTTCCCTAGACTGGCTGGAAAAGCGAATGCTTCACCATGATATCAACAACTCATCCTTATATTCTACAAACCGTTCTACCCCCCCACAATGATGAAAATTATACAATATTGTACTTATAAATCATATATCCACATCATCCTTATAATTTAAAATGTAATAATTCATACGAAATATATATATTCTATATTATAAATATATATATATTTGATACATTTTTAATATTGATATCTGATGATACGATGATGAGAGTAAGGATTCGTCAAGTCACCATACCTACTGAATTTACGATTCTACCCCACACCTGACACCATGTATACAATTAAGGAATAATTGAATAAGAAATTTTTGAGTTTGTTCATAGATAAGATTTAGTAATTTTGGAATAACTCCAGTAGTAGAGTTCTATTAGGTATACTATTCTGTAAATTCGATTAAAAAAAAGATAACTTTATTATAAATAAAAGTGGGCTGCCCGTGTAACTCGGGTTACAAAATCAATTGCAATCAATTAAATCAAAATTAATTTAATTAATATTTTTTCTGATAGTTCTTTTATTGCATTTTTGTCAAGTCTAAAGCGATTAAAGAAGTCTAATACATTGTTCTTCTACTGTTCAACCAAAGAACACTAATCAATATTCCCAATAGTAATATCCACTGGCAAACCAGGGGAAAGCCATACAATGTAGCACTGATTTTTTACGTGTGATATGAAGGATATGAAGGATATATGATAACGATACATGGTTTATTAGATATATCTGTCATACCTATAAATCGGAAATAAACCGCAAACGTTTAAATTTACGGTAAAAGAACAGAATTTTAAAACGGAAATACCTGCCATATTTATTATTTTAAATGATCTGTGTTATTTTATCCTTTCAATTTTTTTTTATCAATTTAATTTATTCTTATTTCTGTATGAGGTACTTCATTCAGCAGATATTTACTGAAAACAATTTGATTTATTTTGGCTTGTTGGCAATATATAAAATATAAGTTTTGTTGAGATTGTAGCCAATTAATTAGCTCTTTATTTACTCTTTTTTCTTTTTATTAAACCCTTAATAAAAAGTAAATTATTTTTAATTAAAGGATTTAATAGAAAAATAAAAGAGTTAATAAAGAGCTAATTAATTGGCTACAATCTCAACGAAACTTATATTTTATATTTACTCAAACAAAAATGTACATCAAGTCTCATACCTACTATACAGTGCTTTAGATCTTTAGTGTGTCTCATGTAATTTTTTTATCCTTCAAGATAAATAATTCAAAGTAGGTACGTCAGTTGCTGTATAAATACTATTTCTCGACGTGAAGTGTATCGTTTCTAATCCAATATGGCGGCGGGATGCCATCTTGAATTTTTTTAATTGAAAGTATATGGTCTTGTAAAACATAATCGTAAAGGTCTCACAAGGAAGAATATTATCCCAAAGTTTGAAGTCTTAATTTGAAATGAGAACAAAATAGTGACATTAAATTTAATATTTAATTTAATTTTTATTTTATTTATGATATTTAATTACAGTGAAAACCGGATATAACGACATTGAGGGGACCATCAATATGCGGTCGTTATAGCCGATAGTCGTTATAGGCAATTAAATGCATTTTATACTAACTGACACCACATACCACCACATACCACATGATATTATGTATGTAAATTCAAAGGATCAAGAGGTTTAAATTAATAATACGTATATAAAGGCATCACAATTTTCAAATACATATTTATCTACCAAAAATTTATTAATTTTTGAGGATACAGGATTTTGAGGATACATTAATTTTTTATCATGTTCTGAGATCTAAATCACCTCCATTGTCCGATCACGCAATAAAAAACCAAATAAAAACCTGCCCTCGCCCGACGACGGGAAGCGTAAAATTCAGAATTTACAGCATAAACATCCATCGGTCGTTATAACCGACACGATTCCGTGAAAAATCCAAGATCACTACGTCGCTATTACCGATACGTCGCAATAAGCGATGTCGTACTAAACGGTTTCTATGTAAGGTGATTTTTATGAGACTAAACTGGGACTTCAACATTTGGTCGTTATATCCAGAACGTCGTACTAAACGATGTCGTTATAATCGGTTTTCACTGTATATATATCAAATAAATTAATTATTTATAATATTCAATTTATTTTAATTTAATTTAATATTTGAGAAATATTATATCAATAACCTATTACAAAGTTCAATTCCGCCATTTTGTTCTCACTCTAAATTAAAATTTAAAATTTTGGGAGATACTTCACCGTTGTGAGATCTTTACAATGATGTACATTAAAAAAAAAAATCCAAGATGGCACCCCGGCGCCATCTCGACTTCAATAACGAATCACTTTTTAATAGTGCATTACATCGCTATACATTTATATGTCTAATGTCTAACCTGATAATAGTTATGATGCTTTTTGAATTAATTAAATTGATTTGGACTTGGAATGAAAAAAAAAACATTTGATTTGTATAAGTGATTTAAAAATCTGATTGACTTTATTTGGAATATCCCACCCATATACCGTGGATCTGGATTATTGGAATTCCCTGAATTTTAACACGTTGTTTACAGTAACATAAAAGAGCATCAAGAGTTTTAAAATCAAAATCGGGTATTACTGAAATTTGTTTGCACTATGCCTGAGCAATTACAAACATTCCGGTGCCTACATTGGGAAACGAAGCGTATACCTATCGCCTTTGATGTTTGGGAAACTGTTCTCTGTTCGCCATTAAAATTAAATATATCGTAAAAAAATGTTTAGCACATCAAACATACAAAAAAAAATTACTCCAACAAATATACCTATAATTTTGTAGAGATACTCATTAAAGTCTTTCTACGAATGTTTGATAAATTTCTTTCTCAATAGAATTCTTTCTCAAATATCGCAATAATGACACGTAATACCTTGATTGAAGCATTATTATTTTCCTATTTTGTTTGGATGGAAAGTACTTATAAATAGTTAGTAACTTTTATTGATTTGATATCTTTGTATCGACAAATTTTTCTTACTTATTTGGAGCAAACGTCTTCAAATTATAGTCCTGCCTACATACCTCCACCTAGGTACACGAGCATTTCTGCAAGTTGAAACCATTTCACTTTATGAAAAGAGAAACTTTCTTCTCGTGCATTTTAGATTTGTTGCGCATATCAATTAGATGTCTGACTTGCAATCATCAATAATTGTATAAAATGTAACTGCTTAAGTTCCGCAAAGGCGGATCTATTATAGTTTCCTATAACTAAAAAAATCGAGGAACTGGAACTGACTGAAGCAGTATACATAGTTTGATGTATTATAATTTATTTTATACAGTACGTATAAATAACTTGGGGACATATTGAGAATAGGAATATAATAATTATAATTTTTATGCTGTTTTCTGGGGGGTCTCCAATAAAGATTGGGTATAGTTATAGTAATTGTCTCAAAATTTCTTCATAATATTTTTTTAATTATTATGGGAATATACCTTATTTCACTCAGGGCCCATCTAACAGAAAATTTCGAACTAGATCAGTCAGAGTTTGCCACTTCACTTTTACCCGTTCATTGCATTAGTTTTCTTAAGGGTCGAGTCATGTAAAATGATTAAAAAGCAATTTTTAATTTAATTATTTTGGTTGAAAGTTCGTCTTCTTCTTTAGTGTTTACAGCCTTTGGCGCTTAGCAGATACATATTTGGCTAGCACATTATTCATTTTTTTGTTATGCTAAAATCACCAGAGTACTTATTGAAAAGTGTCAGAGATGTCCCATCTCCCGATTGGACTGTTTATTTTATTTTTGGAAATTTTGGGAACTTTTGGGATTTTTATTAGTATCTCAAAGATTCTTTTGGTAAATCCAATATTGGTAAAATTTGGCAGTGTTAATTGTAGTAAGAAGGAACTCTTTCGGTCTTACCCATAGTATTGCCCTCTTAAATATTCCCCTACCCCGAAACACTCTGTATTTTTATTTTGAATTTTAATAAGATTTTTTTGTGATTTTACAATTAATTTCCCTTATTTTTGTTTGTAGGCTAGCTAGTGGTTGTATCCCATTTTTTGCTAGATCAAAGTACAGATCATAGTTTTTAATTTTGTTACTTTAGGCATTCTAGGTGGCTAAAATCAATTCCATTAAAAAATTCCTGGAACTCGTTTCCAATATTGATAAAATCACATTTTTTTATAAAAATTTTTTTATCAAAGTTCTCGACCTAAAAGTATCAAATATTTGATTCGTTGTTGAATAAGCACGACAGAAATCCGGGTCAAAGGCGAACTCTATTGTGTGGCTCACGTCTGTGGATCAACGTCGCGTGTATCTGCCCAGTAAACTTGAATCATGCCAATATATCCGCACATAACAACTTTAATTTAAATTTGTTTGTGTTTGTAATATTTTTGATCACCCCCCACCTCCAAACAAGCGACAGATCTTGCGAAATAGGTTAAAACAAAAAAACTGTTACTCCTCTTTTTTCACACTTATAATACAATCGGCTAAAACATTAAATCAGCACTTCTTTATGTATAACCTACACATTCCCAATATGTACATAATACGCAGTATATAATTTTTTTTTAATACAAAATACCTACTCGTAAATATTATAACAAGTCTATTTAATTTTTTTTTTAAACAAAATTATTTATGTGCTATTTTGATTACAATTTAGCTATACCGCAAAACTCTTGTACACTTATGTCAGTTCTCGCACAGGTGGTCAGATCCTCGAAACAGAAACATCATGAATGTTTTTTTATGTACGCCATCGACATACGTTGGTTATTTAGGGTTTTCTCGTTTGTTCTTTTCAATAACCTTTTTTATATTGGCCGTTTTATACCAGTACACTAGGGATAGTGCGAAGGGCTCACATGTAAAAGGTCGCATCTGCTCGATCCTCTGATTTTATTGTCAAGTGCACCCTTGAAAATGATCCATCCTATTCGTTTATCCATACCTACATGTGAAGTGTAACAACTGTTAATTTTAAACCTATTATTTGGATATACCGATGGTCCAACCCCCGGCAAAGATAATTACCCAATCGTTCTGCATGAAGAAATTAAATCGTTGTGAAAATTTGATAAACAGAATTAACCATTTCATTATTCACAACACATGGGGGGAGTGGACATACAATTTTCTAATAGTACTACACTGTAATTATCACACCACAGAATTTAGTGTCAAATTTCAAAATAGTTGCTGAAGCTGTAACCGACATTATGAAACTGAGTGATCTGTTATTTACGAGCGAATGAAGATTACACAACTTTATCCTAGATATGGAGGTCAATAATCTCTGTATTTAATTTGCCGTGTATTATGTTCCAATATTGCTACAGGAAATGGACTTCCACAGCTCTGATTAGTCTGATTACGTAAGCTTTTGTATGTATTACTTATAGGCAGACCTTTATCAATTTAAATTTATTATAATTTTTTTTTTAGGATTTAGGTTTGACCTTCCAGGAATAATTTCAAAAATATTCAATCAAATAATTCATAGGTACATTACGTATTTGTATAAATTTGGGAAATCTGTTTGATGTTTTCATTTTTTTATTTACTCAGAGTGATATCATAAAGCAAATAACACCATTATTTACTAGCTTTATGTTATGTCTGACAGAGTTCCATTTTATAGCTACATTAAAGAAAAGTCAGATCAGAAGATCGCAAGAAACTTTCATCTTATCGTTTTTATGTTTACGATTCCTTTTATTTGGAATAAGATAAGACAAAATCCATCGCTATCAGCTTTCACAACAATGCATTGATTCTTCTGAATTATTTTATTAATGTGTCTGGAAACAATTTAGAATGTTGCTCATGACATTTATTTGATATGCATGTATAAACCGAGATGTAAACATACCTAAAAATAAATTCTTTAGAATTATCAAAATACAAGAAATATATTTAATATTTTATTACACGATAAAAAAAAACAATTATACAGGGTGTATCTAAATAACACCGAAAAAATTTAGGGGAGGATTCTTTGATAAAAAATAAACAAAAAATTTCCTATTAACGTGTGTCTGGATATGCACCCTTTTTGAGATACAGGGTGTCAAAAAAAGATTGTTTTTCGAGTTTTTTGAAGATATCTCGGGAACCGTATAAGACACAGAATTCAGCTTTTGTACAGATCTTATCATTGATATTAGCAACTATTTTAATGCTAACTACCTTTTTTAAGTATGCCAGTGCCGGAGATTTTTAGGGTTGTGGGGATATTTTTGCCCCTAATATCTGCGACACTGGGCAAATTGATATTTTAAAAGCACACTTTTAACCGTCAATGTTTTCTACACAAAAAGATACTCTTGGTTATAACTGCTAACGTGAGCCATTTTCGAGAAAAACGGGCATTTACGATGAAAAACTGGCTTTGAATGTTTCAAGACAAGTGTCGAAAAATTAACGGCAAAAAAACTTCGCTCATTTCTGAGATCTCCGCTATAATGACACATGAAAAAACTCAGTATTAAAAAAGTAGCTATAAATATCAATGATATGACATTTACAAAAGGTGAGTTTCATATCTCAAACGGTTCCCCAAATATCTTCAAAAAACTGGTAAAATAATCTTTTTTTGACACCCTGTATCTCAAAAAGTGTGCATTTCTAGACACACGTTTATACGAACTTTTTTGTTTATTTTTGACCAAAGAATCAGCTCTTAAATTTTTTCGGTGTTATTTAGATACACCCTGTATACTGAATAATGTCATTCTATCGAAGTTAAAAATAATTAATCACTTGATCAATTTCTGTTCCTCCCATTTTAATTGAAACAACGATTGGAGGTATGATGTATGATACCGAAGGTAGGATGATACCGAAGGTAGGCTTTTTTAGTCGGTGGATTTCAAAGTTTTTTACTTCGCCTTTTTGCAAAAGTTCTTTGGAAGATAGAAAAATTAGAACTTTATTTAGCTGGTGCTCTTGCCTAGTCACCTTTCCAAATTAAAATGATGCAATAGGTGATCTTGTAGTTGTACGGTAATTGTTTCTCATCAGTGACCAAGAAGTTAGATGAAGAACTCAAAAATTAATCTGCTAGCGACGGCGACATTAAAAAAAAATTAGCATTATTTTAAAGACTTTCTTGAAGATAACACTAAATTGTTGATAATAATCTGGTGAATATTAATGGGAAAACAATCTCGTTTAATTAACCGAGTTAGTTCGTTATTTGTTGAAGATATTCCAGGCAATTAGGTAATTACGTCGAAGAAATAGCGTATATAATTTATTTCAAAACGTACTTCAGGCAAGAACGACAAGATTTGAAGTTTATTAATTCACGAAGAATAACGAAAAGAACTTCGCAACTTCTTTAAGGGCGGTAGACACAGGCATATGTCTACCTTAGGTACAATTACCTAAGTAAGTTTTATAACACATTTCGGTAAGATATCTATAAAACAGGTGTACGTTACTCCATTATTCCCGGAGACCAAACCGCCACGCTCGGACATGAAGATGTTCTCGAGCTCGACGCCTGTGTGCCCTTCTTCCTTCCGTCTACCGGGTTCTCGCGTTCTCGCTTTCCAGCCTCCGCGTCTGCCTTTTCCGTTTCCCCAATCAGCGAAGGGCTACGTTATGTTTTCTGGAAGCTATTTGCCAATATTTTGTCACTATCTGCACGCGACATTACACGTCACCTCCACGTAGGTATACTTCCACGTTGGCAAATGACCGGAGCTCTAAAATTCTCCCTTTGCGTAAGGAAAAGATCGTCGAGACTTTTACATCAAGAAAATCATTACCTTTGATGATATAAGATATTCATTAAGATACTTCAACGTACTAAATGCGTTACATTAGTATCAACATTGCTGTTCCTGATATTTCTTTCTCTAATACCTTTGAAAATTTCAAGCGGTTACTTTGATCTCTACAGTCCTCACCGAAAAGTTTGAAAAAATTTAAAATTATGTAATTTTGATATATTATGTCCATATAAAAATTTATTGCCAACTGTTAGAAAGATGAAGACTTCATCCTTCAGCGACGTAAAACCAGAAAAATTATTATTGATTATTAATAATCCCAAGACACCATCAACTTTGGGGCTGTTTCGCAACATTCTCTCGAGAGTACAAATCTCATGCTACTGGAACTTTTTCTCCGTGTGATTTCATATAAAAATGTTTTATCACTGATGTTGAAGGTTTATCATCTTTCACCGTCTTCCCTTTTATTAGATAAACAAGATATAATAAACGTGACCAGGCAACGTACAGAAACCGCAAAACGAATTTATACACCCATTTATACTGCCTCGCGACCCTAAGCTCCAAAGCTCCTATTCCATTCCATGTTTGTGTAAGTCATTAACGTAGGCTAGTCAGTCCTGCCAACACGACGGGATATATGAAATGGGGCGTGCTTTATTTCTGCAAACGCCAAATCAATCCACGTCATACCTATTCCCCAACATTGTTCAGAAGCCGCGGTCCATGGTCACAATGGCTTATGAATTGACTACATAAAAGCTTCAAGTATAGAGGGTCTTTTTCGTATTATTCGTCAGCCACATGGCGAAGTTTCACTTTGATCGATTGTTTAAAAATTATCTATTGTTCATGAATATTCACCTCATCAACAGCATATGTGTTACATTTTCAATTTATATGCAAGTTAGGCACGTAACTTCCAAAAGGACTTGCTCGTTTCAATGCTGCTATGAAAACTACAAACTGAATAATTTATCTTTTATTTACGGATAGATTAACGACTTGGGCTGATCGTTTGCTACCTGAGCCAATGATATCATTAATATTGATGATCATTTTGATAACAGAATGATCATTTAAATCATATTTTTATGGAAACCAAACAAAGTATTGACATTGACTTTGTCACATAAATTTCGGAATACAGTCTGTGAAAAAAAAGCTTTTCCTGAGGAAATATATTTTGTAATTGCAGTTTTCTTCAGCATCGGATAATTAAACTTGAAACTTTTCTAAGCATGTTCTCTCTATTCTTTTTGAGCGTTTATTCTATTTTTAGGTACGATAAATGCACTCTTTATTCAAGTGGATTCTGATTCCACTTCGGATTCCAGAGATATTTTTCAGTTAACTCTTATGAGGTTCTCCACATATAACGAAATATGAGTTATATTGAGCTCATGTGGTGTTGTATTGGCAATAAATTCTGATTTCTCTCCAAGAAAGCATTTTAAACTCAGAAAATTGAACATTTATCATTTTTGTTCTGTGTTTAGAAAACTCTGCAAGTTCTTTCACGCTGTAGTATTTTATACTTAATGGTCCGTTTTAATGAAAGCTCTAAAAATGGGATCCTTATTACATCCTTGGCAAAGCACAGGGAATACTTCGCACATAAATTTCGCTAACACACGATAGTTTGAAGGAAAAATAAAATAATGCAACTTGTTTAGTATTTTAAAAATTTCTGCCATCGTAAAGTGTTCAGCACTTGTTTTTTAATAACTGTATGGTTCGTTTATTTCGGTCATGTAGCAGTCATGTATTAGGTGAAAACAAATTATTGGATATTTTTTGAAAGGGTTTTAATAAGTTCAATAATGAGTATTTTCGGTTTTACAACATTAGTGATTCCGATTCAGATAATCTACTTCTTCGATTAGGCTACAAATGTACTAGGTATATCACGTCACAAAGCTACAATATACACATCCTATTAGGTCAAGGATTATCGCCTTAATCAATTTCTTTTATTGATTTCTTTGTTTAAAATATTTATGGATAGTGGACATTGACGAAGAACAGAAATAGCTCACACCAACTAAAACTCTTCTACCTACTCTTCTCACAGAAGTAAACTTCTATGTTTTTTGTGTTGAGCTGCAAGTGCAAGATCGTCAGTGTATAAAGCTAAGTTGCACCGTTAAATTGCATATCTCTTGATAAATGAGACTTTGTAACTCCGAAAATTGCTTCTGTAATTATAACGTGATGATGCCAAATCTGTTTTGTTCATCTTTTGGCCTCCCGTAATAATTGTGCTACAAGAACTTCTATTATATGAACGTAGGGTATACATATAAAAATAAAATTAATGATACTAAACTTTTTTAAAGATTTCAACCCCGTAATTTCAACTTAAAAGCTAAGCTAAATTATCCTTATCAACACAATCCAAAAAATCCCCCAAATAAATTTACTCAGGTGCTATCGGGCACGTTTTTAGTGTAATCGCTTTCCCGGATTTAATCATGGCAACCTAACCCAAGTGTGAATGGTCAAACAAAACCCTTCACATCAGAAGAGCAAACAACCTCCGTGTGAACCTGGCGGTCTTTCTCTATAAATCTAAACCACCTTTCTATCTCTCTTGGGCTTCTATGAGAATTTGTCGTGGTAGTAGACTTTGTAGAGACCGATATCCGCTCACAGCCACAAGGGCACGATAAATAAGGATTCCCATACTAAATCTGGCAACTCTCGCACATAGGATATCGGAATTAAAGTCAAACAAATCTGATTTGTTTTCTGACGTATGTTTTCTGCGTGAAGTGTGAATGTTTGGATATCAAGCGTCTCTTTTATGTTCAATTCGTTTTCTCTTATTCTTAGATTGTTTTTTTTTTTGTTATATCTCGCTGATGATATAAAAAAATGGTTTAGGTCTTTTCATACTTTTCTGTCATGGACCCAATCTGTTTTTTTTAATCCTTTGTCGATCTTTCTTGTTATTTTTCTTGACTAACTCTGCCATTTTCAATTTTTTGGGTTAAGTGAAGGAAACTAAATTTGTAGGAAATTCAATGTCCTACAATTTTGTTTCTTACAGTTTTTTCTCGTCGATCGATATTTTTTGAATTAAACCGAAAAAAATCTAGAAAGTCATTTGAGAAATACTATGGGATACGTTAATGTGGCCACAGGCCAAATCTTAGACACTCTTGGTCATAGAGCCTCAAAATAAGAAATTCCAAGACATAAATGACTACGAGAATACAATGAAAATAATATTTAAAATACGGGAAGTTGATACCTACTTCCTTAGTTTAACGGAGACACCCTGTATATTATTATATTTTTAAATTGTCTTATAAATTGAATACAGGCGGTTTTCACAATTATTGGGCCTTAGATTGAGTAGGTACTTAGATTGAGTTTATGAGTTATAAACAACTGAAAATCGCAAGTTTTTATATTCTAATGCAAATATCGCAAAACGGCTTACATTATCCCTTTCTTATCTTTTTATATACTATCCTATGATGTAGATGAAATTAAATAAAAACAACTTATTTTTTATAAAATTCAAAATGGCGAACTGATGCGTACCTCTTATTTGTTCGCTATTTTTTGTATTTCAACTACCAGTGACCCCCCACCGCGATCTTACTTATTTTAAAAATAAAGAGAACATGCGCAATACTTAAGAATGTAGAAAATTGGTAACCACCAACAGCCACCAGCTTTTTGGGTTTAGCAATTTTCGACTCTACAACTATGCACACGTATTCAATATCGCCATAATTTAGGTAAAGTTGATGATGGGAAATTTTTTTAAGTTCAAACCTGGGTCCTAAGCTCGTAGAGTATCTAAAGCAGGATTCTGAGATTTTTGAATTGGATGCGAATTTTTGCTAGAAATTCTTCACAACTAAGGACTGACTGAAATGTATCTCACATAAGAAAAAGGGCGCCTTTCTGGAAACCTATTTTTTCATTTTTTTGAAAATCCGCATATTCTTAGATCTCACAGTCATCTTTGCTACCAGCTACTAGAGTTTTTCGATATACCTACTACTAGAGAGAGTCCTTCGATATTCTACTACTAAACTAACGAAACAGTTTACAACAATTCAAACTGCAAAGTCGAGATTTCTTTGGATATTTAAATGTCCATGTGTTTAACCCGGAAGATTTAGTTTAACGTTGTAACACAGACCATACAGACGGCTCTGAGATTTCGGTTTACTTTATAAAGAGGGCCAGTTTTTTGTTTTTATCGTCTCTGTTTGCTCTTTATCATAATATTATCATCGCTATATTAAGTTAATCATGAATAGTGACATGTTTATGAGGATTAATAAACTCGTATCATCCCCAACGACAAGGAAAGAACTTCTGTAATCTGATCTTTCTTAAAAAAAAAAAAATGCCTAGTCTGATAAAATTTATGATGTTACCCCCTTACTTTATATTCACAGTTTTTAAATTAAGTAGCACTTATTCGAAAACTAACTATTCTAGACCTTTAATTTTAAAACAAATATGATGAAAGAAGTATTCTATTAAATGAAGTTTGTTAACAGATTTTTTTAAGTGTGTAGGCTTTCACGGCTGACTTCACTGAAATCATAAATGATTTCACGCTGTTTTTCCGTGGTTCATGGAGATTTGCTCTGAACGTTTCGACTACAACTGCGGTAGACATCAAAAATCTTCACGGACCACTGGTGGATGACAAATGAAAAGTAAATAAATAATAAGTAAATAAATTTATCATCCGGAGATTATTAACATAAATTCGGCAAAACAGCCCGGATTCAATTATGATTTCACATTTTTTTATTGTAACTGTACAGGGTGGGCCAATAAGCGAGGTAAGCGGCTGTATCTCAGAAAATAATGATCGTAGAGAGTTACGGTAAAAAATTTTATAGGTTAAGTGGGCAAGGGAAAATGCTGGAAATTATTTTCAAGTTTCCAAGATGGCTGCCAGAGGGCGTTTGCACCATCTTGAATTACATAAAGTTACATTTCTTGTGATTTTCCCCAATGAATGTAACAAAAAAATATTTGCGTTTTAATGTTAACTTAAAGTCGAACATTTTTTGTAAAAACTATTTTCCTCGATCTTTCGAAATAAAGTGGTGGGGGGTATTTGAATGTTGTTTTAAACAAATGCCTGTAACTTCGAAACGGCTTTAATGATTTTGGATAAATTTGGTATAATTCGAAAGAGCATTTCTTGGGCTTTTAGGTTTCTTGTGATAATGACAGTTGTGACTTACACGGCCGCCGATAGAGGGCGTTATTCGAATTATAACCAAAATATTTGATTTTCTCAAAAAATTTAAATGCAATGATATGACTTTTTTTAGACTAGAAAATAGACAAATGATCAACCAATAAGCCTGCGCAAACCGCATCTTAATATCTTTTTCCTAACTCAAATTATTTAAAAAATACCAAACCAACAAAATTCATATACCCCCATTTAAAAATGCATCGGTCGCTTTCGATAAGAAGGCAAGTAGGTAGTAGGCCATGGAAATAAAAGACAAACTCCTAACTTAAATATTGGCAAGTAACGTCAAACTTCTGTCACACACGCAGCCCACTATTATTGTTGATTGCATATAATTTGAGTACTTTTTAATCAAAATGCTTCTCACAAAATTAAATAATGAAGCCGTTGACATGATTGCGATTTATTTCGAGTGTTTTCAAAATGTAGCTATAGCTGCAAGACAGTACGCGGCACGGTATCCAGATCGCCTTCATTACGGGAGAAGAATGTTTCCGCGCTTGGTACAGCGATTACGCGATACTGGAAGTTTTCGTTGTGCTAAACGTCGCAGGCGTCGCTATGGAAGGACCGAAGAAAATATTATCAATGTCTTGGCTTACATAGAATTTTATAGACATGCAGAAACTAGAACATTGTCTCTAGACTTATGAATTTGTTGCACGGACAACTGTTAGAAATATTTTGAAAGAAGTGAATAATTTTATCTTATTCCAAGTATCTTAGCACATACCCTCAAATACAAATTCAGTGTTATTCTGGTTTTATTATTTTTACTACTGATTATGTTGTTTTCTACTTTTATATTACATACTTACCACATAGTCTTGCACCAGACGCTAAATAAACAAGATTTCGATAATAGATTAAATTATTGTCATAATGGATGCTAGGCATACTTAAGGAAAACGGAAATTTCTTTAGAGAGAAGTGCAGCAGCAGGGACGCTGGAGCCTAAATGTGTGGTGCGGTATCATTGGGGACAGAATTATTGAACTTTACTTTTTTGATCAAGCTTTAACTGGTAACCGCTTCATAGAGTTTTTGATCAACGACTTGCCAATTTTGTTGGAAGATGTGCCACTCGAAACTAGGAGAACTATGCTTCTGCAATTAGATGGTTGTCCGGCACATTATTCAATTAATGTCCGAAACCATATTTACTGGATCTTTCGAGAACGCTGGATAGGAAGGGGAAGCCGATTTCCTTGTCCGGCAAGATCTCCCGACTTGACATGTCTTGATTTTTACTTCTGGGGACGCTTAAAAGACATTGTTTTTCAAACTCCACCAACAACACGAATGGATATGGAAAACAGAATTCGAAACTCAATTCCTCAACTATCAGCGGCAGAAATCGAGGCTGCGGTTCTGCTGACTCAAGAGAGACTGGAACAATGTGTGGAATATGACGGAAGGCAATTTGAACACAGAAGGCATTAATATTTTTTCAAAATGGGCCACAACTTTATTTAAAAGGAAAATCGTTACGAAAACGCGTGAGGAGTTTGGCTTTTGTTTCCATGGCCTCCTAATTGCCTTCTTATCGAAAGCGACCGACGCATTTTTAAATGGGGTTATATGAATTTTGTTGGTTTGGTATTTTTTAAATAATTTGAGTTAGGAAAAAGATATTAAGATGCGGTTTGAGCAAGCTTATTGGTTAATCATTTGTCTATTTTCTAGTCTAAAAAAAGTCATATCATTGCATTTAAATTTTTTGAGAAAATCCAATATTTTGGTTATAATGTCGAATAACGCCCTCTATCGGCGACCGTGTAAATCACAACTGTCATTGTCACAATAAACCTAAAAGCCCAAGAAATGTTCTTTCCAATTATACTAAATTTATTCAAATCATTGAAGCCGTTTCGAAGTTACAGGCATTTGTTTAAAACAACATTCAAATACCCCCCACCACTTTATTTCGAAAGACAGAGAAAAATTGTTTTTACAAAAAATGTTCGACTTTAAGTTAACATTAAAACGGAAATACTTTTTTGTTACATTCATTGGGGAAAATCACAAGAAACGTAACTTTATGTAATTCAAGATGGTGCAAACGCCCTCTGGCAGCCATCTTGGAAACTTGAAAATAATTTCCAGCATTTTCCCTTGCCCACTTAACCTATAAAATTTTTTACCGTAACTCTCTACGGTCATTAGTTTCTGAGATACAGCCGCTTACCTCGCTTATTGGCCCACCCTGTACAAAAAATTACTCAAAGCCTATACCCACTTTGGTTGAAAAATCCTATAGCTTAATCCTATAAAAATCCTACGCCCTTCAATCTCCAAATAATCATCCCCTACTTTTTTTTTATTACAGCCCTAGTTTTTTTTTGCCCGACAGAATTACTGACTTTGTTCTGAATCTGAATGTGATTTTTGAAAATAGTTATACTGAGCTTGCTAAAAATAATTAACCAGGTATCCTAAAAAACCAGAGTTGCCATAAAGCAAAGAAAAAACAAAGCAAAAGAGAACAAAGTAAAAAAGAACACACCTTGACGTCTTTTCAAAATGAAATTATGCTCTCGCCATATAGGTAGGTACAGGGCAGCTGGTAAGTATGGAACCAAGTCTCTGTTGCCAGAACGGTTTCACATATCGCTCTGAAAATTTCAGGGGTCAAATCTGACAATATTGCACATCTTTTGGCATAAAAAAAAATATTTTTTTGCTGAATAATTTTACAATGCGGTCTTGTCATTGTTTGTTTTTTAAAGAAAATTCTAGTTTTAACACTAGTTTCCTAAATTTCCTAGTTTTCTAAATTTCCTAAAGCGGATGATTTTAATTTATTTTTAATGTCAATTTTTGTAATAAAAAAAAATGTATAGAGAATAAATAGACCTTCAAATGATATATCACATGACCTATCATCTCAAAAATCAAGAGGGCGGCCGTATCTAAAAATTATTCGGTGAAAAAATTATTTTTGTGTCGGAAGATGTGCAATATTGCCAGATTTGACCCCTGAAATTTTCAGAACGAAATGTTAAACCATTTTGGCAACAAAGCCTTCGTTCCATATTTAATAACAGCTACCCTGTAGGTACTTTCATTTCCATGGTCACATTTATTGAAGTCAAAGTGTGACAATGGTAAGGAATGGAATGATAACAATACCAATTTGACAGTAGTTTCTCAAAACTAATCCTACTTATACTTCTCGGTCAAAATTGTTGGCATCAGTAACGGGACTTTACTAAAAAAAGGCATTTCGGAGAAACGGCAAGCAGAGTCTCATGTTTGGAGGAAAATTTCCTGTTTGCCCCTTCTCCGAAATCACTTAAATCACTTTTTTTGTAATGTCAGTTGTCTGTCCAAATAATCCAAATTGTTGTCAGTAACAATTTTGATCTTGGATTTTTGTAGTGCTCAGATTTTCAGAAATCGCACAGAACCAAGTCCAGTAATGCTGCCGAGCAAAAAATATACGGGTGTAATTTGAAAGAAAAAAACTTGGGGGAGGTTGAAAAGCGTAAAGTTGTATTGAGAGTGCAGCCGCAAAGCCTGAGGGTAGGTATATTTTAAATTTCAAAAATTTCATTTGTTTCTGTTTTGAAGTAATACATGATAAAAAAAAATGGGACACTCTGTATAATAGGGTGGTATTTTTTCAATCATGTCAATTCCAATGGAACTTTGACAAAACGGCAAAATTTCTTAATGATTCAATGCTATAATCGGCTTATCGTATTCTAGTGCCTGTAAAAATATATCATTATCGTTAAAAAGTTGCTTTTTGAAAGAAATGTAGCCGGTCCCCCTTAATAATAATTGGACGTTCACGCGGGCTCTTTGACGACATTGTTTTGTTATGAACAGTGTAAAACGATACGTGCTGAAAATAACAATCAAGCCAAGTTGCCATTTCATTTTTTGCGCCTTATTTGTAAAGTGAAGAATCAAAATTTTACCTCCTGAATTAAGCAGTTTAATTAACGTAGGTATATAATGTCTCTATAGAAACAGCCAACCCAACAACACCCCTAATTAGGTACGAATAAAATTACACATTACACGTTTACTGAATTTGTGAGGGACATTGAAAATTAACGGACTATTACATAATTCACTGTTCTGTACAATGGAATTAATTGAAATTAATTAGAAGTGTGTCTGACAAGAGCAGCTGCGGAAGAATGATTTGAAAGGAGCTTGATTTATTCCAAATGTTTATCTTCAACAGGGTTTTAATGAAGCGATCATTAACAATTATCGGTATTAATCTTGGATTTAAATGAGCATTTTACACGTAACAAAAGATGTCACAGTGTTAATTTGGATGACAATTATTATAATAAGTAAAAATAGAACATTCATATGAATAATTTCGGATGTTCTCCTCAGTGGAGATTTGCATATTTCTCATTAGAGTTTTCCATTTCTCTTTATACCTACGTGAGTCGTTTAGAGTTTAATTAAAACTTTCATTACAGTCCTAATGTTGTAAGTACCATATGTTCTCTAATAGCATCGCATTTACCTTGTAATACATTTTTCGTTTAACTATAGTCATAAAATTTAAGATAATGGATGCTGCATGGATTTTGAATACATGAGATGATATGAGAAAAATAAGATGAATGCCGTTAAAATCATAATTGCAAATGCTGCAAATTGTTCTTCAATGGTAGAACGAAGCGAACTAGAATATAAGTTTCCGTAAAATTAATAAATTTTGACGGCTTCATATTTTTCACATGGCATTCACGTTTTAGCTACGCGAGAAGAGTTGAAAAGAATCTGCATGCGGTCTCCGAAAGCCAGTCATCGGTATCAATGGGCTTTGTGCGCGGCAGCGAAAATTTGCTATTCCTTCTAGTCAGTGCCTGCGTATTTCCAACACGTGACACGTGACATAATCTGAATATAATAATAATGACGCGTTGTTCGCATAGCACCTACGTCGAGACCTACGTAATAATATGCAGAAATTATCACTGCTTTGTTTTCTTTTTTTTTTCACAGTTGATTCGAGTAACATCATCATCAACAGTGTCTTTATTTGTTACTATTCATACAACCAGTCAGGATGTATGAATCTTTTGTATGAGTTCTGAGAATTTTTTGGGCACTAAAACCTACCTGCTGTGGCTTGTCAGCGGATGTCCGACGAATGTATCCGTTGTGGTGATTAATATGAGATTCGGTCATTAATAACGTAAATAAATACTTTGCCTAATTTATTTTACTATTATTTCAAGGTAGATATACTTCAAATAGAATTATGAAAATACAGTTTGAGAAAATAAACAACAAATTGATATCAACGAGGCGGCAAATCGGTTAATTGGACAACTAAACGACAAAACCTCAAGTGCTCTGGTGAAGAGATATGGCAGACTGATGAGCTGAAATTATAGCGGAACCCAAATGTGGTTTGCCTTCACCAAGCCTTCTGTGGTTGGTTCGTTCAGGGAACTTTATTGCTTATAGTTGGTTTTTCAAAATTGAATTTGTTTATTTCAACCAATTCGCTTCAACATATTCTCTGAGCTCTGCCGCTCTGATGGCTAGCTGGCCGCTCTCGAGCGAGTACCTTGACACTTATATAAATTATTATAAAGAGTACGGAAACTAATATTTCCTCTCTTTCCGATGGGTAGCGATTTAGCAAAGAACAGGCTATGTCTATTCAATATAGTGACTTTTTAGTTAGAAACAAATCTGACAACTGTGGTGGGGCGGTTTCTTGCAGATTACATGGGCGTTACAAAAAAAAGTTTATTTTTTTATTATTTTAAACAATCTTTTTATGCAGTTCTTTTCTTTCACAAGACCGAAGTATCCACAGAAAAGTTATACAAACTGTAACTGATACCACAAAGGGTAACCAAAAAAGACACGTTCGAGGAAAACGACACTAAACCTTCCATACTCTTATGCAATAGAAATCTGTCAATATCCAGGTACTTTAGCCTAGCCCGCGCATCGATAGCTGAGGCCGCGCTCGCAGTGCAGGGCAGTGTATCTAACTATAACTTAGTAAAACAAGACTACGATCGTGCTATTTCGTTTTCTGTTCGAAGGTGTTTGTGTCAAAATCATCGTATATGTGCTGTCCCAGTGATGGTATGAACGTTCGCTGTGGTGATTTCTTTTGTATGTCTTAGTTGTGATTGGCTCTAACTGGTGTTTTTTTTTTATTATTATTTCACCCGCTGAGCTGTGATTGACTTCCATTCGTGAATGTGCGTCTATGATCTTACGGAATGAGGAATTATTATCAAACAGAAATCAAAAATGAACGTTTTATTCAATATTTGAATTTTGATGATTGTTGTTCTGCAAAAAAATACGGAAGCTCTACAGTTATTGGCAACACTGTAGCCAGACTATTATGTGATCAGCTTAAAAATTCAATAAATAACAATTTACGTTATTAGAAACAAAAATGTCGGTAAAGTAGACAGTAGACAAGGTACCTACTTATTATGTATCTTACCACAACAACACTAACGTGTTTAAATTAAAAGAGATTTTGCGGGTTACTAAATAATAAAGTTTACGACCTTAGGAATCATTTCTCCTTTTTATGGTAGGCGATATAATAAAAAGGCTTATAAAGTGGTTTGCGGTGGTATAAAAAGTACACCACAGCCCAGCATCTCCCCAAACGATCGTCTCATATTGAACGAACTAAACTGATGTTCTATTATCTGCTTCTACTAAAACTTGGCAATGCACTGTTAATGTTCCTTTTTATTGCTTTCTGGGCAATATAATTCCATTACGATTAATTTGACTACACGCGTTGAGCAATGAGTTTGGCAGGTTCAAGAAACAGCCAAGAAAGAATGTTCGTAAAACAAACAGGTACAGGGGAAAAGAACCTAATCAAGGTAATAAAAGTAAAGTCATTGGCTGGCCGAATTAGAAACGAGTTTTCTTGCGGAAATTACAGTTTGGTTACAATTTTCTCTGGGTGAGATTTCAAGGGCGCTGTCACACGTTATATACAATTATTATTATTTATTATTCACGCTCACACCTCCCTCTATGATGAGGATATTATCTAACTCTAACATTCTCGGTATTTCCATCAAGTCATTTATAAATGTCGACCAAAACGAACCTAAAACCACGCATCTACATCGACTTCCCTTCTCGGAGAGGTGATGGGTTTTGTAACGCCTCCCATCATTTGAAGTATTCAAGAGGCTTCATCCTCTTGTATTTCAGACGTTTTGAACTGGAAAGAAGCCGCCAAGAAGTCGTAGGACCAGGACACACCTTCACCGTATTTTTAATTAACTGTCTGACTCAGCCAGTTCACGTTATATTACCATCTTGTGGGAGTTGGGTGGCACAGATATGTATCTCATGACCTGTACATACACTTTGTGTACATGATATGTAATATAATATGCACTGTGTAACTTAATGAGTAGTCGCCTTCATTAGCTGCATTAGTAATACTACATACCTGACCTCCCATCGGGAAAATGCGAACGGCTAAACAAAAAAACAATAAAGTGCATAGGATCTTATGTGTTTTTACTATAAGTCGTGTAAATAAGCCAAGTAATTTATAGTTAAGTGCGGCACGTTTTATTGGTTGGTTATTATTACAAGGTGGGTGAGCTTTACTGCAATACGAATTAAATGACCCGAAACTCTCCCCTTCTTGTGCACATGACATGAGTTGTTTATGTTTCCTTGTAACCAGAAAATTTATAGGAGATTTTATTAATATACTTATTATGAGATTTTAATTGGTTTAATTGGAATTTTTATCGTATAATCGTATACAGGAGTGTTTCAGTTCGTACGTTCATAACTCCGACTAACGGTATAAAAATAAGTCCGTTTTTTTTCTGCGACGTGAAAAAAGTATGTAAAAAAAAAATCGTCTGCCAGTTTAAAAATTCAAATTAAAAGTAGATCAACTTTGCGAAATTATTTTCAGTTATCAAATTACGTTTTTCGATGTTTTAACACCGGAGTCTTCTTCTCGCAGAAAAAACTGTAAATTATACACTAGAAAAAAGTACTGTTTCAGCTCTTGATTTATTTATCACCTCCGCTAACGCGCGCTAACGAAATCACATCTCGAGCTAAAATTGCTTTTTTTCCCTTGTATAATAAATAACTATTTTTTTCAATAAAATTTGGCTGTAAAACGTTTTATTTTAGAGATACAGAGTAGTTACTTAGAGAGTAGAAAGAAACGTAGGTATAATGGGAGTTCAAATTCAATTTTCTTAAAAATGATTTGTGAATTTTATTTTATTACGTGAAAAAAATACTTGATAAAGACCTCTAGGTGGCTTAATTTTTGAGTTATTTTGATTTTTCATAATCAAAGTTACATAATAAAAGGTTTAGTTATTAAACAGAAGGAATGGGAGGAGGCGGAATGTTCGTGGTGATCCATGCAGTTGCTTGACCTTCTCGATCACTGGATCTTAATTTTGGATATTTTTGGAGACTATTGAAAAAAATAAAAATAAAGAAAAAATCAGAACATTTACAATTTTAAATATTTATTCGACAGTTTTTTTTTTTCAGATAATAATATAATGCCTGCTAAAAAGTTCACATCATAAGGGAAAAATTTATGTTTTCCAAATGTTTTGACAAAAATTTATGTCGCAAGTTAGTCCTTTTGTAGTTGAAAATTTGAAAAGTTGAAATTTGGTCACATTAGATCCATGATGTGAATTTTAGTTCCAGAGAAAAGAAAATTGCGTTTTTCTAAACTTGAAAATCACAAAAAACAAGATATTTCGAAAATAAAAACTGTTGTGCGGAAAATTGGGACAACACTCGTTGGATATTCACCAAATGTATCGCCAGTTAAGAAAGAAATGAATTCTTTTATGCAGGTGGCCAAAAATGGCGCGGTAACGTTCGAAATTTTGAATTTTGGCGTTTGAAGTTTGGAAGCTTTAAACTCCCATAACTACGCCACTGACTTCGCCTGAAAAATGTATTGTATTTCGAATTGTATTTTTTCCCTTTATGAATGTCAACCTGTAATACCAAAGTTGAGAAAAATATCTTCTATGGTTTAGAAGATATTCAATAAAATTGATTTTTTCTTCAACGACGTATCTCAAATGAAACGTTTTGGTGCATATAGTTTCTTCTTATTATTTTGACTTTCTTAGCAGATTCTCCAGATATTTCTTCCAGAAACATCCTGTATATCATTGAAGCGCTTAGTATACTCGACTTGATATTAGTATACTTGATTTTAAAATTTGGTGATTATTTCACATCTCTTTAGCTATTACCTACGGCTATGACAGAGAGTCCAAGGGAACATAATAAGATTATCCACATCCTGTTTACTCCCAAATTATGTATAATTTTTATTTTGCAAAATTGCCGTGAGTGGGAAAGCTTTTAGCAATTTTAAAATTCGACTGCCTAAATAAATTCACTGAAATTTCACCTTTATTTAAACTGGTTTTACCTATAGGTGAAAGCAACGAAAATAAAATCTCACAGAGTATTGCTTTGTGAAAAATTGATTAGGTAATTAGTCCCCTGACTGGAAAGTATTTAAAAAAATAGTTGTAACCAGTATTATTTGAATAAAGAGGTAAAAAGGTTCCCTGTTGACACAATCGTTTTGATAGCCTCCTAGATATTAAATATTTCTTCAGGAATTGGCACTTAATATGCCACTTTGGGGCCTCATGATGTCTAGGCAGCAAATTGATTTTTTGGAATTATGTAATTTGTCAACTGATTAAGGAGATGAAAATAAAACTTACAAAACGTTAAGGAACTATAATTGGCTCCCAACTTAACTGCATTAAACATAATATTGTACATTAGTCACTTTCGGGAAAAAACTATAGCTAGCTTCATAGGGTAATTTTAATGCGTGGTATCTTGAGCTAGACCAAACAGGGAACATAAAAGGTAAAGCTATTTTTTGGTCGGCAGTATTTATCTTTTTTTTAATTATTTTACTTGTATCAATATTCTGAATTTTTTATTGAATAGGGATCATAAAGTATTTTATTTTATTTTTGAGCGTCGTGTTAGAGGAACTTATGTCGTTGTTAAAGCCGTAAACATAGGAAACACCTATATCCGTATATGCATTAATAATTTAATACGCATTATGCCAGGAGGATGATATAGTGACTCTATGCTCTAGCCATTATAGAAACAATGTTTCTCTGTTTCATAAAACATCTGCTCCCGGGCAAAAAGTCAATTTAGGTCCAAGAGAGCATTCCATGTAGCCACCCCCTATAATAGATCGGCTTGAGATAATACATCTCGTTATCTCTACACCATACTCCATTCTCTGTTTTTCCTTATCTCCTCTCCTGTAGCTAAAATTAATTCTCTCTTAATTTACCGCCTGTATTATTCCCCTAAACTGTATTCATGGGAAATATTACGCTGAATTGATTTTACAAGACAATTTTTCCTATCTCTCATTTTTGAACGTGCAAGATGACTATTTTAGATTCTACTCCTTTGTTTGAAAAGATCGATGAAACATTTCGCGGTTACGTCAACCGAGAAAAAGGCACTATCAAAGTAAGCCCATCTTTCTTAGTATTCAGCTGGCAGTCGCATTCATAAAATATGATCACAAGATCTTTTTGATGGTAAGGAAAGCTATAAACACGGATGCGTGAAATTTTCCTTCAACAAATGCTTCGATAAAAACCTACGGATTCGTCCATCTGGTAGCTTTTGAGGACGATTGATGGTATAGCAGTCCTATTGACATCGTCATGCAAGAACGAATCGGAGCAAATGATTGGAAAATGCGGAAATAAACAAGGAATACTCCACGAGCTCCCTTAGAAGTATAGAGATTCATTTTCTGTTCACTCGCTGAACAAAATGCTTCGAAGTTGAAGTATGACTTAAAAGTTAATGCCCGTCCTGAAAGTTGTTAAGTCTTCATTAATGATTCGGAACTTTCAGACATTATTTCTGCAGGATGATTTTCATAAGAAGTTATGTTTTTCATTGTTTTTTGTCGTTGATTCATGATCATTGATGAGTGAAAAATAAACTTTCGTCATAGTTGTAAACTAATTTTAACTTTTATTAATTATTGAGTAATTGATTCGAAAAAAATGAAACAAGCGTAGTTTTATTAATCCTTCAAAAGGAGACACGTTACAAATAATAATGATTTATACAGTAAGAATAATCTATAACTGTTATATTTAGTTTTCTCTTGTGCATGGAATTCCACATGGATAAACATCATCGACTATGGGTTTATCTAGGTCTATTGTTGCAGATTATGACCGTGACTATACTAGTGTAGTGACAGCATGCAAATTCACATTCCTTGTGTTTAAACTCTTCTTTATTCCACATCAAAGTTGTGTCATCAGTTACTTAATTTCTTTATAAATGTATAAAAAATCAAAAATAATTTCTTATTCCTGATAAATGTCAGGATTAAGTCTACGAGAAATAGACAAGCCTATACCAAGTTCTGCCAATATTTATGATTATAAATCTGTTTGAACATGATGGATGTATCCTGTCAGAATATAAGCAGAAAAACATGACGTCTCATGTTCTAAGAGAGAGTGGAAAGCTGAATACGCTTCTTGAGAACAATGAAAGCTATTTTTCAAAACAATTTACTGAAGCAGTACCTATTAGGAAAACGTCAGTATATTCCAAGTACGATTTTGATCAACTATCACTCCAATCAGAAGCTTTTAGAAAGTTACCTTGGATTTTTTTAAATTCAAAATAGTGAACAGTTTTCAAAAATGATTAGAAAGTTTAAAATTTTAGATGAAGTCACATTTACTCTGCATGACGAGTTGAACACTCGAGTGAAGTTAACGATGAAAAGTTAGCGACGGGAGTTGCTAAACATCCGGCTCGGGCTAGATGATGATTTCATTTCTAGAAACTTATAATCGGCATGCAGTTCTTTCAATTCAAGATAATTTTTAAAGTTGGAAATCTGAACTTATAAAATCCATGTTGGCCGTTCTGGGCCCGGACGAGGCGACGGAGAAAGATCAACCCTATCACGTCTTTGTGAAAACTCGCCTTGTGCGGGCCGAGAACGGCCACCATGGATTTTATAAGTTGCTAGGACTTTTTTATTTTTGCGTGCAAATATTCTCACATGACTTCATGAAGTGGCATTCAAGAAATAAAAGCAGATTAAGTAATGAAATTATCATCTTACCCGAGCCGGATGTTTAGCCACTCCCGTCGCTAACTTTTCGTTGTTAACTTCACCCGAGTCAATTGAACCCATTTCGATATTTAAGTTAACAAGGTCTCAAAGACAACAAAATGTCAACTTGGGTAAATTTAATAGGAACGCAAGTATTACAAGAGCAATTTTATGGATGTAATCAAACTCTGGTATCAGACTGATGGAGCGCCCCCTCATTACATAATTACATATCTCTTAGATGAGATATTTAAGTCGCTGTAGAATGGATGAGCCGTACCTAAACTTGGCAAATGAAAAGGCCAACTTTCCCTTTTTTCATTTTTTTAATGATTGAATGATTCCTTTCCTATTGATTGAAATTTTTTTCTAGTTTTAGGTATAATGTAATAATCTTCTTGGCTTTTGTAACAATATACACCTTTCATGATGTATATTGACTGATCAGCTTGAAAAGCAAAACATCGATGTTTTTGTCTTCACCAGATTATCTAACTACTGGAGTTGTTGCCAGGTCAGGGATCTAGTTTTTAAATTTTATAGAAGTTATACAAGTTTCGAATTTTTCGCTGATGCAATAACATGGTGAAATTGCTAAGTAGGTACAGTGTGGTCCATTTTTTGTTCTTCAGCTACCGTCTAAAATATTTATTTATCGTGCGAATTTACAATCAGAATTTCTCATTTTACTTTTTTTTTTCCTAAAGTCTGCCTAATATCTTTTTTTTTACTTACACGATATCAGAGTTGTGAACTTTCAAAGATGGCCATAGTTAATTAACATTGTAAAGAAAGTTTTTAGTGGTTTTCTGGATTTCAACGTACCTACAAGAACGAAAATGGCATCAAATTGAACCTAAAATACTTCCTAATCGATTGATATCCAAAAAGTTCCACAAAAATGATTATTTTTGATTAAAAAATCTTTTCATTTTGATTCATTTCAAATAAATTTATCAATAGTGAGGGGCCATATCCTGTAGAATGTGTCTTTTTTGATACTGATCGATGAGGAATCATTTTAGGTTCAATTGGCTAGATGCGATTGCATTTCTTAACGTTAAAATTGTGAGAAAGAATGATAAAAAAAGTCCTCAACAATAATTTTAATTCCCTGTGACAACGACCTTTGAAAGTTGACACCCCATAGTCTCTTCGAAAATGCTTGAGTATTAAAATCTATTTTTATGCCAACTATAAGCCGCTCCAGGAAAAAGCTTCTCGTAGTGAAAACACAAAAGATCTAGCTTGAAGAACATTATTGGCTGTATATGAGAGGGGGATGCATGAATACGAGAAGAGGACTACGTATAAGTGCGCGGCACTTTTTTTACAAAGGGTAAGGAATTCAGGAAGTTGCGGTTGGAAGTGCTTCATGTCGATCAAGAAGTATACTACGTATATAATAAAATACATACGTAACAAATAACAATCTATCCTTTCGGTCCTAGACTATTGAAATTCGAGCAGTCACACCATATGATTTTTGCGGTTACCGCGGTCTAGGTATTGTGTTATAATAATACCTGAATGACTCATTCGAATCATGTTATTATAGTAGGTACCCCGAGATCTATTTACATATAATTAGAATTGTAAAACTTAAGCACTAAAGAGGATGTTAAACTATTTCTACGTGGTTTGAATATAAATACATTCGCCAAATAAACTTCGTCTTGAATTTTGACTCATTTATTAATTTTTTTCATAAAATGTATACATACAGGGTGTTATGTAATTGAATGTCAATATTTAAGGGGGTGATTTTTGGGTCCATTTTAAGAAGAAAACTTCATAAGAACGTATGTCCTAAGAGTCTTAACTTTTGAGATACAGGGTGGTAAAGTTTTATTAAAATAAATCATTTTTTCGTAATATCTCTAATACACCGCTCTGTATATTTGAATGAAATTTTGTATACAGGTATTGCGCATCAAGAGGCATTTCTTCATGTACCACGTTTCATTTTATTTCCATTAGTGACGATGGTGCACGATCGTGCAAAATTTTACCGGCATATTTTAGCAGACATTGATGGTACGCCACTGATTTCTGCTCAAATAGAAATTTTTGGAATCCCCATTCATTTCCAAGCAAATTTGATCATTTATTTTTTTTCAATCCGAAGCACGGTTTTCGCCTAAAAAAATAAAATCTGTTTCTCTACATGGTCACACGATTGTCGTTAAATGACAATAAAAAATATAAAAATATGCAGGTAAAATTCCTCACGATCGTTACTAGTGGAAATAAAACGAAATGTGGTATATGAAAAAATTACTCTTGATGAGTAATTTCTGTATACGAAATTTCATTTTTTTTTTTTTATATAATTTATTTGTCTGATCAACAAAACTAATTTTGTTTTACAGGACACAGTTACACAGTTAGATGCCTGACTAAAATAACAATATAAAACATGACGGTATGGGAACAACATAAGGTCCGGGTAATAACATGTGTTTTAAAGATTAATAGTGGTAGGTATAAAAAAGGATGAAATTTCATTAAAATATCCAGAGCGGTATTACAGATATTATGAAAAAATTATTTATTTTTAAAAACTTTACCACCCTGTATCTCAAAAGTTAAGACTTTTAGGACATATGTTCTTATGAAGTTTTCTTCTCAAAATGGACCCAAAAATCACCCCCTTAAATATTGACATTCAATTAAAAAACACCCTGTGTATGCATGCAGGATATAGGTATCAGCTCTTGCTTTGGATATTTATTAGCTTACATACCTGAAGATGCTTCTTCAAAAGTAGCGAAGCACGATAACATTTTAAGCGATTAAAATCGAAGAGAATAATTTTTTTCGAAAAATTTGCACCCCTGGTAAAGCCGACTGCCAAACGAGTCGGTTAAAACTATCCAGTTGGAGCGTACTACAGTCCTCAGTTTCCTCACAAAACGAGAACAAAAAAATTTTTAAACTAAATCCGTCAATTTTCAACTTTGAACGGCCATATCTCGAGAACGCGAATAGGTACGCAGCCTCTTTTTCGAGGCAAATTTTCGACGCTCTGCAAGTTATTGAGCGTGTCAAAGAATCGTTTTGAAAAAATCTACAAAATAAACCTTCTCCCGCGTAAAATGATTTTTCTCCCGTATCTCAAAAACGGGGAGACCTACAGAAGAACAGCTTACAGTTGTGAACATCTCGCACTTTCTATCGTCTGACGGGGAATACATAACCATGCATACAATAATGTATCCAGGATAGTTTCTGGATGAGTATGGCCACGAAAAATTAAATTATTATATAGATAAATAACTTCACTGAAATAAAAAAAATTCTCTTTGAATAGTATTTTTTTCTTAAAGCCACAACCTTTTGAAAATTATAAATACATACAACTTTCAACAATAATTGCGATCCAGTACTAAAATCTTCTTCAGCACATCACAGGCTGCTGCAATTATTGGCCTTACCACATATCACATGGGGTTGAAGTTTGTTTGGCCAAATTGCAACCTGGCAGGACTCGCACAGATATTACTCCTAGAGCTGAAGTGTTTAAATATTTATTGGATTCACTGCATGATAAAAATCCGTAGAAACTTGAAACGATAATAACTATTAACTGCATATAATTATTGTGGGACTCATTAACCTATGAGTGAGCAACACCATAAAAAAAATATAAACTGATCAGCTTATAAAGGTCGACTAAAAAATATCATTTCCATCGCTCGACACTGGCTTCTTCTTCTCCAATAACTGCCGACTAGCTCGCATTTCCTCCACACGTAAGTGGCTATAAAGTGGCTTTCGAATAATGATCCAGAGTTTAGAGCCAAATGCCTACCAGAATTTCCCTCGAACTTTCAGCATGCTAATACCTCATGAAATAGAAGAGGAAACCACAACCGGCTCTTAAACGATTGAAACCTCATTCCGACAAATGAAAGCATGCAGGTCCTTTTAGTTTTGACATGAAAAGTTGTAAAGAGTTTTAAAATATTGTTTTCTTGAAATAGGAATGTATACCTAATATACATATTGTAAGGTACTCTGTTTATTATGTCAAAAAACATTAAACAATCTTCTGTAACTAATCTGGCGGTAGCTTGACTCCTCTGTAACTCTAGCTTTTAAGCTAGGTGGCGCTGGACTGAAGATATTCTCAAAAACGGGTTTTTGGTAACATTTTTCCAATATGGCGCCGCGAGGTCGCAAAATGAATGAGAATTAACTATACAAATCTACCAAATTAGAACTTTTGTTAACCTTTTGTAGCGAAAGCCCTCTTTTATGTCTTCAGTAACTGCACTTTACTACTGCATGCATTTCCCTTTCATGAATGGAGTAAGGATTTTGTGATCCCCACATACAGCATTTTTGATTATTGACAAATCCGTTGAAATGGTAGATAGCACTAGCAGTGTTGTCTGATCATCTTTTTTTAACATAATTATGATATTATAAAATAAATGTTTATAATGTTGATATTTATAATTATGTCTTAACGCAGACCGACAACAGTGCCTTTCTCGAATTTTGACATTTTCTGCCGTAATTCTCATAGTTCTAACTTTGTTTTGTTTCTCATAACGGTGTTATTATTCAGTAGACAGACGACAAGGTACGAGTAGACTGTTCAGAAAATAATCGCTGTGGTAATAGGTGGTGACCCATGTAATAAGTTCTTTAATCACGTTTCATGCTCAGCTATCTATTGAGCGTGGGTACCTACACACTTTCTAAAGAGTCTACTGTCACATGTCTTAGGTATACTTTTAAGATAATCTCCAACAGCTCGATAATTAACTGTTAGATTTATAAATTAAGGTTAATTTTTCGGCTGAAAAAATGAAATCATATTGACTATTTTTTTTTAATAATTTTATAAATGTTCTATCTAGATCAATCAATACTTTTTATTACAAGATTATTATATTACCTTTACGTTATACTACTCTTTGAAGGCTTATATAGTACTGTCTCAATGTATAGTTACTGCCAGAACCTCAAATTGGAACAAGAACAAAAATCCTAGTTCGTTATACTTGTTGACAATATCCAATTATTAGGTACCTAGTCTCTATCTGCAAGAACTATTCTCGTCACAGTTTCTCATCATTAATATCATCAGGTTGAGGTGTTGGGACGACAACGAAACAAACTAAATCTGTAAGCGGAGCATAAGTAATTTAGGCCCATGTAATTAATCTTGTTGGGGGAGATTTCTCCAAGATGTACCGTGGCGGTATCATTGAGCCTCGTTCTGCCATCCGGCGATAAATCAGCCCTTTCCTTGTCTCTTGTCTCCAGTAAACAATGCTAAGAATAAATGACAGCTCCGTCAGCTGTAGCCGATCTCCGCGGATGCCGCAGCTCTTCAGCAAGGGTTTACCTCGTTAAAGGCGCGATTCATCGGTGTATTATGTTAAATGAGCATGCCAGATCCGCGATCGTTGATAAATCTCGCAGTTTATGTCTGGATGATCCGGCATTTAATAAGACAGAAGAGAGGAGACGTCTGTCTGACGACAAAACGGTCCACCTGTGGAGAATATTATGCAGCAATAATTCCATTGAGAATTGTGCAGTATCATAACAAAGTTTACTGCAATAATAATAAATATTAGAAGGAGGCTGCTGCAACTAACTGATGACAATAGGATTAATATGAAGGGAAAATTGCTGGTTCGTTAAATTATTAGGCTAAAACTGGAAAAATTCCTGAACAGGAATAACCATAAATCATTAAGTTACTTGGTCCATTTTAAAGACATTTTAAAGACCTAAGTATAGTAAGATGTGCGAGATATTGAGATAACTTGGTATTTGGTAATAATTGCACTTCCCGTTATAACGAGGCTTGAAAGAATTTCTTTGCAACTTTCAAGAAAATCAGATTTGTGTAGTTGATGAGCAAAAAACTGAAACCTGATTTTTGTGACTAAGTATCCAGAAAATGCTGATGCTTTGTCGTCGTCAATTATTATTGAAAATATAATATTATGGCAAAAATTCCTAGTTGAGTTTTTTAATATTATAATGGCACAGTTTTTATGCTTAATGATGATAATTGAATCCAAGTCAAAGTCGAACCTTTCTTGTTGAAAGTAGCAAAAAATGTCTTGTTTTTACTGGACAATCTGGATATACATATTTTACCAAATTATTTGATTAATTTAATGTCTATAGGGATTGAAATTAATTAACCAGTCTTCCATCAGGTTTAACAAGTCTGGCTTTCGTAAAAGCTTAATGAGGCTTTGAGAAAAAAATGTTTTTATTATATAACTTCCAAACCCGGAGTAAAAGCTCTGAAAAGAAAAATCGTATCCTCAACTGTATTAGATGTTATATAGACATCTTTTACGCAATTTTCCGCATGATATCATCATTATGGAAATTGAAAACAACAATAATATTGCAGTATGTTATTACGTATATATTTTAATGATCCCTGGAGTTGGGAGGAAATGTTAACCAACTCTTAAATCTCGGAATGTTGCTCTGAATGGCACAATAACGGATGCTCTTTACAACGGCAACTTAATTAAGTTTGCTCTAAACGGTTTCCAATTAAACCTGAAAGTAGGAATTGCACACGAGAGGAAATTCCGTCAAAGATTCTCTCCAAACTTGCAGAAGCGAACCCTTGTGACTATTTGCATAAGTAAACAAACAGTTACATGTAAACCAGTTCCTATTTATCATTCAATAGCGGGTGCGGACAATAGAACATATCCGTTAATTATCGTGTTGAAACTTCTGTGGTCTATACATACAATAAATAATTTCCCTTATAAGGGAAATCTTGTATTGATCGTATTATATTAATATAATTTAGATTCACATTTCTTGGCTGAAAATAACATGACATACATTATTATACATTACCTACATTTAGAGCTAACTTTTCTGACAAGAATGGTTATGGAAAATTTGATTTGACGTAGGTAACTTCCAAATGAAAGCAATTGCACGCATGTGACTGGAAAATGTCTTTCAGAATCCGTTTCGTATCATATATTCGCTCTTTGTTTAACCATGCGAGAAAAATTCAGAGTGATAAAAAGAAAACACTCCAGGAAACAACCCAGTCAACAAGAGTGTTCTATTTCATTAGGGTGTCAGATATTTCTTGTGTATCTCACAAAATGTTCTCATTACTCATTACTTCAGAAACTATTAACGTTATTAATTTTTTAAATCGGTTTTGTTAAGAATAATATTGGACAATTAGAACAAATTATTTAAATTATATTTTATGGTGAAAATTAATGTGAGAAAAGTTGGCTTTTTATTAGAGTTAATTAGAGTTAGTTTGACTTGAAGCCTTCCTACCGGAGTCTTTTACCATTAGTAGGTTTTCATTAGCACTTCTTATAATAGTGCTGCACGCGAGGATATACTAGAAAAATTATACCTACAGTAACTTGTTACAAGATCTAAGAAGTATGCAACCTGTTTATGTCTGGTTTAATTATACATAATATATGATTAAAGCTTTCACCAGGCTAGTTCAAAGGGGAGTAAATTGAATATAATAAATGTGTCAAATTGAAAGATATATGCACCAATTTTCAATCTATTTTTGGAAGAAATATACATGAAAAGTTAAGATAGAGACATGTAAGCCATTTTCGTTTTAAATAACTTTGCGGTTTCTATTTGTTGTTTATAAGTCATCATAATTAGGTAGGTAGGTACTCGTTACAAACTTCACTTTAAAAACCATTCTTATTGAATTTTCTTATATGACAATCAGAAAATGTGATAATATATTATAGTGTCCTATTTAAAATAAAAACTTTGATATTTTTGGCAATTTTTTTTTATTTCCTCCAGAAAATTTTCAATACAATCGATCACTCCGTATATATGAAATAAATACAATATTCCATTATATATATTGGACACCCTGTATAAGGCAATAGAGACATTTGCAATTTTCATTCGTTATTTTTATAGTGATGAGTTGTATCCCAAAATGGGGTGAATTTGCATATAACGGTCAGTTCTGTGTTGTACTTCCACCCCTCTGCAGAAACAATGGTTGGATATGAAGATCGAGCACACCGAACGAGTTGTGCACAATAATGGTCAGTCTTTTTTACGAAGGGATAGTTAGCTTGCATATACCGAATAAAGAGAACACGTAGGGATCTACAACATGGTGCATCTGGCCCTTACGTGAGGATTAGTAATTAATGACCGTGTGGAGGAAAACAAGTTCGGGCAGGTGTGCTGTAAACCTTAATTTTCCCCGATTTTTGTTTCGTGTTTACTATTAGGGGGATAAAATCTATAGCTAATTTCGTTTAGCTCTCATCCTGGTTTTGAATAATTTAATCGACAAGATGAAAATTTATTTTCGTTTTACAGTAATGTCGGGAAAATAGGTGTGGTGTTATATTTTTTTTTTAAGTTTCTGTATCTTTATTTTATCAAAAGATATTAATTATCAATCTCTGGAGATTATAATATATTATATACTTACATAACATATTGAAACAATTTATTGATGAGCAGATTAAATAAATAGTTTCAACTATAAGAAGATTTAATATTAATGATGATGATAAGGGTGAAATATACATGGCAGTATGCAGCAGTACCCGTATGTATCTACTTAAACTTAGGTACCTGTAATAAATTTATTTAAGTATGTATGCACAATAATTTATTGACTCGTTATGTTGTGTACCAGGTTCTATTTATCTCTGTTATTATTACTTATTTTATGGTTAGGTACCTATATAAGTCAATAGTTAGATTTATGTATGTACATGGTGGTCCATCACTTATTCCCACCCCCAAAATAGAGGTTATTTTAATGATAAAACCGTTAAAACCTTGAAACTTTGAGGATTCGTGTAAGAAATCAATACAGGACCGTAGAATGTATAATCAGATTAATTTTTTTTTTCGGCTATCAGCGGTAAAAAACTGTAATGTGGTGGTAAAGAAGCCAAAAAAAAAAGATTTTTTTTCAATACATCGACAGAAATCAATTAATAAAATCAACACCACTGAAAAGAAATTTCAAAAAACTAATTGCTAGGCTTCAATTAAATAAAATACATAAACTATGGAAATGATAGGTAGAATGATTGATATATGGCAGTAATAAAAGTGACCAACAATCTGAATGGGGTACCATAAATTTTATAAATATACTGTCAGCAGAAGAAGAAAGCCCATTCGAGTTCAATGGTACACTACATTGAGGACTGTTTACTTAAGGCAACTTAAGGATTTATGGTCGATAACTACCGTTTTCAGATTATTGGTCACTTTTGTTACTACCATTTAAGTTTCTCTACCTTTGAGTTTCTTTATCCATGTCATTTCCATATGTATTTTATTTCATTGAAGCCTTGTAATTAGTTTTTTAATATTTCTTTTCAGCGATTTTGATTTTATTAATCGATTTAGAAAAAAAATTAGAAAATGAAATTTTTTTCTTCATTAACATAAATTAAAGTAACTTCATTAGAACCTTTTCAATATAATATTTCCCATTCCTATTACTCAAGGCTTAAGCCGGACATACATTACCTAGGTCCCGATTTTAATATGGATTCGAATTCTTTATAATAATTATAAGGAAAAAAAACCAGATAATCCTGTTTCAGAATTTAAGTTTCGTGATGTATTTAACACTGTGATTCTTTACAAAATAAATTAAAATACGAAATAGATGATGGAAAAAACAGGAACTAAATTTTCAACTAGAACTTCATCAACGCAAAGCCCAACCAACGCGATGCCATGAATCTAGATGCCAAAATTTCACAGGGAAGTTACAATTATTACAGCGGTTGATCTGATGAAAACATTGCCTACGCCTGTCATCTTTACCGGCTTAACCTATTATAAAAGGCAATTATGGATATACTTGGAGTACACAATTTGCAGAGTAATGAAGCCACGATGTTTGTATGGGATGAATCTGTAGCTTCTCGTGGAGCCCAAGAAATTGGATCATGCCTGATGATTATTTTAAACATAGTGTGAAAACCAAGAACAAGAAAGTTATAATATATTCTGGAGGGTTGCGGAGGTCAGAACAGAAATATTAAAATGGGTTTAATTTGCCATTTTTGTTCAATCTCCGTAATTTACGGTGGAAGAAATTCAACATTAGTTTTTAGTAAGCGGCCATTCGTTTTTAGTTTTAGTATGCGAGAGAGACTTGGTGTAATTGAAAAAAATCTTTCCCAATATTTATGTTCCTAATGATTGGGTGGACGATTACAAAGAATGCAAAGAGAAACAAATCATTTAAAGTTGTTCTAATGGAAAAAGGAAACTTTTATTCTACTGTCTCTTTAGAAAAACTAATTACAAACAGAAAGATAAGTTTAGATTCTACAAAAGTTAAAAATGCACGGTATTATAACAAAAAAAAAGAGGATACATTTATAATTTATTTTAAATATGGGGTAAGCGACATTAGTACCTCTGCTTTGCTTTAATTATACTTACAGGAAACTGTGTAACTGTCGCGAAAAAGAAAGATCTTCTATGTTAATTGAGTTTATTCCACCAATTTATCAGAATTTTTTTCACTCACTAAAGTGTTCATGCAGCAGCACTCCAATTGGTAAAAATATTCATCATATTATTTTCAAAATATTTTCCTTTTACACCAGGTTTTTATACAACGAGAGATCCATGATAAAGTCGTATAGGTACTTATGCAGCGTGGCATTTCAAAGGCTGAATTATTTTTTTAACGAAGCTAGAATTTCGCATGAAACTTAAAAGGCAATCTGAATAAACGAAACGTGACCTAAGATATTATGATGTACATACAAAACACAAAGATAAAAATACACCTTTCACTTCCTGCAAGTCACGCAAATGAAGACATTGTCCGAAGAACATTTTAAGCAATCGAGTTGAGTTTATCAAAACAAAAAACAGTTTCTTGTTTGTATAAAATAAACAATACAAATTATCATGTCAAAATAAACTTTTATCGTAAAAAGAATTATTTGATTACTTAATTATCAACCTCGATGATTTTTTTCTTTAAAAATAATTCCATATTATCGTTTTGAAAATACCAAATTTAATTTTTAATACTTCACAAAACAACACTTTTCATTTAATTAAAAATACCGAGCTGCTGAATTTTCTAAAAAAAAAAGTTTCAACGTTCCAAGAATCTCGTTTTCCATTCAATTTTTACGTACAAACATATTTCAAATCAGAAGGAATGGCTGCATTAATATTTTTTTTAATCTTTGCTACATGTTTTTATTATATCATTTTATGTATGTATTTGTATAAGTTAAATAATTAATACTTTTTTATTTTATTTCAGGTAAGTACCTATTTTATTGCGTCCACTATTACTCTGATGGCAAGTTTAAATGAGGTATGTACTTATATAAATATTCATATATTATGGTTTTACTTATTAATAAAGCATTTATCATTTAATTATTCTTATATTTCTTTTACAAGATTTCATATACATACACGAGACACTAATCAGTTAGCAACCATTTACTTGGTGACCCGTTTATAAACACCCAAAAAGAGCAATTATTACATTCCTTGTTTTCAATTTAAATTTTTTGATAAAGTAATGAATAATAATTGTATCAACAAGAATGTCAATAAACCTATTATTAATCATGTTAATAGTTTCTTAAACGTTATAAATAGACATTCAATTATTAAGGAATGATGATCCTCTTTTTAGCTATGAGCAATATGAACAACAGAGGGTTCTTTTTTTATCGTATTGTCACTGATTTGAGGGTTCTAAATGTAATATAACTACAAGTGATCTTTATTAAATTTGCTTTATTAACAAGGTGTGACAGTTTTAATAGAGAGTTATTACATTTACGTTAATAAACGACAAGCAGATTATCTGTATGATTGTCTACGGTGTGAATGGAATAAATGAATGAAAATCTGAGTCATATAATTATTACGAGTAGTCTTGGTCTTGGTCTAATGAGAAGATAATTTGAGGTCTGACTTGGTATAAGTACATACGAAGAAAAAAACCTCTAATTTGAACATTAAATTTACATGACATTATAAAGTTAGTTTTACGATGAAGAAATTTCTTTTTAGACGGGAACAATGATAATTAACGTCAGTGGCAGCGCAACAAAAAATTAATTGAGAAGCTGCTACTCCATCAAACTCTTCTATAATGTCGGCATGTTTTCTTTAGAACCAGACATAAAATAAAAATTTTATTATCTACTTACATCAAATTATTTATAAAACAATTTTTTGGGTCTGTACTTTCTTTCTCGGAACATTACAGCGGTTAAAAATTTCATCAGAACCCTTTCAGGTTAATTACTCTAACTGTTAAAAAATTATATTCGTATTCCATGAACCAAAAGAGATAATTAGGTACTTCAGGATACAAGCTCGAAAAAGCACATACTTGTTGCTCTTTGTTGCTAATTATTTGAACACAATAAGGTGAAATATAGGTATGATTTCGCTTAACTTATGTGAGTTAATTATTATTTTTTTAGTTTAAGTTGAGCTTGTAAGACCTATTCGCATCTTGATTTAATTCAGGACATTTTCATCAGGCTCTTCTATAAATTTAATGAAGAACGAAAATTTCAAGAAATTAAAAATTAAAAGTAACTCACTTATCGTTCGTTTGGCAATGTATTTGTAAGTACTGTGAAAAAGTTTTATACAAAGAAAAAAGTTCAAAAGCTTGTTTCTTCTCTTGAATCTCTACCAGGACCTATGAATTATGGATCCACCCCATTTAGAGACGATTTAGTCGTTGGGTCTATTTTAGGCATGCAGCTGCAAAATAATCTTTTTTGATGATTTAGCATTTCTAAGTGACTTTCACTCGGTTTTTTTTGAGGTCTTCATTGATCCTGGTCTAGAAGTAACATTTGATATAAACTCTACTTTTTCGAGATCAATAAATTCCTTTTCTACTTTACTTAAAAGGAGCTTTTTAGACTTTTTTGTCTGAATGATCAATATATTTCAATTTCGTAACATGAAGAGCTGCCTTTTTTCCATTTCCAATAATTAAACCAGTATAAGCAGAATCATAACTTAAATAATTTATTATAGCTAGTACTGAAAGTTTAATTTAGCCGTAAATAATATGTACCTAATTATATTATTATATTATAACAATTTAAAGCTCAATTTAATTTATATGTTCCACTCGGACGTATGCACGTTTTTGAATCGTCAGTTATGCATAGAATTTTCAAAGTGAGGGAGAATATAAGTACCTACATAAATTATAATTTTATTTTAATTAAGTACTTATATTATAGTCATTTCAATCACAATAATAATTATTCCATACCAACCCTGGAATCCTTTACAAATAAAATATTGTTTCCTACATACATCACAGAGCCAGCCCATTTCATTATTAAATCCGATACATTATTCCCTACTCGCGTATTCAGGTTTAATATAGATTTTTGTAAGCCGAAACTCTAAAAACCAAATACCATAACAACTGCATACTTTGATTGATGACTCTAATGCAAACATTCGTTGCATTAGCCGCTCGATTTTCGTCTGGATGCTGGATGTCATTTTATTAAAAGTAAATAAAATGGCTGAAATTTCATACCTCGCAAAGAACGAAAACCGAGTTCGCAATTGCGGAACCGTAACCCAGCAGAATTTAAGTGTGACCGATCCATTTATCCAATGCAAATTTCGTCAGGAAAAACTAATTAAACTGAGACTGCAAACAAGCGAATTGCATTAGTAGACGACCGCGGTGGTCGTTATACAAGGTCGCCTCTTTCGAAAGAGCCGATCACTGAACCTTTTTCATCGTAAGTAAATGAATAAAATACATATTACATGAACGCTGGCGATATACTTCTTGTATACCTAACTCTTCCAAATACGTTCTTTTATCTGAGGTTTTGTTTTGTTTAGAATACCAATTATTATATTGTTTACGTGCTGTTAAATTCCTATTGTTCCACTTAACACGTTTCTTTTTTTTAGAGAACAATACATTATAAGCTTGTGCCATGTTTTCTCCCGGCTCTAAATAAAATCCTGCCAACTCATATCAATAAAAAAATGCTGTCTCCATATTACGTTTTTAGATTGATAACATGACTTGCCTGTATTAGAACTTGTAATAAAGATTAAGAAAGGACAAGCACAACTATTCAATAAATACAAGGACGGCATCAATTTGTTATTCTTCTAAAAAAATATTTCCTTAAAATACCTTTAAATCGTCACAATTAAGTCTCTGCCCATGCCTGTCTATAAAATGCGTTTACTTCCTGAAAGCTTTTTCTTATCAAGTCGGTGTTAATTGTCAAGAAGAGTGAAGGCATCAAGGTAGCATGTTATCAGAGGAAACTCACCTACATCTACTGATAGTGTTAGTTCAGGACACTGACTTTCCTATACCTACAATGTGCCGGTCAATATTCCAACTTATTATTCCAAGCAAAATTATAGGATTCAAGGATAATTGTTGGAATTGTACGCCAACTTGGTACAATGGATGGGAAGTCTACTTACATGCTTCGAGCCCGGAGAATGCCAGTGTTCTATATCTTATGAAAGCATCCTAGTGTAAGTGTTTGAGCCCTCGCAAATCAAGTTAATGTCCTTACTTATTTTGAATGAATAATCATTCAAGGGCTAATGCACTTGCCTCGCCAGTCAATCGATATCGATAAGCGACTTAAGTTATTTATGCCAAGTTCGAGGAGCATGTGGTATAGTAGTATGCTTTTAAAAAATCTAATCGCTAGTATTCGACATGGAGATTTTTCTCATTGGCATTCCTTTTGTTCTTTTTTCCACTCACCGAATGTCCGGCTCTCCCATACTTTTAAAGATTACGCTGTGAAAGCCGATTTCTATCAAACGGTTTTTTGGCGGAAATCCAAACAAATAAAAAGATCCAAAGACAATAAAAGATAAAATAAAATGGAAAAGCTCATATTTTTTTATTTGCTTTCATCGAATTGTGAAACGGCAACTAAATTATTATTTCTTGTTACCTATAAAATTAATTTTATTATTCTATTTTAATAATTATTATTTATTACACTTATTTCTCAACCAACAAACTAACTATGCTTTACTCTAGAGGTAATTTTTCTTAAAGGTTTGCTTGATTCAAAAATTCTTGCGATCTAAATATACCTGGATATTGTTTAATGTTTATCGTAAGCGGCTCGCTTGTAGCTATAGCACATGCAGAATCGACTAAAATCGGCTAATTCAAACGGTTTTGCAATAGTTTGACTTTGGTTTAAGGGGGAGGGGGACAAACGAAAATTTTGGTTGAATAAACGTGCACAAATCGTGGACAAACGAATGCAGTTTGAATTTTGTAAAAACTCGAATTAGGTGCTTCTGTCAATTTTTTAATTTGGTCATAACTTTTCTTTGAGGGGAGGGGGAAAAACGAAAGTTTCAGGTGGACAAACGTGGAAAAATCGTGAATTGTTTTAAAATTAATAACATATGTTCATTGATGGAAAAATTAATGAAAAATTAAGTTCAAGGAAGGACAAACGAAACTTTTGCTTGTAGGTACAAACGTGGACAAATCGTGGACAAAAATCGCTGTTTGAATTTTATAAAAATTAGAATTTGGTGCTCCTGTCAATTTTTTAATTTGGTCATAACTTTTCTTTTAGGGGGGAAAGCGCCATTTTTCATTCGGGGGGGGGGGGGGGGGATATTTGGCTTCATTGAAACGGCGCACTGTCCTACGATGCCTATTGAAAATAAGCGGGATAATGATAGGATTTTTCGGGTATAGAGCCATCCTAGGAAACACTAAATGTCTGTGCTGGCCTCAATTCATCTCGCACATGTTGCCACTTTTATACATAAATTTAAAAAATCCTCGCTGCTTGAAAATTAGCTTACACGTTTAAAAAGTTAAACTCTCGGTTAAACTTAAAATATTCATTACTTTTATAATTATTTTCATATTCATTAATATAATGTGTGAAAATATTAGTAAAAAAATCGTAATGACAACTTAATTCGCCTAAATGCGTTTAATAAAAATTGTCTTTTAATAACAAAAATATATGACAAGTTTAAAAATATAATAAACCTACCTTCCTAATTAACGATCGACTGTGGTTGATTGCGATTGCGCTAAAAAATATCGTGTATATCTCGGCCGTACCGAAGGCCATTGTAACGTGAATACGTCACCTGTTGTCCTTTTTGCAAAGCTTCCCTCGTTTTAAAGAGAATTGTAAAATTACAGTTCCCTACAACTCCCTATAATATAGATCGCATCTTTGAACTGACTACCCACACCATATTCTGGCGCTGGTACTGTCTGGATAATTCACTACTAGATGGCATTGCACGTTTCGTTTCACTAGGATTTTGAGTTCCTTTCAGGAACCAAATAAGTTGTCGTTTCAGTCCGATCCTGAGTTCCTTTCAGGAACCAAATAAGTTGTCAACTGTCAATCAGATTTCAGTATCTGACAGTGACATTTCTCCTTTCACAAACCAGAGGCAGACTTCCTCTCAAGTTCACGGAACTGAACTCATTTCCTCTTTATCTGCCAACCAAGAAAGTTGATTTTCTTGACGGTTCCCGTCGAAGCCTGTTACCAGGGTAAGTCGCCATTACGAATTTTGGAAGATAGGTTTTAATTCGATTATTACTTATTTTTAGCTTCTGGGATTTCCTTCAATCCTTCGGGGATTTTATCTCAACATTACCTTATACCTTATCTTTACCTTTTTACCTTTTGGTAAATACCTTGTCTTCTCCGGTATTTACTGATCTGGATTAATTGCCTTTTTGTGAAGAGGAAGCCATCTTGGACTAGGAAACAAAGGGAGCGTGGCCCATTTCTGTTCTTCAACTATCTAATTGATCCTTGCATCGTTTTCACTTATCCATGGTGAAATAAATCAACGTTTTGGTGATTTTCAACGACAGCAGAACATTTCCCGGTGCTAGTGCTGTTTTGGTTGTTCAATCCTAGGAGTCTCATCAGGGCGTCGTCTCTGCACCTGCTGCTTTCTCTGGAGACTTCAATGCCTGATTGAGCACCACCCCTAGCAAAGTCCAGGAGTTATTAATATCCTTTTTACTGTCAAAATAAAGACAGTTTTTACCTCAATCAGCTTCATCCCGGAAACTGTAAGTGTTGTCTTTTATTTTATCTCACCGGTCATGACGAGGAAGGACTAGAAGATCAGTGCTAACTTAGTAAATTAATTAATTACCACTCACGAACTTTATCTTTCCCGATATAAATGATATCGGAAGTATCTTATTCTTTTGTACACAGCTGTACAAGATAAAGGATCCTTTATTTTCAAACAAACTGATTGTTTAAACATATTTATATCAGATTTAAAAGCTTTTAAAATAAGACAGGATAATTATTTGATTTTAAATTAAACAGGAAATGTAAACCATAATTTGCTCATTAAACATCTGTCCATTTTAACTTATTCTTTGAAAATCACATTAACATCTTTATAACCCTAAATCTACTTTTTATTAGTTCTTCATAGAGTTTAGGTAGCACAATAAAAATAAGAACTCGAGCAAATCGAGTTAATAAGAACTGAAGAACTCTTTGGCATCCCTAATCTACCTTAGATACCTATATATAGGGTGTACCTTTTTAAATAATTAAAGCAGCAGAATAACTAGCACTCTGATAGTATTTGATTCAGTTTTCATGTTATTCAACATCATTATCTTCAGAGAAATTTGTCGTGAAAGTTTCTTTTGGCAGTATTATCGTTTTGCCGAAACAACATTTTGCCCTTCGCTTGCACTGCAAGCTCTCGTTACTGCTACTTTCGACATTCCCTGAATTTACAATTAATTATTTTGCTCACGCTGCAATTGGCATTTCCCCGGCGGGAATTGAATTCACCCTCAAACTTTGGATTAGAAACTACCTTAATTAAATAAAAGCACTTGATCTCTTCCTAGTTCCCATTATAAATGGAAAATTGATATTAACGTCATAAATTATTTTGTTCAGATGTATCGTACAGTTATCTTATCCTTTTATTTTATTTGCATGAAAACTCGCATGTTAGTCTAAGAATGTCTTAGTTAGTTATTGTGTTTTTTTACTGCTGGTGAATAATAGTGTCGTGACGCGAAAATACCTTATCTTCTTACCGTTACACTGCCGCTAAAGGGTAACCTTGCAAAAGGAGCTTTACGGAGTGGTTGTTAATACTGTCGCGAAGGTCTCGAGTAAGCTTTGGGAGAAGTTTGACTCCGTGCAAAGAGGATACTTTTAAGAGAGCTCTGCGATCAAACTGTCTTTGAAAGTTACATCCAAACATTTCCTTCATTAACATTATCCCATACCTTCGCTCATGAATTTTAAGTTAAATTCGAAATATCTGAATTATCGATCAGCTGTTCCAACTGGTGTCCCTCTGTCATTGTCATACGCTGACAGACTGCTAAAGCAACGACAATTCTTTACGTCTAACGTAGAAAGTGAATTCTTTACGTGTAAAGATACGTTCATGGTGACATGTACTTCTTCCGATCCCTACCTTACCGACTCTAGAGAATATCTGTACTTACCGACATACCTATGCATATTTAAATATTGCCTTATCTTATCTTAGTATCTCTCTAGATTACCTTTATCTCTCTCTCTACTAAGAAATTATATCTTATATCGGTATTTTAGTTTTTTTGAATTACCGTGACCTATTTTTCGTTTTAAAACGAAGGGAATTCTTTTGAATTTAAATCTCTCTCTCTCTCACTTGTACTGGTGACGTGACGTCACAGCCAAGTCAAGTAGGCCAGGTTTATTCTTTCTTTATATAGGCCAGGTTCATTCTTTCCTTATTTAGGCCAGGTACACTAGGTGCTACGTTGCCTACCTGTGCTGATAATACTACTGTCTTCTCTCTAGAATAAAATAAAAAATTTTATTCTTATCTATCTATATTATATTATAGTACCTACATTTTTCTAAAATGAACCCAGTCTCGACTCTAGTTAGTGACACAATCACTCATGAGTTCTTCCTAAGGAAATAAATTCCTTATTTATTTATGCATAATAAAATGCATGATCAGTCTAGTGTGCTCCTAGACAAAGAAAATGTATCAGGATTAATTATTCCTGAATCAACGTACCCTTTCGATCCCGGTATACGAAAACCGATGAATAGTTTTCTGTAATATTTTCTCTTTGATTTTACTTTCCTTGCCGAAGTAGGGGGATAACTTCGGCCCATTTCGGCGTAAGAAAAACCAAGGCACGAATATCGGAATTCTACTATTGGCCCAAAATGGACCTAACGGTAAAGAAATTCATACGAAATTGTCAGGTTTGCGGTGCTCACAAATCGACTAATGTCGCTCGTGCTGGTTTAATGGGTGGTTACAAGAGCATAAGCTTTCCTTTCCAATTTATCTCCATAGATTTTATGGGTCCCTTCCCTAGGTCGAAAGCCAGGAATACTCAACTTCTAGTAGTCACAGATTGGTTCTCTAAATTCGTGCTGGTAAAGCCCATGCCGAACGCAACCGCAGCTGCAGTTGTAAAATATCTCGAAAATCAAGTTTTCTTGATCTTTGGTGTCCCTCAAATTGTTCTCTGCGATAACGCTCAGATTTTTAAGAGTACTCAGTTCACCAAGTTATTGGAAGAGTACCAAGTTAATTTGTGGTATAGTGCTAGACACTTGTCACAAGCCAACCCTACCGAGAGGACCAATCGAACTTTGCTTACCGCTATCTCATCTTATGTGAAAGATAATCACAAAGACTGGGATAAAAATGTCTACAAGGTGGCCCAGGCAATTAATTTGTCTGAGAACGAAGTCACCAAACATTTTCCTGCTTTTCTTGTTTTCGCTCGAAACATACCTATTGACGGAACCTTTTATGGTCCTGTCGAAAATAACTACCTTGCCCTACCAGAAGATCTTTCTTATGTGCATAGGGAAAATGATATCTCCAGATTACCTCCTATCTTTGAAGACGTCAGAGTCAAATTAAAAAAGGCTTATGACGTAAATAAAAAGTATTATGATCTACGTAAGCGCCCAGATGTTTTCCAGGAAGGAGAGTTAGTATGGAAACATACTTACCCCCTTTCGAACGCTGCAAAGAACTTTGCTGCTAAACTGGCCCCCAAATTCGTACTTTGCCGAATTTCCAAGGCAATATCTAAATTAGTGTACGAACTACAGGATCAGGAAGGCAACCCGCTAGGTCGCTGGCATGTGAAGGACTTAAAGGCGTATGGAGGCAAAGATCCGCCACAAATTGATGAATAGTTCACTTCCTTCTCTCTCCAGAAATTTTATTTCTACCTAACTTCTATCTTCTCTACAGCATATACAAACTCCTGTTTGGAATGAGGTTTGACAATACGTGAATTGAGAATGCTATGTCTCTTGTCGTATCTAGAATGAATGAAGAATGTATGCAGAATGAGCACCGTACCTTTCAAGGCATTTCTCAAGGATCTCGAAACTAGCTGTGTGAATGTGAGATCTCAAAGTAAAAATGTTGCTAATTTTGGGATCGGTATTTGTTATCCTCAGTCTCTTATCTTGTTCTACCGCTCAAATTTTGAGAACCCATAATTTTTCTGGTTATCTAAACTATTACCTCAGGAAGAAACTATTCATCTATCTTATCTGGCTAACGTTTGCGAGTCTAATGTTATCTCTTAAGTTTACTTGTGTTCATTGAACCAAAGGAAAACACTATCTTACCGTCGTATCTACCTTATCTTGTCTTTTACCTTTATCTTATCTACTATCTATCCACGGGTGCTTTCCCGACAGTTTCCGCCCTGCTATGTGCTAAAGTGAAAACTGCTCTGCTTGTCCAATCAGACGACAGCAGATACCTTTTTATCTTTATCTTACCATCTCTTTTAAAGACGGGTGCTTTCCCGACAGTTTCCGCCCTGCTTTAGGCTAAAGAGAAAACTGCCCTGTTTGTCCAAACAAGAGACAACAGGTTATCTTTATCTTACTTACCATCTCTTTTAAAGACGGGTGCTTTCCCGACAGTTTCCGCCCTGCTTTAGGCTAAAGAGAAAACTGCCCTGTTTGTCCAAACAAGAGACAACAGGTTATCTTTATCTTACTTACCATCTCTTTTAAAGCCGGGTGCTTTCCCGACAGTTTCCGCCCTGCTTTAGGCTAAAGAGAAAACTGCCCTGTTTGTCCAAACAAAAGACAGCAGGTTATCTTTATCTTATACACCATCTCTGTTGAGTAGGGTGCTTTCCCGACAGTTTCCGCCCTGCGTTAGGCTAAAGTGAAAACTGCTCTGCTTGTCCAATCAGACGACAGCAGATACCTTTTATCTTATCTTCCCTTACCTTATTTATTAGCACCACAATAAAATGGTGGCTAATGCTTATCTTAGATATTCTTTTCAATGAAGGAAAGAAACTATCTTATCTTATCTTATCTATATCTATTAGTACCATAATGAAATGGTGACTAATGCTTATCTTGGATATTTCTTTTCGAAGAAGGAAAGAAATTATCTTATCTTATCTTATCTATACCTATTAGTTCCATAACAAAATGGTGACTAATGTTTATCTTAGATATTCTTTTCAATGAAGAAAAGAAATTATCTTATCTTACCTTAATACCTTTACCTATTAGCATCATAATGAAATGATAGCTAATCATTATCTTCTCTGCGAATATTTTCCCAGATGGAAAATAGAAATCTATGGGAATTCGAGTTCTGAATTTGCAAAGGAGGCCCTAGATATTCAGTGCTGAAGTAAAGGAATCTGAACACTGATATCGAATGTCCCCTATCTCAGCGATGAAAATGGTTTTCCCATTTTGTCTTATCTTTCCGAGTGATTGAGCTATCTTACTGTGTCTTTGATGTTTATCCAGTAATCCAGACGATTATTGATGATTTCTTGAAGCGATTATTGGAAGTATCCAAGTAATTTGTTCAGTATGACCTTTGAGATTTATCTGACAAGGACACGTAAAGTGACTTTCAATGACCAGTAGTTACCTTAGTTTTGTCCCTTTGTAACTAGTAGTAGTTAGAACTACTTATCTTTTTCGAAACTTTCCCATAAAGGAGTAGAATTATCTACATTTCGTTTTCTTACATTTATATCTTTCCCTATCGATTTTCATTGTAAGGAATGAAAATTATGTACATTATCTCTTCCCATTCGCATATGCTTGTGAATACCTTTTTGAGTTAGCTGTTTATCGAACAGAGTTATGTCCTCGTTTGCCTTAACCTAGATAGTTAAGTTCAAGCTTTTCCTTGACATCGAATTTGAATGTCCACACTACCTAAAACAATTAGCCCTGTTTTGGAGGCTGTGTTTGTTCGATGGGAGATTCCCATGGCATTTCTTAGTCCTTCAGTGTTGGCGGTTTTTGAAACCCCAGGCTGAAGTAGTGTTCAAAACCATGGGCAGTCAAACGTCAAATAGAACGGCACAGATCTATTAACAGCACTACTGTTATATCGAGAAATCGATTTACCTCAATCTCTGTATATACAGGGTGTCCCAATATTCCATGGACATGGAGCAACCACAGATTACTGAGGTAAAAAAAGTCGCTCGGACCAAACTTATCTCTATACCAAAATGCTTCGTTTGTCCGCTAGAGGGCTTCAAAGTCTTTTAAAAATTTTAGTTTTTTTGAAATAGCTCAAAGTCGGCTGAATCCAATTCGATGAAATTTGGTGGGTAAATTTCTTATTAAAATTGCTAATTTCTGATGTACATGATAATTTGACGGAAACCCGGGAAGGGGTGAAACTACCCCTACCCTCCATTAAAATCGATCGTAATTGTTGATAGGGTAGCAGGAACGCTGTTCATGTTTTTTTGTTTGAAAGATACATCGTTTTAGCCCATTTTTGGTCTCCTACAAAAATCAGTATCTTTCCGAGGTGCTATGTGATAAAATAAATTAGTCGATGATAACTAAATTTTTGTTTCAATTTTTTACTTTGAAATCAAATTTTCAATTGTCAGGTGATTATTTGACCTATGCCCGTATTCACAAACGATAATTTCCTAAATAATTACGTAATCAATTATCCCCATCTCATTCTATTGCAAAAAAACTGCATATCTCCATCTCACTCATTTAATTAATTACGTAATTATTTAGGAAATTATCGTTTGTGAATACGGGCACTAATCTCATAAAAGATGCTCGATGTGGGCACCGGTTTGGACCCTATAAAGTTCCATCCTGCGCAAAAAAATGATTTAAACTTTTCTTGGAACCTCGTCGTTTTGCAAACTGTTTACTGCATTTGAAAAAACCCATTTGCAAACACCTGAAAAAAAAACCGAACCATACTTGACATCTTTTATGAGATTAGATCAAATAATCACCTGACAATTGAAAATTTGATTTCAAATTAAAAGAATGAAATAAAATTTTGGTTAGGTGTCATCGACTAATTTATTTCATCACATAGCACCTCGGAAAGATACAGATTTTTGTAAGAGACCAAAAATGGGCTAAAACGATGTATCTTTCAAACAAAAAAACATGAACAGTGTTCCTGCTACCCTATCAACAATTACGATCGATTTTAATGGAGGGTAGGGGTAGTTTAACCTCTTCCCGGGTTTCCGTCAAATTATCATGTACATCAGAAATTAGTACTTTTAATAAGAAATTTACCTACCAAATTTCATCGAATTGGAATCAGCCGACTTTGAGCTATTTCAAAAAAACTAAAATTTTCAAAAGACTTTGAAGCCCTCTAGCGGACAAACGAAGCATCTTGGTATAGAGATAAGTTTGACCCGAGCGAATTTTTTTTACCTCAGTAATCTGTGGTTGCTCCATGTCCATGGAATTTTGGGACACCCTGTATATGCCTAATTATATCTATCCCGCTACCTTGACTTTTTATGATGAAGTCAGAATTTCTGGATTTGTTTAGTTGTCCATTCTATCGGGTAGCAGCCCTGTTTCCGAGAGTTTTGGTTTGTGTGAAAACTCCCATAGCAATTTTCTTAGTCCTTCAGTGTTGGCGGTTTTTGAAACCCCAGGCTGAAGTAGTGTTCAAAACTATGGGTGGTTGAACATCAAACAAAACAGTGCAGCTCTATTAACAGCGAGCCTGTTATACCGAAATGTTATAACTTAATTTTAATTCTTGTATATACAATATCTAATTATAAGTGTTTATAATAATAATCAACTTAGTAGCATGTTATCTAGAAAGAATGCATGTACATTTTCTTTTATCTACTTAGCATTAAGGTTTTGTAATTATAAATTTAATCTGCATGAGCGAGTTAAATATTTCTTTTTGTATTGTATAGCTAGTTAAAGTGACTAACTGTGCGATATTATCTGAACAAATAGTAAACATGGTAGAAAACTTTTACAAAGTTTGTTTTTGTAAAACACTATTCTCTCTCTTTTTCGATTTGTGTTGTCCTTGTTGGTCATCCACAATCATACCTTCATGTATACCCTTCTACGGGTATAGAAAGAACTAGAATTTTCTTCTAGTTTTTGAATTTTCTCTTGCATCGGTAAGGGGAGGTGTGTAACGTGAATACGTCACCTGTTGTCCTTTTTGCAAAGCTTCCCTCGTTTTAAAGAGAATTGTAAAATTACAGTTCCCTACAACTCCCTATAATATAGATCGCATCTTTGAACTGACTACCCACACCATATTCTGGCGCTGGTACTGTCTGGATAATTCACTACTAGATGGCATTGCACGTTTCGTTTCACTAGGATTTTGAGTTCCTTTCAGGAACCAAATAAGTTGTCGTTTCAGTCCGATCCTGAGTTCCTTTCAGGAACCAAATAAGTTGTCAACTGTCAATCAGATTTCAGTATCTGACAGTGACATTTCTCCTTTCACAAACCAGAGGCAGACTTCCTCTCAAGTTCACGGAACTGAACTCATTTCCTCTTTATCTGCCAACCAAGAAAGTTGATTTTCTTGACGGTTCCCGTCGAAGCCTGTTACCAGGGTAAGTCGCCATTACGAATTTTGGAAGATAGGTTTTAATTCGATTATTACTTATTTTTAGCTTCTGGGATTTCCTTCAATCCTTCGGGGATTTTATCTCAACATTACCTTATACCTTATCTTTACCTTTTTACCTTTTGGTAAATACCTTGTCTTCTCCGGTATTTACTGATCTGGATTAATTGCCTTTTTGTGAAGAGGAAGCCATCTTGGACTAGGAAACAAAGGGAGCGTGGCCCATTTCTGTTCTTCAACTATCTAATTGATCCTTGCATCGTTTTCACTTATCCATGGTGAAATAAATCAACGTTTTGGTGATTTTCAACGACAGCAGAACATTTCCCGGTGCTAGTGCTGTTTTGGTTGTTCAATCCTAGGAGTCTCATCAGGGCGTCGTCTCTGCACCTGCTGCTTTCTCTGGAGACTTCAATGCCTGATTGAGCACCACCCCTAGCAAAGTCCAGGAGTTATTAATATCCTTTTTACTGTCAAAATAAAGACAGTTTTTACCTCAATCAGCTTCATCCCGGAAACTGTAAGTGTTGTCTTTTATTTTATCTCACCGATCATGACGAGGAAGGACTAGAAGATCAGTGCTAACTTAGTAAATTAATTAATTACCACTCACGAACTTTATCTTTCCCGATATAAATGATATCGGAAGTATCTTATTCTTTTGTACACAGCTGTACAAGATAAAGGATCCTTTATTTTCAAACAAACTGATTGTTTAAACATATTTATATCAGATTTAAAAGCTTTTAAAATAAGACAGGATAATTATTTGATTTTAAATTAAACAGGAAATGTAAACCATAATTTGCTCATTAAACATCTGTCCATTTTAACTTATTCTTTGAAAATCACATTAACATCTTTATAACCCTAAATCTACTTTTTATTAGTTCTTCATAGAGTTTAGGTAGCACAATAAAAATAAGAACTCGAGCAAATCGAGTTAATAAGAACTGAAGAACTCTTTGGCATCCCTAATCTACCTTAGATACCTATATATAGGGTGTACCTTTTTAAATAATTAAAGCAGCAGAATAACTAGCACTCTGATAGTATTTGATTCAGTTTTCATGTTATTCAACATCATTATCTTCAGAGAAATTTGTCGTGAAAGTTTCTTTTGGCAGTATTATCGTTTTGCCGAAACAACATTTTGCCCTTCGCTTGCACTGCAAGCTCTCGTTACTGCTACTTTCGACATTCCCTGAATTTACAATTAATTATTTTGCTCACGCTGCACCATTTTAGCTCGTATGAAACCGTTCCTCGCTATGCTCGGGGCGAACTTCATACTCAGCGGAAACGTGCTTCGTTCTGCCCTTGATTAACAATGTACTATTCTGTTGGGCAACATTACCTTCAACTACAGAGGTGAGTGACTTGCGTGGCCAAGTGGTTCTCCGCTGGCCCACGAAGCCATAGATCGCGGGTTCGAAACTCACCTCGGCCCGCTTTACTTTTCAGATTCATTTTCGAATGTCTGTGAAAAGTAAAACAAGCGATCGAACGTTTAAAAGGCAAATATAATTTAAAGTGTGTGTGGCTAAAGAGTTCGTGCTCAAAGCCAATTTACCAGAGTGGAGCGACTATGTCTTACCTACACAGTTAAGACCGATGCTCCCTCTTTTTTAATTAAAAAAAAAACTTTCAACTATACAAAGTCGCAACAAAGTGAAATATCCCGAAAAAACTGAAAAATCGAAATTTCTTATTTTCATCATATCTGCTGTTTTATTATTGATAATAAATTAATTTTTTTTTTGTAGATTGACAAAAGTCATCAAAAGCTATCAATTTGACATAATCAAAATTTTCAAAGCCCACTAGATCCCAGAGTTTTTATAACCAACTTTTGTTTCTTATGGCCGCCATATTGTTTTCAACCTACCAAAATAATCAATTCATTGTCAGTAATAAAAAAGACATGGCACAAATAAGAAATTTTGATTTTTCAGTTTCTTCAGGATATTTCAGCAACGACTGAAAATATTCTATTTTTTAAGATTCTTATTAGTCATAAAATCTCTAATTTAATCGACCCTGCATGTATCTGTTAGTGAGCGTTTCCAAGATCCCCATGTACTGCCGCTTAAACTGGACCTGTATTCTATAGGTAACCATTAAATTTATACACTGACATAGGGATAATCAGATTGATTTCATTTTAAAGCAAAGCAGGAAATTCCTTCCTTTCTGTAAGATTTATAGGGTTGAATTTTATTACCATCAGCATTACTTTGTTCAGGGTGGCATTTTCTCTCTAAACTTTGATGGCAATTGATCGATCATCCAATATTGCAAGTCATTTTTTTGTTGACCGATACGTCTTATACGGATTTTTTAACGCTTCTTAAATGAGTACCTACTTACCTTTAGCCACATTAAATTGAGAATGAATTGAATGGAAACGGTTTAATAAAAATGTATTCCTTAATGGTATAATAATATAAAAGATTTTTTTGTTTCCACATAAAAAGTCAGCATCATTACGTAATAACAACCAGCAATATCCTGCACGCGATATAACTGTACCTGTTAATCTTGAAAATAAAGTCAGTAAATTGACAATGCCTCATGGAGCTGAAATGCATTTATACATTACATTGAAATAAAAATAAATTAGACATTAGTTAACAGTAATTTATTATTAATGCAACTATTTTATAAATAAAAGTCTTGGAGATGTCTATTGTCTATGTGCTGCAGATATGAAAAAGAAATGCAAACCACAAACTACCTACAAACAAAAATGTTTCGTAATTACATATTACATGGATTATATTTAGTAAAATGTAAATACCGACTTCAAATTTAGAGTTAAAACCTTTAAAAATTAATTGATGTTCAGAATTGTGTAAATAACCCTGTTAACAAACAGTACACCAATAAATCAGTTAGTGTAAACGAAAAACAAGTAGTAAAAATTCCCATAAAAACTCCATACATTTTACAAATCTTGCGTTTATCCTCAACCAAAGCACATGGCTATGATAGTGTAGAAATCGAATATTTAATCTCTTATTCATAAATCAATAACGTTCTTCACCTCAAGTGAATAATAAAAATGTTAATTAACTGTAAAAAGATTTACTACCCATAAAGCAGCAGCGGTCGTCTTTCGTCTTGAAAGGCTACATGTTTAAAACCATAAAAAATATGTTCGGCTTCTTTGAAATGAATTCAATTTAGAAAAGAGTCTAATATGTACTTCAAACACTTTATTGAATAGAGACCAAAATAGGACGGAGGACACTCACGTTATAAGGATAATATTACGCAATTGGGAGAGTTGGTTAATTTTATTGCTTTAAACTGAGCCCAGACGGTTATTTATCGAATACATAAAATATTAAATGAATAAATGAATATGTATTTTGAACGTCTTGTTCAGTATTAATTAAATGGTAAAAATACCACAGTAATTGCAATTAGGAGATGCGCTTCTTCCGTGCCACCGACTTGAAGACTAAATTTACGTTTTCTTGTAGAAAACGAGCCGCTGTTTTTTTTTTCTGCAATTTTATATGACCTGAAACTCACTTCATGACAGCTATATCCTTGCCAAATAAAAAATGTATAACAAAACGTTCTTTTGAAGCTTTATTTTTGTCGGTATATTTCTGTAAATTGTAACAGGAACTAAACCGTCGGTCAACAATTATGAACTTTTATTTTCAACTTACTGAACGAAGGTGAGTTTTACCTTGACAGAAGTAAATTTTTAGATTATATTTGTATAAATCCTCTCTAAACTTGTCATGATGTAAGTCAAATTGTACAACTATTTTTTAATTCGGGCAGATTATACTATTTCTCTTCTCAAACTCAGGAATATATGAAACTAATCTTGATGTTCTGTGAGCCTACTCCTGCGCGATTGTCACTATTGTAAACAAAACCAATTACATCAATGGAACAGGCACAAGAAAGGAGTTATCAATAACCGCTAGTAACGGTAACGTCAGTCGGGTAGAAGCAATCGTCTGATCACACGACTTAAAATGTATAACATACTTCTCGGTAGCTGAGTTCGTTAAGCAACGACTCAGATACGACAGAGTAAATAAAAAATAACGATCTCGCATGTCTGCATGCCACGCAGTTGTGGTGGAAATCTTACAGGGAGCACTTCCATTCAAGGACAGAGCTTTCAATATTATGGGTCAGGTTAGATCACCTGTGATAATTCTATGATAGGTTTATGAAGTCAGATAAATTCACAGTATTCTCAAACCATGAGAACTCTTTCCTATAGGAAATTGTATAGGAAATAAAAACGTTTTTCTTTATTCAAACAATTGCCTTTCTACTCTTTCTATTTAAAATATGTAATATGTATACAGAGCTTTTTGGAGAGACTTCGCAAGGCTCAAGGTGTAATCATCCAGTAAACACTCTTTCTACTTCTCATCAGTTTTACGTCTGATTCAAAATTAGCGTTTATGTCCCCGATGTCAGATAATGGTTATACTTCCCTGAATTTCGAGTCCTTTCCCAGGACAGATTCCACAGTAGTGTAGCTTTCTGAAATTGGTAGACCTTAACCCTATTTACGTCTAGGGTGCACAGATGTTTCTCAGGCTGTTTTGTAATTGCACCAAGGGCTCTGATATCTATTATTACTGTGCCTCCCTGTCTAAGCTACTGCCATGTTCTAGTACTGTCAACTTTTACATTGACCATCAAGTATTAACCATATAGTTGTTTGTTCTTTAATCCCTCACAGCGGCTGTCCGGTTGTTTATTCTTGTATGCCTGCTTTTGTTTCGTTGTCTTTATAGCAGCTTCGCGTTACTGACTTCTTTTAAGGCGTTTTCTTCACGGTCTCTGATGAATGCAGCCAAGGCCATCTTCTCTTCCTCCCCTGTTTGTTGAACTTGTAGTATACCTTGACCACCTATATTTCGATGAAGGTACAGCCTGTCAGGTGAAGGTATCGCTGCGGGGATGCAAAGCGTGGAAGCGTGGTTGATGGTAATTAATTTTCTTCTTTTACGCTCAAGGACTTTCAGCTCTGCTTGAGTCCAGTTTACATATACCTGTTGTATATCTAATAACTTAATAACTGGCATGGCCCAACTGTTGATGGCCTTGATCGTGTTGCCGCCACTGAGTTTGGATTCTAAGCCTTTTTTTTAACTCTTCTGATGTATTCACAGCTTTTTTGACTTCGGAGTGTTTAATGTGTCATCTTAGAGGATGTCTAGGTATTAGTTCTAGGTCTGCGCATTTCAATCCCCTCATACACAGCCATCTTGCCTCCGCATTGACAAAAAATTTGTCCAATCCAAACTGCATAGCGATGTCGTTGCTATAAATTTGAACAGTGATAAGCAGATAATCAACTTCAGACCCTGACCTGCCATATAGTTTAAGTCATCCATGTATAAGAGTTTAGATGATTTTTTGGAGATCTGATATCCGAAAGCAGTTTTCCTCAAGATAACTGAAAGATGGATCAGGGACACCACAAACAGCAAAGGATGTTAACACGGCCCAGCAGTTGACCGTTTAGTGTTAGCTCTGTTTGCCAGTGACTCATGGAATCCAGCACAACAACCTCCTGATATCCTTGCTTATTCCGATCATCTCTAGCATTTTAGGATCCAGTTATGGGAATCCTAAAAGTTGGGGACAGTTGGTTTTTCTCCTTCTGCAATTTTTAAGAACCATCTTATCTTCCGATTTCCCGTCTGTTCTGATGGGAAAAAGTTGGACTATTATTCCTGTCAGCGGTTTAAATGTTGTGGACAGACAGGCAAATTGGTCGGTATAGTTATTTGACATTGCGCCTTTTTTGGGTCTTATGTAAGTATGATGTTTTGCCAGTAGTCATCCATTCCTCCATCTTTTCACCCTGAACAATTCATTGAACTGTCGGTCCAACCCCATGGCAGACGTTTGTGAGAAGTTTGAGCCAGAATCCATCGAGCTCAGCTCTACCTGGCCCATTCCAGTTCTTAATTTTCTTAACTGATATTTTTCGGTGTCACTCTCAAGTCAACATGTGGCATCCCCTTAATTGAACTCTACCTTTTTGACCCAATCAGCCACAGAATCAGCTTTTCTGTTATAGTCATGTGGGTTGTCACATATTCTTCGCCAAAACTGGGTTGTCTCCTCTCGGTTGGGCATATCACTGTAGCTGTCAGCACTGTTAGTTTCTCCCGTGATATTTTGGTAAAAACGTTTCTGATTTGTAAAAATTTTCGATTTGGCTGTTACCTTCTGCTTTAAAGCTTTCAAGGGTTCTTTAATCTTAATGTTTTCATTTGTTTCATGTTTCAATTGTATTGGTTTCCGTTCTTCCTGAGAGTTTGGCAATACAGCGATTTCATCTGACGTTATTTATCAGGATGATTCAAATAAAGTTTCCGTACAGCTAAATATTCCCCCATCTAAAACAGTCTGGGAGATCCTTTCAACGTACCTATAACGTAAAAGGCACAGGCGGTAGGATGCGACCTTGTAGCAATCCTTTTGTCATTTTGAAACCTGAAGTGCTGGCGGTTACATGGCTAGTTAAAAAAGAGCTTCAAAAATTATCAGATTTTGTTAAAAAAAATTATTTTTATAAATTAAATTGTAATCGCATACTTCACTACCTTTTCTCTATTGTTATAAAACATAAACTAGAGACTATAGACAGTAGTTAGTTAAGCAATTACCTTTTCTTACCTTTAAAATTGTCTAACATAGCAAATCGTATTTTATGTTAAAGTTGCAATAAATTAGATAAGAAAGAGGGTTCAGTAATTTGTGTTGACGTTAATTGTGCCGACGTTCAAAGGACGCAAAATAGCAGTCGAAGCACCGAAGGCTAGGATCGTGATCGAGATTAACCTATAATTGATACAAGACCTTCCCGATATAACCGGGAGTGGAAGATAATCGAGAGCTGTCTATGAAGTATCTAACAGAAGAATGGCTAGAAGAGGCGTTCGAGTTTTTCTTTATTACAGTCATGGCCAAATATAATTGCGGCTTTGCGGCAAGTCATCTGCATGAACTGTAATTTACCTACTTATCATGATGTTAAATCCAACACCCTAAATCTGAGATCATGTGTGTATCCAACCATTTTATAAAAACTTTAGTACGATTTTTCAATTAAGCTTTCAATTATTCTGGACTATATTCTGGATTGTGGAGCATGATGATTATAATATTTATTTTTATTTCAAAGTATGGCTGAGATTTTACGAGTAAATTTGATTTCGTTACCGAAGCAATGTTTACTTTGTCTGTTCAATTTTCCGCGAACGTCAATTAAAAATTCCCTTGAATTTCCCTGGTCGGTTGAAAATCAGAAATAACACGAATTTAGCTTACTAATGAAGCATGAAATTGTTAAAAGCTCAAACATTGTTACAAGCTTTTTAAAAAACTCCACGCAGTATCTAAATATTAAAACAAAACTACTGCTACTTTCGATGTTTTTATTTTGGCAACCTCCAGACTCATATCATCTTTTATTAACTTTTTATACGGTAATAAAATAACGTAGGTATACTTCTATGAATTTCAACTTGGGGAACATGCAATGAAAATTTAATAGTCTTTGAAATGCAATGCTGCGTCTGCTAGCTCAAATACATATACATATTCACGGTTCGAAAGCCGTTTATTGAACTTTTTTGTTTAAAAAACACTCGGGTCAAAAACTTTAAATCGTACACAAAGTTTCAAAGTATTCGTAAAACTTTATTTAGTTACATTAATACAGTGAATTGGATTTCAATGTCGGATTCTATAATTAACACTTGCTGCGTTCTGGTTCAAGTAAATGGTTCTCAGAAAACCAGTGAAACGAAGTAATTCTGCAGTCAGTTACGCTTTTGCAGCGATACAAAAATCAAGACCACTACAAAATCCAACACCTTTTTATACAGGGTGGAACGCACTCATGGAATAAAATCCACAATTCAGAGAAAAAACGTTCAAAAAAAAGCTCACATACCTCAAGTCCAAATTTTTATTTGGCTCAACTTGAATTTTTCACCGCTCTCACCCCCGCCATTGTGGTTATTTTTTTAATAGAACACCCTGTATATTTTAGTATTTTCATATTTCCTGAGAAAATACAGTGAGAATGATTTTTACAGTTGCAGTTTCAATTGAGTAGTTTATGAGTTATTAAACAAAAGAAAATAGCAATGTTTCATTTTGAAAGCAGTGTACTGCGCAAACGGCTCCAAATATCGGAAAACGGTTTACATGTCCCTATCTTAACTTTTCAAGTGTTATCTTACAGCGTAGCGTACTTAAAATTTTTATATTGGGTGATTACAAATCTAATAATTTAATCACCCTGTATTAAAATTTAAACCACATAGTAGGATACCATGTGAAAAGTTACGATAGGAACATTATGCCGTTTTCTTAGATATGAAGCCGTTTCCTACACTGCTTTCAAAATTAAAAATTGTAATTTTCATTTGCTTATAACTAATAAACTACTCAATTTAAACTGCAACTGTAAAAACCATTCTTACTGGATTTTCTCAGAAAATATGAAGATACAAAAATATACAAGGTGTCCTATTTAGAAAAATATACAACCACAATGGTGGGGGTGAGAGCGGTAGGGGTAGAAATTCAAATTGAGGTAAAATGTCAAATAAAAATTTGAAGTTGAGGCGTGTGAGCTTTTTTTCAAATTCATTTTTCTCTGAGTAATGAATATTATTCCATAAGTGCGTTCCACAGTGTATAAAAGACGAGTATAAGGGGTGTTGTCTTTAAAATCAGAAAGCTGATGATAATTTCTTGTATAACTGGAAGTGGTATGGACCTAATCTTAGTTGTAAATCGTTATAAAAAGGTTCCAAGTTAGAAGATGATGGTGTTTTAGATTTTATTTAGAAATTTCGGAATTGCTTCACCCTAGAGAGAATTCTGTTATACGATCATAATTACAATGTCGTTAGACCTTTTAAATGCCCTTCTGTCGCATTGCAAATTATACCCTATTTCAAGAGTTTCAAAATGTGTTCCCCTGCGAACAAGAAGGCAAGTCCTAATTACACTGATTTGTGCCAGTATGCCCTCTTGAAACCCTCTGCTTAAATGCCCCGAAATTTATGCTTATTTTATCCAATTTTCTCACCAAGCATTAAAATTAATCAGATCACATTCAGCTTCGTAGCTTCCTCTTAACGCAAGGCCGTAAGTCCAAAAGCAGAACAAGAACAAAGGGATAATGATTTATTAAATTAGCGTTATAAATTTATTTAATCTTCAGGGGGAAATGGTTAAGATTACCATCGAGTGTACACGTGGTAAGGGGCAATGCGAAATACCTGATGTCATCATCAGGAAGATCATTCATGAACATCTGAAACATTTCAGGTTTTATTTCTGACCGAATTGACATTTTACACTGCGGCACATATGGACATTCCTTTTTATGATCTAAACAGTTCATCATGTGGGGAATTCCCTGTTGGGTTCTAAGCCGGAATTATTTCCGCCACCGAAGACACGTGCTAAAGATACAAGATACCGCAACTTCATTGTTGATTCAGACTATTTGGTATATATAGATATGTAAAAATAGAATTTATACCATGTGATCTAGAACTTCTGGTAGGTATTGGTATGGATCGAAAATTGTATACACGCAAGGATGCAAAAATTATCATAATATTACCTGCTATGATACCACGAATGGAATGTTGACTATTGATAATTAATAATTATTACATAAGTTGACACGACGTGTTGGGAATGTAATTATTATCTGACAACAGCGCTGAGTTGTTATATTATGCATGAGTCCAATCAGTTTCCCTTATAAAAATGATTTATTGGAAAATCCTTCAGTGGTGTAAATAATTGAGTTAAAATAGAAATGTTCCATGTAATGTACCTACGAGGTCAAAATATGGTCATTTCTACGAAAATTGGTGCTTTTCCAATTGTTTCGATTGATACGGCGAATGAACTAATTTTTTTCATGGTCGCTTTCTATTCAAACATAGGTGTAATAATTCAAACAGTGTGTTTGTCTCTTATGAAATAAAATTGATAATTCGGAGTTTTTTTTTATTCCCTCGTACAAGGTACAAGTCAACGTCAATTTTTTATTTGGCAAATTTTTCACCTCCCTCCCCCTATTTTCAGTATTTTTTAACAGCCACCTACAGTTTATTTGCTGGAAATCGGTAGTCCGGATTTATTTTATCTAAGTATGAAAACATTTGACTGAAAATTCATGGTTTTCAATATACAGGGTGATACCTACATTCCAAATAAAAAGTGTTAGCTGTTATATGGAATTAGCGGTAGGGGTAAAACCTCAAATTGGGGCCTAAACTATGCCCCAAAAATTAAGTTTAAGTGTGTGAGCTTTTTTCGAAAAAGAGGTTTTTTTGTTTAAATCATGAATCTTTTCATCATAATGTTGTAATTATGAAATTACAGAGTATGTAGAATGCTTTCAATCATATACTAAAATAAAAAATCCAGATCATCAATTTCCAGTATGAAAGCGGTAGGGTTGAAAATTCAAACTGAGGCTGAAAAGATGTCAAATAAACAATTTCAACTTTTTTTCCCAAAAATACGTTCCTCTGAATTATGAATTTTGTTCCATAAGAGATACCAACAGTGTATAAAATTAAGTTTTCAGATTTATTATTTATTATTATTTCTATTGTTCCTCGCGGATTACGTACCAAAAAAAAGACTAACAACCCTTTTAAATTAGCCCCCCCTCCCGCCCTATCTTCATGGACGGGAAAGGGAACAATTTCCTACATATTTTGAGCCGTAAAATATGCAATAAAAACCGTTCTTGTGTTCTTATTTAAGATTTCAAAGTTGCCGCTCCCCGCATCTAGGGGGTGGGGGTAGGTCTGTCGAGTTTGGTATTATTGGATATCTCCCTAGTAGTTTAACTTTTTACTGAAAATTGCCTTTTCGTAAATATCTAAAACATTCTTTTGTCAATATTTCTGAAAATTTCTACTTATCCCCAAGTAGATTAAAATTATCAAGTCCAGGCGTCTAGGGGACACTGTCACCAATATTAGTGCAAAAGAGTACGCCACTGACTTTTTTAAAATTTTGACATTTTTCATATTAAGGAACTAATAATAATTACAATTTTTTTGTCCCCCTAGACGCCACTGGACTTGATAATTTTAATCTACTTAGAATTAAAGGAGCTCCTTGTTACTACAAATAACGCTGCCAAATTTTCACAATATCGACAAAAGAATGTTTGAGATATTTACAAAATAGCATTAAAAAAAAGTTTAACACCCTGTATCTTGAAAAAAAACGAAGCATTTTCGGGGTGTTAAATTTATTCTACATATTTGAATGTCTTCAGTCAGTAAAATGAGCACCCTGTAGGTATAAAACCTTAAAGTTCTGATGCGAATCATTCCAATTCTCTATTAAGTAATGATAGATTAATTAAATTTATTATTCATGAAACACGCTGTTAAGTTTCATAGAAAATATAGATCATTCAGGTTTTCCAAATCCTATGTACCTACGTATCTCGTTTATTATGCATACATATTAGGAAAGGTTGTTATATCTGCACAATTCATAATAATAACTATCTTAATTAATTTGATTCAGACTGTACCCTATGCCTATACCTATATGAAAGTTATTGCAAGTAGGAATACCTAAATTTAAACTCCCCCAAAATTAACACGAACAAAATTAACCTCTTGTTCGCAACGCTCACCGTCCGAAGTCTGAATTCATTAATACCCCAAAGAGCATTTATATGAATGAAACCGCTATAGTAATAATTTCAACCTCCATATCTTCCAATGACTTTAATGAAGATGCATCTCCCACCGTCGCCATGTGTAAACACATTGGACCTAAGTGGTGAGAAAAGCATTTCAGGACCCGGATAACATATTGTGGAATGTGGATTAAGCTGGCAGCGGTAGAGGAAGACGACTTTCATGTGACGGAACGCGTACGCACACACCTACATGATGACGAGGCCCACACACGTCTCCGCACCTTCGAAAGCTTCCCCAAGTTCAATGCACACGATGCAAGGTCAAGGATCCCTTGATTAAGAATTAATTGGGACTATGTCGCTTCGACGGTGTTTGTTTTGATAGTGCAGCTGTTGGATGCGAATCACGTAACTTGTCGCCATTCATCAAAAGCAATTCCAGAAGAGAGATCTGGTGCGTGGTACACTTTAAAGTTGGTCTTGATTGATGACCCCGATTTGAAAAGTTGTTTTTTGGCAAATTGAGGGTGTTAAGATCAATTAGTTTATTGTTTTAAACGTGATCACCCAACAAAAATTTCAACAATAAATCATAAAAAATTAACTTTACCAGTTAACATTTAACAAGTTGTGCAAATTTATATCAGAACACTTCGCTCGTGATTAATGTTCCATGCACACCTACATATCCTTATACCTACACGCGTCAAAATAATGAGTTTGTTATGCAAATGTGTCAAATTTCAAGCTATAAAACAAATAAAAATGTGTTGTACCTATTTATACCAAAGTGGAAGCCCATTAGATTTTTGATACCTATCTAAGTTTTCTATTTCATGTACCGGGTGGGCAGATAAGAATGCAAAGTGCTGTATCTCGGGAAATTATGATCCTACAGTTTCAAAATGAAAATTTTCCAGACATAAGTGACTATGCGAAATGCAATGAAAATATTTTCAAGATGGTCGCACTTCCGGAAATACCGGAAGTTGACACCTACTTCGTTATTTTAACGAGGACACCCTTTATATTATTGTATTTTTAAATTGCCTGGCAAAATCGAATACAGGTGGTTTTCACAATTGGAATTTTGGTTGAGTAGTTTATGAGTTATAAACAAGTGAAAATCGCAATTTTCAATTTTCAAAGCATATCACATTGAAAACGGCTCAAGATATTTAAAAACGGCTTACATGTCCCTATCTTAACTTTTTACAAGGTATCCTACCATGTGGTTTAAATTTTTATACAGAGTGACGAAAATTAACAGATTTTTCATCACCCTGTAGAAAAATCTAAACTATATAATAGAATACCTTGTAAAAAGTTAAGATAGGGACATGTAAGCCGTTTTTAAATATCTTGAGCCGTTTTCAATGTGAGATGCTTTGAGAATTGAAAATTGCGATTTTCACTTGTTTATAACTCATAAACTGCTCAACCTAAATTCCAATTGTGAAAACCACCTGTATTCGATTTTGCCAGGCAATTTAAAAATACAATAATATAAAGGGTGTCCCCGTTAAAATAACGAAGTAGGTGTCAACTTCCGGTATTTCCGGAAGTGCGACCATCTTGAAAATATTTTCATTGCATTTCGCATAGTCACTTATGTCTGGAAAATTTTCATTTTGAAACTGTAGGATCAATATTTCCCGAGATACAGCACTTTGCATTCTTATCTGCCCACCCGGTACAATATTTAGGTATTTATTTAGGTAAAACCAGTACAGGAAAATAAAGGTCGATATCCAGAAAAAAACCGGGCAGAAATTTTATGTAACATTTCGTTAGGAAATCCTTAAAAAAGGAGCTCAGGGCCACTTTTTCAGCACCCCTATACCCTTGAGCATTTTGAGAAAGGGGGTTGTTTTCGCGAAACGATTTAGCGGCTAAACGATTCACTCTACAAAAAAAGTCCAAATAAAAATATGTATAGAGGTGTTTAAGGTCTATCTTTTTCCAAATGAAATTTTGCGGTAGAAAGTGAAATTTTCCCCCGTAAAGTGGGTTGAAATTTGTGAAAACTGGTAATTTCACTTTATAGGAAAATCGTATTAGGCTGAAAAATTATTCCTTATCTATCTACCTATAACTTTGATGTGAATGTTTTTTTCTGTTCCGGCAACCCTTGCGGCTGTAGGGCGTGGGGTGGTTTTGTAATTTTTTTACTCCACAGAAAAATGACTAAAGAAAAAGTTGTAGATATTTTTGTGATCTATAATTTTTTCAAATGAAATTTTGCACTTAAAATGATGAATTATTCCCATACAGAGGGTTAAAGTGCCTAAAAACAGTTCATTTTTATTTTTAGATCGCCAACAGTGCAAAGCAAAAGTAAGAAAAATAATTTTGGATAATTTAATAACCCTATCTACTGGATTAATTTATTATTTTAAGCGCATAATTTCATCTGAAAAACTGATACATCAAAAGAATATCTCAAACTTTATTTTTCTTTCTTTATTAATTTTTCTATGAGGTGAAAAAAAACACGAAACTACCCTCCGTCCTACAACCACAAGGGTTGCCGGAACAGAAAAGACACTAAAGTTGTACACATTATTATAAGAAATAACTTTTAAGCTTACAATTTTCCTATAAAGTGACATCATCACCTCTGAAAAGTGAAATTAACAGTTCATACAAATTTCAACCCCCTTTATGGAGGTAAATTTCACGTGCTACCGCAAAAGGATAACCGCTTAGCCGTTAAACCGATTCGCAAAGACCATTTCTCAAAATACTCAAGGGTGGGGGTGCTGAAAAAGTGGCTCCGGGCTCCTCTAAAGATCCCCTAACGAAATGTTACATACATTTTTTATTTTTTTATTCAAATCTAATCTTCCTTTACCAATCAGTAAAATCGAAAGCGGTAACATGCTGCTTCAGATCTCGTGCTGTGCTTATAATTTCGATAGGTACTAAAAAATAGGATCAAAAACAGTACCTATGTGGTCCACCGAAAAGGACTAGTGAGAGGGACAGCGCTTCACCTCTTCACGATTGCTGATCATTAAAAAAATCAACCAATCAGAATAAGGCAATCTTATTCGTATTATTGTTACGAAACTCGCTTTAATTATAGGAAATTATAATAGTTAATAATAATAATTTTCAATCATCATTACAATAGCCTGCAATTAATTAACCGCGTCAGATTACACGTAGTTTAATTATTATAAATTTTAAAAAACTTTACTCTTTTGATACCTACGTGACATTTTTCACAGAAATTTAATCGGCAAGGTGGGATTATGTGTGTCATCCATGGCTCCAGGCAATTTACGCAAACCAATCATACCGAGCAATATTGAGTTAACTCTATACCCTACATACTACATACAACATACAAGTTATGTACTTGTACATGTATTGTTACTTTTGCGATGACAGCTTCTCATTTTTATTAACTTTAACATTCCCTTTTTCATTTTAGTTTCAGTCGTATTATAGAGAACTCATATTAATACCTGGGGCTCTGCTCTTTACTCTTTTATTATAGGAGCAGGAAAGCAAATTTAGCCTTGGCTTCTCTCCATTACTATTCTTGCAAAAGTTTGGCTCATTGAATGAAGTTCTCATTACTTATAATTAGCTCCAGTTTAACGGGACAATAAATCAAAGGTGAAAACAGGAGATATAAACCATTCCCCTTTGTCATTAAACGCCTTTTTATGAACTTTATAAACGTCGGGATATATTTACCCTGGTATGTGTTTGAAGGTTTTTGTTTTATAGACAGAGATGTAAATTTCAGTGGAGGTTGTTCCTATACAGAGTTCATTTTGCCCATGGGATTGTCTGTAATACTAAACTCGTATTACTGCCGCCGCTAGTGCTAGTGTGCTAGAGTTAGAATGTAGATTCAAATAAGAAAACCGTTCAAAATCTTGTTCAATATTTATGAAGCTGGCTCATTTGTTACTGTCATTTCTGCAATTTCTTCCTGTATTGTATTATTTGTGTTGCACTTCATCATACTTATGATGGGAAATAAAAATGCAGTCAACGCAACTGTGCTTTTAATATATGGCACGTTATGAAATATTCCAGGACAAATTCCCTGCACATATTTTGTCTTTCTCTGTCATAAAAACACAGTTATGAAAAAAGCGAGGTGATAAATGTTTTACGTATACCTATTTTATTTCATTCAGTACTTTTTTTCGTGACTATCACTAAGATAAAAATAATTCAGTCAATCAGCTTGGTCAAAATGATCAGATATTCGTTGGTTATTGAAATTTATTATTGAAGAAGAGTCTTAAATTTGTAACTAAATAATGTTACAGTTACAGTGTACTCGGTAGAACCAGCTCTTTAGGTGTAAACTACCTATAGAGTACCTAGTTTATTTACTTTCTGAAGTTTTCAGATTCCACAAGTCAAATTCCATCAACACTATACTGACAGTTTCACTAAGAGATTCACAGTGGTTGCTGCTGTCATGTCTTTATGGCTAAACAATGCTTGTTAAATGCAGTTACTCATCATAGAAACCTCACTTATCTTAGATAATAGCTTGGTCAAATAGCAAGTCAGAAGTATACATCAAGTACAATAACCCTGGAGGTTTGTTTTATTTCTTCTGCATTCTGTAGTGACCTTGTGTAACTAAACATTCCCAATAAGGCCGCAGCAAGGCATCTTGTTCGTTCAGCTGTAACCATCGTAAGTTCTTCTGGACTGTCATTGACTCTTCATATAATAAACAATGAAGTGAGGATAATCATTTCAATTCTAATAATTAAATAAATTACATAGAATGAACATGAGTTTATTATAAATTTCATACATTGTAATACTTTCTTGGACCCATTATATTATTAATGTACACATTAAATAAATATACAGGGTGAGTTCTTTTAACCTGAAGGTTTCAAATATCTCGAATAGTAAGCACACCCTACGAAAAAAATGTTAATAATCAAAATTCAATCATTCCGCGGTAGAAACACATTAGTGTTAGTGTTAAAATCAGTCTACTTCCCCCGACATTTTAAAGGAGGGGCGGCGGGTAGGTTTGTAAGGACGCTTTTTCGTTCGTCAGTTCATGATAGATGGCGCTGTAATCAACGAATTTCTTTTTCTCAATGACTCAGTCCTCTTGTTACTGAAAGTTAATTAAAAAAATTCATGAATGGACCAAAAAATTCGACATTTTCTGCATATGTGTAGCCGTGAAACTCCAGTCTGCAATAAAAACGTAGTCCCGAACCAAAATTGAAAATTTACCCCCTCCCCCTCCCGCCGCGCCTACACGGAGTGGAGCGAGCGATTCTCTATGTGTTGGTCGTAAAATCCATTTTCGCAACAAAAAAATACAAGTTTTTATTTGATATTGCAAAGTCTCACCACAACTACAAGAAAGGGGGAGGGGGGTAATATCAGTACTTAGTATATTCACCCAGGCATTATTATTTTGACAATTTGACTTTTTTTAGTGGAGCGCTTATTACTCGAAATGTTTTTAAGTTTAATGTTAAAGAACTATTTTTTTTTTAATTATTAGGAATGGGCATGATTTTCGGGAAAAAAATTTAGACACAAGTTGTCCAGTTTGGAGGGGGACATCGTTTGGAGCCAACAACCACCCCCCACCCTTAACCCCCTGCCTATGAGTGGGGGTGACTTCGACTTCTTAAATAGGAACTCAAATTTTTTATTGCGGATTATGATTTTTCTGAAAAAAATACGAAACTTTTGTCTGAAACATTTTTTCATGCGATGCAACAAAATTGTATGGGGTGGGAGAGATTGTTTCCGGGGAAAAGATGCAAAAGTTGTTTGGTTTGAAAAGGGTCATCGATTGGACATACATAAAAACTACTTCCACCCCAATACAAATTTCAAAGTCACCCCTGAAGATTGGGGGTGGGGGGTAGTTTTTTGTGTTCAATCATTGGCTCTTTCCAACCAAACAACTTTTGCCTCTTGCAATTCCTCCTTACAGGCCGTTGTTTAGTCATAAGAAAGTAAATGGATATAGAAAAATCGGTTTTTGGATTGCATTTTAGGAGCTGAGGGTTGAATTGGGCAAAAGTTTCTATTGGACAAAAATGGGAGTTCCTATTTAACAAGTTGAAGTTGAACCTACATCTAGACAGGGTGGTAAGGAGTGGGAGATAGTTTTTGGCTCCAAACGATGTCCCCCTCCAAAATGCATGATAACTTTTGTCTGAAACTTTTTTTCCAAAAATGATGCCCCTTTATACTTTCTTTGATTATTCTCGTATTATAAAGAGACCTCACCCATGGCTTCATATACACCGTGTTGCATAGAAAAGGTAACATAGGGAATACGTGTAAAGAATATTTCAACAATACTTTGAAAATAAATGACATCCTTCAAAAAATACAGTTCCCTTGGAAACTACCAGGTTTCCTAGAATACTATACAGTTTCCTAGGCAACTATCACTACTATCAGTGGCTTGGATCCTTAATAATATTCACTGTAGTGTTTTCCTTATGTTACCTTTCCTATATGCAACACAGTGTATAAGGAAAAAAAAAAATCTGAAAAATTAGTGCCGAATGATATGCACCGTGCTATTTTATCACTTACCTATCTAAATAGAAAAACAAAGAAAAATTATGACGCCTTCCATCATAATAGTTCATTTTTTAAATGTTCATTTATAATAATCAAAGGAGGTCATATTTTTTTTATCTTCTTACTTGCTTTATTTCACATGAGAAATTTCAGCAAATACCTGCATTACTTTCCTCATACAAAGGTTTGTTGTTCTGCTTGCAATATTATTATTACATATAGCATATAAGTACAGTAAAGAATTACATACACTTATCCAGACCCCACAAGAAGAGAACGATGCAGAATTGCAGATAGTTATGCATACATTGATTGTTCTCTTGTATGCATTATTTACATTAACGAACAATAATAATTTATAAACCTTTCAATACATGCGGCAGATTTGTTGTAAGTTTACCATGATTTAATGCTTGAAAATATTCTTCATAGGTAATTATACCCGAACTGACATATAAAAGTTTTTTAGAGTTCCGTTTATAAAGTTGATAGTTTTCAATTTTCCAGCATCCATTCCATTTTATTGAAGTACTTTACTACATATATTTTATGTATCTTATAGGGATATAAAACTATAGATAGTTTTTTATAGTCTATATGTCTCGTGGGTCTGCCTATCAGATTAAGCCAATAACCTGTGGTAATTTGATATTTTTTATAAATTTTTATTGCTTCTAAGATGACTACCTACTTAATAAGTGTCTCTTATAAAGTTATTTAAAAAAAAATGAATAAATTTATTCACGCATAAATTATCTAATACATGTAGACACTCTTCAAATGACTGAAGCGGACCATTGATCAATAAGTCCGCAAGAAATTGTAGTAACCATCCTACTTACGCAGAGTACAAAACCCAGAAAGTATGATTTTTCCGATCCTGAAATATTTTGAGTATATGTACTAAGTATCTCGAAATTTCAGTTGTCCTGGTTATCGTACCAGATGTGGTGTGTAGAAAAGAAGGTCTGACTACTACTAAGTAATACCTACGGTTCCTAAAAAGTTCCTACCATACGGGAAAATTTTTGTTTTGTTTTTTTTATATTTTTTGAAAAAAAAATCCCATAAGTTTGTGCTTTTCAAAAGATTGAATTTGATCACGCACTAGATCCATTGAGTGAAACTTAGTTCCGGAGAAAATGACGTTTATATCTAGAGTCCAAAATTACAAAAAAACATGCTATTTCGAAAATGAAAAGTGTTTTGCCAGAAATTTGGACAAAATTCGTTAAATATTCACCAAATGTAATGTCAGTTAAGAAAGAAAGAAATTTTTTGCATAGGTGGCTAAGAAGTATCCAACTTTTAAAATTTAAATTTTTTGCCCATTTTCCTCAGTGCCATTTTGAATTTGAAATATTTTATATTTTTATGAGTTTAATAAAATTTCTGTATTATTTTTCTATGTCAAAATTTCCCAGAAATGTCAAAAATTCAAAATTGCAGAGATAAAAATGAGCAAAAAGTTTAAATTTTAAAAGACGTATCAAGGAAAAGAATTTGTTCAGATTTACCAAAAAACTCTTCTAGTTTTCCAAATATGTATCTCTTTTTTGTAATTTTAGATAAACGCCATTTTCTCTGGAACTAAAATTCACACCATGGACCTGGTGTGCTCAAATTCAATCTTTTAAAAAGCACAAACTTATAAAAAAAATTATAAAAGAGATGGAAAACAAAAAAAAACCCATATTTATGTGCAAAGTTTTTTGGCGGACTCTGTATAAACCACTTATATACGATAAAAAAAATTATAACGACTTCATTTTATATTTTATTTTAAGAAGTTGCAAAAAAAAAGGTCAAGACTATAATGGCATAATACGTGGGACCAATCTTCGATCGACAGTGCTTTGCTCCCATTATCAAGAGGTATAAAATATGAACGCTTTGTTCAGGAATTTATTCCGAAGGGAGGTCGAAATAATACATCTCCATCAGCTTGGCAGCGAAGCTTTCGCCTGTGGACAATAATTAGAATACAGAAATTCTAAAATTGCCTTCTCATTGTTGGTATAAATATTTTGTATATCTTCATTCCCACTTTTTTTTTTGTATACCATAAGCATAAATAAATAAAATAAATAACAGTGTCTGAAACATCATTTTGGCTGGGATGTCAGTTAGATTTATTTGTTCCAATATTATTTACATAAAATCGATAGTTTTACAATAAAAAAATGTGATTTTTGAAGTAAATTTAATTAATACTTATTAATTACTAATTCTTGAGTTTAATAATAATGATGGATACTCCCGTACACAGAAGGCAGATTTTATTAAGTATTTCATTAAGCTGCCGGTATATAGAATCTGCAAGCTTCTCATTGGCTTTTTTATTTTACCTCTCTTTTGTTCTGTTAGGCCCGTATTCATCAATAAATATAACCCCTGGGGTTATATTTTGGAATATGTCATTGGTTTAAAATTCGTAGCCTTCGTAGGGTTTGAGCATTAGACCAATCAGCTGTCAGAAAATTCAAAATATAACCCCAGAGTTATATTTTGAAGTTTGATGAATACGGACATTAGAGTGCCAATACAATTTATTGAATTCAAAGAATGAAATTCAATTCTCAAATATATCAATCTTTTATATTATATTAATATAAATTAAATATTATATTAACCTCTTGGTTGGCATATGACATAAGCTAATCAGTCACGAGGTGGATGCATTTTCAGGAGTTTTCATGGCAATTAAATATGTTAGATAAATTTTAATTTAATTAGTAAGTCATTAACTAGAAGGAATTTTAATCAGATTAAATTCCAAACCTGTCTTCTTGGCGTTGTTCCTTGGTGCATCCTGATCTGATGAGATTCGCTGATAAGTTACAGCAGTTGAAACGGATCATGTCTCATGTCATATCTATTATCCAGTTTTATTAACTAAGGAGAATAATTATTATCATTAGGTACTTCGGTAGGTACAACTGTTATGTAAAACGTTAGAAAGAAAATTCACATACACCAAACTTCCGCAACTTTGTTCAATTAGTGTTAGTATTATACCTATGAGAGGAGATGATTTGCATTATTTGTGCATTAGTTCTGTTACCAGTTAAGTATTAATGGATGTAATGCATCAATTATTAATCTATTAGGCATTCTTGATTCATTTATTCAATTAAATGCAGTATAAAATCAGCTTTGAAGCTAGAAGTCGGAAAACCAGGTTGTCAGTTTCATCATTACACTTTCTCGAGTTATCGCCACAAATAACGACGCAAAATATTTCTCTCCTCTACTATTTGACAGCTGATCCAAAACAAGACCTTACTTGCAGATTTTTTAACTCACAATTTGAGTAGTCCAGTCAAATAGTCAAAAAACAACGATTGAAATTGCCTTAATTAGAAGTTTACCGAAATTTTAATGGTTAGGTGGCGCCACTAGAACTTAAAGAATGATCTCGGTAAATATCGGTTATACATAGAAAATATCGTTATAGAAAAATTGCTAAGGAGGATATATCCGGAAACTTTTGTTCAAAACTTTTTTTTAAATTTCCTAATGTTCAAAAAATACAAATTTTCGAAAATGTCACTTTGGGGGGTGGATTTTTCGACTTTATAATAAAACGGTCAAGCATGTGTGGAAAAATATAAACATAACTAGTAATTAATGTGAGTCATACCGTTTTTACCAAATAAATGATTTGGGGGTTTTAGCGTTTGCTGAAAAATCCGAAAATCCCCTAACGATGAGTTTGACGAATGTGGGATGAATTTAAGAAAGACGTCCGCCATATTGGAGCCTTCATTTTGTTTTTTGAAAATCAGATATGGATTCTTAATCAGTGACCCCGAAAACTCCAAAATCGGGTATTTTGTCAAAACGCTATGACTTGAATTAATTATTTATTTTGCATAGATTAAAACAAAAATTGTAAAATATTGTCCCTGGTCGAGTTTTGGGAGTTTTGGCGCCCTCTATATCCTTACCAAGCATGCAAAAAAAAAAGATAGAAAAACTCAAAACTACAACTTTTATCATAACCTATTCCACCTTCAAAAGTGTCAGTTTTGAATCTTCGAACTTTTGAACAATAAGAAATAAAAAAAAAGGTTTCCAACAAAAGTCGCCGGATATATCCTCCTTAACAATTTATGTAATGATACTTTTTTACGTACAACCGATATTTACGGAGATACATAATTTCATCCCCTAAACTCGAGACGGAATCCCAGGGGGGGAAACTTGACTAGAGTATTCTAATGGCGCCCCCTACCTACCGTTAAAATTTCGTTAAACTTCTATCTAATTAATGGAATTTCAAAGTACTATTTGACTGAACTAATGGAGTGCATCAATCTGGAGAATAATTAATCCTATTCCATTCTACTCAAAGAGCCAGGAATCGGGAATCAAAAATCTTCACTTACATGTTTCACGACATTGTACCTTATGTCGTAAATTTGCCAGGAAAACAAAAAATTTGTCGCTCTTCGTATAAAAACTTAATCCCGCTAGTACCTACCTAATAATTGTTTGACGGTTAAATTAGCATTACTTGTTTGTTTTTATGATACCTAAGTATATTGTATGATCGTTTTATTGTTTCAATTTCGAAAAACCGGTTTGAAAATTTTACATGAGTTCATTAATCAATGGATAGATCTACAATTCCACATATTCGTCTCCAGATTCTATTTTCATATTAGATAAAAGTGAAAAAAAATACACCAGCAAGACACCGACAATCCTATGAGATTAACGACCCTATAACGTCTATTTTTATTAGTGAATATTGAACGCAAGAAGTCGCGAAATTTCATACCGACTGAATTTAAAATAACCCGCTTACTTAAAAAAGAGTTAATTGATGTTCTCTAGAAACACCAGAAATAGAATGGTAAATGTCATGGAAAGTTAACACTCCAGTGTCTGTTTTCTTTGACATATGAAACCTCCGTTAATAAGCCCTTCCGCTCATGTTGACGCAAAGTTTCGCGTAACTCTAACTCTAATTACAGGAGTTTTTCCCTCTATCACATTCTCTCTTATTTTCCGATCAAATTAAAAGGAACTAATTTCATTATGTTTTATGTAGGACGGTGTTATCCTATTGGAATTCTTATCCAATAATGGAACATTGATCAGATTAATTACTCGTATTATAATGATTAACTCTTATATATTGGAATAAGTCTGATAATCTTCTCCGCATGACTACCGATCGCTAGATCTCCATACTGCACGAGAGCAAATAAAATCGAACCATACTTTACATAAATACACCTACCTATAACTACTTGAGAATGTGATCGATTATTAAATGAAGCAAGAGGCAAGAAGATATCTCAAACTTGACTTGAGTTGAGAGATATCTATAGGTAATTGCAAGGCCTCTAGAAAATCCCGGGAATCGAGTAGAAGTAGAAGAAGATTGTTAGTTGTTGATGCAATCAAGAGAGCTACTTCACAGATTTATTGCCCTTGTGATTTGAAATAAAAACAGGGCGAGATCGAGTTTTATTGACTTCTCGCCCTTGTAATACGAGGTGCGATAAATTGCACTTGAACGTGAAATTATTTCCAATCGCCGACTGTATTGAAATCGGCAAAAAACGACCTTCTGTAATTTTCTCGCGTCTTCTATCCGTTCAAGAATCAAGAGCAATAAGACCAACAGCATTGTCACACCTAGAAGCGCTGATTAAAGAATGCCGCTTGTATTGTATTGTTGGAATGATCGGGTATTCAGCTACGAAAATGCGAAAAATTGTTGTTTATGTGCTGATAGCCGTGCTGAGATTAGAATCTGTAAATGGAATCTTAACGAATAATGGCTTTCTGGAAACAGAATATCTGCAGAAGTTTATTGGCACTGTGAAATATGAAACCACTGGAGAATGCTCCTTCTTTGTGAGAAAAGTTAATACGATACTTCCAGCCAGAGTCTAGATTGATTATTCGTTTACTACATAACATGCGTGTGGTTTGTGTTATCCAACCAAGAACACAGGAAAATATCCAATAACTGTTTCTATATCTACCTACCTATACAATATCGTCATATCAGTTTTATTTTCCAGCCATTATTTATTGATATGGGTCATTTCCTGCCGTTTTTCCGTTATTAGGTATAGAGTTTTCCAACTTTATAAACTGGTAATATTTTTTGTTAATAAACCCACGAAATGAATCTCTCGTTATTATAATAATGATGATTATTGATTTTTTCATAATTTTTTTTACGTTTAATAAAACACCTCTTCGCGCACTTCTATTATAATAGGACACATTAACTCCTCTTTAGGCAGTTAGGGAAATTATTTTTATTAAAGTCTTCCCCAGCTGTTAAGCTTGGTAAAATTTGTAAGGACTAAAGTTGTAGAGAATCAAATTTTGAAAAACCAGTCCTCGTCAAATTCTATATGGCGACTAGATTAGATTTAATTAGATTCATCGTGAGTGGGCCATTGTGACACCTCCACTGCGACCGTAGGTCTATTGTGGCTCAAGCTGGCAGCTAACGCCGGGGTGGAATTGTGTCACGTTTTTGAATTTAGACCCAGTGCCACCCTTCCCGTTAAAGTTTGGAGCAATAAAATTTCTGTCGGTAGTTTTTGCTCGGTCATATGCTAACCCGACTGGGCTATATAATAGACCATTTCTATTTTGGATTCTGAAGCCAAAAAGTCACCGTCTACTCTCGCTCATGGAAGGAGAACTTTTCGTACTTTATTTCCAACACATATTTCTTATATGTAGGTACATCCTGTATATGATGCAACATAAAACACCTCCGGAAATTCCTTCATCGGTGACAATACCTCATCCGTGAACAAGCTTCCCGTTGCAACGATGTACGATGTACTTACTGATTGCAATTACGGCGGGGAAGTCAAGAAGTTGGATATTTGTAAATGGTCATTGTTATCCAAGTTTTTGCTATAGATACAGGGTGTTTCAAAATATCTGTCGAAAAGTATACGGTGTCCAAGACAAAACTTTCTATTAACTTTTGGGTTATCGCAACCGTAAGATTTGTATTTTTTTAAATATTGAATTAAAAAATCCAACGTTTAAAGTAAACACTCCTTTCAAAGTTTATTTATTATATTTTTACCTTCAATAATCAATTATTGTAGAAAACAATTTTTTTCCTTTTACACGTTATAATATTGATTTAAATGGCAGTTGGAAAATCCAAATTTGGGGACTAAAAGTTTATTTTTTCATACAGCTCATAACTGATTGATTTTTCAGTCAGCTTATACTCGCATGTTGTAAATGACTCTTCTGAGAGCGGCAGAAAACTTCAGTAGTTCCTCTGTGGTGATAAAAGATTTCTGGTGAAAGATCCGGGAATTTCTCATATATCAAAGTTCTCGATATAAATTATTGTAAATTGATGACTTCCACAAGGAAAAGCTGCAAAGGCCGGCCTATCTCTTGTCAAGGGTTGTTGAACGCAACAAATAATCATTGCCGATTGTGAACTCCGGAGATCGATGACTGGAAGAGGCATTTATATGGATTGGGTTTTTCAGAAGTGATTCCGTCCGGAAAAGGAAGTCGACTCGAGAGCCGGTTTGTTTCTTAACCGTCCGCTCTTTCGCCCTGCGAACAGGTTTTTAGCTTATGAATTTCCAAGGCGGAGACGTTTTCCCTATTCTTCTCGTAATCATCCGGTGAGATATGTGAGAAATCTTGTCTTCGCAAGCTTTCTTTAACGCACGTAATTCTTCAGTAATGTTTCTGTTAACGACAATGTCGAACAACTCAGTAATTATATCAATTCATTTTTCAAATTTGTGCTCGCGAAAATTTTGGAACATCTTTTAGAAGGAGTCAAAAGATTAGTTTAAACGCGAAAGGGAACCCACTAACGAGATATTGTGTTTTTATCTTCCAGGACTCTTTTCTTCAAGTGCAGCAGCCATCTTCGGCTGTTGCTCCAGGGAATAAAAAAATGAGGCTGAGGTGCTTCCGGCGATCTTGAATCAGACGGGCCTCGAGAAAAAAACAGAAAATCTAATATTTAAAAAATATGTCTTATATAAAGAGCGATGCTCCCTTGCCGGCAAAAATCTTAATTTTATTTAAACCTGTCATTGGTTTCGAAAATTAATTAAATTTTCTATGACGTCATAACACTCATAACTAATAAAACAAATTTTAAATCAAAGACCCTTCCGAATTTTCTTGAATAACTTTTTTATTTGGTGCTTTTTGAAAAAAATATTTATATGCATTTCTGTTGTCCAGGTCAGGTCAGGTCAGGTCTTTAGATTTTTGCACCAATTTTAAAATTTGACCACCAATTGTTTTGTTTGTACAATTATTCACGTTTATCTGAAATTTTGTCTATTTTTGAAATAGCGAAAAACCCGCGAATTTTACGGGAAAATTTTTCAAAAAAAGCCCTCTTAAAAAAAGTTATGTTCAATATTTCGTTAGGACGCACCGTTTCTGAAATAAAAAATTATTAGCGATTTTGAGAAATAAAAATGTGACGGAGTTTTTTTCGAATTAGTCGCTTTTACTGACCTTTCACGTGAAAAACCATAACTACCTTTTTTGTAGGCGATTAACGTCCCTGTCATTTTTGTAATTTTTTCCATCGGTTTAAAAAAAGGCGAAAAAAATCGAAAGCGCGAAAAAGGAGCAATTTAAATTTAGCTTTAAAGAGGTGATTGCCGCTCGCTTAGTTTTTTTTTTCGAAAAACAATCTTTATAAAGTTTTGTACGTCTATGCTTCCCTTGAAAAAATATATCTTCGCGATGTACCTACTGATACCGAGAAAAATCGAGATACGTGCATAGTACCTGAACGGGAGCGTTAAAAGTTCCCTAATCCCGCCCATTTAAATAGGTCATATTTGGGGGTGCCACTTTACTAGAATAGTTCCTAGGCGATCCCCTAAAAATCCCTAAATTCACAAAAAAATTACATTTCCCGGGAACATATCCCGCTGATTCAACAGGCATCTAGGAACCGTGCGCCGTTTCAATCGAAGCAAATTTCAACCATTCCGGATGAAAAATGGCGACTCTAGAGTGTGTCTTAGAAAAGCGAACAGACGGACAGACATATTTCTGGGAGATGGACAAAATTATGAGAAAAGCCTTAGTTTTACAAAATTCTGGTTTTCCATACCAGCAATAATTACAAAATTCAATATTTGTGAAGACAGAGGACAAGTAAATAATATCCCAATGAGAATAAAACGTTGGTGATAATTACACAGGATGCAATTATTTATTCATGCAACTGTTGCTGTTATAACGACAAAAATGTGACGATACATTTACAGGATGAACTTTTTTTACAGGATGTTTTCTTTTTAGAGAACGTCGGAACTTTTTTCGTTAAAAAATTTATAGCTATTAGAGTGGAAATCTAGCAATAAGTTGTCACCCTGTGGGCCTTCTCGAGTACCCGGCTGAAATTTTCATGAATCATCGTTTATGGCCTAAATAACTCAAATCCGCAGTCTTCAAAAAATCGTTTTGTGCAAAAAGGCCCATTAAAAATTTTCGAGTTTTTTTAAAGAAGGTGGTAGTTCATAAGTGCAACTTTTTCGTGCCAATTTTTCAAGATGATATCTGTGATAATTAAGTTAAAAAAAAATCAAAACTGTTTCCGAAAAGCATTGCTCAAATACTTTCATCGGAACTACAGAAATATCTTGCTTCGGTGTTCAGCAAAAATTTACTGTTTTCACTACTTTTTGTCATTTTTAACGAAGGTTATCTCAAAATTGAAGTTCTTAATCAAAAAAAGCTCGCCTTTGAATATTTTTCCCTGATCATTTGTTATTCCTAGGGTATCATTTCTATATTTTTGTCTTCAATAATAAACTCGCAATAAATATATATGTTAAATGACGCTAAAATTTCAATTGTGGTTACCGCGTGAAACGTCGATCACCCTTCTTTGCCTCTCTCCGCGTCTCATTATCAGTTTCAGTATGCAAGGCGGGAATTTCTACAGAATAGCGACGATATTTCACAGATTGATAGATTTATATTTTGACAATGAAAATCGACAATTTGTGTATAAATGCAACAAATAATGTGTGATGTATAATGTTGCTCCTTTTTCTCAATACCCATACAGTTGGGCCCGAATAGTTTTTTCTCTCTCTAATGCAACCCTCCACAATACTAAGAGCTTTAATTGAAAAAATCTACCTTCGATGATTGTTGTGAAAATATCGCCCATTGAGAAGAGTGGATCTGAGACCTAATCTACCTTCTAACTTCTACAATCTAAACCTTTCCACAAGTTTTGAAGTCTTAGTCTTAAGCAAGAAGAGTGTTTTAGCCTCCTATTTAAAGTTTTCCTTAGTAGAAATAATTTACTATACTGAAGTTTCAGAATAGTAGGCACTAAGTTCTCGGAAGTGGTCGTGACGTATAAGCGCTCAGTTGGAGCATTCAGTGGCGGACGCAAAATATCAAAATAGGTTCAGACAATAATGAATTTATTGAGAAATATAATTGTAAACTTCCAAATAATATAGCATATAGTAAATAATATAGCATATAGCAAAAATAAAAATAGCAAAGAAAATAGGAAAAAAATAGTACCTTAGTCATCGTCAGAAGAAAAATCGTCGGATGATGGACAACTATCCCGATCACCGTTATCGTTCAAGTTGATAATTAATGGCTCAACCGAAACATCAACTATTGTGTCTAGATCCCACATTCTGTCTTCTTCTTTTGTAGTATGTCGGATGCAGTTTCTCCATGTTTCAGCCGTCACATCTCCTATTGCAGTAGCTAGCAGGCGTTTCACTTCATCCATCTTGAAGGTCACGTTTTGTTTCGCCACTTGGTTTTTTATTTGAGCCCAAATAAGTTCTATAGGATTCAGTTCACAGTGGTAAGGAGGGAGGCGGTGTACAATGATGTTGCACTCGCGAGCCAATTCGTCGACAGCATATCTCTTAAAATGAGGTATTTGTGCCCTTGCGATGTTTAATAGTTGCACTTTTAACATGTTGTCATCAAATGGTATATTTCTTTGAGCCAGCCAGTTAATGATGTCACCTTTTCGCCATGCAGTTGTTGGCGATGGCTCCAATCGTCGACTATGGTAGGAAGCATTGTCCATTACCACGACCGAATTTGGCTCAAGGCTTGGTAAAATTTTTAAAAACCAGCTTTCGAATTTTTCCGCATCCATTTCCTCATGGTAGTCACTAGTTTTCTTCGATTCGAAAAGTAGCAATCCGTTTTCCAAAAAACCCGAATCACTACCTATGTGAGTTATTATGAGCCTCCGCCCCTTGCCCGCTGGCGCTTTTAGTCCTGTGGAAAAACCTTCAAAAAAAGCTTGTCGACGGCTTGTTATTTCCAAATCTTGCCAAATTTTCGAAACAGTATGACCTTGATTCAGCCAAGTTTCGTCTAAGAAATATATTTTCTTCCCTTCACGACGATACTCTCGAATTTTTTGTAAATAATTTCTCCGCCACAAAATTATTTCTTCTCTTTCTATAAGAAGACTTTTTCTCTGCCTTTTCATATGCCTTATGTTCATTTGTCTTAATGTCCGCAATAAGACACGTCGCGATATTTTCGGCATTGCGTCATCCGAATTGATTTCGGCAGCGATTGCTTTTAATGTTGGAATTTCATTTCGGAAAAAGAACGAATGAAATTTTCTCCGAACGGCGTATTTTATGTCATCATCAATGTCAATGCGTTTTCTCCCCCTTGTTTCAATATTTTCAGCTACCTTTTCTGTTCCGCCTTTGGACTCTTTGAAAGTTTTCAAGATTCGGTGTACACTCCTAGTTGACACTTTGGTTAAATCACTACACAAAGCAACTACATCGTTTACCAACATACTTTGATTCCTTTCACGGAGTCCACAATACACGTTGTATATAATAGTTTTTTCTCCTGTAGATAAATTCGTACGACGACGTTTACTTTGGCTGCTCTCGCCTTCCATATTGCTCACAACTTTAAATTTAAACAGTATTTCACTTCGGCACTCAAAGAAGCTTGCTTCTTTCCCGTTTACACCACAGTGAGAACTGAGAAATAAGATTCAGACAGGAAATCTGATGAGCGACCCTTAAAGCAACCAAGCTATCCCCACTAATTATGCACTTTATTGTCGACCGGGTATGGGTTTTTCCGGGATGGTAATTCCGTAAATTTCTTATAGTTAAACTTTTTCTGTATCCTGGAACTCAGTTCATTCCCAAAACAGGAATCATTATTGTATTATTATTTTACCAAATAATTAACTAATAACTAATTATTAACAAATTAGTAAGATATTGATTTTTTATAGCTTGTATTTCTTAATTACTTCACAGATTGTCTATGAACAATATGAAATATTCAAAATTTTGTTGTTCCCGAGAGTCGAGAATCTTCTTCCCCCGGTAATATTAATTTTTCTTTTCTGACAACCAGAAAACAGAAAGAGAAAAATATACAAGTCCCGATCGACATCCAATAACAGCCCAAAACAAACAACTTTTCTTTTTGTTCAGGTTATTCCACTGCCGCGAATTCTTTTTCATTCATTTTCATGCGTTTTTTAATTTTTGTGATGCTTCAATAATTCAGCAAATATAAACATAAAAATAAAATATTAAGGATTTAAAGGAGCGATAAATGTTATATTGCAGCCCCTCACGAAAATAGCATGAACGATACGCCACTGAATACGGAGCTGCCTTGGACGGACTGGCAGCATGCTCGATATATATCCATCTTACTTTACCTTACTGCAAGTTGGACCTGCTTATCCTTTGTACTTGTTGACACTGCTGTAATGTTGCCATATATTATATTTTAAAGGACCGAACCTCATTGAAATTCTACATCTTTTGCTATTAAATATCGATGTTGTGAAATTATTATAGCAGAAAAATTACTCAACAAATAAAACACAGTATTTTTTATCCTACAACCATTTACCTGCATGTGAATGATAAAAATACAAAATGATAAAACACCAAGAATTAAAAGCTGGCAACAATGTGTTTACTTTAAGTCCGTAATATTTCTAAGAACTTAGTGCCTACTATTCTGAAACTTCAGTATATATAAGTGAATAGTCAATTAACATTCTCCAGTTTATGTTTTGTTAATTGATGCATTTAATAAAACGTTTTATGAGATTAAATTATGTCGAAATAAGGAGAAAGACGTGATCTAAAGCGTAACTGCTGCTTGTAACACCCATTAAGTAAAATAGTAATGCCAAAGACTATTTGTAATTCAAAATAAAATTCACTTACCTACTCATATCATTCGGTTCAGTTGTCCATGTGGGCAGTAAAATGAGATTCAGGTGCAATGGCAATGACCGGACATAGACACGTGTGTCTGGGTGTATGCACCGGGTACATACGCGATTTATAGAGAGTATGAAGAATGTACCAATGCAGACAGAATGCCTGAAATAATTGGATAGGTACACTAGGAATAATTGGAAATATTAGATTTACGCTTCCCAACATTTCTTATCTTGCTTTGTGTTTATTGGTATACTTGATGTACCTGCTCCCTTATTTTTGTGACTACCTACTTATATTAACCAAAGTTGGTAAAAACTAAATAAAAAATGGCAAAGAAGCGAAAATTCATGAAATAGACAACATAATTAATTACATTAGAATTTCCCTGTAACTAGCTCGGTCTTTTGCATACCTAAAGAAAGGATTATCGTTGGCATTTCTAACTGTCGGTAGTAAGGCATTTCACTGTTCACGTAATTGTTTTCTGTTTGCAGTCTAACAATGAGGGTGTGATCACTTAATCTCATTCGTCAGGGGCCCTTTTTAAGTCACTGTATCCTGATTGAGTTTCTGATTATTGATTAAATTAATGATTAATGAACCACAGGTTCACCTAAACATTGCCTAGCTAGTTAATAGTTGCAGTGCTTTTGCTGGAGTATTATTTTAAGACATATTTAAGACAAAGCAAAAAAATTTGATGGATTTTTTCAAAATTCCTTTAATTCCCTTGAATTATCATATTATTATAATTCACATGATGGAGCACCCTTCCTTCAGAGCTACTACAAAATTTGATTATGTATCATCAACATGTATCAATTTAAAGGTCCTGGTGAATTGTCTCTTTTTCGGCAGTATATTGGAGTTTCGTCCAAGCAGCCATTACATTTTTTTCAGTTTGAGACCCAACTCTTTACGTTTATTTTTGTATGAAGCTGGCTTGTTGCTGATAAGAGTTCCTTGTCTTTAGTTGAGTGTATTTTGCATTAAAGTCTCCTCCAATGATGACACGATAGAATGAATGTGGAATTTACTGGAGTTTACTAATCCAATTCTTTTCTTTTGCAGCTGAAAGCGATATCTGCACCTTCGCCCTCCGGACGAAACATTATGCCTCCAAGACGAATCATGATACGAACTTGTTCACCTCAGCGACGCGTCCGACTGCTCTCCAGGTTCTCTACGAATCCGCCAGCAAGACTCCCTTGCACGTGATGAGGCAGCTAGACAGATGGCGTCGCGACGGTAACCGTTCCTCCAAATATTTCACGTGCACTCCCGTCTTGGGGGCGAAAAGGAGGAAGATCAGGAGTCGGGTGGATATCGAAATCGAGACCAGCATGGTAAGTTATTTTACCGCTTGTGTAAGGATTTTTAAATCACTTTAACTGTAATTTAATAAGCAATTAAAAAAATTCTCTGGTTAATTAATTTACTATTTTTGTTGAAAACTTGGATACTATGATGGTAATGTTATAGGAAGATAATAACTTAAATTTAATAACCTCATTCAGGGAGTGATTTGTAGTCTAGCAGGATTTCTCCTGAAACTTGGGATTGTTGCAAACTATGTTGGAAGTTTCCTTGATGGTGACTTGCCATTGGTGGACATGTCAACTGAAAGCTAATTGAGAAGGGTAATTTTACTACGTTTAATAGCAAATAAATCCGCTTTAAATTATACCTCAAACTTCATAACTTCAATGATATCAAGAATAGACATTTTTGACTGAGTTCGTAATGATTTAAATGAACTTCTAACTCTAACTAACTTTAGTATATGCAGCAAAAAATGAATGTGGCGTTAATGAAACCTGATCAATTTATCAAAATTTATCGAGCAGTGTCGGTGATAAAATACGGCATAATTGGCATTAATACCTTTTTACTAAAGGTGGCGGCAGTCGGAGATGGTGAAAATTAATAATATCAAAATTAGATGGGTACATAATTAGAAAAAGTTATTAAAGGGACAAGTTTTCTTTCAAACAGAAGGAAATTTATTGACGTTCAAAAAATGATACAAATTTGATCATGGATTGAGAAGTGCTTTAGCTGATAACATGATGCCCTGAGTCCCATAAAGACATTTACTTATGTTATAATGTCAGTCTTCAATTTAAATTTTCATTTTTTCGTGCACGGCAATGTCAAAAAACTTGTGTTGATTTTAATAATAGATCTCGTTTTATATTTTTTTACAATTTATTTCAATTCTAATTAATCGAAACTCGAAACCAGCAACAAAGAATTTATGCCCAAGTTGATATGCATACAGATTGATAATCATACACCAACTTCTGCCATTCGTTTGATGTGTAGGTAGAAGGTGGGCACTGACAAAAAACGTTTGTCTAGAGATAAAAATAATAGGCAACATATTATTATACTACTGGTTCAGAGGGTTTTCGCATCTCCATGTTTTTTAAAGAGAAGTTTCTGGTCAATAGCGATAAAGCAAATATGAATAATATGCTTTTTATATTCAAGAGAAGTTGTCAGAAAACCCAACTGGCATAAAATCAACAGTACACTGAACTTTTAAAACATCTAAATATCTCAAAACTAGTCCATCATTTCATTATCGTTCCTATTTCTATAAACAATTAAATGAAATATGATGATTATTGCTTATCCTGATTTAGCAAGTGAAATTTCAGAGTGGCTAAGGAATATGATCTACGAGTATTTTCATCAAAATAACCGTAATGCTCTATTTTCCTAGACGCGTTGTCTGCTCCTGGCGCCATGAGATGCAAACTGGGCATTGACATTGAACTCGACTAGGATATTCCTGTATCAAAATAGAACGTCTTCCCACTTGCTCTGTTCTATTCATGAACAGAGCGTATAATTTGTATGGGCTTTAATATAATTAACATTAGACGCCGACGGGTTCATATCAACGCTCTTTGAATGATAATTAGATACATACTAATTTCTGTTAACGATTTACTGTTAAAAGCTGAACAATGTCACATCTATTTGAAATTAATGAAGCAAACGTGGGTTTTAACTAGCACCACACGTTAGTAAAATGATCCCTTAAAATGTGTAGGTAGGTATAATATTACTGTGTCTTCTTAATTCAGAAAAACTTAACTACAACGTGAAATGAAGCTAGAATAACAATGCTTCCACTTCTCAAGTTCACTGATAAAACTGACTGGACAACTGGAGGAGCGGTCCTATTTATAGGTTGATGGTTTGGTGACATCATACCCCCTCCGCAAATCTCCATTTTTAATTATTATTATAAAACTGACCCTGCTTAGTTTTGGTTTTAACAAGAAGATTTTTATTAAGTATGAAGTTTAAATGTTTACATTATGAATAAAAAAATAATTGGAACATGGCTCAAAGGTTGAACATTAACATTACATAGTGAGAAATTAAGTATTAATGAGGGGAGGAGGGAGGAGGAGAGAAGTTTGATGAAGACGGCGAAGACAAAACCTGCTAGGAGGATGCCGTTCACGTTTTTATTATACCCTTAACAAGTGATGGTATTATGAAAAAGTAGATGAGGACGATCTGAGGAAAAGGGAGTAATGTTGAATAGAAACCATGTCGCCCAGAGCAAAAACTTTAAGCTAAGTTAATGGGAAGGTTTGTCGTTAATTTAACAGCATTAATTCGGTTGCGGAATAAGCTGTAGCTTTGAAATGTTTTATGAGGCCCGAAGTTATTAATTAAAAATTAAACTAGACTAATAATTAGAGGACCAGTTGTAAAATTGCCGGATCCACAAGTAGGATTTAATCAATGGTCATGTAATTATGAGAAAATGTGTGAAGTAAAAAAAATGAGATTAGATCATTTTTGTTAAGATTGAGAGAAAATGAATTTCCTTCCACACTCTTCATCTGATTTATAACACTGCGTGATTTTCGTGATACAAAACCTCTTATAGATAAAATATATTTCTTTGGGAGTTGGCAAAACATCCGAACCGAGTCCAAATGAAAATTTATTACGACCTGGTCCATGAGCAAGACACGAGGAAATTCGTTTACATAAAGTTCTCACTTAATATCCTTCTCGGAGATAAATAATAGCCCTGATTTTGTGTCGTTTGTTTATCTCAAGATATATCTGTTTTATGATCTGTTGTCCCCGCTTAATCTTTACAGCTTCATTCGTGTTTCTTTCAAAATTATGATTTAGGAGTGTAGCTTTCTCTTGTAAGCTCGCTTGTAAGCAAGACAGACAGAATATGATTTTTGAGAATCGGAGTAAAAATGAGGGGACTTTTACAGCCCAGTTCGTCTCATTTACTTTAAAAATAATTAAACTTTCTTTTCTCTTATTACGCGGTGTGATTTTTAATTTACAGGAGTGGAAAAATTGTTTCGTTGTTTTGTTTATTATGGCCCACTAGCTATAGTAAACAGAATAGAAAATTAATTACTGTTGTTAAGGTTTATTCAGCCTCCAGCCAGGTATTTATGCAGCATTCTTATGCATGATGATGCATCCTACATCTCAGATATCAGCAGACAACCTGTCCTCGATGGTTTGGACTCGTTTTAGATTCTTACATAATGATTATCCAACCACCACGAACCATGAGCATCATGCCTTCATTTACCAGACAAACCTAATAATTTATCTCCATTAACCCAGAGAAAAAAGGCAAAATTCCTGATTTTTTTTATCGTATACAGCCTACATTTTGCATGTTTGCACATTAGAGGTAAAATCTACAGTACCAGTGCCATACATTTTCAACTGTGGTAAATTATGAATTTTAATTTTCTATATAGGTGTTCTTAAACACTAAGTACATACGAAAGGAAATCATGTCTTATTTTATGCCTAAAAGTTCAGATAGACGTAGGTCAAAAAAAAGTTTTTCTAGTTCCAAAAATAGCCCCTCTTTTTTCATATTTTATAAGGGGTCAATGTTTCTTCGTATCTGCGACCGTAATCGAGAAAAAATTTTCTAATTGCAGACGAAATTTAATCAATTTTAATAGTAAAGCAGGCTCGGTCTTTATTTTGATAATCGCATATTTTCATTAATTTTCACAGTTTGGCCATGAGAAGACCATGTTTGACTAACTTTTTGACTAAAGCTTGACAACTGCAGGAACTACATATAAATAAAAAAAGAGCAAGCATTGAAATTTCAACACCCTTGATCGGAAAGTTGATCGGTACCGAAGCGGTTGCGGACCTATGCTTGAGGTTGTATGAACCTTTAGGCATGAAATAAGCCAAATAATTACCTCCTTTCGTATGTACCTGATATTTAGGAAAACCCTGTAAAATATGTACCTACTTATACAGAGTGATGTAAGTACCATATATATATTACCGACAAACTTCTAGAAGGAGTCAAAATAATTTTTTTTTTCATAAACATTTATCCAAAAACGCTTCGTTTTCGAGATACACCCTCACCAACATTATTGCAAGAGAAATATACACCGCTAACTTTTTTAATTTTTGATATTTTTTTCAGATTAATCAGCTAAACGTGCAAATTTTTTGTCTCTTTTATTATTTTCCTATTTTACTTTTTTATCGAGAAAAAAAAATAAAAGCCCCTTCAAACGCATGTCTAAAAATTGATAAAATAAAATTAAAATTAAAATCAATATTTCGAAATACATTGAAGCAGCTTTTATTTATTTTAAAAACGACAGGAGATACGAAGAAAAGTCAAGAGACATAAAGAGTTACATTTTTAATTGCTTTATCTGAAAAACATCAAAATTTTAAAAAAGCCAGTGGCGTAGATTTTCTTTGCAATAATATTGGTGAAAGTGTCCCCTGGACGCCATTGGACTTAATAATTTTAAACTACTTGGGACTAAAAGAGCTCTTAGCTCCTTATTACAAAAAATAACACTGCCACATTTCAGAAATGTTATTTCAGCAATGCAAAAGAGTGTTTGAGATATTAATAAAAAAATCAACATTTTTGATTAATTTTAACACCCTACTCTATCTCGAAAACGAAGCGTTTTTGGAAAATGGTGATGAGGAAAAATATTTGTTTTGACGCCCCCTACTACCCCTAAAAGTTTGTCGGTATATTTATGATACACCCTGTATAAAAAGCAAAAAGGGCTACTCCCTCACTGAACAACATCGTACAGACTAGAGTCCCTCGATTTACCAAAACTACTCAGCAACCTTCTTTAAATTCTTGGAGGCGGTACCTTCGTTCATGGTACAGGCAGTATGTGGAAATACCATCAGCACCTTCCTCAAAGCAATCCAGCATTTCTGGGAGAGCATGATTTTTCAATTTTTATTGGCCACCGGACACATCTCCAATTACTTGTACGTCATTTCAGACTTCTCACTTGACAATTTTAATTACATTATTAAACTGCTATTTGAAATATGTAGTAAAATTTCTATGCAAGGATTCTGTTGAAACGAAAAGTCGATTTCCCAACATTTATGCGGTTTATTATATAACAGTATTGGTAAGTTGTCTTATTAAAGTCATGCAACATGTGGTAAAACAAATATTGCAAATACAACCAAGAAATTATTTAACAGAAATAATAAATAAAAAAATAATATCCTAAAAAAAATAGAAATGAAAAGAGTAAGTTGTGTGGCACAAGAATAAATCTTACAGTAGTTCACGATATCATTTTTCATTCTTCTTGACCTATATGAGAACACGACAACCGAAATTCAGAATTATTACGCATTGTATGAAAATAAATCAAATTTCGTTTGATCTTAAGAATTCTCTTTTGTATCCAGCGTTTGTGAAGGTGTGATCCGCAGCACATACAAAATCCGAGCATTTTTAAGGCTTGTACACACTTAGGTCGTTCATATGGCTTCTTTTTATAACCTTGCAATAAGAAAACTTTACAGTTTATTCAACTCAACCAGCTTTATATAAGATTACTTCTTGTATGAATTTTATTACCTTAATGCGTACAGGAGCACATGACTGCTCTTGTAATATCCCAAATAAAAATTTTATCGTGGAAAACACGTATGTAATAATTGAAAAAAGTTTAGTGCTCCCCATATGGTGTTGATGGTTTTCATCAGTAAATATTTTTAATAAACAGAGTGTCTTGTGAGTAAGCACATATTGGCCAAATGGCCGTGTATGAAATCTTCGCCAAAACACTACTCAGAATTTCCACCAAGAAAATGACTACTGGTCTTATTTCTTTAATTGAATACATGACGTAATACAGGCCATCTTTACCTCGTCTTGACCACGGGTTTGCTAGAGTTGATATACATAGGAACTGTATCTAAGACTTAAGAAAGGCCAGTTTATTTAATACTTTGTTCGTACCTACGACGGCGTATCAGTGCCACGGCGCAAAATATATTTTTTAATATTTCGACATTTCAAAACTCAAAATTTTGAGTTTAATCTCAAAATTTTGACTTTTAAATCTCAAAATTTTGAGAATTAAAGTCAAAATTTTGAGATTTAAATTCAAAATTTTGAGTTTTCAAATGTCGAAATATTGGCACTGAAAGCAAACAACCATTGTTGTTAAGCAAGGTTAAATGCGCATGTCACTCAACGAAGTCCTGTGTTGCGTGATTTAGTAGCTGAATTCTGGCCAGCATCTGATAAGTCAGGTCTTTGGTCGTCGTTAGGTTCTCTCTCCCCCTTGAAATTTACAACCTCTAGCCTCTAGGGCTTTTTTTCTATATATTTTATATTTTACTTTATTTTCTTTTTTTTTCATTTTCTTGAAATTTCAGGGAACAAAACTAACAATGGCCAATGAGCTGACTCATCAGGTTTCGATCAATCTGGTTTAGAACCGATCAATCTGGTCATCTTTTTTATTCAGTAAAAATCGATACATATCGTAAAATCAGTACAACCTGGCAACACTGTGCTGTATTCCAAATTCGTAAGTACGAATGCGAGATTCAAAGAGATTATTCCGCTGTTGAAATACAGTTGGAATACCGCACAGTGTTGCCAGGTTGTACTGATTTTACGATATGTATCGATTTTTACTGAATAAAAAAGATGACCAGATTGATCGGTTCTAAACCAGATTGATCGAAACCTATGATGGGTCAGCTCATTGGCCATTGTTAGTTTTGTTCCCTGAAATTTCAAGAAAATGAAAAAAAAAGAAAAGTAAAATATAAAATATATAGAAAAAAAAGCCCTAGAGGCTAGAGGTTGTAAATTTCAAGGGGGAGAGACTGGAGAGAGAACCTAACAACGACCAAAGACCTGACTTATCAGATTCTGGCCAGAATTCAGCTACTAAATCACCACGGTGATCTTACACCGTGTAAATCACGCAACACAGGACTTCGTTGAGTGACATGCGCATTTAACCTTGCTTAACAACAATGGTTGTTTGCTTTCAGTGCCAATATTTCGACATTTGAAAACTCAAAATTTTGAATTTAAAAGTCAAAATTTTGAGATTAAAACACAAAATTGTGAGATTAAACTCAAAATTTTGAGTTTTGAAATGTCGAAATATTAAAAAATATATTTTGCGCCGTGGCACTAATACGCCGTCGTACGTACCATTTTAGATTATTTTTATTTTATCATGAACTTTATATTATTATTACGTAGGTAGGTATATTAAATTATTAACTATTTCATACCTTTTGACCCGCAAGAAGCTTAATTTTTTGTTCCAGTCCACGTCTTTTTTGTAAAATACCCCATCAACCTAATCTTTCCGAGCTGAGCATTATTACTCTTAATTACATGCCTCTTTTACTATCTACTATGGTCTTTATATTTATGAACACAATGAAAATGCGGTATTAAAATTCCCTTAATTACTCTGGAGTGACCTGCGTTGCATATTTAGAGGATATTCTCAGCAGTTCTACGCCGAGGAAAATGCATATACAGGATGTTAACTACCAACATGTACAAAATAAATAAGGTGATTCAACGACTTATTTCAAGAAAAAAGTTGTTAAAAAAATTGTTATTTCTCTCTTTTTGGCGATGTCTCAAGAACTGTTGAGGCTACAGGCTCTTGTACAGATTTTTACATTAATAATAGCTACTTTTAAAGCTCTAAACCAATATTCTGGAATATGTCAGTGGTGATGGAGATTTTAGGGTTGCGTAAAAGTTTTACCCCATAGAATTTTTTAAACACTCGAATAATAGGCGTTTTGACAGCAAATTCTAAAGCGCCAATGCTTTTTACACAAAGAAGGTACTCTTGATCAAAAGCTGTAGGAGGCATTGTTTTTGAGAAAAATGGTATTTGATTATCATAAACTTACAAAATTTAAAAACTTGAACAAACCAATCATCCTTAAAAAATTAATAATTTCATACTGGTTACCATACCCCATCTCTCCGACAGTCAGGCTAGCCTGAAAGCCCTTGCAGCTTATGAAATCAGATCAAAACTGGTCTGGGAATGCCTGCAAGACCTCATTGACTTAGCCAGGTGTAACGTGGTGACACTAGTTTGGGTTCCGGGTCACCGTGGGACGCCTGGTAATGAGGCTGCAGATCAACTAGCCAAGAAAGGCGCTGGGATAAACTACACTGGGCCCGAACCAGTGTTTGGCATCCCAAAGAACACTGTACGCGGGGCGGTGGCTCAGTGGATAAGAACACAACATAGAGCACACTGGAACCGTATAACAGGAAACAAACATGGTAAGGTGATGATCAAGGAGCCCTCTCAAAACCTTGCCAGACAGATACTGCAACTAAATAGAATGCAGATCAGAACGGTGGTGGGTCTTCTCACAGGACACTGCCACCTAAGAGTACACCTACATAAACTGGGGATATACAGAGAAGACCCAATTTGTAGACTCTGCAATGAAGAAGACGAGACAGCTTCTCATGTGATATTCGAGTGTCCAGCACTCGCACGAACGCGCTATGCGGTCCTGGGACCAATCAGTCCCGGGAGCCATCTGGCGGAAAAAACCTTGGTTAGCGGGCTGCTAAACCTTGTCAAAGGAACGGAGCTCTTCTAATCAAGGAGAATCTAAATGTGAGAAATACAATAAGCCCGCTGGCTTCAGTGTTTGGGACCTAATAAACCATCTCTCACATTTAGTTAAAATACCAAAATACCAATACCAAAAAAAAATACCATACCCCATACACCATAACATTACAAAAATTGGTTGGTTTTAAATTAAGTATTTAATTTTGAAAATACATTTCTTTTTTTTTTTGTTCATATTGAATTTTGTAGGTACTTACGTTTCTCATAATTAAGTGGCGTTTTTTTTTTCTAAAACGGTACGTCCAACAGCTTCTGCCAAGCTTTTGTAAAAAATATTGGCACTTTGGAATTTGCTGTCAAAAGTCAAAACGCCAACTTTTCGAATGGCGTAAAAGTTATGGGGGTAAAACTTTTACGCAACCCTAAAACTGACTCCCACCACTGACATAACCCGCAGAGCATAGTTTAGAGCCCTAAAATTGGCCATTATTAATGTAAAAATCCGTACAATAGCTGGACGTCTGGAATAGCTTTAACCGTTCTTGGGATATCGCAGAAAAGTTAGAAATTTTTTTTTTTAAACACCCTGTATCTCTAAAAAGGTGCTTTTGCGGACCCATTAATTTTAATTGGGAACGTTTTTCTTGAAATACGTTGTTGAATCTCCTTATAAACCTCCGTTTATTATATTTTCCTAAAAAATCCTTTTTAGAAACTTTAACAGAAAGTTAGTTCTATTTAATAAACACAATATACAGGCTGGTCCATCGCTTATGTCCACCCCGGAAACAGAGGTCAATTTTAAAGAAAAAAAAATGAAACTAAGGATTCGTGTAACTAATATTGGAGCATAGAATGGCATAATCAGTTTAATTATTTTTTTTTTCGTTAGGGCACGAGATTAAAAAACCTCTAATTTAGTGATAAAGTGGCGAAAAAAATCGATTTTTCTTCCGTACATTGGTAGAAATCGATTAATAAAAGCAAAATCTCTGAATTAGGCCTTAATTAGACAAAATATAATTATCTAGAAATCACAGGTACCATGATTGACTTATGGTGTGTAATCAAGTGATCAATATAAGCTGAAAAGGATAGGTATCATAAATTCTTGAGTAAAATGAGTAGGCAAATGAGTAAGCTAATCCCAATAATAAGACTCTGCTATTTCAATATAAAGAAATTCGCGGAATTTACTTTATGCTAAATACTAGGAACCAATGGAGATTTTCAAAAAAAAACAAAACCTGTTTCGAATAAGCTCCTAAAGCTGCACTACTTTCCCCATACCGTTCCTCTAACTGCAGTAGTTTACGAGATCCCCGCACTAAACATTGAAAAAAACTCACCCTGTAGAAAACCAACATAAACAATCTCATTAAATTATTATTAATAAGATTACTTTTCCTTATAGTAATTCAAACTATTACTTTTTCCTTAAAATGTATCCAGTTCTCGTTAGTAATGACATTTCCTATATAAAGTTGCCTATCGGCAGAGTATATCTTATGAAAGTGTTTTATTTTCTTTGGACTTAGAGACCCAATTCGAGCAATCCACTTAACTACCCCTAATTCTGTTTAAGCCTGCCGCAGTGGAAGAACTCCGTCGATGGACCTCCTCGGAAGCCCTGGGCGACATAACCGTACATCCGGATTGTCCTAATAGAATAGTTCCTAACGTCACTGTGACTGATGTGGAGGCAACCGACGGAACGATAGGGTCCGACGACGAAGGCATCGACCATAAACTACCCTCACCAGAAGAGCAGCTCCAGGTTGTTGCGCTCAAGTAAGTATTTCCAACTCCTTCCAGCGATGTCTGCTTTGATCTCTCCCAAAGGAGAGACAAATCAATCGGGAGAAGGTCCTATTTCGTATAAGTAGACGGGCTAAGATTTTCGGAATAAAGAGAAATGACAATAATTTATCACTCCCGCAGCATCATTTTTATAACAGAAAAGTGAATGTTTGATTCTTATGCTCTTAAAATCAATATGCAGGAAAAGCTTTTGAGATGGAATATTTTAAAAGTTTTCATTTACGTCTTTCCGTTTTATTTCGACAGAATTTAAGTACCTAACGGAATGATAGGTAAATGAGATAGTTTCAATTAAATAACTCTTTTTTATTCAAATGGACGGATCTCTTCTCGACAAATTAAATTTGAATTGGTTTAGGTATTATACTTGTTCAACTAAGCGTCGGTTCAGTCCGTTGTATGGGTAAAGTTTTATGCAGACAAAACTAATTTTATTTATTCTGGCTGAAGGAAGAGCGAGCAACTTTAACAGGAGTTTAAAACGAAGTCAGCTGAAAAGATGGATTTTCCGGTTGGAAATTTAAAAAGACAGCGTATATCTTTTAAAAAAATATTAAGCGCTATCATCGTACTTGGTCGTAAAATTTCCCTAATTTTGCACTTCTTACTAAGTATACAGGGTGTCCCACGACATGACTGCCATAGCTTAAGGGTAGGTGTAGTTTTTCAAGGCGATTCAGGATCTGGTTTTGAAATTTTCCTGAGGCCCTTCGTTTCGATTATTCGGTGATTTGTGCCATTTGCCGAAATCTTTGATGAGCGATATCTTTTGAACGAATTGATCGAATTTACCGAAATTTGGTAGATATGCTCTACTAATGACACTTAATACCTCGCATTTTTCGCTGACTCGAAAAATGCAGGGCCGCACTTATTTTTTTGATATCTTTCGGTTTTGTCAAAAAGTTCACCCTGTATGCATTTTATTCAAAGTTTAGTGCCATTTTCTAAAACTACATGAAAAACTACAATAATTGTGGTAAACAATACTTGGCATCATTAAACTGAATCGAAAAGAAAATTCAGTTTTTTAGTTTTTTATTCGGGATTTCAATTCATGTGTTGTCAATAATTTAAGAAAAATCAAATGTGGTTTTTTAAAACTTGCGTATTTTGTAGTTATTTCAAATAAATTTACTTTATCTACAGATTTAGCCAAGATTGGGGACCCTTCTACAGATTGTTTCGAGCTAAAAATAAGTTTTAACAGCAAAATAAATAACACAATTTAACACATTACCACATAGACAAATAAGTATCCACATAAACGAAACAGGAAGAAAAATATCAACACAATTGTTGGGAAGAATAACTACAATTCAGTGCAGGTAAGGGTCAAGAAGACCACCATCAAACTCAACACATTTCCTAGACTTTTGGAGTAAATCTCGGTTGCCCTGCGCATCACTTCAATCCAATCTAATTTACATTCCTATTTTCCAACAGGTGAGAGGTGACGATGCTGCTAGACGTGCACTTTGTCAGTTGATTCTAGGACACAGACGGCATTTTCCTAGAATTATTTTCACTGATGAAGCTCAGTTTACGAGGGATGGGGTGTTTAATACTCAAACGCGCATATTTGGTCAGAAGAAAACCCCCATGCAACGAGAAAGACTCATTTGCAGCGGAAATTTTCTTTGTGTGGTGTGGTCTAATTGATCACAAACTCATTGGCCCCCACTTTTTCGAATAAAGACTAACCGGACCGATTTACCGCAATTTCCTAGAAAACAATTTTGAGCAATTACTTCAATAAAGCGATTTAAAAAAAAAGGTTCTTAGATTAATTTCAAGGTCAAGGAAATGTGTTGAGTTTGATGGTGGTCTTCTTGACCCTTACCTGCACTGAATTGTAGTTATTCTTCCCAACATTTGTGTTGATATTTTTCTTCCTGTTTCGTTTATGTGGATACTTATTTGTCTATGTGGTAATGTGTTAAATTGTGTTATTTTTTTTGCTGTTAAAACTTATTTTTAGCTCGAAACAATCTGTAGAAGGGTCCCCAATCTTGGCTAAATCTGTAGATAAAGTAAATTTATTTGAAATAACTACAAAATACGCAAGTTTTAAAAAACCACATTTGATTTTTCTGAAATTATTAACAACACATGAATTGAAATCCCGAATAAAATACTAAAAAACTGAATTTTCTTCTCGATTGAGTTCAATGATGCCAAGTATTTTTTTACCACAATTGTAGCATATTTTTCACGTAGTTTTATAAAATGGCACCAAACTTTTAATAAAATGCATACAGGATGAACTTTTCGACAAAACCGAAAGATATCAAAAAAATGAGTACGGCCCTGCAATTTTCGAGTCGGCGAAAAATGCGAGGTATTAAGTGTCATTAGTAGAGCATATCTACCAAATTTTGTTAAATTCGATCAATTCGTTCAAAAGATATCGCTCATCAAATATTTCGGCAAATGGCACAAATCACCCTGTATAATCGAAACGAAGGCCCTCAGGAAAATTTCAAAACCAGATCCTGAATCGCCTTGAAAAACTACACCTACCCTTAAGCTATGGCAGTCATGTCGTGGGACACCCGACATACACCCGATATACACGTGGGACGTGTATATGTATAGATTTATAACCATTGGCTGGAAATAATTCAAATTCCTTTCTTCTTGAGAACAAAAAATGAGGAAGCAAGTCATCCAGACATTCATTTTTTAAGAAAAGTCAGCCACTATCAGTAAACATGTTAAGGTTTCACTTTTTGTATTTTTTTGTACCTACACAAACTTTGAAGGATCCTAATCTGCAGAAGGTTTGCTGAATGCATAATTAATCATATTGAAATTAGGAGATTTCGGTAACCCAAAACTTGCCTCCAGCTATTTTCTTTAACTCAAAAGAAATCTGAACCTAAGCAGAGAGTCTTTGTGAAATTTAAATACAAACTGCAATAAACAGTAAAGTAGTCTAATCAATATTGTTATAAAGAAATGTAAAAATGTTTTTATTCCGCAGGCGAACAATTTTACTGTTTTGAAGCTCGTTACAGGAAGAAATGTCTGAAAAATCACACCCGATAAAAATAATTCAAAAAATAACTCCTTCTCTAAAGCTCCATATCCTTGTTTTAATGAAACAAGGGCAAGTAAACCGGACATGAACATGGGTGAAGACAAGTTAAAAGAAAATACAAACTTAAAAAATAAATTAAAAGTTAAAACTCTTAAGTTTTGTATAAAGGGCCTTTTTGATGCCTTTTAAAAAAGGCCATTTTTAAGTAGGACATCGCATGGATTATATTGGAGAAAATTAAACCTCAACGGAGTATCTTCGAATAATTACAGTAATTCAATGAATTACAGTACTTTTCTCTTGGTTTTTCATCTTTTGTCAATTGCTTTTCACAATATTTCAAATGATTTTCTTATTTTTCAATTAATGAATCAATTTCCCTTCATGTCAAAATTGGTTTCACATTTTATCAATTGAGTTTCCCATTTAAGTTCATTGACAGTAATAAAAATATTGGAAAAGCATTTCGTGTAAAGGAAATCTTTTTGACAAAAGAGAAATCTGATTTGAAAAACAACACTGACGTTTGATATATGGGAATAGGTATTATTTGACAAATTGGGAAACACAAGTGAGAAAAGAGGAAAACCAAGAGAAAAAGACTGTAATAACTTAGAGTATTAAAATGAGGCCATAACTTCTCAAGAGGTAATGAAAAGTTTCAATCAATCTACAGCCAATAAATTATGAACAAGCAATTGGCAGTAAATTTTAATATTATGATACTTTAGAGGATATAAAGCCTTAGTTATACTTGAATGTTAAGTTAAAAGCGGCTTGAAATTGACACTTCCACTGTGACACTTACCAGAATAAATCAGTTTATAGCCGGCTTTAACTTTGGAGAGAACCCCATAATACAGTTCAGTAGGTACCTAATTCGACTGAAGTAGATATGAAGTTATGTAGTTTTGATAAGATTTACGTTACTATTGTTATTTTATGAAATATATTATGTTCATATTTATTAATCAAATAAAACTATAGAGTGAAAACTATAGAGTGCAAACCAATAATTGTACCAATTTTCTGCTTAAAATTGCAGTTATACATTTTAAATGTTTCAATATGATGAAACTTGGAAATATAATAAAATATCACACTATCTTCATGTTATATATTTTTCAGCATTGTCATCTCTAGCATTTTTCAATTATTATCCTTTTAATATATACCCTAAAAGAATAATAAGCTTTTAAAGTTCCGAAACTTACCCATACCTAAATTACATAAAGCTCTTTACTGCTCTCTACCAACCGAATTAGTAACTCAATTTACTTTGTTGCAGGTTTCCTGCTGAGTTGGTAGCTGTGGACGTTTCCGGGCGTAGTTTCGACAGGATGTCCTCGCAGCGTCGTTCGCTTTTGCACGGCGATATGAGCGCCCGCGTAGAAGTGGACGGTAGCGCCATCCCGCGGCGGAAGTCCAAAACAAGGAAGTCGAGGAGCAAGCGAAGGAACACCCTGGCAGGAACCGATCAGAAGGAGATCCGGGATGCTTTGGCCGGGTAAGGATCGCGGAATCGAGACTTCTTTAATTTTTTATTTCTAATATTCCACAAAGAATTATGATTATTCACTAAAATTAATAATTATTTGTGCGTATGCGTATGCAAATATGAAAATAATTCAATTAACACTAGAAATTGATGTTGTATGAGAGCACTTATTAACATCATGCATGATTGTCTTATTTGTATTAAATTTTGTTGTTGAAGTCTTCAAAAGTAACTTATATGTAAAGCCTTTAAAAGCAAATGTATCAAAAAATGCTTCGTACTTAGTTCAGTTTTAAAATTGAGATAAAATAGGATCATCGCTTTAAGTAGGTATATGTATAATGTTTTCTTGGAAGCATTATTTTAGACTATTGTCTAGGAAAACGTCACTTATGAGCACATGTAGTAGAACTCGCTAAGAAATTAGAACTCCCTTTCACTTTCCATATCAAACTTAACTTCTGTAAATGTTGCCTTTTTTTCTTATTGTTTCACAGGAAAATCTTACAAAATTGTTTTTAGGATTTGTAAAAATCTACCCTAAAAGATATTATCTATATTATGAATATTTAATTATTTTATTAATTTTCATACTTGAGGAAAAGATTTGTATTGAGAAAATTTTTATAAAGCCGCCTTTTTAAATGATAATCGCACACCCATGATGGCAACAACAGGATACCTCTGGAATAAATATGTTATGTGTCATAACTTATAACAACATTCTACTCCTAATCCAACTATTTGAGAAGTTTGTCTTCCTGTTGCTTTCCCAAGAGAAATCACTGTCAGAAATCGAAAAGCTATAAACTGATTGAATGTTGAAACTTGTAAAACTTAAAAATAACAAAGTAGAAAACAACGACAGTCGATAATGATGTTTATGCACCAATAGCGAGTCAATTTTTTGAGTAATTGGACTATTTCACAAGAAATACAGAATGTCCCAATATTCCATGGACATAGAACAACCACAGATTTTTGTGTTCAAAATATGACGATTTAGCCGAAATTATCTGTGAATATGTCCAAAAAGGCACCTTTTTCAAGATACATGCACCCCTTCAAAGAGTTAAAACAAATTTTCCAAAATTAGTCACAAGTCAATTTATTGACAAACTTTAGTTTCACCACCTACTGCTATTATTATTAAGACCAATAAAAAATGTGATTTTGATGAAAAATTACTTATTTTGACGTCAGGATTCTGTGGTTGCTCCATGTCCATAGAATATTAAGACACCCTGTATATAAAGATGTATTTTTTACCATTTTAAACTGCGATCAATTACTTAGATAGGTACTTATTGTCGCAGTATCTTTTTTTACAACCACTGAACTAAGAAAATTTTAGATCTAGAACAAGTGAGCATCTACTTTTATCTGCCCCTTCCCAGGTCTTTATTATCACCAACTCACATTGCTCAATATTGAGCAAAAAATAAAAAGTATAGTGCATACTAACCCCCTCTCCATTTTTCCACAACCAAAACTTCAGTTTGACTATCTTTTTTTATTAATATCATTTTGTATCAGTAGGTATTACCAAATTTGTAAATAAAAGTAAGACAGAATGCCTGTTTCCTTTTAAAGTAAAATACGCTACTTGCATATAATTTTGCCGAGAATTTTGCAAATTATCTTCCTTCGCGAAGGTAACAAAATTATGTGAAAAAAAAACATCAAATTTTGATGGGTGGCGGGTGGTGATAAGTTTTTATTTCAAATTACTGAAAAAATTAACTTATTCCTTAATTACCCACCTATTTTGCGTGAATTGTCTTAGCAATGTGCATTTCTTTATCATTAAAATAAAAAAATTAAATTAAATGTAACACCTCATTTTGTCATGCACTTATCATTATGTGTATTATAGTTCTAAATTTTAACCATTTTAGGCGCTTTAAATTTGGATCCCGAAATTTTCAGAAGTTAAGTTTGACGTATTAAAGTTTATAATTTCCAGGATGTCATGTAAATGAAAAATTGTGTCTTGACCAACAGACTAATTATTCTATAGCTGAAGGAAAGAAACGATCATTGGACTTTTGTGAAGGATGTCCATTCTTTTAAATAATATTAATAATATATTCTTTCTTTTTCCAGGTATGTCAGCATGGTTTTCCATATATTTGGAGAGCCTTTCTTATTATTGAAAAATTATACTTTAAAAAAATACACTGAAAAAACATCCAAGCAAAAATTAAAATGTTGCACCCCAAAATTTTGGATGATTTTGATAGGGGATAACTTTCGATATTTCCAAGAAGTTTCGATTTTTTTCGCATGTCAGCTCTTCTACCCTTTTTTTTTGCTTTCTTGGATTTAAACTCAAAAAACTCTTATCAAATTTTTTGCAAGCTGATATTGTGAATGCGTGCAAAATCACTCCACGGTTTTCGTACCCCCGTTTTCCAAATAAACTTTTCTTGTAAGTTTTGATGATCAAATTTTGAAGTTTGATGTCTTACCGGTCTCACCGAGGTCTCATCACATCAGGCGCAGGCGGTTTCCAAATTTTCGATTTAACACCTATATTTACAGGGTGATCTCAAAAAATCAATTGTTTGTTCTTGAAGTATATAATTTTTTTCCTCGTCAACCGTTTTTGGAAATTTAAGCCTCGCATTGAAGCTGAAACTTCTGATTTGAAACAAGCAAATCCAGGGACGAAAATTGATTTAGAACAAACATAAAAAATATTTAATAAAAAATTTCTTAAATTTAAGTTTCTTCTGGTTTTAGGACGAAAATTGAATGAAAATCAACTTGTCTCTGAACAAACCTTCATTTCTGGACAATTTAAGAACTCTCTTGCTAACGGGAGATAAAACATGTCGAGAACAGCAGCCAAATTACATCTTCGCGTTTTCACGGAAAATTTCACTTTTTTTCTTGTCAAAGGTATGTAACCATCGCTACGAAAATTCTAACAATCTCTAGCTCGTTTCAGTCAAGTATAGTGATTGTTGGATTTTCGTAACGATGGTAACTCATCATTGTGAGGTAAGAAAGAGCACTTATTCCCCTTGAAAACGAGGAGATAAAATTTTTGGCCGGTGTTATCAACTTTTTTTTCTCAGCTTAGCTAGAGAGTTCTTAAACTGTTCACACATGAAGGCTACTTCTTAGACAAGTTGATTTTCATTCAATTTTCCTCCCAAAACCTTTTTCAAGAAGAAAATAAAATTTTAGTGATTTTTTGTTTTCAGTGTTTGTCCTGAATCAATTTTCGTCACTTCACTTCAAAAGCAAACTGTTAATTTTTGAGAGCACCCTGTAAAGGCAGCTATTAAACGCGTTGAAAATTTTCAAAGCGTCTTCAGGTGAGGCATCAAGCTTCAAAATTTGCTTATCAAAACTTTCCAGAAAAATGTATTTGGAAAACGGGAGTACGAAATCCGCGGAGTGATTTTGCACGCCTTCACATTTTAGGTACCTTGTAGAAAATTTGTTGACAGTTTTTCTGAGTTTAGATCCACTAATTCAAAAAAACAATGAATAGGGCTGCTGATATGCGAAACCAAAATCGAAATCCCTTGGGAATATCGAAAGTTATCCCTAATCAAAATCAGGCAAAATTTTGGGGCGCGATACTTTCATTTTTGCCTAGTATGTATTCGAAAAATCAATAATTAAAAGCCACCTTTTTTACTATTTTTTATTAATAAAGAATTTAAGGAAATAATATAAATTGCAAAGTGGTTCTTCGAACTTATATATATGTATATACTTTATAGCTTATTAAAATATGTTGTAATAACATTTGAAGACTTTGTACATGTTTGCATTGCATACTCACATATCTCTGAAGCTCCAGCAAATCTATTACTAATTTTCTTACTTAACAGGGACGAAACTTCTTCGCCTATTAACCATGAGACTGAAGCTTCAACATCCGGTGCTGCTTTTCGCAGTAAAAGCACTGATATATTGCGATCTTCAAGCAAAAAGGAATCCCCAGATAATAAAAAATCTCATTTTAATACTCTCAAACAATGGGGTAAAAATCAATACGAAAAACTTATGAACAAAAGCTCCGAATACAAATCAGACTCTTCTAAGAAAGAGGACTCGGAGGATGTAAACATATATGAGACTGTTACGACCAAAAGAAAACGAAGCGTAGAGCGAGATAAGAAAAAGACTCACGAGCGAAGTTCTTCAGTTTCTTCGTCAGAGAAATCCAGTATTAGTGTGCCCGTCTCGACACCTTTATCGTCGGTGATGAACTTCGCTGTAAAATTAAGAGATACTTCGGCACAAAGACGCCGCAAAAAAGATGAACCGCATTCATCTAGTGGAAACTGGAGCGCTAGTTCCGAAAGTGGTCGGACCTCAGTTGCATCGGAATCAACAACCACTATCCATCCAAAATCCACCACGTCAAATGCAACTTCAATGACCTCTCTACACCAACAAGCACCGAGTTCTGTAAATAGTAGACGTAGATTTAATGTAAACACATCAGCATCCAGTAGTGTTACAAGTGAAGGTACTCTTACGCCAGATATTATTCATGATTTACATGAAGATGGAGAAACCAGCTCTGTATATTCTTGCGATACCGAGGGTTATTACACATCCTTCCATTTAGACAGTGGCTTGAAAACGTTAAAAGAAGAAGATATGCCTTGTACTCCACTTCATTCTACTTCAGCCTTTTCAAATTCTAGTTCAAATAATACAATTCTAACCGCTGAAAATGAGTACGAGCTCTTTGGAAAAGGTTCAACTTCAACTACCACAAGTTCGGCTGGGACTGTTTGTACAACACTCAGGGCTGCAGATAGCAGTAAATCACTTTCAGTAGGCCCGGCAGTTCCAGAAAGGAAAAGTTCCCTTTCAAAACAATCTAGTAACAATACATCACCTGAAAGTTCCTTGGAACGAGATTGTACTAGTGATAAGACTGGAACTGTCAAAAGAAGTCCCATAACGCATAAAGCCAGTGTCGTTGCCGAAGTTCATAAGCAAAACAATGGAGATATTTCGCCAGACAGCGGGCATAATACTTCAAGTTCGCCTATTGAATCTATAAGCAGTCCCAATGGCATCAGAAGCGGATCTGAATTCGAATTCTCCGAGTCTTCAGACATGGAAGGAGCGGAGAGAATTGAAAGAATTCGTGTTAAAACTACTATAAATTCTAGTCGAATTCCTTCCATGTGTGTTATTACACCAAGCCATAGTGATGATGAAAGTATTAAAAGTTATTCCTCTCAGAATAAGCATTATTTCCCAAATCCTTCAAAAATTGAAGGTATTAATCTAGGCTCTAAGAGTCTTATAAGAAATAAACTTAACTTGCCCATAGATGTATGCGATAACGTTGCAGCGAGTCCAGAAAGTAAGACTACAAGCGATTCAGATAAAGAAAATCGAAACGTTGAAGCTGAAGTTATCCGTCCACCGTCGAACAAAAATCAATTGATTAACGTTAATCCGCAAACAGGTTACGCCACTATTGAAACAATTGAACCAGACAGCTGTGATATTAACAAAAATTCAACCAAAATTGTTTCTGTAGATGACTCTAAAGCTGTTAGCGCATCCACAGGGAAAACTTTTAGAGCTCCATCGCCAAGTGGTGGCACAGTAACTGTGAAGCCTGAATCTCCTAAAAAACCATCCCAATTGCAACCGATATTCAAGGCATCTCTAATGCCATTAAACAGCATGTTTGGAAAATTGAAATCCAATATAGTCAACGTGGGATTGCGTTATCGCAAAGACAGTAAATCCCCTATTAGACCTTCAGATGAATTCGATGTAGACTCGGGAGAATATGTAACTATTGCTGATGTTCGAAATAATAATAAAAAATTACAAACTCAAAAACTAGATGAACTTTCTTATGTCAACATAGTGGACCAGAATTTGAAGTCGGTGCTAAGTGGAAAGAAACGCGATACTGAATATGTTTCCCTGAACGAACTTCCTTGCAATGATGCAAACTCAGAATGCAGCAGCATGAGTGATTCATTGGAGACGAACAAACGTCACGGATCCAAGGTTACAGTGAATGCGGAAGGCCAAGTAGTTTATAATTCAGACAGTTTACGTAGAAGAAAAGTGTCTCATACAACTTTCGAACCTGGTCCATTTGTAAAACCTTCAAACACTCCTACACAGAGTCCTTTACCGAATATAAGAACACCTAAATCGGTGAGACCTGTTTCGAATGTAAAACACGATGCAGACGGCAGTGCTCCTTTAACACCCCAGACTAGTCGAATAGTGATCAAAGCGACTTCGCCAATGCCGGAAATCCTCAGACTCTCTGAAATTTCAAAACCTTTACCTCCCAAAGGTTCCAGTGAAGAAGTAAATGTGCAAGATACGACCAATCAACAATCGCCTGCTCTAAATAAAGGTAAGATTCAATATCCCTTCCGCACCTTTAAACAACACACCAAACCCTTTCCACGAAATAATACCACAATAATTACAAAAAACGACATAAACGGACGCAAAATCAACCGAACCGATAGCTATCGCATTGCAAACTCCTTGTTGAGAACTCCTGTTAAAGTATCGAGTGAAAAGGTCGCATTAGACATTGCAGACCAGATCGAACTGGAATTGGCGGAAGAATTATGGAGAGAAAGAATCGACTATCCGCCGACGGTATCGCCTAAATTGTGTGGGCGACATTTTTATTCCCAGGCTTTGGCTCAGGAAATATTACTCGCATCTCCAAATCGAGTAATAGTGCCGCCTGATAGCGAACAACATAAAGCGCGAGTCCTTTCAGCATCCGCTAACGATACTGAAATATGGTAGGGCAGCCTTAGTGTCAGATTGAGGAAAATTTCCGTAATTTATTTTAATTTTGTACAATTCGTTCTAGATATTATATTTAGATAGATGTATCTAAGTAATTTAATCATTGTAGGTAGTAATATGGCGAGTGCAATAAATGTCATTAGTTTGTACATACATTTTAAAATTAGAAAAAAAATTTTGTTAGACAGATCCGTTCTCCGCCATATCTTTCAACGAGGTTAATTCACCGAACTAGGACAAATTTTAAACATTGATGTTTATCAGTATTATTTTAGTGTGTAATTAAATAAGTTCGAAAAACAAAGAAAATTATAACAGGAAATGATCTCGTAAACAGCATCCAGTCCGAAATGTTACGTTTATGTTGGATAAGTTCCTATCTTTGAAACAAAGTACAAAACTTTCGTCCTTCTCCCGACAACAGCGCAAGTCCACATTCCCCAACCACGTGTCCTGGGAATCGATGAAACGTTCACTCACCCCAATCCCAAATGCGTGACGCGAACGTGAACATCGTGAACATTGAACAGTTACGAAAGAGCCAGGATTTGAGCTGCTGGTTGTGGGATCCTTGCTCCTTATCCTTCCCTGCTTCTCTGGTGATTGGCCATATTCATGTTTAACACCCTGCTGGATGATTCAATAATAACCACCCCCACTGGCTATGAATATGGTTAATTAACTGACATGGAGAACTGTATGTATTATACTTCACTGTGTGTGTGTGTAAAACTGTTGCACTAAATTCGCAAGCACATGTAAATTTTGTTCTCTTCCTTAGTTTCGTTATCATTTTTAGCATTTTCTTTTTCGAGATGTGATATGTTTGTACAATTTTAGTTTGATGCACAAGTGTCTGTTTTAGACGGTTTGAATTTCAAGTAGTTAACTTTTTTTTTGAGTTAATAGGAAATTGAATATTACGAAATTTATGTTGTGGGTGACAAATGAAGATTTTGTACAGTATGAGTCACTCTAATCGTTCATTAATTGATGAACGAGTGCGAGTTATTCTTGTAAGATACTAGCACTGTCAATGTATTATTTGAGAGGGGAAGAACGAATCACTAGTTAGTGGCATGACTTTCATTTATGAGTCTAAGGTCGCTCAACAAGACGCGTCTTTGATCAAAAGAAAGACTGTAAATTTTGTAATTTTATAATTATTATTAGACTACTATAGTAAAAAATATATAGTATCATGGTGTAAGAAGTGAAATGGTTCATTTTGAGTACGTACACTCTAATAATTCAACAATCAACAGTTGTTGCTCAATCTGCTGAAGTTAGATATGATGGGAAACAATAACAGAAACCAAAGTTCTTCCTATTTTTTGAACTTTTTACCAAATTAACTGCATGATTAGTATGCTGTTACGGGTATCCAATTTCCAATAACGAAAACTAAACTAGCCATTTTCTGGACTTTCAATTTTTTTAACATTTTGACAAGTAAATTTAGTTTTTGAGAAGAAACCCAACAGAATGCACATATTTTCAAAGTTGTCATTGTAGCATTAGCTCACCATAAAGATGCCAATTAATTTCATCTTAGTCGATGAGAAAACATTCATCATAGTCAAAATAAAAAATTCTCTAAGGCGATTGAATAAAAGTTTACTAAAAAAGTTTAAAAACTCAATTATTTAATAATGACGTATATTTCTCATGTCGTAAAATAGAAGACGAACATAAGTTAAACACGGCTAAATATATGAAATGATAAACGAAAAATCACGAGTCAAAAAAAAAAGTTCAAGAAATCACGGCGTATCGATATCAACAATTAAAATCGATCAAGAATACTGAACGAAATACACATTATGATAATGATACGAGCACTTTATGATATAAACATCAAACGAAGTAGCACGATCATCGACGATCGTACTCCACTGTTGCAAACTCTTTTAACATTTATTTAACTGTCAGTCCAGGTTATGTAGACCTGTAAGCGAGCCGCCGGACGGCACTGCGCGAACTGTTAATAAGCATAATTAGTCGTACCAGTCGTGTTATTAAATTTTTTGAAACTGTATAATGATTTTCTCATGATGTGGAGAAATTACTGCCTTCTTCTCGCGGTGAATGGCTGTTATTCACTTGGATGTTCCAACACTCGCCTCACGAATAATAGCCATCATTCTCCGCTCGTTGAAGAATAAATTTTAGCATTTTAACCTTCACTATTTACTGTGCTGTTGGAAAACTAATAAAGTTATTTGGAAAATTTTGGCACCAAATCGTAGCTCGAGAAACCTGCTATAAATGCAAATGGCTGTTATGGAACATTTTCTTTTATTAATCAACTTTTTTCGTTTCTATTAATTCGCGACAATGCTGAGAGGAATTTCATTCAGTATCGTATTCATATTCGTTGATCCAGGTAAACTTCTGTGTCTTTGAATCATCGTTTGAATTATTTATTTTGTTTATGGCATTTAATTCATAATTACTCCACAATTCCTGGAGTGACCGCAACCGCAGCAAGGTTATATGTATTTACAATGCCACTACATTTTAGACACATATCATTATCATGGCCAGAATAATATTATTAACAGTGGATTCGGAAAAATCCCACAAATACTTAACAGAATTGAAAAGACAGTGACAACGCTAATAACGTACCTAGTGAATTTCAATTGACGCTTTTAGTGTATTTTTTAACAAAAAAATACACTATTGAGGACGAGATCACTTTTTTTGAATTCTTTTATTTGTGTGATGACTGATGACTGAGCTTCAGTGGCAACTTCAGATTACAGCCTTCCTTTTACTTTTTTGATTTCCTCGTTTCATTTGTTTTTATTGTCATTGATGGCGGCCATTTTTGGCATTCAGATAATTCGATCCAAGCGAAGAAGATTCGGTTTAGGTAATGTATTTTCTTGATAAAGAAACGAAATAGTCATATATTTAGTTTTTTGTAAAAAAAATCAACTTTGCATCGAGTTTATACCAATTTTACCATAGTTTTCGCTGCTGTTTTTTTATTTTTCCATAAGAAAAACGCGATTTAGCACAACAACGGCTCACAAAAAAAAAACATGGAAAATATGAATATGATATAAAGGAATAATTTTGTGCAAATTTCGAATTTTTGAAAACTCAGGAAAGCTCAGCTAAACAAATAAAAAAAAAATGTTAGAGGATTCAAAATTGGTACCTACCTGGGTGAAAAATTAAATATAAAACAACTTTTTACTGTGATATTTTCCAAAATGTTTAAAACTAATCCCATATTTTGTAATTTTTTGCCAAAAAACGTCAAATTTGACAGTTGTATAAAACACGCGACAGGTGGTGTGCATGTCATTTGTCCTCATTTGTAAAGCACAACCTATTTGATAGTCAAAATTTTCCTAAATTGAAAAGGAAAATATTTTTCCGTATGATGCTTGGGGTACTTTATGTATGACACTGTTAACGGAAGTAATTTTTTAATAGCGCCGCCGTAAGACTCACCTACCTATAGCTGTGAAATTTGAAAACATATTTGTTCTGGGCTCACGTTCTATAAAAAATGTTTACAAAGCCGTAGGCATGGTTCCTTTTAAAACCCGTTATTTTTACGTTTCGAATGGGCATTAAATGCAATTAGCTGTCTACAATCAACTTAACAGTTATTACAAACAATGGAGTTATCGAACTAGGGTAAAATGGTTATAAAAATTGTTTTTTAATAATATAGTTTTTCTAAGATACAGATATGGGCCAGCCTATCGCGCATTGTTGTCTACACTGCCATTATTCCACTGATGACTCCAAGAAATTTTGGAAATTATTAGAAATTGAAACAGTAAAAATATTAATTTTCAGAAGGGCATGGAGTCAATTTTTGTAACTTTTACATTTTGGCATTAACAAAAGACGGATCTGCTTCACTTTTTACACCAGTGTCATAATAATTTATTGATCGGGAGGGTATGTTACAAATTTCGCAACACAACATAGATTTTGTGCAACTTCTATTATACATCTCAGTTTATAATGATGATTTTTGAGCAATATCGTTATTATTCACGTTTTGTAAATATATGTAAAATAGTTGCATGCGATGTGTTTTTATATTTCTATTTATGTAAATTTTTATAATTTTGAAATTGTCTAAAAATTTACCTGTGTTGTGATCGCTTATACTTAATAATAATAATAATTAATTGTACTTATGTGAAACGAAAATAATAAAATAAACTCTTTAATTTTCACTCTATTTTTTGTGCTAATATTTCTAAACTAAACTAACACTCTAATAAACAATATTAATGCAAATAATAATTGTGTGCGGCACTTTTGATTCCATCTTCACCACTAAATTGCTCTAAAAATTCCTCAGCTTTCCGATAAACTTTTTTTTTAATTTGATTAATAAAATTGTTAAACGTTTACTCACTTCTCAATAAAAAGGCACATAATGAATAAATAATCAAACCTGGGTTTTCATCATTTGTTTTTCTGTTTAAATGAAATGTATGATTGTAACATTTTTAAATGGATCGTTTTAATTGGACTACCTGACTATTTACGTTTGAATTGAAGTCCAAGGTTGAAATAAATGACCATTTTATCATTCCGAACTTGTCTTTCCTTAATTAAACAGTGTGTTTCTATGCTCCTGTGTGTCTAACAAATTTTCTGTCTGCATACATAAATAAATATAAATGTCATATTTATCATCTTAATATATGATGAATAAAGTGTTATAACTCTTAATAAGAAAAAAATTGAAGAAATTTTGAGGTAAGAATCAGAAATTATCACTTTTCATTGCACATTATGCTTTCATGTTATTTATACCTACTAAGGAGTTGCGAAATTTATATCTTTAGCAAATTACTTATTTATTTAATTATTGCACTTTGATATCTAACATAATATTACTGTATTAAATACATTTAACATCAAAACAAACAGAAAATCATAATGATTCAGCTTAAATAATAATTTAAAGTACCTACTTATATTAAAGGTGGTAGTCATATAATTTACACCCACAACCTTCAACTTTCGGTAATGTAATTTCTCCAAATCAAATCTAATAAAGTTTTCAACCCAGGGTCATCGGACAGCTGATGATGTTTTATGAATCAAACAAGTAAATGAGTTAAATTACAAATTAACAGCAATTACCCATGTCATTTGTATTCTAATTAAAACCCCTCCATGAGTCATCTGGAAATGTTGCAAGAGCGGCAAGAATAGCGAGTTTACTGGCATTCAGTGTATATTTTCATTCAGAAGTTTACTTACCGAATTCTTTCCTGCTAATATTCTTACACTCTTACACTATATCTGTCGAAAAAAAATAGACACAATAATTTATTAATTACTACAGTTCATAATATTGGGTACCTACCTAGCTCTAAAACTCATGCAATTTCATTTTACTTAAGTACTTACATGAGTTGTTAAAGTTAAAATCATAATAAGCGACTTTTTACTTGATTTTATCTTATCTTATTTAAGATTTAAGTTAAGTACGTACTTAAATTGTTAGTCAAAAGTCCTTAATTAACGAGTTTAAAAATCCATGGTGAGTTCTATAGTAAAGTTACTATTTTATTATTCCAACACCTTCAAACAGGTCTAATATGGTTAGGAGTTCCCTTCTCAACTTTAAGCCATTAGAAGTTTTCCGGATGTTTCAGTCCTTTTTGTGTAATTTAATTTTAGGAAGAGCGAGAAATCATAGGAACCGTTGTGTGAATAAGATGATACAATAATCGAATTTTAGTTCAAAGACCGAACTTTCACGACGAGACCTGTACAACTCGAGATACATTAGTGCCCTAAGAGATGATCCGGTCGCTCGTATTCATAATCACAAGAAGTCAGGGCTTTTTCTGCGACTGAAATCTCGTATTTTTCATCACTTCTGTCTCTTATCTATTAATACGCCATGTGTTCCTGTTTAATTAATTAACAATGAATTATACCTTTGTGTGGCAAAAAACGCAACAGCTGCATGCGTGAGTTGCATTTTTTTTCAACTCTGGTGAACTCGAAGATTACCGCATGTTCTGACGTTTTATTTCAAAGTCATAAGCAGTTGGTTCAGGCCATTATTCCAATTTCATCCATCCCATTTTTTAAAATTATAAATTATGCCTTTTTTTCTAATCGCTTTTATTTCCTGTTAGAGTGTCAAGAAGTTAATTATACTCAACTTAATTTTTCATTTTGAATTGTCTACCTTTGAAAACTGTCATCTGCATGCATTTTAAACAAAAAATTGATCTATGACTTTTTTGCCTTACAATACAGAGTTCTTCAATATAGATATTTTTTGGGTAGTTCAAATTTTTCATGTGGATCCCTGTCTTTAATTATTATTTTTCTGAGTGTTAGAAAAAAGAGCATGCATCAGTATGCCGTGGTTATTTCTATTTCAATTAATCATAACTAGAAGATATGTCAGGATTTACTAAACTGATAAAGTTAATCGATTTTCACTGATAAGTCCCCTCAGTGCAAATAAAAAACATAATAATATCCTTTCAATTGAATTATCGTGTGTCGTACTTACCTTATAATTTTACCTTTGTGTGTAGGTAATAGAGAGATGAGAGATTCAGTCTAGAGATAGACTACAGTAGTTAGTAGATTGACATCATCTTTTACATACATTCGTACAATCTTATCCTCCTCCATGTGCATAATTAAAAATAACATTCATGCGTGTGTAGGTGTCAATTTCAACAGATATAGTGTGCGGCAGGAAAATGAGTAAGCTCTCCTGATATCTTAGAACCTAGTGGTCGGTGGAACAGGAGCTTTCGACAAAACAAAACAAACCTCGACTCTCATAACAATCCATGCCTTTGGAGCTCACCTCAGCATAGAGCTGAGAATTGTTTTTAGTTGAAATTTGTATGGTATATGTTCATTTGTAATAAACACGGGTAAACAATAAGAGCTAGGCTCTGACATCTGCACGTTGTATAGCATGAGATACGAGAAGCATTCTCTGGTTTCTGTTTGCACTCAGTGTGTCTAGTTCTGATACTTCAAGCACGACGCAATCATTTGGGCCTATTCATTCACTACACAATACTGCATGACACTGTACAAAATCACAGGTGAGATCTTACTTTTTATTCTTTTTTGATTTTGCTAGTTTGAGCTATTGTGTTTTTGCTTCTGCTTTATCTAGTGTTGCCTATTCAATTACCGTGTCCAGAATTCAGACTCGATCCTGTGAGTTGCAACCGGATTTAGGATGCTGATTCTGGAATCTGGATTAAATTCAATTTAGTATAAAAATGATCGATTTTCTAGTAGAAGGTATAAGTCGAGATTTTACGTCATTCAATGATTACACTAAGCAATATTCATTCATATTAAATAAGATTGAACTAATGAGTAATTGATGTAGAGTTTTAAAAAACTCCAAATTTTAACAAATTTGAATTGGTCAAAGATAATTTTATATTAAGATAAAATAAAGATTTTCAACTCTAAAAAGCTGGTTGGTACCTATAATTAATTAAAGTTACCATATCAATATTCCTTTGTAGATGAGTGTGAAGTTAGCACCGCCATTTTTAATTTTTAATTGCAATAATTAAATAATGTGTTGCGTTGGGATGTGCTGCATTAAAAAAAAAAAAAAACAGAAGCTTTTCAGGATGACATTTTTTATAAGAAGTTAATTTAATTTTAAACACAGCGAGAATAAGTTTTGCGTTATCTTAAAAATCTTAATTTTGCAGGGACTTACTCTTTTAGGAATACCTAATGATCTAATTGAGAGGAAAAAATATTTGTAACTCATATACATAATTTCTAAAACCTTGAAAAATATTTTTTTTTTTCTGCAAAGCTAAAAGTTGTTTCTTAATGCAAACTCTAAATTTGACGCCCCCCTCCTCCCCCCCGTTGTAAGGCTCTAGACAAAATCAAATGTTAGGAACGGCTGACTTTTGTTTTGAAAGTGTGAAATTATTTAAATGTTTTGTTATTTATATTGGGTAATTGAAGAAGACTAGGGTGACAAGTAGGTTTATTAATACATAGTGTGACATAGAGGCATGGTACACCCCTCTATTTTATTCTTTATTTTTTGAGATACCGTTTTGAAAATCGGTGTGCCGCATAGACTCGATAGTACGCACTTTTTGACAAACAATCTAATTTTTTTCTACTTCCAGTTTTACCGCAAATGACAGCAACATCTTATTTTTAAATTGAACACCCTGTATGTTCTTATATTTTTGGATTCGGTATAATGTTACGCATTCAGTGATACCATACTTTGTGGTCTTACTGAATGCGTAACATTCCTGACATTCCAATTGTCAGACTTGAGTTTAATTTATATTTTATTTTTCAATAATTATAGTGTGCCATGACTTCAGTTGTATTCGTCATCACTGCAAAATGGGCACACCAAAATGTTCCTTATTAGGTGGACTAGTAGATGGTAGGTACCACCGATATGGTGCCATTTGAAAAAAATTAATTCTGCTCAAAAAATAATTCTGGAGTGCATACTTTGTCCATAAATCATAGTACTTTCAACAAAAATTCGGTTCTTGTACCATCACATGGCCCAATTGAAGTAAATCTAAATAGTCATGGCACACTATAATTATTGAAAAATAAAAAATAACGACTCCAAAAAACTAAGAATAAACAGAGTGTCCCATTTAAAAATAAAAAGTTATTGTCATTTCCGGTAAAACCGGAGTTAGGAAAAAATTCAATTGTTTGTCAAAAAGTGTGTACTATCGAGTATATGCGGCACCCCGAATTTGAAAACGATATCTCAAAAAATAGGGGTATGCCATGCCTCTGTGACACCCTGTATAGAGTTGGAAGAATTATTGTGGTGTTTTTTAATATTGAAAACTTAATTACTCAGAATTTTTTTATTTAAATTCATTTTTTTGCACATCTTTGGATTTCCCATGCACTGGAGTAGTCAGTTAATTCCAAAAAAATTTGTTATGTCAGTCTTTTTTTTCTTGGAATTTGAAGCACGACGTTCGACGTTGTAGTCCATAATGTGTAATTTGTATCTAATAAAGTAAATTAATATTCTATGGTTTTATAACAAAATGTTATAAACTCCTCTTGTGAATAAACCCCCAGAATCCCGGCGGTTTCCTGGGGCTCCGGAAATTTCCATGTAATAGTCATCAGAAGTCATAAAAATTAACCATAAAAAGCTTTAAAACCCAATATTTTTCATTATTGACTTTGCAAAGAATTTTACCTAAGACTTTTTCAAAATTTATTTATTTGTTATCATAGATAAATTTGAGAAAAAATTAACGCTAGTGTTGAAAAGCTTAAAAGGCCAACATTTTTCATAAAAATGCGACTCAGCCAGTTCATTTTGTAACAAAATGGCATTTGATAAAAGTAACAAAATACACATTAGAATCATTCCACAAAAATTATTGCATCATATTAAGGCATAATATTGTCTCGATCTCGACCTGATATCAGTAAATGTCTTGGGAAAAATTTCTTATACACAGAGTGGTACCTAAGTCAAGTTTTTGTATGAGGATTTTACCAATTGATAGAAGATCTTTTTAAGAAATAAAAGTGCCCATGAACATATGTCCTGAAGAACTTAGAAAAAAAGATACAGAGGGTGTTAAATAATTTTTTTTTTCTTTTTTGGCTTGGACATTTTTAAATATTTTAATTTCAAATCAAGAGGTTATTTATTATAATTTAGAGCAGAAACGACCTTTAACATGTGGAGAAAAAATTATAAGGGTACATGTCCTCCTTTTCGCCCAACAACTTTTACGCCCATGGACTTACAAGGCCTTACTCTATTCAGGGTTGAATTCCCTAGAGCTTTCTTACAAAGAAAGTTATACTTGTAAAATTCGAAATTTCTAAAATTCCTCCAAATTCAGTCTCTAAACTTCCCTCATACCACAAATTAATTAATTTTTTCAATATTATAATTAAATTTTGACTAATCTTGAATATAAGATAAATATCCCATGCAAACATTTAAAATTATTCACGAAATAAACTCTCAAGCAGCATATTAATAATTGTTATCTTCAAATTAAAATATTGAAAAATTCCCAAGTTGGGCTCCGAAAACGAAAAAAGAATTCATCACCCTGTATCTTTTTTTCTAAGCCCTTCAGGATATATGTTTATGGGTACTTTTATTCCTTAAAAAAGTCTTCTATCAATTGGTAAAGTCAAAGTCCAGCTACAAAAAATTAACTCACCCTGTATATGTATAATGAAAATAATATTTAAAAGTATACAATTCCTACCTGTTGTTGACACCATGTTAAATTTTTTTAACTTTAATAAATTTTATGTTTAGATTTAATGAGCTCTAAACCAGTTACAGCCATTAAAGGAGATTTATTCATGACTTAAGTATGTATAACAATCACTTTTAGAAAATGCTAGTTTTTAATAGCCTGTTTAACCGAAACTTCAAAAATAAAAAAAATATATTGCTTAGTGTAATTTTATATCATCCAAATAAAATTTTGATATATTTTTTAACCCAACATGAGAAAAATAAATCTTTTGAACAATAAATTTATGTACCGTGTCATTATCATTCATAATAATTATACCTAATATTTTAATAAAAATACTTCAACGTAATTTTACATGTTATATTTTGCAGACCGAGTACCTCCAGAAGTCAGTCATCCAATGTATCAAAGCACTACATTCGGGAACCACCCGTTATACCTACCAAATAACATCTATGCGTATCAAGATCCTTCACCGGACAGGAACATCGAGACCAGAAGATATCTAGAGAGTCAATATTATCTTCAGAAGGGCAGTAATTCTATTAGCCAGACACTGCCTTCCAAGAGAACACAACTGCTCCTGAAAGAAGCATGTCCTGAGAGATCAGTAACTCCTGATATCACCAGAGGATTGGGCAGAAGAAACGACTTTGATGTTGCAGATCGGAAGATCAGATACGAAGCCAACATAATGACACCAAAACCACGATACCCGAATAGACAATATTCCAATAACTTACTAAATCAAAAGCTTGGTATCCCCGTCCAAATGCCACAGATAAGAAGCCAACAATCATATGCAACCGTGCCTTCAGTACCATCATATTCTAACAATCAAAATGTAACAGAAATCACTTCAACAAGAGATAGGGCTAATTATTACTCGAATACGTGCACTTCTCCACAGAAACGACAATATAAACCTGATACGAGGGACTTGATGAAAATATCTCCCATCGATCCTAGAAATGCTGCAAGCTTTAAATCTTCGACTCCTTCTAAAGAATTAAAAGCTGCCGCAAATCTGGATACTTTACTGTTATCACCGAAGAAATCAACTATGAGCAATGAGGAATTATATGCAGTTATCCATAAAAGTAAGAAAACAATGAACATTGAAACAGAAATTGATGTAAATAAATCTCCAACACCAACACTCGAAAGAAACAAACCTGCCAGTAATAAATCACCCGAGACTGGTTATATCGGTGATAAATCAAAGTCACGACTTAGTTGGTCACCAAGCAAGGGAGAATATGTTGACTTTAATGCCGACATTGATAATGTATCACCAATTAATAATCCAAAATCGAGACAAAGCTGGGCGATTGGGCAAAGTTGTACAGACAGAAAAGGTAACCAACAAACTTCACGTTTGGACTTCAAGAAATTATTACTTAAGAAAAGTTCAGTCCTCTCTCCTCCTCAGAAAAAATTATCGGCTGTCGAACAACTGAAATTATCCAAGCAACAAATTCAAGTACCCAAAACACAAGCCGAAATGAGTATCCTTGAACTCAGCGGTTCACCCCGAAGCCTGAATAACCGGAAATTCAACAGAGATCTTCCCACATCACCAAAACATACGCTAGATAAATCAAAGCAGAGCACCCCAAAATTAATGTCGCCTAGATCTCAGTGGAGGTTTACTAGTCCAAGAACTGATGTTCTCTCTTCTACAATACTGGAAGATTGTAGAGAAGATGAGAGCCCAAATAATTCGCTTGAGAAACAAACGAGTCCTCCAAATAAAGCAGCTTCGCCCAGTTGTTCTCCAAAATTAGAAGCAGACGATTGTAATAAAAAGGAGATAAGGGAATCGAAGTCGTTGGACGGATCTCCTAAAAATGAACCAAGGAAGACAACATCAACCTACTTGCCCATATCACAAAGAATGCAAGCTAGAAGAGCTGAATTCTTCAATTCTGGATCTCCCAACACCAGCCCTTCTAGAAGCAATGAAAGTCAGTTCGAGAAAACTGAAGAACGAAAGTGCTTGCCTCAGCCAACATTGGAAACAGCATTTTAGAGATTTAATTTATTTGTATATAGATTGTTTTGTAAGTTTTTCTATTTATTTTTCTATCTAGTCTACAATGTTAGATTTGTCTAATATACAATAATAATACTTGTCCAGGATAAAAATACAAAATGTGGTACTGTCATAAAGTAGATTTGCAGATTATAGGTATGTTTAAATTTGACATAAGAGGATTTTAAAAAGATACATGACTGCCTGTTTCTTTTAATTCTTAAATATGACTGATTAATGCCGCTGCGGTGATATGAGTTTTTATCATAGACAATATAAATTTTTAATTACTAGCCTGTAATATCTTAAGTTTTATTGATGATTGCTAAGTCATTAAAAGATAAAATGCAACTATGAATTGGAAATATGCATTTTGTAAGTTCTTCAGTAGAATTTTCAATTAAATTTATTGATGTGAAGAATCAAACTATCACAGCTCAAACTTTTATAAAGATTTTTTATATGGATAAGAGAGTAGTCTCCATACCACTAAAATCAGGTCAATATTTGAAATTATAATTAGAAGCAGTATTACTAGGGTGAGATGGTTTTCCTATATTTAGAAATAAAAAAACTCAGCTACACATCTCACTTTTTTAGAAGCTGTAATAAATAAGTCTGTTGTATAATAAAGAATTTATTGCAACAATTATTTCTGTTCATATTTTATCAAGTAATTTAAATATCATGTAATGTGATGCCTTAACTTATTACAAATTATCTATCAGTTTTGTAAATAAAGTTTTGCCTCCAACCTAGTCTTTTTTACTTATAGTGTAGTACTTTTTCAGATTATTCGAGTAAATTTTTTTTTATCATTTTATTTTGCCCAAAAAAACTGTATCAGATTTCTAAAAAATCATTGCATTATAATATTTATATTAGAGAACCATATCGTTTGCCCTCATACACTTCCTAACTTCAAACAACTGAATTTTATATTGACTACAATTTGATTTTTTTTTAACACAACCAATTTTGAAAATGAAGGTGTTTGCTCATTTTATCAGCAAGAACCCCATTCCAGTCAAAATATGGAATGATAAAACTTTTATATGAGGCAAATAATATGTATTAATAGAATTTATATATGTAGCTAGAGCACAAATTACTATTGCAAAAGTAATACAAAAGACACTTTTATTTATCACAAATTAAAATATATTAATGTTAATTATGTAGGTACTCAATACATGCTTACATAAAAAAAACTTATTATCCTATTACTATTTATTCATCGGTGGTCCCATAGGAGGCCTTACAGGGCCCATGGGCGCCATCGGACCCATGGGCATCATTCCCATCATTGGCGGTCTCATTCCGACCATGGGTGGCATTGGTCCATGGGGTCCCATCATCATAGGTGGCATTGGTCCTCCTGGACCCATTCCTAAAAATGATTTAATATTGAAATTGTTATAAAAAAGCTCAAATTAATATCTATTGATCACGCAATCCCAGACCAAACAAAAGAGCATAAAGAGGTTTAGAAGTCCAGGAAAACAGGGTTAAAACTATTTAAAGGGCCACTACAGGGATATCTTAAACCATTGAAGATACGAGTTCGGTTAAATTAGAGAAAAGTTGTGCTATTTTTAGAAGAGTAGGTATTTTGCAAAAAAGAAATTTGAAATTGTCACCTTAAAACAGAAGTAGCCTAAGTCCATTTTTGCCAAAAATTAGATTTTTATACAAAACAATAGAGTAAGGTTTCGCTGATCGAATGCAGAGTTAATCTAAGTCTTAATAATAATTCTATTTATCCCGTATTAGGTAAATTACAAATAAGCTTATGTCCAAGGGTGCCCAAATTTTTAATGCAGAACTATCCTAAGTTCGCGAGAAAGAACCTATGTCAATGCTCCAATATTTCAGTGCAGAACAATGCTTATTATCATAAGGTAACCTATGTTAATGTTGTGTTAGGACTTATACTAGTTCTCCTTTCAAATAACATCCCATGTCCAACAAATTGTGGACTTAGGTTAATTCTACTTCGTAATTTTGAAAAACTTTTTTTTACGATCAATGACCATTTAGCTCTAACTGCAAGATAACCTTCAAGGATATACTGTTTTTGGAACAAATAGAAGCTTCGGGGCTTTTATTGCTAAGCGAACATAGAGAGTTTTGATCTTAACACGTTCACTGTCCTAATGTTATTCTTATCTAATCTATATGAAGTCCTCCATAAGAAATGGCATGTCTCACATATGGGTCATGGGACTCTGCGCCTAACTTTGATTAGGTAAGACGTCCCATGACCCATATATGGACAAATTCATCCAGAGGTTAGACGTGTTTGTACTTGTTTAGTTTACGGCAGGTGATCGTTGAACACGTATCTTTACTGGACAAATGGCTAGACGACAGTTTTTAACCAACGCAGAATTGGAAGAAATGGCAGAAAATTTAACTGATGTTGAGTATGATGATTCAGACGATAGTTTAGATGATCCAACATATACAGTGAGTGATGATAACAGTGAAATAGTGTGGAGCAGTGATAGTGAGGAAGAAAGCAGTGAAAGTGATAGTATTGAAGATGATGACTTTGAAAATGGCGACAGGGTAAATAATGTACCAATTCTTGATAATGAAAACTCAAACGAGGATGCTGAAGAAGGTGAAATTCCTTGGCTAGAACCGGTACTTCAATTTGCAAGATTCAATTTTACTGGACCACGTGGGGTGCTACTACCTATTCCTCATGGAAGTTCCGGCATACAGCCTTTGGATATTTATAAAATGTTTCTAAATAATGAAGTTATTCAACTCATGGTTCTGGAAACAAACAGGCAAGCACAGGTCTTGATTGAAAAAAAACGCTTAGTACGTTCATCAAGAATCTCTCGATGGAAAGATACCGACGAAGAAGAAATGATGACTTTTATTGGTAAGACGGTGAATAATTATTTTTTGTATTTTTGAGTTATAAATTCATTACTATTTCAGGTATCATGATGTTGATGGGACTAATTAATTTTCCTACAATTGAATGTTATTGGAAAACAGACCCAATCTACTATCATGAATTATTCCATAAACTACCCATAAAATATAACAGATTTGTACTACTGCTACGATGTTGGCACTTTGTAGATAACAACTTGCCAACTGTAAATCGCTTATCAAAAATTGATCGCTTACTCAGTGCCATTCGAAATAATATTCACAGTTTATACACACCTGGTGACACAATTGTTGTTGATGAGACCATGGTCCCTTTTCGTGGTCGGTTAAAGTTTAGACAATATAACCCTTCCAAAGCCCATAAGTATGGCATTAAGTTATTCAAATTGTGTACACCAAATGGATTCACATGGGACGTAAAAATTTATGCAGCCCAAGAAGAAAGAGTAGAGGGACTTGATCTACCTGGTAGTACCGTCGTCGAGCTAATTAGACCTTTACTGAATGTTGGTCGTTTGGTAATAACTGATAACTTCTACACAAGCGTTCAGCTAGCAAAATATTTATATGACCGCAATACTAATTTATTAGGAACTATTCGCAAAAACCGGAAAGGCCTGCCGAATGATGTAATAACCAAAAACTTAAAAAAAGGTGATGTAGCTGCGAAGCAAAAAGATTATATGACTCTGATAAAGTGGAAGGATCAAAGAGATGTTCATATCCTATCTACTTGTCATGACAATAAGATGGTCGTTGTTGGTAAAGACAGACTTGGTCATGACAAACTAAAACCAGCTGCTGTTGTGGACTACAATTCTGGCAAGCAAGGAGTCGACATCTCTGACCAGTTATCTAGCTACTATACTTCTCTTCGTAAATCTCTATCTTGGTACAAGAAAATTGCGATAGAAGTAATTTGTGGAACTTTAGTTGTGAACAGTCATATATTGTTCAACTCGATGCAGCCCCATGGAAACCAAATTTCTCTTATAAAATTCCGGGAGTCCCTAATAAAAAATTTAATTCCTGCTATAAAAAATATTCGAACAAATAATACACCTGAAGTTCCAGAGAAGAAAAAACGTAATCATTTATTACAAGAAATTGAGAGAGGCGAAGATAGGAAGATTGTAAGAAAACGCTGCCATGGTTGTTATGTAAAATTGAAAGAAACAGGGTCAGCTAGAGAAGCATCGTTAAAAGCAAGAAAAGTAAACACCTTTTGCGAAATATGTAATCAAGCATTTTGTGTGTCCTGTTTCGCTAATTTTCATTGATTTTTAATTTTTTATATTATGTAGCTACTTATACTACCTATTCAAAATAAAAATGTAATAATTTTTTTCGAATAAACTTAAATTTCTTGAATGGTGTTTTTCTAGATAACGGTACGACATATCTTAATGATTTTTTTTTTATTAGATTACCCTAGAGTCCAGTTTTAACTAAATAGTCATTATTCACAAGTCCACCTAAATACAAGTGTATGAGAAAGCCTAGATTTTAAGACCCATATGTGGTTCGTGGACTCATAATGAAAGAGTGGCACGACCCACATGTGGGTCATTGGACAGTGAACGTGTTAAGCTAATAAAATGAACTCTCAGAAGTATACTATGTCCAAAACACATAACTAACCTAAGTCCAGAAAATGGACTTGAAATACTTACCAGTTAAAAAAATATTCCATGTCCAACTTTTTTCTTTAACTTATATGTTTCCTATTTAATTCATGCTGTATTTGAAACTGTGCATATTTAAAATACTTGTACAAAGTTCTATTAAAATATGTGTGTAATTAAAGCAGCTGATGAAAAAAACGTTTCCTGAAAAAAGTAGTTTTTGGACTTGGGCTATTTCGGTTTTAAGGAGACGAAATATCCCCAGTATTTCCGGAAATATCCTGAAAATACTGAAAATCGAGAAATCTTATTTTTGCCATATCTTTCTTACAATTATTGGAAATTAACAATAATTTTTCGTGGGCTTACATAAGTCGCCAAGAGCTACCCACCTGACGTTTCAAAAATTTTTAAAGCCGATTAGATCCCAGTATCTTTTTGAGAGATTCCCATGCATCCCAAATATTTAAAGAGCACGTCTGCACTACCATTTTAAGGCAGAATTGTCCTACTTGTTAAACATGCAGTTTTCAGATCGTAGCCTTTCTCACAAACAGACCTGCACATTGAAAATTTTACTCTGTACTTTAACATGAAAAGACAAGTTCGTGTGAATGAATATATAAAGATATGTCACTTCGTGAGCCAAAGAATTACGCACCAGAGTATTTACCAGCAGGATATCTCAATATTTCAGTTAAGCGACTTCATCAGAAAGGTGACGAGATTACTTTGTACTTTGTAGGTACCTATACTATGATTTTTATAGGAAGGCAAGAGTCTGGGCGTGAACTACGCATCTTGCCGGTTTTAATTGTTCCACCCATTGAACTGATAAACGCTGTTCCACCATAACAGACTAGAAATAACATCAGTGGCGCCGCGCACATAATAAAAAATATTTTATATTTTTAATATATTTTAAATGTTTAGGTATAAATGATAAGTCAATTATCAATCTTCAATTAAAAAATCAATATGGACATCTACGTTTAGTATTCCAATTTATATGAATTAGTCTCGGTTAAATTATTTCGAATTTATTTAAGATAAGGTACCTATGCGGAAAAAAAACTAAAATAGTAGATGTGTACTTATTTTACTGGCAAGCAATATATTAATAACAAATTAATAACAATAATATATTAATCAATAAAACACATGATAACAAAAACATCGGTACCTACACACGACACGATGACAGAAACCACCTATTTTAAATAAATATACGACACGAGCTAAACAGTACACACCACTGACTTTTTACCTGTTCGATGAACGGCGGAGTTACTCTTATCAGCCTTATCTGGTTGGTTGTTTTTTTTTACGCGGACACCGACTAACATTGTTGATATTGGACAATAAACATTTATGGATTCGGAGCCCAATCTGCGCACCAACCAATTCTCGTCAAACTCTCGCCTTCCTATAGTATTCATGCTGTACCTAGTAAGGCTAAAGGCCAATTTTGAAATATAAATATGTTAAATCGTAACATATACTTCCAGATCAAAATTGTTGGCAGTAAAGCTGGGTTTATACAGGTTTTTTTAAACCGTAAATTTAGGATTAGGCTGTTAACCCGGAAGGCAACGTTTTGCCTTCCGCATTATCGAAAGGACACAGTAAACATGTTTGTCTGGTCTATATGAAAGCCGTATCGTTTAACTTACCTGGTGGCATCATTCCGGGTCCTGGTGCTCCAGGCCTCTGACCCATTGTAAGTTGAGCCGGTGGAGGGATCGCAACTCCTTTTCCTGGCTGTGCGAAAGGATTGTTGGCGATCTTACCAGCTTTGTATGCAGCAGTGGTGGCGTCTATGAGATGCTGGGCTTGCTCTTCCATCCATTTTTGGTAAAAGAATTTCACGTTGTCCTTATGTTTTCTACCCGTGCAATGCGTTTTACGAACACTGGGCGAATCGTGGGTCAAATATGTATCGCAATAATCACAATAATATTTCGGCATTTTGAAAGCAAATCAAAATATCAAAATAATCAAATACAAATAACGAAATAACTAACTTAACCTAACAAAAGTAAAAGTAACAGCTTCTTCTTCTTTTTCTATTTCTATGGCTTGGGCACCCTTCTGCATACAGCCATAGTAACAGCTTCAGCACTCAACTGCTGACAGTGTGTTGTCGTATGACTCGTAAGTCGCTGTCGCACGTCGCACGATACATTTATACACGACGCTTTTACTATTTTGGTCATTTGGTCACTACTGCGCAATGACGTCATGCGGTTGGATTTTTACTCAAAGCATTATGCGCCCAGGTTGTTTATAAAATAAATATGTATCAAATTTAATTGCTTTTTTTCTTCTTACTTGTGTTTTTATTTGTGTTAGATCTATATAATATGTTACGTGGTAGATTGTTATAAATATTACGGTTTTATTCTTGTGTTTAAAGTGTTATTATTACATGGGTGCCCGGGTGCCCCATTTAAAAAGAATTAGGTAGGTACATAATATGGGATCTCGGAAACGATATGAGATACAAAGTCAGGTGAATTAGAGAAAAGTTGCACAATTTCAAGCTTATTAGGAATCTGAAACAAAACTTATGGTAACTTCAGGCGTTGCTGAAATATCCTGAAAAACATGTAAAATTGAGGTTTCTTACTTTATGAAAAAAATTATATTATTTTTTCATGTCATTCGGTATTTAAAAATCAAGGAAACCAAAAATCTTTCACATTCGAAAATAATCTTTAATTCTTTTTTTTTCGAAAAAATAACCTTATCTTAATCGAAAGTCATAAATAACCACAAGGCAAGCAACGTGACGTCATATTGCGACGTCACACGACGTTGTTCGATGATGAAACTTTCTTTTTTTTTCGAAAAATAGCTATTTATGATATTAGTGTTGAAAGTGAAGTTTTATATTGTGAGTGAAAAGGTTTGTGAAATAAGCGAAGCGTAGCGGAGCGAATTGAACAATTTCACTAGCAAAATAAAATCACTTTTAAGACGAATATCATACAATAGTTTTTGTAAAACTGCTCTATTTTTATAATAAAATAGATGAAAGCTTATCTAAAGAATTACGGTCAGGTGGTCGAGGTGGCCTCACAACAGTATCTACTTGCCAATCCATTGTTGATAAAATTGTTATTCAGAAAGTTCCGGACGAAAATTACGAAATATGTACTGCAATTCCTAATTATTGTGCCGGTACCTGTAATTTTCTAAAGCCTGTAATTTCGTAACGAATAAAGATGAACCGGTCACTTTTGTGTTAATTGTTGGTCTTAGAATGAAAGCGTAGAATATGCACACAATAAAATTTTAACATAACGATACGAGACACCCCTGCATTAATACCGTGGAGTGGAGCACGTACTAAAATATACAAGGTGTACCAGCTCGATTTAGACAACGGTAAGGGCCGTGTAGGTCTCGTCAAGACGAAACGTTTTTTTATTTGAAGTTTTTGGATTTGGACCTTCGTTGCGGAAATATGGCTGACTTCCGGTTTTTAGTTTTTTGGCTCCAGTTTCGGCATTTTTAGGTTCTCGTCCAAACTGAAACTAGTTTTGGAAACTCCTTAGCTTCAGTTACAACTTTCATATTGAAGTAAAGGTTCTATCTCTGTTGGATTCAAAATCTTAATTTTCAAATTGATTCAATTTGAATTGATTCAAAGACTTAAAATTTAAAGTCTTGGGCATGTCGCCATTTTGAATCCAACAGAGATAGAACCTTGACTTCAATATGAAAGTTGTAACTGAAGCTAAGGAGTTTCCAAAACTAGTTTCAGTTTGGACGAGAACCTAAAAATGCCGAAACTGGAGCCAAAAAACTAAAAACCGGAAGTCGGCCATATTTCCGCAACGAAGGTCCAAATCCAAAAACTTCAAATAAAAAACGTTTCGTCTTGATGAGACCTACACACGGCCCTTACCGTTGTCTAAATCGAGCTGGTACACCCTGTATCGGTAGGGAAATTGTATACCTACAGCCTACAGTAACTATAGTAACACTAAAAAAAATACTTCGAAGCAGCGGGATGCAGAAAATTTTCCTTGAAACTTGAAACAGTTTCTCGTGTCATGTTCAGGAATGTCCAGTGGGTTATTATTTGCCAGTTATCAGTGTTATCAGTTATCACCATATGGCACCTTATTGTGAACACAGCCCAGTAAATGACCACGATGTAAACTGTCAACGTCGAAAGTGTCAATTATAGAGAATTCAAAATGGTGGTTTCCGTCGTAGGTCGGACAGGACAAGGACAACTCGCATTATAGTTTATACTCGAAGGAGCTGTGACGTTAATGTAACTTTTGACTTTTTGGTTTTTGATGTTTGTTTTTTTTTATTGTTTTTCTTTATTTTATGTTTTATGTTTATGTGTACTGCTGACTTGACTACTGCTAATTTGTTAATTTTACCTTTACCTTACTTGTTTTACTGTCTTGTTATTGCTTTTAGTGCTGTGCTTTAAGTTTACACCAACCCAACCAACCAGTCAGTTATCAGTTACCTTACCACTGTTACAGTAATACCAGTTGGCCTTCATCTAATTCTAACATCGAAATAAGCCCCAGGCCGCAGGTAACAATTTCAGTAAAATAAGTATAGGATTAGCATTGTTTAGGTATTGTTTGAGAATTTGAGATTATACAAATGAAATATCGATAATATCTGAGAATCAAGGTAATTATAAGAAATTACCAGCACCAGTAGTTCTAGGTCAATAATGATACCCTCCAGTACCAGTGATCCCACTGCTTTAACATGTTTACGGAAAAAATTTAACAAACAAATCTCTCCTTGTACTTAAAGTTATTTATTAAACATACGACATTGAAACAAAAAAATCGGGTCTAATCTGATAAGGTTCAATAATCATTGTATTTCATAATAGATACTTGAAAGATGAGCAACTAACAGTAGTTACAGCAGATAGAACAGTGGGGGTACCGAACCAAACAGTGGTTTTGTGTAATGTTTATTTGTGAATCGGGATTTATTAATCAATCAAGTAGTAGTTTTACTTGAAAAAGTTGGTTAACATTTAAATGGCTTGGAGGGACACTGTAATAAGCGTTGTTTATAGTACATATTTACTGTTGAATATTATTGCCGATGGTGTGCGAGGTATTTTTGCCCACCCAAAAGTTATCAAAAATGAAAATCATGATGAGGGAAACCTAATAAGGAAACACGTTGAAGATACAACAATGCATAACAACTAGCAAGAAAGAAAAAATAAGAAAATCACAATCACTGGGATACCTAACAAAATTTTTTTTTCGCTTTAACAGAATCAAGAACTTTTATATTACGCATAAAGTCTCAACTAGTTTTTGTTTCCAGGGAATAATAGTTAATATTTGTTGTTCCAAGATATGGCCACCGCCGATGAGAACTTCGAGCAGGTAAGATTTTATTTTACTTTCTTTTTTTTATAATTTCCTGACATCTTCAAGTTTAGGCCAATCGGCTATCGAAAGATTAATGACAATTATTATGTATCAAGTGTGATGGTACACCATGATGTCAAAGGACCCCGCAGAATCCTTATGGAGATTAGCTCCCGGTTAAATTTGTTGTAATTTTTGAAATCGGTAGTACTCGTACTCGATGAGTAGATCAGAAGTGTTCACAGTCACAGACATAAGCTCAGAAAAACTCGTTTTCTCTGAAGATTGAATTTTTCACTGTTGCTGCATCCATGACGACTGTCGTGAAGATAATTCGGTAATTATGGAGATGAGCAGCATGGATATAGGGCGAAATGGCTTATACTATCGGATAGCTTGTGTCTCTAGGAGTATCAAGGTACCATTGAATTTTTGCGCCAGCAAGTAATAGTCGAGAAATAAGGCCTTAAAGTGTCATTACGTGTGTTTGTACATATACGCTCGAACGGGAAGCACGCACTCATAGTCGTGTGTCCGACGGAGTGCGAGCTTCCTGTTCGAGCGTATAATGTACGAATATGACAATTGTATTAGGGCAAGGATGAAACTTTAAGGCCTTATTTCTCGACTATTACTTACCGGTGCAAAAATTCAATGGTACCTTGATACTCCTAGGCCCGTATTCATCAATAAATATAACCCCTGGGGTTATATTTTGCAACATGTCATTGGTTTAAAATTCGTAGCGTTCGTAGGCTTTAAGCATTAGACCAATCAGCTGTCAGAAAATTCAAAATATAACCCCAGAGTTATATTTTGAAGTTTGATGAATACGGACACTAGAGACACAAGCTATCTGATAGTATAAGCCAAATCGCCCTATACCAATGCCGCTCATCTCCATAATGACCGATAATTCTTCTAAATCATAGACCTTATATTCCTAGGTCTATGTTCTAAATCCATGTTTTTTTTATATAAAAATGATAAATGACCTGACCTATCAGGTTTAGATCAGTTTCTGACCATCTCCCTGTGAAAACAATAAACTTCTCAGTTTTTTACTAGACATTCACTAGTCACATTTTGCAGAATTTTACCTGCATATTTTTATATTTTTTTATTGTAATTTTAACGATAATCTTGTGACCATGTAGAGAAACAGATTTTATTTTTTTATGCGAAAACCGTGCATCCGACTGAAAAAAAAACAAGTAATCAAATTTGCTTGGAAATGAATGGGGACTCCAAAAATGATTTCTTTTTGAACAGAAATCAGTGGCGTACCATCAATGTCTGCTAAAATATGCCGGTAAAATTCTGCACCATCGTTACTAATGGAAATAAAATTAAACGTGGTACATGAAAAAATTCCCCTTGATGCGTAATACCTGTATACGAAATTTCATTAAAATATACAGAGCGGTATTACAGATATTACGAAAAAATGATTTATTTTTATAAAAACTTTACCACCCTGTATCTCAAAAGTTAAGACTCTTAGGACATACTTTCTTATGAAGTTTTCTTCTTAAAATGGGACCAAAAATCACCCCCTTAAATATTGACATTCAATTACATAACACCCTGTATAAACTTATGCCACGAAATATTTTTGTTGCTCTCATCTCCTCTCCAGGTCAAGTCAGACCAAAACAGAACCACTGCCCTTATTTTTGGAGATCAATACTATTCTGTTGGATTCTCTCGCAACGAAGAGCAACACTTTTGGAGATTCCATTTTCTGCTTCTAATAAACTATCATAATTCATAATTTTCACAAAATCGAACATTGCATGTACAATTTTCGTCTTATCTTGAATACCTTGACCTCGCTGTTTTAAATTCAAGAAGTTTCAAGGGTATTTAAGTGGATACTTTTCAAGTATCATCAATCAACTTGTGCTTGCCGTAATACTTTATTATTTGATATCTACCCATTATAAGAGTACCAGGTTCAATTATTGAAATTAGTTTGTTTTGCATTTAGCTAAGAAAAATTACTATATTTGGTGACATGGTTAAAATATTAAATATAAAAACTTGTTCTAAATCTTGTTCTAAAATTGACGAATTAAATAATTTAAATTCATACCAATTCATATAAAGTAGTACATATGTTCGCCTCATTAGTATTTAAATAATTCGTGCCTATAATTTTTAACTGAATATTACATAAAAACTACTTAAACACTAATTTTATATGAGAATCTAACTGATTAAAATATAATCAAGTGTAACCTTTCATTTACCTTGATTTATGCAGTGACTTATTCTTCTGTTCAAGTAAATTTTAGTAATTTCTGTTATCTAAAAACAGAACTTTTCGTCTACAGATTGGGTTTTATAGTATTGTTTATTTTTTTTTTAGTACGAACATAGGAAATGCATTCATTCATTGCATTTTTATGAAAGCAGCCACTAAAGAGCAAACCCAGCTATCCCTTGTTCCAAGAATCCGGGAATCTCGCGTATCCTATTTAACTGTGATTTATACTAGTCGTGAAAGTGACTTACAGCTGGTATTATAAAGGATCATTAAGTTAACGGGCAGATTTCTGTGGACATTTCTGAAGAAGGTATCAAGTCTAAGTGGAATTTTTTTGAATTTATCCATTCTTGACATGAAAGTAATTACAAAAATGTTGATAAAAGTCATTTTACATCGATATTAGCTTCAAAAACGAGCAAAGAAATCTGCCCGTTGGCCTAATGAGCCTTTATAATATTGGCTGATAGAATTTTTTAAATCAAGTATTGAATATTGATGTATTGATGTATTTAAATGTATTGATAAAAAAATAAATAAATATCTTATGGCAGTGGTAAAGCCCAAGTGTCAGAAGTTTTCAAGTAGCCTCAAGGGCCTCTGACGTAACTTAACGACTGCTGTGAAGCAGCCGGGACCCCCTTTTTAACGTACCTCCCGGAGCACGATCGGTCACGGAACTTTATAATGTATTGATGTATTGAAGTATTGAATATTCATGCTGATCTTATTTCAGTTTGAAGAAGATGAAGTTAACGAACGAGATACCACTCTGGTTTTATGCAGTGCTGGACGAAAACGCCTTTTCAGCAAAGAACTGCGTTGCATGATGTATGGTTTTGGCGATGACCAGAATCCCTACACTGAAAGTGTCGACATTATTGAGGACCTGGTAATAGAATTCATCACGGAAATGACCCATAAGTAAGTGATTTATCAAAATAAATATAACATTTGTACTTACCTATCTAGAAGTTTATTCCAATCTAATTTCTAACAATCTGAATTTTATATGAAGATACTTATGACAATTATTTTTAGAGCTATGGAAATTGGTAGACCTGGCAGGGTACAAGTGGAGGATATTGTATTTTTGGTACGAAAAGATCCTAGAAAATTTGCCAGAGTAAAAGATCTTTTGACGATGAATGAAGAACTGAAAAGGGCTCGCAAAGCATTCGATGAAATTAAATTTGTTGGTGCGTATTTCGTAGTGTATTTTTTCATTACCTGGGTTTCTTGTATGTAATTATGCATGCTTAATAGAATTCTGAAGAGCAAATGAAATAGTCAGTCATGGTAAAATAATTATTGCAACACATCTTTTTACTGGCAATTGCCACCTTTGATATTTTGTGATATATTTTTCATGTATAATCTGTAAAGGTTTTTTTGTTGTTTGGAACGAATTATTATTGATCCACTACTAATCAGTGGTAGTGGTAGTGGTATGAAAAATAAAGATGAATTGATAGTAGAGGTAAAAGGGAGAGACAAATGTGTCTTATTGCAACATCCATTGACGCTGTCATATTCCAGTTTTCAATAAAAGCGTGACTAATTTATCAACTTGTTAGCAAGTTGAAGTTTTAGGTCAGTATGACTGTTTCAATGTGTGGAGCAACTTTTCAGTTCATTAGAGCTTGGAGTTCCTCTTTATTTTAAATTACATTAAAAAATATCCATGATTCACTATTACATTAATAATTGCTATTGCATTTTTTAAATTTTTATTTTATTACAGAATCTGCAATGCAGTAGTTTACCTTACTGAAGTTGAAATGGCATGTTGGTGATTTGAGTTTAATTTTATTAATAGTTATTTTTAAAAATAAAATTTGTATATCTATACTTTTTATTTTTTCCCAATCCAAAATGATCTGCCGTTTACTGTGATACTTTTTGCATGTACAAGTTCACTGTTTTGATTAGAATCAAAACTAGTTTTTCCAGTGCCTTGCAGGCACAACACAGAAATCTAATGGATACTCACTGTAAATCTGTTTTCAGGGAAGGAAGCTATTGTCAATAATAATAATTCATAGCATAAGCTTGAAATGTGCGAAGTGTAGCAATTTTAACAGTTAATTGAATATTAAAAAATTGTCAGTGTGGAAATTTAATTCAGAAGAGGAAGCTCGGACCCGAGATTTGCATCCACAAATCCATGTGATCTTAATTTTATTTGTGTTTTATTTATTTTACTTTTAACTTATTATGTTATAAATTATGTAATAATTATTTAATTGTAATAAGTAAAAAATAACAGCATCAACTACAACTTATCAATAGTATTTTTTGCAGATAAAATCACATCATTCACACCTACACCGAAATAGGAAGCACCACATAACGAAATTGACAGATTTTTGCTTTCAATATAAGTCTGTATTTTATTAACATTCTCTTCATGACCGACTACATATTGTGGTATGCAATTCTGAAGAATATTAACTTTAAATTGCACAGGTGTATCTTTGATACCTAATGTTTTATTTAACTGTTCTTGAGCAATTTTCAATAATGAATCTTCACTTGGGTTGTTACCAAAATATTTCTCAAACCAATGTCCACCCATCATCACAGTAAGAACAGTGTCATCACCTCTTGGAAAACAACAGCTATCGTAAATCACACCCAGAATTGGGAGTTCTTCTTTGGGGGCTGCTAAAAATCCAAAGGCCGCATTCGGTAGTACATTATTTTTATAATGAAAATTAATAACGCCTACATTGACCGTTTTTATTTTCTCCAACATCTCGGCCAGCTGAGGATGCTGGGTTGTTAACAACGGAGCTAAAAAGCTCGCAGGAATACTAGATATGACGTGATCAGTCTCAAGCTTCTCATCGTTAGCAAGGGTAAGTGTTACAGACTTTTCATTGAATGTAATCTGTTTGCAGTTAGTATCCATTTTTAATTTACCACCATTACCGGTTACATAGTCATGCAATGATAGAGGTAATGTTTCCAAACCGCGTTTAAATGAATATACACTCCATCGTTCTTTCCGTGCCCTTAAAGGCAAAGCTCTTGGTGCCTTAGTAGTTTTGGTAGTTGTCAAAACATTGTTAATTATTCCTTTGTATATGGAGCCGTATTGCTGCTCGTACTGAAATAATCTTTTCATCAAGAAATTGACGCTGATTTCTTTTGCGTTTCCTGCACATATACCGCATATTAGAGGACTTATTAAATAATCGGCGATTTCTGTTCCAAATCTACGCTGTATGAAATCGTAAATTGGTTCATCCGTTACCTTCTTTGCAGGGGCGTAAAAGTCGTTTATTAATAATCGATACAGTGGTCGTGAAAATAATTCGTTTTTCTTGAGAATGCTGAGAAAGCTTGTTGGCAAGTAGTGCAGTTTTCCTTTTGCATATATCAAACGATTTCGTGATGCTGGCGATGTTTGCAATATCGGAACTAGTTCTTTTTCTAAATTCAAGTCTTCGATCAGTTCCAAAGTGTTGATACCAGGTTCGCCAAAAGGTCTGATGGTTCTGGGACCACTTTCAAACGTAATCTCGTTTTCTACGTTTGAAGACTTTATCCAGCCCCCGATTCGATTTCCTGATTCTATCAAGAGAGGTGAGCTGTTGGGGAACTTTCTGAGGAAATAAAAGGCAGATGATAAACCTCCCAAACCGCCTCCTAAAATCACAGTACGCATCTTGTTGGCCCAATTAATTTTCTATAATACTTTCATCACATATTTATATTTGTGAATATCCCATCGAATTTTAACGTTTTAGTCGTTTGATCTCTAAAATTAATTATTAGAGTTTTACATTACATTTATTTTGATTTCATTCAATATTCAATCCGCTTGTCATCTTGAAAAAGTTGGGTTAGAGAGAAGAAAGGTTCGTTTAGTTTATGGACGTGTTTCTATAATGCCTTGAACTTACATTCGGATGATTTCTGAAAAAACGTCGACTCCACGAGTCAGTGAAACTTGTGACGTCAGGCGTTAGACAGCCACATACGACACGGCAGTAACAATGACCTGATTAGTAGTTGCCATTCTTTTTTTATGAGATAAATACTTTTCAATGATTATTATTTCCTTCTCGGTCGAACTACGATCGCTCATAAAATTAAACACTGCTCTGACGACACCCGGCTATTATAACGTATCGCTTTGGTTGCTCTGTTGCACACGCAAATGGCCATTTCTATTTAAGACCCATCCCCAGCACAACTATAATAGTTTTTGGCTGAGAAATTTTTCATGTTGAGTTGAAGTTAGGATAGGGACATATTGTAAACCGTTTTTCGATATTATGAGCCGTTTTCGTTGTAAATGACTTTGAATATCGAAAAATGTACATTTTCACTTGTTTTTAACTCATAATTAAACTACTCACTTCCAACGCAAATCGTTTAGGCCATTTTAATTAGATTTTCTCCAGAAAATATGAAAATGTATACCGTATTACATTTTAAAAATTACGTTTTTTTGGAATATATCTCAGGAAGTCGACTTTCAATAATAAGCTTTCTGCTTTCACCAGTGTAAAACGCGCCAAAAATTATTCATTTTGCTAATATAACAGACTCCGTATTTCTAATAATAATGAAGTCAGCAATGGGTAACAGAGAAAATCGCAGTAATTTCATATTTATCACTTCATGCCTATGGTGACTTTTGATCACTATAAATAAACAGATAATACCTATAAATTTCAACTTCAGCAATTTTACCCTGGGACTGATTTCTATAAAGATCCGTGCGGGGTCCTTTCAGACAGTTGTTGTACATGAACTTGACATAAAATTGTTATAATGTTTTCCTTATTTGGCCATCCATTTTTATACAAAAATCAATAATCAAAAAGCTGAAGTTATTAAGGTCCATAAATTTATGGTTAGACGTAATAAACGTCCGTTATATTAACCCTATTTATGATCGGCAGCAATGTCAGTTTCAACATTTTGAAATAGTTCATTTTTCATTGATTCATTGATCATAAAATCAACTAGAGACCTGTATTACCGACACTGACGCTTACTAAGCGTTAGTGTCGGTAATGCAGGTTCCCTAGCTGCAACAAGAAAAAGCGCCTCCAATTTTATTCTGAAGAGTTTAGAGTGTCCCCATGGTCACAAGACGTTTATTTTGTGAGCGTAGCCAAACACGCTAAAATAATAATACCGGACACTCCTATACCTATAGCATTGAACAGGTTGCGTCCATTTTAGCAGCGCCACCAAGCATGAACTGGGGACACTAAAAATTAAATTTGGTGAAACATAGCGGGAGTTTTAAATATCAACGCTGAATAGAAAAGCCCTTAAAATTAATTAGACGGAATAGACGGAGGAAATTGGGACGAAGAATTATAATACAACAATAAACAACAAAGTTTTCAATATGTTTATTAACAATAATCACTACTATTACACACAATATTATTAATATCTTTAGGTAGGTATATTTCAAAAAGATTGAATCGCTATATACCTAAGTGTGAGCCTTTTATTTGCCGCAATTCCAATAATGTGCTTCCTTGCAGTTTTAAAGGTCTATTATTTGCTGGATTAACAGAATTTTCCTCTTTGAAATGATCAGTACAAAATAATATGGTGAGAAATCGGCTTCGACACTCCACACTTTTTCAAAATTTCGTCACTCATCGATGTTATTATAACCTATTGCTTGTTCCTATTTCCATCAGCATAGTTATAAAATATTAATAAGTTTATTTACGCGTCTTCTAAAGTTAACTTTATACATAATTCTTTATTCCTGCTTGGAACACCGTGGAAAGATCTGGACATGCTTAACAATCCATAGTCGGAGCAACCGCACACAGCACACAGCACATATTTTTCAGACATAATACCTATGTTCACTTTAATACAGCGGTACATTATAAATGCCTATTTAACTGGTACCCAACAAAATTATCCGCTGATATAATGCTTTGAGAGTAACTTTAAATTGAAATTATACTTGAAACTAAAACGTTCAATTACTAATGACAAATTATTAATAATTATGATTGACTGCAGCTGTCAACAACCGTGAAAAGTTACCTAACTTTGAATTTAAAAACAGCTTTAGTGTCCCCAGTTCCTGCATGAGGGCGCTGTAAAAATGGACGGAGGTTTTGAGAGGAAGTGTCCGGTATTAATATTTTAAGGTATTTGGCGTAGCCAAGAAAATCACATTTTGATATTCACCTTGATATTTATTAAGCTTGTTGTTCCTCGTTGCCTATTTAGAAACGCACCCAAGTATACTAACCGTGTCACTTACCACATCTGTCAATGTAATGTTTATTTTTAAACCTTATGTCATATTATATTAAGTCAGATAAGTGACGTAATGCTATCGTAATATTTTTCTTTATAGTTTTTGAATATTTAAGTTATTATTGTTGATTTCAAAATCGTGAAATAATACCTACCTATTCATCTTTCATCTTTCTTGACGAAGATTCTACTGAATAAGTTGATGTTTTAATTTAATTAAAAAATACAGACGAGATTTAATTTAAATAATTATTGTACCCACTTCATTTACTTACCTTGCCATCTAATTCAATGGGTGTTCAAAAATTGGTTTTTAATGTATCCAAAATATCCATTTGTTTAATAGGGCTCTTGTCCTCATTTATTACCATTTTAGATCTGACGTATTTTTTATCTGACCCATTTCATAACAAGAAATACATTTTAAGTAAAAGTAAGTATACACTGTTGAAAGTTTTCCATTTTTAATATTTGACACACTTTTTCCTAGATGTTTGGGTGTCAGTACCTTGGTCTCTTTTTATAAATATGAGCTTGCTGAGTGTATTTATATTACAACATTCTATGCTGGCACTTCCTAGAGTTAAAGATTTCTTTGCTGGTTATGGTATTAGAGTCATTTATCGAAGTGTCTACATAATAACGACTGCTGCTGCATTACAGGTAGGTTCTTGGGTATTTTACAAAATGTATACCTTCTTGAAGACTTTCAAGTCACAGCATTATATGATGTGTGAACAGTAAACATGAGCGTACCATTCTAATTTTTTATGTTTATAATGCAGGTAATAATTAAAAACTGGGAGAGTACTCCTGAAGTCACCTTATGGGAAGTGAGCTTGAACTACAGACCGCTCTTGTGGTTGTATGCTGGAATTCATATTACAGCATGGATTATCATATACACTGGAAATATATGCATGGACGTAACCGAATTGCTAGGAATTAAACAGGTAAGAGTTATATGCGACTTATCTTGACTATATTTTCAGATTGTCTCATTAGAAAGTGTGGCAACTACTCGTTTATAGAAGTTAAAAGACTGAATGAGTTACTACTTACTTTTGAGTTATTTTAAGGGGAAGGGTATCTTTTGAACAAAACGTGATTTTGAGGTGAAATTTTATTTTTTCAACTTATATTTATGAGAGTAACTACCCCTTTATATATAACGCCCTGTATATTATGTGACTACGCATGATGAAGTATATTACACAGTTGCTTGATTGCAGGTTTATTATGACATCAGGAATTTATCAGACCCAGTGTTGAGAAAATCGAAACAATTGTGCCGTTTGAATAGTCACATGAGACATCCAAGTTTTCTTGGTTTGCTGTTAATATTTTGGATTGTGCCTGTGATGAGGTGAGATAACAAAATAATCTTTAATACACACACTTTATAAAAAAATCGATTTTGCAGCCTGGATCGGTTTTTGTTGGCAACCGTCCTTTCTATGTACATGTATCTTGCCTGGAATACTGACGATAGTGACTATGTATACCAAAAATGTCAATATGAAAGGAAATTTCATGAACTCCAGTATCTCCAGTCATGAAAAAACTGACGATGGAAGAGGCAAGATCTGTTCAGAGTACAATAATTATTATTACTATGTCTTTTTATTGATCCAGTGAAATGAAGTGTAGTATAACAATTTTGGCAACTTAATTAATTGCAATTTTATTTTTGAGTGTGCATTACTATATAAAGCAATATTTATAAATAGGTATAATTTTTATATAAATTTATGATTTTTTTTTACTTTACCTAAATGTATTATTAATAGCGACGTAATGGGACAGTTACTTAAAAAAAAACACAATAAAGGAGTACAAAAAAGAAATCAAAATATTTTTGATTGTAATGGAATTTGAATTTACAGAAATTATTGTCTGTAAATTTTTTTAACAGCTATTTATTTGGATCATGATTCTCTTTTGGAATGTTAATCTCACTGGTCAGAGTCTGTATTAACAGAGTGCTACCTTTCTTCTCTAAAGGTCAGTTCCTATGTTTGCTTGCTTACTCTTGGCGCGTACAAGGACGTGATGTATAAAAACTTGGACCTTATTGTGGGTTAGGGGTCCCAGAATTAAGACTTCAGATAGTGTAGTTTTTTAAAGAGATAAGTTGCATGCATTTCTTTCTTACAAAGAAACTTTTTTTATGTGAAACTACTTTATTGTCATAATCTCTTTAAAAAGATTACTCATAAACCTTGTTTCAGAGGCAGCTATAGAACATCAAAAGTTTTTTCGGGTGCTGGCCCTCCACAACAGACACACCGTTTAATCTTGCTATTTTCGCATTTCTTTAATTATTTTCATATCTTCAATTTTTAAAACGCCCCTTTTCATTTTGAAAATGGTTTAATTTTTAAATATTCGTCAGACTTGGCTGTGATGACCGGAGGGCTTTTTAACTGGTTTCAAACCTCATGAAACTTCTGAATGTTCTGAATTTTAAGTTGATGTTGTAGTTGTAGAATATTTATTACTACTACTTGTTACGGTGGCTGTAATAATATGACAACTCTTCTGATGATGGGGTGGTAAGACCCGAAACCGGTTGACAAACCAGCAATACATATATGAAATTATACTCTTATGACCTGAAATTTAGCCGCTTTATTGACAAATTCGTTACAGTAACTAGAAAGTGGTTTAAAAAAATGATAAATAAAATAAATTGAAGCAATTTTTGCGTTTTGGAACAAAAAATTATAAATAAGTTATTGTAGGAATTACCGCCCTGATTTTTTGTAGATCATTCCAGGACATATGGCTTGTCCAGTGAGTGTTGTCCGATGATATTTTACACAGATCCTGACTATAAACGATTTGATTTTTTATGTTTTAATTCGTACAATTATATTAATTGATTTATATTATAATTATAATATTTATTATTAATATAATATAAATATTATAATACAATAATTGATTTGATTCGTGCAATTATAATAATTAGAATTAGTACGAATTAAAACATAAACAATCAAATCGTTTATAGTCAGGATCAGTGTGGCATCTCACCGGACAACACTCACTGGACAAGCCATAATCGTGCTCTTTTGTGAAATATTCTTAAAAATATAACCTCGATCGTTTTGTTAGTTTCGGATCCTTTATTTCATCTCAGTTGTTGGGTGATTGAACATACAGTCATTTTCTTTTGGTTTTCGTCTTTTGTCAATTATTGCTTTTCCAAATTTGTCAAATGCTTTTCCCATTTATCTAAAGTCAGTGTGATTTTTCCTTAATTCAAATTCCTCTTTTGTCAAATACGATTCCTTTTATACCAAAAATGCTTTTCCAATATTTTTGTTACTTTCACTGCACGTAAATATGGAAAAGCAATTGACATAAATATGGATTGCAATTGACATAAAGTGAAACTGATTTGACATAAAACGAAATTGATAAATCAATGACTATAATCATTGATAGATAGAAAAATAAGAAAATCATTTGACCTTCTAACAGCCAATATTATAGTAGCGTGTGTGAGTCGGAAAAAACCCGAAAATTGTAAATATTTTGAGCCGGAACAAGATTACTTCCCCCCTCCGTTTTCGAGGATGCTGAACACGATGACGTTGTCAGAATTTCTCTTTGGGGTTGCGCAACCCCTCAAAACGGCCAAAAACCACCCCCTAGAGAGATAAACCGCGCTTCAATCCATTTCCCTGCAAAAAAACCTTCCCCCCGTTTTCGAGGATGCTGAGCACAATGGAGATGCTGGACATCGCGTGCGACCCCGACCAACCCCTCCACCGGCCAATACTCACCCCCGAAATGGGTGATTTTTTTTATGTATATGTAGGGCAAACGATGGACTTTTTCGAAAAAGATTTTGAAAATTCAAGTACAGAATCACAATGGCCATAATTTAAAATTATTTTGGAGTATAAAGAGTGTCCCATATGACAGTGACATATCAAAGTTATGTTTTTTTAAATGGAATGCTCCTATGTTATTGCATTTTTAGATTGTCTGAGAAGAGGAAATAAGATTGGCTTTTACAGTTGGTGTTTAAATTCAGAAGTTTTTGAGTTACAAGCGAAAATCGTCATTTTTCGAGTTCAAGGTCCTGTACAACGAAATCGGTTCAAGATAGAGAAAAACGGCTTACATGTCCCTATTTTAACTTTTTATGTACTATATCCTATGGTATAGTTTGTACTTTCTTTGATTTTTTTATTTGGCGACGCGTGGAGAAATCACAGATTTTTTCAAATTTTTTATCACCCTGTATAAACATTTCATCTACCTCATAGGATAGTACATGAAAAATTAAAATAAGGACATGTAAGCCGTTTTTCTCTATCTTTAGCCGTTTTCGTTGTCATTGAACTTAAAAAATGACGATTTTAACTTGTAACTCAAAAACTTCTGAATTTAAACACCAACTGTAAAAGCCAATCTTATTTCCTCTTCTCAGACAATCTAAAAATGCAATAACATAGGAGCTTTCCATTTAAAAAAACATAACTTTGATATGTCACTGTCATATGGGACACTCTTTATACTCCAAAATAATTTTAAATTATGGCCATTGTGATTCTGTACTTGAACTTTCAAAAAGTTTTTCGAAAAAGTCCATCGTTTGGCCTAAATATACATAAAAAAAAATCACCCATTTCGGGGGTGAGTATTGGACGGTGGAGGGGTTGGTCGGGGTCGCACGCGATTCCAGCACCTCCATTGTGCTCAGCATCCTCGAAAACGGGGGGAAGGTTTTTTTTCAGGGAAATGGATTGAAGCGCGGTTTATCTCTCTAGGGGGTGGTTTTTGGCCGTTTTGAGGGGTTGCGCAACCCCAAAGAGAAATTCTGACAACGGCATCGTGTTCAGCATCCTCGAAAACGGGGGGGGGGGGGAAGTAATCTTGTTCCGGCTCAAAATATTTACATGTTCGTCCGACTCCACACACGCCAGTATTATAAAGGCTCATTAGGCTAATAACGGGCAGATTTCTGTGCTCTTTTTTGAAGCTAATATCGACGTCAAATGACTTTTAATAACATTTTTGTAATTACTTTCATGTCAAGAAGATATAAATTTAAAAAATTTCCACTTAGACTCGATATCTTCTTCAGAAATGGCCACGGAAATCTGCCCGTTAACTTAATGAGCCTTTATAATACCTGCTGTATGAAAAGCAATTGACAAAAGAGGAAAACCAAAAGAAAAAGACTGTAAATAGATATGAAACCGACTTGATAAATAAATTAAAAATATCTCCAAGGACTACGAGGAATTCAGGACTGTTTCACGAGGTCATCACACGTATACCAAATTAAAAAAAATACCAAATTTTCAACTTTAAAGTGTTTCAGCTTAATTTTAATCTTGCCAAGCATTAAGAAATTTTACATTAAGCAAGTGGGTGCCTATACTACCTACCTAATTTTTTAACAGTTCTGTTAGTGAAAATAATGATTGAATTGACGATTCCAGAAGTGGCATTGGTTTCTTAGTGAGATTCGCCGTTTTCGAGATATGTTTTTACCTACTGGTTATTTATTTATCTTCTGTTTTGTGTGTTTTTTTTTGTCGTTTTTTGCTAATTATTTTGTGTCATGGCCACCTAATCTCTAAGTCGGATTTGCTTCACGGATTCATCATGAAAACTCTAAAAGCTACACAAAATAAGCCTCTTTTAGTTTTATCTGATTTTGATTTTTCAATTGGTTCACATTACATTGTTTTTTATTACCAGATCCATGCAGAAATTGTATTTTATGGGTTTTTTTACATTTGCTGCTATAGTCGGGATAGCGCTGACTATGTCCATGCGCAGAACTATATAGACTTTTTCATATACGATTTGATGTTTTTGAGACACTTCTAAAATAATCGAGTTAGCGGTGTATTATGAGCTTTAATTTTCAGCTAACGAAAAATCCATTTTAGACATTTAAAAGTCACTTTAGAGCCCAACAGGATTTTTTCCCTAAAGTATACGATCCGATTTACCTATAGGTACAGGGTCCCAGAAGACATGGATCAAACGAAACCCATTGGTAGGGGAGGTCATTTAGGAACAAAAAATCCCATAAGCAGATTGTTTATAAAAACCTTTTTTTTTGAGTTAGTCGCCATTTTATGATTTTTGAAAAAATTGTTACATTCAATAAGAAAAAAATTGAAAAAAAAATTTTTTTTCTAAAAAAACTTTTACGCTATAAATGTTTTAAAATAATTTCATTTTGCATATTATTATAAAAGTTAAAGGATATTTTTCTTGGATTTTAGTGTTTTTATAAAAATATCCTCATAATTTAAAAGAAAAATTACCGCACAGAAAACGTGAACATTACTCAGAAGAACTTCTACGTTTAATGCCCTGATTGCCTAAGGTCACTTTTATCAGATTATGCCCACTCAAAATCAAAATTTTCCAAAATTAGTCGAAAATATTCAATTTTGGGAATTATCGGGTATGGTAATACCTTATGAACAATAATACACACGAAATGGGTTTCAATTACGTTTATTTACAGTACCTAAGCATATTAAGCATTTTTGACAATGATACATATGTTATAAATAAAAAAAAAAGAAAATTTATGAAACATGAATTTAGTAGTGAAAAATTCATGTTCATCGTCGTATGCTTACTATGCTTAGGTACTGTAAATAAACGCAATTGAAACAACCCATTTCTTGTGTATTATTGTTCATATTACCTAGGACGATAATTTTCAAAATAATTTTAAGTATAATCTAATGAACGTGACGTTAGGCAATAAGGGCATTAAACGTAGAAGTTTTTCAGAGTTCAGAGTAATGTTCACGTTTTCTGTGCGTTTTTTTTAGGTCACTCAATTACCGCGCTGATTTTTTTTTAATTTTAAAATCGAAGAAAAATGGCTTATAACTTTTATAATATGCAAATAACAATAATTGCAAAATAGCAACTGTAAGAATAAGATGTTATTCTGAAACATTTATAGCGCAGAAATTTTATTTACCCACAAAAAAGAAACAATTTTTTTTTTACTTTTTTATAATCGAATGTAACATTTTTTTCAAAAATCATAAAATGGTGAATAACTCGAAAACCGTAAACAATCGGACCACTGCTTATGTGATTTTTTTGTTCCAAATGACCCCCCCTTCCACTGCATGGGTTTCGTTATTGATCCATGCCTTCTGGGAGTTCTGGGACACTTGTATAAGCTTGTTGGAGGTTAACTTTATTTCGTTTCTCGATTCTGAACACATGTTTTCTTCTTCAAACTCATTAAAAGACTGAATTACCTAATATTATTATAGGTACCCCTTATACCTAAGTGAAAAAAATATAAAAAGACCTAAGAAAACAGCGATCTCTCGAGAAAGATAATATACCCTGAAGAGAAACCTGCTTGGATACTGTGACTTACCTTATTGCTGAAATAATTTTTTTGCAAAAATTTGGAAGAGTTTTTTCCTCTAATCCGGGGAATTGCTTTAATTCGACACCAAAAGTTCGAAAAACAGGAGTGCGATAATAAAGAGAGAGAGAGAGAGAGAGAGAGAGAGAGAGAGAGAGGCGTGTAGCATCCTATTCTTATTTATGACGCGGTTGAACTCATGAAATCAACTGGGACCATTTCCTCGGCAGCCAAAAAGCTTGGTGTTGAGGTTGAAGTTTTATTACCTATCCGAATTGTTCGAAGTGAATAAATACATACAGGTATAATATTATGTTTTCTATTAACCTGGGATTCAGATAGGCGTGATTTTATAAATTAGGGGGAAAAAAAGGCGTTCATTTTTTCGATCTTATAAGTTGCCTTATAGGAGATAGGAATATAAGGAGATGAGCCTGGTCGAAATCTCGAAAAAAAAACTTAATAAATCGTTCCCATTTATATCATCATTCGAACATACGATACGTTTATATTTTATCTGATAAATCATCATCACAGCGCTATAATTTTCCATCATAGCCATTCGTTCCAGTCCCATCGAGGGCGGCATTTCACCTTTTTGTCATCCCATCACACACATTCATATACCGAGGCGTGCAGAGAGCATGGGAACCTCCCAGGTGTCGACGAAATAGCGTGCTTTCAACAAGCTGACGTGTATAGGTGCACAACAGCATCCGACCAAGTATTAATCTATTACAAATTACGTCATTACAGGCAGTGATCAGGAAGTTATATATGGGAGCTTTGCCCGTCTGGAGGCATCTGCCGGTTCCCACTGAGTCACCTCCAGAGGATTAGGAACCCCCTGACGGGGAGCGCTCACATAAGATGGCTTTATGCTCCGTCACCTTGAATAATATCTTACGCTATCCGGGTCTGATGTGGCCTCTAGCGTTGGCAGACCACAATCCGCCTGCCTACCCGTTTCAATTTACAATTCCTGGAGCCCCTTATATGGTTGCATTAATATTCAGAGGAAATGTGGAAGGCTTTATTGCTGTCGACATTGATCGGTGGTATCTACTTTGGCTCTTTTGGACGAGGTCAAAGTGACCAAGTATAGGGAGGGAGTTGGCAGTTTCCCATATCAACAGCTCATTTAACCAAAATATATACGCGCTATTTTCTAATACCTAATAAACAAAATATGAAAATCTGATTTTTTTGAAATTCCATCTTCATTTCTAGGTTTGTAAGTGGCTACTGAGTTTGCAGAAATATCTAACCGTAGAGCGTATATAGAGCGGATCTTTCGGATTTTAGCGTATAGCGGATTTTAGAGCGTATATAACATGCCTTGATACATTTGTAAACGTGTTTGTACCTACCTGTAGAAGATTATCTGCAATCTGTCAGAGATTTGACTGATTTTTAACTAATTTTAACTAATAATTGTAACTAAACTTATATTATTTCATCATTTTAGTAAACATGTTTGTTTCAATAAAGATTAGTGATTTTCCACCGTAGTAGGGGTCGTGTTCGACATAACGACATAAATAATATACATCAGGGGTATAATATTCACTTGTCGGGTTTACCAAAGCGTATAAATATCGATGATGGCAAAATTTTTAAAGAAATTACGAAAAATGTTTATCAAATGCACTAAAATCTTTTTTAAGGATCTTTGATTTTTATAATAAATAATATTTGCCTTCAGGCTTGTTTGCACGACGCGGGAAATTTCCACGAAACGACGTTTTTCTCAAAAAATGTTTTTTGAGAAACATTTTTTTTTCTTCCATCCTATATACGTCATGGTGTTGGATCTGTAAAACCTCGTAAGTTCATATTATGCGGTCCCAGTGTTTTGACTTCTCAGAATTGTCGAAAATGTTGACCCTTTTTACTTATTTATTACTTGTTGATAAGTTTAATGTAGGAGGTAGAGGTATATTTTATTTCAATATAAATCATATTATACTACTCAATTAAATATTATAAATATTATAAGTAGGTACCTATAGTAGTATATAAGAGATAGAAGATAGAGGGTCTACAATACATAGTATTAAAATAGATAGATTAAAAATTATCCCTGTAGATAATAATTTCCAAGCGTATAACTAGAACGTAATCCCGTGATAATCGCTTTTAATTCAAGCACCCTTATTTAATTCATGTTTATTTAAGACGGCAGTGCAGGAATAATAGAGCAATAACAAAGCAATAATCTGTGCAAAGCTAAGGATAATATTCACGACTCTCCACATATGCTTGGAACTTCAAATAGCTCTCAAAAGATCAGCGTTTAGCTGGTTAACTTTGTAAAAATAGAGAGTAGTGTTTCAGTGAGATGCCACACTCGAACACCCTTCAATTGAAACGTGCTCGGAAGTCTGATGGGGTAGCTTTTCAATGTTTGCCTTGGATGTTTTTATAATTTAAATGTATTTTAACCCTTCATCGATTATATGAACGGCTGATTTTGTACGGAATTCAAATCAGCATAGTTCATTTTATAAAATTCCCACTTATCATAACATTTTATGTAATACTTGATTTTGATTTTTTTTTTATGACTTGAATAATTATGTAAATAATTTGATATTTCAAAGTACTTATGTGTAATCAACCAGGATATTTTCAAAATAATAATCATAAAACATTTTTTTACGACCAAGCTAACAACCAAGGCAAATTGAAACATAAGCAGATTTACATTCTTCCACAGAGATGACTGGAAGTAGTTCTTTGCTCTTTCCAAAAATCAGGACCCAATGGTGTGTTTTTGCAAAAACACATTTTCTCACACACATCTCGAAAACCGTTACGAATTTTGAACATGGTTTGCAGCATCCGAAAGAGAAACCAAAAACATATAAAAAAGTCCTTACGATCACCTGTCTATCTCTAATATAGTTTTAACGCAAAACAGAAATTTTAATTTCCCTGTCGTCTTCCTTCATTTTCTACCGCCTCAGGAAAAATTGCCACCATTTCCTCAAAAACTTAAGGAAAAAGGAATAATGCCTCTTACTCGTTATAATCTTGCTCCATCAGCTATACCTATAAGAAAAAATTGTCTATTTTCAACCTCATCCCTGGTGTGAATGTTGTCAAAAAAGTGTACCTCGTTTTCCAAAACTCCCTGACTTTCATTAGTAATTTTAGAAATTAATTCCTGACAGCGATACTAATTTGGAGACCAGTATAGAAAATTGGAAACCTTAGAACTGCCAGAAAAAGGCGATTATGCCAAGCAACGAGAAATTCAACGTATCTCAAAAATTGGCAATTCTTTGGCCCTCGTTTCTATAGGTAAACTATTTAAGACAAGCATGTATATAGTAGGCACCTTTTCTTGAATTTTCTGATCCCCTTTCGAATGCCGCAAACTATAATTCCCGATATCCATAACGGTTTTCGAGATTTATCGCAAAAACTCATTTTTGGGCCCTATTTTCTCATTCTTCGACCATTTGGCCGCACTTGCGAAGGACAAAATGCGATTGTCGGGAAGGGAGCCCTCGATAACATGTACCTAATAACTATACCACAAAGGGAAAAAAAAATCTTCATCATCCGAATTATCTTAAAATCTAAATGAGTTCAAAAATTTATGTTGAGGAGTTGAGGGATGCCTTATACTTATTAATAAAAGGAAAAGGTTGATAGTATACCTTTATTATTAAACCTCCGTATTACACGTACCTATTTGCATGGCTATAGGTATTAAAAGTTTTAAAATATCCACCCGCTTTGAGATATGAGCCGGCGGGGGAAATTTTTTGGCAAAAGTATAACGAAAAATGTGAGGCGCTTCAAAATTTTCAACAACAGTTCCCATTTTCTCCGTCATATCTCAAAGACAGTATGAATTTATTAAACTTTAATTTTGGAAAGTGAAAACTTTCCTTTCCAACGTACCGTTTTCGAGGTATGAGTCAAAAACTTAAGAAATGGAGCTTTGATCCCCCATCGGCGGCTCTAATCGACGCGGAACTTTTATAGGCATTTTTCAGAGAAACTTCCCCTAGCAAAAGAAGAATTAGGAAGAAGTAGGTAGATCAACTGAATACATATTATCTCAAGGCAGAATAAAGGGAGCTATGAATAAAAAGGGAAAATCCCATTTAATTTGGTCCCAAAATTTTATTTGGCCAAACAATTTGACCTACTTATTCGCAATAACACCCTGTATTTATATCTTTTGTTTTGGATATGTTTGCGTGAACGAGTTTGGTACAATATTTACTTCATGCTACCCTTAGCAGTGTTTATTTCAGAGAAAGCAATTATAAGAATTGTTCATTTTCTTTAATTTACATGATGAACTGCTCATGGCTAATGAAGTTTTGAATGATGTGGTTTATTGTCTTGAAAAAATAACATTGAGATACGACCAGAAAGAAATCAAAATTTACTTGTGTAACGAAAACGTCAGCAGGTAGACGGGAATCGGGAAGATTTTTGTGATTTTTAGGAAACTCAATTACCTGGCATGCGGTTTTTCTTGCTCCAGGCACCCCGGTGTTTTCACAAGGTGCAGTAGAGGAGCTTCGCTTATTGCAGCCCCTGTGCTACTTTTTGCCCACCGAAGGCTTTCTATTAATCAATATAAAAAACCAAACAAATTACTCTCTTAAAACAACTTCCCCTCTAGCATGTCTGAAATTGTAAGTTCTGTTTCTGTTTCAATTTAAAACCTCCCAGTAGAAATCGCCATTTATTATATTCAAAGATTTCAATTTGATTCTACATCATGGACAGAAAATCTGGTTTTTCGATCAAAACAATTCCTGAACACATTTCAAAATTGTTCACTTCTTGCGAATTAATTTCTACGTGTAGAACCTTTCAAAATTATGCCAAAGATATAAATAATATAACCTATAAAACCTATAGATAATATAACGGCCCTAATAAAGGCATCCGTGAGATTCTGTAACTCAGAATCTGGTGGTCTGAATGTTCTGCAAACATGGTATTGATCGGTATAGTAATATAAAAGCATAGGAATTACAATTTACAATCATTAAAAAATTTATCAATCTGACTAATAAAGTTTAAGTGTTATCGTTCAAATGTGTTTGAAATCCTTCACCCTTCCATATAGGACCATATGTTGACCATATTATATGACCATCTATACCTACGAGATCATCGAATTAAAGTTATGCTGATGATATTCAAAAGACTTGTTTGTCGTATTTATTCCACTCCAGATTACAAGAAAGATTTTCCATTGTCCAAGAAAGGCAATATTTATTTGCCACATCATTATAATAATTGATAGATAATAATCTAAAACCCAGATCATTCCTTATAATATTATCAACCAGTAATAATTCCTAGACTAACCCCAACTCTAAACCCAGAGCCTTGTTACATATTATACAAACAGCCCTTAACCTCTCCTCCACTTTAGTTGATATCTCATTGTCTCTCGTCTTTGGTTGCCAATGCTACAAAGAGCGCGGATATTGGGTGCGAAATCCCGATGTGACATAGCGGTGGTATGTCCGGAGGCCGAGGGTCAGCCTGGAAGACACGTAACAGGGATTAAGCAGACAACAGCCAACAACTACGTCCCGGCCCACTCCAATGTCAACACGCGTCCGTGTTTATCCGATGCCAATCAATTCTTCATCTCCACGCTACAAGCGAACAAACGGCTTGTCTCTCGGACATTGCGTATTGTACAGTCGTGATGATAGAAATGAAATATAGGAACATAAGGGGCTCTAAAAGGTAAGGTGAGCAGATGCGCTTGGGTAAATTTTGCAACTTTGAGTTTGCCTCCAAGTTCAGAAAAGCAGTAGTTCGTTAAGACATGACTCATGACTGTATTTTGTTATCCGAACAAAAAATTAAAATGCATTTTGTGGATTGAGGAAACGGACCAAACTTGCAGTCTACAGTGCCTACGTTCATATTTTCACTAAAGAACTGAGCAATACTGAGACCCTTGACCACATGCCAAATTTGGTTTGCAAATTTCGCATAATTTTCATTAAAAAAAATCTGGTGTAAAAAATTAACACCTTGTTCCAATGGCTGATCTCAAAATACAGCGGAAAATTCAAATTAACATAAAGTAAAGGAACAATGGTCACTTTTCACATAAAGGTAAGAAAAATTACCTGTGTAATTTGAGTCGCTTTTATTCAAAAAAGTTTTTATTGTTTCATTTCATTTTATTCAAAATTTTTTACAATTAAAAACAAATAAGTACAACATAAAGTCGAATCAAATTTACTCGAAAGCAGTGTCCTGCTATAACGATAACGGAATGGCACAAGAGCACCTTTTTATATCATGAAAATTTCTAAAATTGCTTACCTAATATACTGACAAAAACTGCAAAAATTTACATATAAAAATTTGGGTGTTATATTATCATCACTTCTCCCTCTCAGTTTATCAACGTATCTGTAGTCCTGAACTGATGAATAATCTTGCAGATTTTTTTAAAGAAAATTTTATTTTTCACAGAAAATGCCAGGGGATAATATGAAATTTAATAATTATTGTATTTAGGAAAGGTAATAAAATATTTAATAAAACTATAGGAACTCTACAGGGTGTCCATCAGTTTAAGTGGCAGTAGGTACATGGAGATGTTGGAAACGGTATAAGAGATACAGGGTCGGTTGACTTAGAGAAAAGTTACACAATTTGATGTTTAATAAGAATCTGAAAAAAATTCGGATATTTTCAGTCGTTCCTGAAATATCCGGAAAAAACTGAGAAAACGAGAATTTATATTTTACTTTATATATTTACTATTTAATTTACTTACCTATGTATCTTTTTTATTTTTGAAAATTAATGTACATATAATTTTTCGTAGGTTTACATAAGTCATCAATAGCTATCAATTTGACATTACAAAAATTTCCAAATCCGACTAGATCACAGAAAAAAATCATTGAAACCAAAAATTCTTACACATTAAAAAAAGTTTCCTCAAAATTATTCTTCTTTAAAAAAATAAGTATTTAAGTACCATTTTAAATGTCAAATTTGTTTTTATTTAATTTTTTATTGCTCAATTATAGTGTGCCATGACTTCAGTTGTGTTCGTGACAGATGCAAAATGGGTACACCAAAATGTCCCTTATTAAGAGTACTAGTAGATAGTACCTCGGTACCAGTATGGTACCATTTAAAAAAAAAGAATCTTGCTCAAAAAATCATTCCGGTGCGCATTATTTATCCATAAATCACTTAATTTAGTAGTATACTTACTTTGAACAAAAATTCGATTTTTCTAGCATTAGATGATCCAATTGGAGTAAAACGAAATAGTCATGGCACACTATAATTATTGAGAAATAAAAAATTAAAAAAAAAAAAAAACAAATTTGATATTTAAAATAGTACTTATGTGGCATTGTTGGATTCGTACAAATGTATAGAATCCAAAAATATAATAATATATAGGGTGTCCTATTTAAAAATAAAAAGTTGGTAACATTTCCGAAAAAACCGGATGTGGGAAAAAATTCAATTTTGTGCTAAAAAGTGCATGCGCTCTATCGAGAATATGCGACGTACCAAATTTCAAAAAAATATATCAAAAAATAAAGAAAAAAAATGGGGTGTACCATGCCTGTGACACACACTGTATATACCTACCTTGAGGAAATGAACAATTTTTTCACGTTTTCTTTATTATTTAACTTTATTGCTCTATAAATCACAAAACTTTGTCACTTAATTATACAGGGTGTCCCAGCTTACTCGAACCGGTCTCTGTAGGCCAAACGATTGATTTTTTCCAAAAAATTTTTGCAAATCAAGTACAGGATCACAATGGTCATAATTTAAAATTATTTTGGAGTATACAGAGTGTCCCATATGACAGTGGCATATCAAAGTTATGTTTTTTTTTTAAATGGAATGCTCCTATGTTATTGCATTTTTAGATTGTCTGAGAAGAGAAAATAGGATTGGCTTTTACAGTTGGTGTTTAAATTCAGAAGTTTTTGAGTTATAAACAAGAGAAAATCGTCATTTTTCAAGTTCAAGGCCCTGTACAATGAAAACGGTTCAAGATAGAGAAAAACGGCTTACATGTCCCTATTTTAACTTTTTATGTACTAATCCTATGGTATAGAAAAATTTTTACTTTCTTTGATTTTTTTATTTGGCGACGCTTGGAGAAATCTCAGAATTTTTCAAATTTTTTATCACCCTGTGTAAACATTTCATCTACATGATAGGATAGTACATGAAAAAGTAAAATAGGTACAGGGTGATTCATTATAATGTCGCCCCCCTTTAACTTTGTTATTTCATGTGTCTCAAAAAAATTAAAAGTAGGGTTATGTAGGTGCTAAAAAAGACTTTTTTATACGTATAACAAAAATTTGAAAATAGATCAGTATACAGGGAAAACCAAAAATTTAATTTTTTTTTCAATGGAACACCCTATATATGAATTTATTTTTCGATTCCTCGTAAAATTCTAAGCATAATTTATATAACATATCGTATACCTAGATTCAATAGTTTCTGAAATATTCGCATTTGAAACTATTTAAAAAACCGTGTGTATAACTACCAAATTGAAAACCTCGATCATCTAAAAGATTTGATACAGATTAAAATTAATAATTTAAATTAAAATAACCCAGAATTCATAACAGATTCATTGGAGAAAATGCGAACAACCCTTATAAACCCTTATAAACCCTTATAAAATGTGTTGAAAAAAAATGGAGGCCCAGTAGAGCATTTTATTGTTAGATTTCTTGATTTGCAACAGGTGTTTTATAAAATATTTGATGATGTTTCAAATGCGAATATTTCAGAAGCCTTTGAATTTAAGTATACGGTATGTTATATAAGTTATGCTTAGAATTTTACGAGAAATCGAAAAATAAATTCATATATAGGGTGATCCATTGAAAAAAAAATTAAATTTTTGGTTTTCCCTGTATACTGATCTACTTTCAAATTTTTGTTACACGTATAAAAAAGTCTTTTTTAGCACCTACATAACCCCACTTTTAATTTTTTTGGGACACATGAAATAACAAAGTTAAAGGGGGGCGACATTATAATGAATCACCCTGTACATGTAAGCCGTTTTTCTCTATGTTCAGCCGTTTTCGTTGTACAGGGCTTTGTGAACTTGAAAAATGACGATTTTCACTTGTTTATAACTCAAAAACTTCTGAATTTAAACACCAACTGTGAAAGTCAATCTTATTTTCTCTTCTCAGACAATCTAAAAATGCAATAACATAGGAGCATTCCATTAAAAAAAAAACATAACTTTGATATGCCACTGTCATATGGGACACTCTGTATACTCCAAAATAATTTTAAATTATGGCCATTGTGATCCTGTACTTGAATTTTCAAAAAGTTTTTTGAAAAAGTCCATCGTTTGGCCCACAGAGACCGCTTCGAATAAGCTGGGACACCCCCTGTTATACTCTGGTGTAAGTAATGATGAAGTAAATGCCCTCTTAGGTATTATAGGTATTCTTCATTTATTAAGTATATGAAATAAATTTTATTGAAAAAGTCCAGGTACCCCTAATAAATCTTTAAATTTGATGGAGTTTTGAAAAAAAATTAAAAATCCGGTCAATTTTATAATTTACTTTTCTTTCTATTAATGTTTCTAGGTAGGTATTAATATAAAATTCCAATTTTATATCTCTAAAAAATCTATTCCTGAGCTCAGAAATGACGACAGTGTCTATTTTTTTTTAAATGTATAGGACACCCTTTATATTGTTGTATTTTCATCTTTCCTGATGAGAAAATTCAACAGTTTTAAGAATGGTTTTTTATAGTGGCACAGTTTGAAACGAGGTGTTTATGAGTTATAAACAAATAAAAAACGCCATTTTCAATTTTTAAGTTGTTTACATTAAAAACTGCTCAAGATATCGGAAAATGGCTTACATGTCCCTATTATAACTTTTTATGTAGGTATAGGTACTATCCTATAATGTAGATGCATTTTTTATACAGGGTGTTTCTTAATAACATGCGAATATTTAAGGAGGTTATTCTTGGGTCAATTTTGAGAAAAAAACTTTATATGAACGTATGTCCTAAAAGTCTTAACTTTTGAACTACAGGGTGCTAAAATTTAAAGAAAAAAACTTGTTTTTTATTATAACTGTGATATTAGCCTAGATATTTTTTTGAAATTTGGTACACGCCTTCTATGCATCAACATGCATTTCATGAGGCGAAAACAATTTTAGTACTTTTACCAGTGGCGTCTGTACGGGTTTTGAATTAAATGTTTTTGAAGAAAAATATGTTACGCCACTGCTTTTTCTTAAAGTAAAAATTATTTTTGAAGTCCCCATCCCTTTCCAAGCAAATGTGGTCTCTTAATTTTTTTCAGACCGATGCACGGTTTTCGCCTAAAAAAATAAAATCTGTCTCTCTGCATGGTAACAAGATTGTCGTTAAATGACAATAAAAAATATAAAAATATGCATAGATAAAATTCTGCAAGATGTGACTAGTGGAGATAAAACGAAATGTGGTACATGAAAAAATCCCTCTTGATGAGTAATACACCTGTCTATTAAATTTCATTAAAATATCCAGCGCGGTATTACAGATATTATGAAAAAATTATTTAATTTTAAAAACTTTACCACCCTGTAGTTCAAAAGTTAAGACTTTTAGGACATACGTTCATATAAAGTTTTTTTCTCAAAATTGACCCAAGAATAACCTCCTTAAATATTCGCATGTTATTAAGAAACACCCTGTATACATACAGGATGATAAAAAATCTGATAATTTTCCCCACCCTGTATAAACATTTAATTCACATAATAGGATACTAGGGTATGTGAAAAGTTATAAGATAGGGACATGTAAGCCGTCTGCGACATTTGGAGCCGTTTCCGATGTAGTATAGGTACTACACTGCTTTCAAAACTCATAAGGCGTATAAGTCATAACATAATAACCTAATACTTAAAAGTATACTCAATTTAAATTGCAACTGTAAAAACCATTCTTATATAGTGGATTATCTCAGGTAATATGAAAATACAATAATATATAGGGTGTCCTATTTAAAAAACAACATCAGACACGTTCGTGGAATATTGAGCAAAGGACCACCCTTTGTATCAGTTTTTTCTACATCAATAAAAAGTATAGTAAATAATAAAATTGACTGCGTTTTTTTCATTATTTTCCAAAACTCAAAATTTAAGTATTTAGGTACCTACATCCCGTATATTATTTATACAGTGTGTCCAACGGATGGTGTTCATTATACTTATAAAAAATCTTATTTTCATTCTTTCGAAAAAAAGTAATTTTTCATGATTTCTTTTTCTTGTTATAAAAATACAATTCGCGTTGAGAAAATTCTATTGGAGAAAAATTATTGGTATACCTACTTATATGTTTCTGGAAAAACAAAATAGATGACGTCATTCCTTTGGTTTCCAAATACGGAAAACTATACAAATTAGGCTTAAAATTAACCTTACCCAGTACCATATTTTCAGATTTTTTTCTATCGTTTTTTGTTTCTAATAATAGCGCTGAGACATCGAGCTTCGCTCACCCTGTACAATAAAATCGAATTTTCTCAACGCGAATTGTATTTTTACCTCTAATAAGAAACAAGAGATGTAAGCGATTTTTCAAAAAATATCAAATAAGATTTTTTACGTTTGTAAGACTATACTTTTTCATTTTTTTTTACTCATCCTGTACATACAATGAAATCGAATTTTCTCAACCCGAATTGTATTGTTATAAAAACAAGCAATAGAAACGACGAAGGACTTTTTTTAAGAATAAAAATTAAATTTTTTACTTTTTTAAAACCACATTTTTCTTTCTTTTTACTCACCTTGTATAATAAAATTGAATTTTCTCAATGCGGATTGTATTTTTACAACCAGCAAACTAAATCATGAAGAATTACTTTTTTCGAAAGAATGAAAATAAGATTTTTTTCAAAACAAGCTGCTTTGAAAATGAAAAACTACGATTTTCACTGGTTCTATAAGCTCATAAGTTTAAGCTCCAATTATGAAAACCATTCTTACTGGACTTTCTCAGACAATCTGAAAATGTAGGTATTAATATACCGGGTGTCTCTTTAAAAAAAATAGACAATGTCGTCATTACTGAGTCAAGGAAGCCCCTGTATAAAAAATTTTTACGTCAATAGAACATAAATTAAATTAAAAAATTCACCCGTTTCGGGGTTTCTTTGAGAAACATTTTTCAAGGGAGAATTCAGGGGTGGCAAGTTTTCAAATTGACATACCCTGTATACATATGTGTATGTACGAGTATGCTATGATTATCAATTTATGTTATACCTAACAAAATAATTATATCTATGACCGCGTTTCAAAAAATGTAAATTCATATCCATGTTCGTCATGACTGTACAGCTGGATAACGTCCCACACAAGCTAAATCCTCATGTTTGGACTGGGCGATGAGTCTGTTAAGTCGATGTATCTGGTGGATATTTTCATTTGTTTTTATAACTCATTTCAACGCCATAATACAGAACATACACAAAAAAATTCAGCCAATGAAAATTCACGCTTTCATATTACGTGTGGTATACAGGTACCTACTTCGTTATGATGTTTTAGATTTAGGGAATAGGTAGTCTAAATATTTTATTTTTGTATGAAAATAGCACTGCAAATTATATACTTTTTTTTATTCGCTGGTTTTTATGTAGGTAATTCTCGATTTATTTTTAGGGAATTTCATTGGCAACTCTATACCTATTATAGTTTTGGCAGCTTTATACATAATATTCCCTCTGAAATTCTGAATCAATCATTAGTGTTTCCGAATGGCTTTTTTCAAAAAGATCTGCAAAAATTGACAGTGTCCATTTAATCATCAATAAATTGAAAATTATTATTATCAAATTTGCCAATTTTATTTTTACATAACGAAAACTTGCAGAGCACTTTGATTTGATGATATATGGCATATTGTGAATGATGAACACTAATAACACTACAGGCTTTAGAAAAAAATGTATGTCTGAGATTGAATTTATAAAACTGATTTGAATTTTTTCCTACGCCGGCCAAGACCACGTTTTGTTCTGCTGACACGAAAGCTTCTTGAAAACAAAAATTTAGCACTCTCCGATGAACCTCAGCTGCTTGAAATTGTTCAGAAATGGTTGCAGAAATTCTATGATGGGACTAAATGATGACAAATAATAATCGGTCAACCACATGTCGAATCCCATTAATAACTGAAAGACAAATGAAACAGCCTGGATGAATTTCCCACATGCTGCATCATAATAACACCAAACGCTTCCTTGTATCACTCCTCTCGCATTTAAATAATGACATCGCGGGGACTGTCGCCTCGTCAGTGGCTAATGGAAGGTGCGACTGTCAGGATGTCTGAGTGGGGCACTTCCTCAGGACCATTGTCTGCGTCCGTGGATTACTCAGCGAGTGTCTCCGCGTACAGGTGACAAATGAACACCTAACTTCTCAATGCATCATCAGGGCTGAGAAGGGCTGCTTTTCAGGAAGCGAGAACAGAGACGGACCGGCCGGGGAGTTGCATATTTTCACAATATTTGCGGAATGCTAAATCGAACTTACTAAACAAACCAAACAAACTAGGTAACTAAAATGAAGCCTATTTCAGGATTTGTGTTAAGTATTAAAAGAAATGTCTTATACCGTCATATGTTATGTATTGTAACAATTATTCCTATCCTATGCCCACTTGGAACATAACAATAAAGTGGCAGAGTGTGCTTGTATGACTTAATGACTCGTTTATGTTGTATATGAGGATTTTCTAATTAAACAGAACTTACTTTGAAGTATTTTTTAAATTAACTTGTTCTGTAAAAGCCATCAGTTCCGAATTTGGTTCTGGATCCAAGTGTACCAAGTAAACCAAGTTGACTTGTTGGTAAGCATTCTTCTTCTTTAAGGTGCCATCTTCGTTGCTGGAGTTGGCAACAATTCTGGCTGGACCCATACTCTTCCCCTCATGCTAAGCATTAGGTACCTATAGATATATTGAGTTTTAATACAATGCAAGGTGCTTAACAGTTTTACAAGGGTAATTTATATCTTCATAATGTCATTATTTTATTATACCCTACAATTCCAGATTTGACCATTAAGTTATTTTCTGCAGACCTTATTCCAGGACATGCAGAGACAGACAAAATTGCCATTTGTTCACCACGTCTATAGGTACCCAAAACGCAGTGTGTATATACCACTAATGCGGAATAAAATTCATAATTCAAGAGAAAAAAATTTAGAGAAAAAAGCTTGGACACGCAACTTTATTTTTTTTTTGCATTTTTTCCGCCGCAATTTGAATTTTTACACTTACCGATATCTATTCCCCACTTTTTTGACATATTTTTTTTAAATGGCAACCAACCGTTTTTGGTTTTGGAGTAGGAGGACACCTCGGAAGTGGATGATGCATGGGGAGAAAGATATTTATGTAACTACAGGCAACGACAGCGACAAGGAAAATGACAGCGACAACTCTATATTCAGATTTTGAAGATTCTTACTCGGAATAATGTAACTTTCAATTATACAGGGTGTCTTGCTAAGGTTGGCCACCGGCCATATCTCGGAAACTAATAGACCTATAACCTCAAAATAAAAAATTTCCCGACATAAGTGATCACGAGAAATTCAATGAAAATATTATCAAGATGGCCGCACTTCCGGAAATACCGGAAGTTGACACCCACTTCGTTATTTTAACGGAAACACCCTGTAAAATATTATTTTTTTCAAATGTGTGAAGAAATCGAATACAGGTGGTTTTCACTATTTGGTTTTAACTGACGATATTTTTTATATATAAAACAACCTCTTTCATAATTAAAGTATAAAACTATTATTAAATTCACAAAAATTAAAAACGTTACCTATCAAAAATCGTTGTTAACAGTTAACTAATGTTGCCTAACGAATCCCCCGTTGAACTTCAACGTTCCGAATCGGGATTTGCCGTTATGATTTAAAAACCTGTCCTTCAAACAAACGAACTGAGCTTTGATTTACAAAATTTATTAACATTGATGCTGTAAAATTTTAAACAATCTCCTGCTTTATACCTAATAAACTGTTTTCTCAGTGCACGTGATTTGACGCGTAGAAGCTGTTGGATCTTCTTATTTGAAAAGTTAGTAAAATATTGAGTTTAATATCATCATTCACAAAAGTAGGTGTTCTAGATGACGATTGTATAGGTACGTGTCCATGCTCACGAAATTGTGATGTATTTTGGGCACTTATTATTTAAAGCAGCATGATGATCACAATTCACAATAAAAAAGCTTTTTGAAGCATTATCTTTAGTACTGAGAATTCATCACAGAGATATTATGCGAATGCTTGAGAACGAGATACGTAGATAAAATTAAATTTCGTATCGCTCCAGAATCCGCTCCTGTATATTTCTCCTAATGCGACAATAAAGTAAATTTAGACATTGATATCAAGAAGACAGGTAAATGGGACTCAATGATTAGTGTGGGAGTTTCCTCGCGCATAATATGTGAAATGTAAATTATATAATTCAGTTTTCGTCAGCATATACCTACTACTGATGCTGAAGTGGTATTTTATTATAAATAATTTTTTTTGAGCATTTATAGTGACTAATGGAAACATGCATGAGAATTCCTTGGGACTGAAAAAGATGAAAAATGTACTTTTTATTCTATTAACGATTATACATCGGAGTTCATTACAAGTTCGGAGTTCTCAATAATATTGTCACCAGAAATTGTTTTTGGGTCTCTCAGATATTAATTTTGATAAAACATTATCTGTGAGTCTTTTTATGTCGTATACCTAATAGATCTATCAATGCGACTTTAATTTTTAATTATTGTACTTATATGAGAAATTCTATCTATCGATAAAGTTGCCTTTTAATTACCAGAAACTGGACATGCAGATTCTGAGTTTCTTTGCGTCGTTCAATAAAAAAATGTTGCATAATTCTTATCTTAATGTAAGATTTACTTAAGAGTTATCAGTTTAACGAATGGAATTTCTAGGAGGTTAGTTATTGCATTAAAGTATGCATTAAATTAAGGTTGAAACGCCGTAGTTAATCGTTAACCTGCGACCAAAATCACGTTTTCTTGGTCTCATAAATATTAAATCAATAAGTTGGATACTTTCCGGGTGTCGTGCTTTCGTAAGCGAGATGGAGGGTAACTTCAGAGTAAACCCTTGCAATAAGTTACTAATCCTTCCGATGCTGCGGCGAAAGGGTTGTACGGGTTGCGTTTACCAAAGGATTTGCTCATTTACCACCCTAAATTTTAAGTTGCGAATATTTCAGGAAGTTGAACCAAATAACACCCTTCAATTTTAACATTTTACGAGGTACAGACAGACTTGATGAGTGACATTTTTGGAAGCCTTTTATAATACATGCAGATCTCGTACGATGTCGTGGTAGGCCCCCAAAAAACTGGCTTCTCATGCAAGAGTTTTGTAATTTGCTTTTTAATTCAATTTACACCATATTTAATTGTGTTAAAATAATGTTGACTACAGTGTGTTTGACCAGTTTTTAAAAATAGTTTGTGAATTTTCAAGTTTTATTATGTAATTTCAATTGTAAAAGGGACCTTCAGTCCAATTTAATCACCCACTTTTTCGGTTTTACCACGTGGGAATGAACCCTTTGTTAGTGTTAGGTGTTTTATGTGTAAACCTCGCTTGCAGACCCTGATGAAGAAAATAAATATTTTCGAAAGCTCGGTGTAGCAAAATAGAGTAAGTATTCTTATTTAAGTCCCAAGTCAACGACAGAATCCCCAGTTCTAGTTTACCATTGTTTTGTTCCAACAAGTACTATCGTGCTTTCACCAATTCTATTATAATACATATACATAGGTATTATACTTCTAAATTGGAAAAATGTAGTTATAATTTTCTCTTATTAGTGGTATACCTACTTATTTTAAGGGTATCTTTGGAAGTGCTGATCTGCCATTGTTAAATTGTTTTCAATAATTTACAGTTAGATTTGGCAATGTTAACAATAATGTCCGCGTGGTAGTCCGCGCATAGCTCAGAATTTTTTTGCTACATTTATAAAAGGTAGGTAGGTACGCGCGGTTTGATTAAGTAGATCCAATCAAATCAATTTTTTTGCAGCAAGGTCCAGTTTGACAAAGCCAAGTCAGTTCAAATTTTTTTATTAAATGTCCGGTTTATGACAAGCTCCAGACAGCTCGATTTTTTTTGCAAAGTACGGTCAGCTTGAATTTTTTTAGTTGCTTTTGTCTGTTTTTTTTCTGTTGAATTTTTTAGTCTGCATGGTCCCCTCGAATTGTTTTATCGTAAGGGCTTTGGAAAAAAGCTGGAATTTTTGAGCTGATCGGATATTGTTAAACCTGACCGTGCGAAAATATGATTTTTGAGCTGACTGGACCTGGTCCTGTGTACTTAGAATCATTATATGTTATACATTTCACTAACTTAAATGCAATCCAGGAGCCATACCACTGATATTTACCTATACGCAATAGTTTGTGGGTTTTTCACTCCCAACTGCACACACATAATGCCATGATTATGTTACATGATTTAGACATATCACATTTAATGTCAATAAGTCGGACCTATTAGTCTCCTTCCTTATTCTTTGCAAATCGACAAAAAAATGTTTTGATTTGTTTCAAATCAAAACCCATGCATCAATAAAGAGGAAATGAAGGTTGTTTTTGATCGCTTCTAGAGAATAATGTGATGTCTTTTCGTAGCTGCAACCTGAAGCCTGATGAAGTAACAGAAAACCAAACGTGCAATTTTGCAGTTTTTTTCTACACCGTGTTTCATAGAAAAGGGAAGACATAAAGGAAAGACCCACCACTTTTGACATAACCTACAGGGTGTCAAGAAAATCTTTTTATTTTTTATGACGATATCTAATAAGGAACCGTTTCAGATATAAAACCGGAATTTTTATATAGGTAGGTACGCATATCATTAATAATTTACTTTTTAAGCACTAATTAAATTTATTCCATGCGTGGCAGTGGCGGAGATTTTGGGGTTGCTTGAAATTTTCTTGCCCTTAATTCTTAATTTCTACCGACACTAAGAAAATTGCCGTTGTGGAAGAGCATTCTATAAGTTAATTTTTTCTACATTATAAAAAAGGTGCTCTTAGTCAAAAGCTTTTATTCACGGTGTAATTAAAACCGTGCTTTAAGCTTTAATGTGAACTGTTTTCGAGAAAAATCAACATTTTATGATGAAAAACACAAAACTATAAAACTTTTTTTACGAGTGCTGTTTTTTATTCTGATATAGGTCGATACTTAAAGCTACAAACACCACTGAAATTAATTTTATTCGTACAAAAACAAATTTGAAAAAAACAGCTCTCATGTCCTAAAAGCGAATTGTATCAAAAAAGTCAACTTTGCGTCACAAAATATCGCGCTTCGACCAATGTAAAGAAATGTGAAGTAATAAAGGTATATAATAGGTAATTAACAATTTTCATGGTCCGCTACAATAACAGATCTTGAAAGCTTACATTAAAAAAATATTGCAATTTGAAATTAAGTCAAAGTGAAATTAAAAAAAAAAATTGAAAATGTAGGCAACGTACCTAATTATTTTTCTTTACTGAACGGTGTAAAATTCCAACATGGCCATCAAATATATAAAGTTGACTACTTATATCATTGCATGCATACCTATACGATGAAATCAAGATCGCCTGGAATTTTTTTGACAAAATCGCGGTATACATATTAGGTAACCCTCTCTTTTATACAGAGTGAGTTATTAATAGAAGAAAAACTGCCAATTTTAAAATGGCCTAAAATGCTTTTAAAAAGAATAATAAAATACAAAATACCTTATAAGTATACGACAAATTAGGAATGTTGCAAATTAGGTATGTATACCTACCTATAAAAGATTTTAAACCCAATCAGCATCAGTTACTTATAGAACTCGTGACTTAAAAAATGTAGGTATAACATTTGTTTTTTGTGTGACGGGGAATCCTTATAGGGGAGGAGGTATTCCAAAAAGCTACCAAAATCCGGTGTAAACTCCCCCCATGGTGTCTTTGTTGTGTTTTTATTGACTAATAATGAAAGGTCAATAATTATAACAGTATGTACCGAGGAAATAATATACCTACCTACTACCTAGGTATGCCGGTTCCGGCTCGTTCCGTATGGGAAAACACGGTCATTATATACATCCGCGGCTCCTACAGTTTCACTATTTCACCTATATAGGGATGGAGAACATACCTAAAGTAACACCAGGAAGGTATTCATTTGAAAACACAAAAACACCAAGATCCAAAAAAGGCCTGAAAATGCATGGTCCGCTTTTGAGAGCTCATTCCGTCATTCCTTATTGTGAGAAAATTCAGAAGGATTTTTTCCAATGCCCGAAGAGGCCGAAAATGACACGTATAGGTAGGTATACTTCATACCTACTATTATTGCCTACATCAAAACGCACTCATACATGACAATAAGGATTGTTTTGAAAACACTGTTGAAGCTCCCCTGAAGGTTCCACCAGTAATTTATACCCCTCCTCATGCAGAAGTCAACAACCGACTTACTTACCTATAATCAGAGATGCCCGAGGTAATTCTACAAGAGATACACATAATTAAGAGCACAAGGCTCCCCAATGCCAGTAGATTTATGCGAATGATGCAAGCGTCCAATGTCGCTATTTGGATCAAGCGCCACAGCCATAGGTATCAGTTATTGTATGCACCACGCATGCATTTAGTATTTCCTTTTTTTACCTCTGTACATTTTTTATTGTTTCTTTTTTTAAAATTTCTTAAGTGTTCGTTTTTTAGAGTATTCTCACCTCGATGCTCATGCTCATCTATGGTTATATAGAATTAAAAAAGTCCAATACCATATATTGGCTTTTTTTCTTTTTTTTTTATGTATATGTAGTGCATCCTGCATCAGTTCTTTTGTTTTCTAAGTAGGTATAGGTACCTACTTATTATCTGCTTGTATTGTTGCACACAGTCAACACGACAAGTCTTGTATTGTAAACATGAAGATATTAGGTAAGTATGTCGCTACTAAATTTGAGTATTTTTATTAAGCATTCAAGGACTCTGCTGTGTAATATACCTACCCTTGAAGGATATTCGTACACACAGCAGATAGTTATGACAATAATAAACGTTCTTTATTACCTCCTAGACTCTTTCCGCTATATATTATAAACCCCCTACGTCTGCGAGAGGTAATTTGCCGGGTAAAACGATCCTGAAAAGCGGCGGTAGGTATTCCTCCCTGCCCTGGCAGGATGAAATGTAGCAGGAATAACTAAAGCACATTTCAGGCTCCGGTTGAAGCGAGAAGCTATGTGACTGTAACTGACGTTCACCTTCTCAAGCCTGTGATTGGCTAGCGTTAGGGGTGGGACACGCCCTTTACAGAACTACCCCGCCAAGCCGTTACGCCCACCTGCTTCTTCTCACACTTTACAACCACGGGTCACTAGATATTATTGTGGATTTACTGCCTGTAGCAGGAATATTGCCTTCGGGCGCACGGTTGCCAAGTTCGTTCTAAGATTTGTTTTTTATTATGAGTTTGGAGATCATTCTTGGCATGAAAAATCCGTTAATTGTGAAAATCTCCATTATTCGACTCTCCAAAATTATCGGTCAGTATATCATGTCACAAAAAGCCCCCTGAAAACAGCTTGTCAACGGCAAACGTCACCCTCCCAAATTTTAACCACTGCATTTTATAGTAGGTTAGGTATCTACCTACTTATAGGTAAATTGCTTTTTTTAATAAGACATAAGGTATAAAAAACTGTCAAAAGTGTTTTGAAGCGTACCTAAATAAAATATACCTTACCTTGTAAATGTTGGTTACAAAAGATATAAATTTTGTCTTACATGGCAACGTCGAAAGCTGAACCGATTCCCAGCTCCTGGATATAACTTCCTGCGCGTTGTAGCATCTATCTCTCTTCCCGTGCCTTTTCCAAGACTAGACTTTTAAATGAAAAATTGTTCATTACTATACAAAAGTTTTCCTCCTTCGGCATTGTTTTATCTTAAACACTAATGAACCTAACCAGAACTAGTAAAAAGTCCAAGTTATTCCATGGAGTTATTCCTGCTATTTTCCTGCTATCTTGTATAAAGGGGTAAGATAGCTAAGGGGTGGGGATGACATTTCACCGAGCAGGGGTGTGACAAAATGGCCTGCGGACCGACTCAGGATCAGTCGCGTAGTCGCTTTTCCTCTTCAACCACATCCGGTGGCTCTATTGTTCTCTCAACAACTTTGCCCGCCCGATTTCAAACTTCTCTGTTTCCTTTCCCGAACATCGGTGCTGAAAATAGGGACTCGTTTGATTGTACTGATTTGGAAAATTGGTGTTTGTGCTTGACTTTGGATATTTATATTTATTGTTGAAGGGTTGTAAAAATTGTCAAAATTGATTCTTCGATTTGGGGGAAAGTGCGGTCCTCTGCTCAAGGCCGTAGAATGGGCACTGGTAAGTTAAAACTTTTTGTGATTTTTATATTTCTTGATTAATAAATTAAATGTTGTCCAGATTTTGACCACTTTTACCTAAGCATGTGTTTTTTTAGTTTTATCTAACATACCTACATTTACTATTTCTGGAGGATATTATATCCCATCACCATATGCAGGGTGAGTCAAATTCGAATTTAGCCATACCTATCTTTTTTATTATTGGAAATTAATAAATATTTTTTAGTAAGCTTTATATTCATCAGATATTTCAAAAATTCTAATTGCCGACCAGATCCCAGAGTTTTCCTACTTTTTTTCAGAGTTTTCAGGATACTTCAGCAACAGCTGAAAATTTCCTGATTTTCTTTCAGATTCTTATTAAGCATAAATTTGCACAGCTTTGTCCCAATTTAACCAAATCCGTATCTCTTCTATAGTTTCCGAGATCCCAGTAATGTAGCTCGAATTTGACTTACCCTGCTAAACATAGGTAGGTACATATAAAATAAGAAAAAGGGAGTTCGGGTCGCGGAGATCATGAAAAAATGAGGGAAATGTATGGAAATGTATGCACACACCTTGCCGTCATCCTAATATATGATATACCTACTGGCCAAGGCCATTTTTCTATACTTCTCTATACTTTTCTAATAAACACAATTTTAAAGGATGCATGAACTTAAAATAAATAACCGCCAGTTGTCGAAATCGAGTTGCACACCTCCTAGTCTTAGGTATATATAACATGTGAAGTTACTGAAGTTTCTTAGACCAAGAAATCGAAAGAATTTTTATTTATTTAATCGATTTCATTTAACACCTGCATCCCTCTCTGTAAATATTCACAAAGGGGTACATAATTTTGGAAGACGTCGTAAGTCCAGAGGTAGCTAGGCAAAGATAATAGATGTGGGAACACGCCAGTGGCTATACTGTACGGAAACACAGTTACAATCGTCGTAGCTCTAAGTTCCAAAGACATTAAATCAAACAACAAACATTCTCTCCGTTTCAACGCAAACTTCAAAGGCATCTTGTGCTTAACTTTAATCCTCATTGTCCGGTCAGGACTGCAGGAGAACTTTCCAGATTCCTGTTGTCATGGTGACTCGGATTAGGTCTTTTGTGTCCAGGGAAATATACCTACCTATCAGTAAAATATGCTTCATATTATACCGGGTGGTCCATCACTTATGTCCACCCCCGAAATAGAGGTTAATTTTAAAGATAAAAAATTGAAACTTTGAGGATTTGTGTACTTGATATAGGACCACATAATGGCATAATCAGAATAATTATTTTTTTTTTAGTTGAGCCATCAGCGATAAAAAACTGTAATTTGGTGTTAATGTGACCAAAATAAATTCGATTTTTCTTTAATACACCGATAGAAATTGATTAATAAACTCAAAATCGATGAAAATAAATATCAAAAACCTAATTACAATCCTTTAATTAAATAAAATACTTAAAATATGGAAATGACAGCTAAAATGATTGATATATGGTAGAGCAATAAAACTGACAAATCTAATGAGGGTAGGTACCTACCATAAATAATCTTCAAAGCAGTCAGAAGAATGTGCCATTGAACTCGAATGGGGCTTCTTTTATTAATGTTTACTTAGGATATGTTTACCTAAGATTTGTGCTATATCAGCCCTTCAAAATCCTGATAGTTTTATTGCTTCCGTAAATCAATCATTCTAGCTGTCATTTCCATATTTTAAGTATTTTATTTAATTAAAGGCTTGTAATTAGTTTGTTGATATTTCTTTTAAGCGATTTTGATTTTCTTATTTGATTTCTATCGATGTACTAAAGAAAAAACGAGTTTATTTTGGTCACATTAACACCAAATTACAGTTTTTTATCGCTGATGACTCAACTAAAAAAAAATAATTAAACTGATTATGCCCATTCTATGGTCCTATATTAATTACATGAATCCTGAAAGTTTCAATTTTTTATCTTTAAAATTAACCTTTATTTCGGGGGTGGACATAAGTGATGGACCACCCGGTACATAATACCTATTATTCTACCTATCTGCTTTTATGTGGATCACATTATGTATAAGTAGGTATGATTTTTATATCTAACCATTTTTATTTTGGCACCATTTTCGGTGCCATAATTTTGGTTCTATACAGGGTGATGCAGGTTTTACCTTATTAACTTCAGGTAATAGGTAATCCATAGAACGGATTAAAATAACATTAATTCGCGATGTAACGTTTTCCTCAGAAACGTTTACGCTTAGTTGAAGTTGAATTTATTTTCTAGTTTTTTTCTCATAACTTTTGAACGATTTATCCGATTTGGACTAAATAAACGCAGCTTACATTCATTTTGAACCTGTCATGACCTTCCTAAAAAAATATTTATACAATATTTTTACACACAGGACAATAATTCCCTGATGAATTATAAAACGGTTTTGTCTCTGGTATATGAAAATTCAAATTTTTGCTTCGTTCTTGAGATATTTAAGAAAATACAGGGCAATGTAATTACCAATTTCTCATCATGAATTTTATTAGCTCTACACAGCAATTCTTGGAAAACCAAAATTTTAACTGAAATGTGTAATAACTGACGTTAGAAAAAAAAAGGCAAGAACTTTTACAAATGCAGAATACGCCGATATACCTACCTATACATTATGTTTACGGATTCTGCGATGGTATAATTCACATACGCGCGGCAGTATACGAAGAGACGAGTATCAGGAGACGCTTTCCTAATAGAATAGTTCCGAATATCCGAATTCACAAGTTTTCGTATAGATGTGCATCGTCGTTTTGCGGAATATGGTTTACGACATTACAATGAACAAAATCATAATGTACAACCAAGAAATGACGTTCGTATTCTTCGGCTTTCTGATGACAACCCAACTATAAGCACAAGTCGAGCAGCCCAGCAGCTCAATTCCTCTCAGTCGACTGTACTAAGAGCACTCAGACTCAGGCGAGATCATCGACGGGCTTTTCATTTCCAACCTGTTCAAGGTTTGCTGCCAGGTGCCAAGAGATGCTGAAAAACGTCTCAATTTGTGTAATTATGGGTTTTGGATTCGGTGGAAATAGATTCACAATTTTTACAAAAGATATTATGGACAGATTAATCCAATTTTACAAGTCGGTGCTTTGTTAAATTATCACAACATTCATGTTTGGAGTACAGCAGTATAGTAGTTAATCCTAGGTGCATCAGGCAATCTACGTTTCAACAAGACTTTAGCGTAAATATATGGCTGGGTATTAAAAGTAATAATCTCTGCGGACGCATATTTTACCTTCTCGTTTAAATGGAAACTTATTTTATGATTTTCTGGAAAATTCGCTGCACCATGTTCTTGAAGATGTTCCCTTAAATTTACGAAGAGATAGCTGGATAAAGTTGGATGATGCACTTCCTCATTATGGAAGACAAGTACAGCAGTGGTTGCGGACGAAAATTATCACCACCGATGTATTGGACGCTTATTCAACAACTTACCCGACAACAAGGTATACCCAAATGTAAGAATTCCTGGTGTAGATTCAGTGTTCGCCAGATCTCGATCCTTTGGATTATTTTGCTTGGGGTCACCTAAAAACAATGATGTATAACGACACTCCAGTAAATACCCGCGAGGTATTGCTTCAAAGAATAAGGAATGCTTGCAACGAACTAAGAAATCACCCTGTACATACAATCAGAAGCGGTAATTAATTCACTAATTCGTCGATGCCAGAAGTGTATTGAAGCTGGAGGACTGCGTTTTGAACATTTGTAATTCTCCCGTATTATTCGTTTATTTAGTCTAAATCGGATAAATCGTTCAAAACTTCAACGCCCTCTAGCGTATAGAAATAAAGCGTTTCTGATGAAAACGTTAAATCGCAAAATGACGTTATTTTAATTCCGTCTATCGATTCCTGAAGAACATCATGATAAGACCTCAATATTCCTGCATGCCTGGGTATAAAATGTTATGAATCCAAATTCAAATTCGTTAACTACAAGTAAAAAATAATGACAAAATAGGAATCAAATTAAATTTAAAAATTCATAAAGAGACAATAATAATGAATGTCAGAAATAAATCATGTATTTCCTGCGTACAGTATATGCATGAGAAGTGATATAATAGGTACATGTTATATCCTGTATGGTGAAACAGGTGAATGAAAAGTTCCGGGTGGTAAAACCTACGAAACTTTGAGCCAGCTGAACACCAAATTCTTGGTCGCTATAAGAAGACTTTGAGATAATCTGAAATTAAAAGCAACTTACGAATAGCTATAGCTCGTACAGACAAACCAAAATTTAAAGTTAGAATGTTTACTAGATATTCATAAAATACAACAATGAGTGCATTCATGTGGTGGACCCCCCTATGATTCTGAAAGAAACAATAATTTATCTTAATCTAAAATGAAAATCTTCACAAAATAAGAATCTTCTTGCAGGAAAAATCAATTCACTTAGTACTATTATAAAATAAAACTAATAACATCGATCGAAGGACTCTTATAGTTGCAACCAAATATAAGGTATTGCAAATTATTTATTATACATAATTAATTTCTTCACGCCGAAGAAGAGATGTTACCATGTCACGATAATAGTTTCCACTGACAGTTAATGCGTCACCATATCTCACATTTTCAAAAAAGTATAGTCCGATGACACTATCTGTTCAAAAAGCATAGCAGGATGTTATTCCGTTTTCAAACCAACCACGCCCCGCGTTGCTGAAATTCCGGTAGCGACCGATGACACAATGCTATGGTAATAATGTAGTAAAACTGCCGTCAAGTTTGTGGGTACTATCATTTTTATTATACACTTATGTCCAAGACAAGAATGAACAGCATGCGAGGATCTCGGAAACCGTTAGAGATACAGGGTCGGTTAAATGGGGGAAAAGTTGGGCAACCAGGAGGACAATGCAAAGGCAGAAAGAGATTTCAAATATACCTATTTTTGATTTTCGAATTATTTTGAAAAATATTCGAACTATTTATTTTGATAAAAATATTGATGTTATTATTGATGTTTCCGAGATTCCCATCATGCTGTTCATTCTAATCTTGGACACGTACAGTGTATACTGTCATAAAAAATGACCGCTGCGTCTCGAATTGAACCAGAATTTTTCACCAACTAGAAGTAACCGTCTCCAAACCGCAACATACCTAACTGGTTGTAGCTGTTTGGAAACAGCTCACAACGTGACGATTTTTAGCTTCAAAAATCCGGGCATTTCTGTTCAAGTAGGTACCTATCTACGAAACCATCGAGGTGAAACTGAGCCTTGTCGCTCTGTAGAAAAAAGACCGTCAACTGTTTGCTCTTCCAGCATCCAGTCCATTTTGTCTCTTCTCTGTAAGGTTTCAGTTCCTCGCAGACTATGAGGTCAAGGGAAAATCCCTTTTTACATCAGTCTTTTGCTTTTGGTTTTCCTCTTTTGTCAATTGCTTTTCCTTATTATTTTGTCAAATGATTTTCTTATTTTTCTATCTATCAATGATTGTAGTCATTGATTTATCAATCAATTTCCTTTTATGTCAAATCAGTTTCACTTTGTGTCAATTGCTTTTCCCATTTATGTATAGTGACATAATAATAAACATTGGAAAAGCATTTGATATAAAAGGAATCTCATTTGACAAAAGAGGAATCTCAATTGAAAAATCACGCACTGACGTTTGATAAATGGCAAAAGCATTTGACAAATTAGGAAAACAATTGACAAAAGAGGAAAACCAAAAGCAAAACACTGTAATATACTATTATGCAAAGAATATCTTGCTATTGCTCAGTTGCTGGGCACGATGATAAATTGAGATTATGATGGGTTTTTGATCAAGCTTTCGTTCACGCAGAAACGATAATTCTCATTATAGAGAGACTACTAACCATCACTTCTTTAAATTTTTTCACTATACTCTTTATGATGTTTATTGATAGCATAAATGATTGGGTCCAAATTTTTTACGTTATTTTCGTTGCACATTTTTCGATGGATATTTTCCCCTTTCCCATAATAAATTGGTATACCTATAATTTCATATCACTCCGTATAAACTGATCTAATTTCCTTTGCAAAGATGATGTGACTTGCTTAATAATTAAGATGTCTCTTTTTATATCCTTTATTGCGGTTTTTTTCAGGAGACCGTTTGCTGGACATTCCGTGTAAGGTGTGTGGAGACCGAAGTTCAGGGAAGCACTATGGTATTTATAGCTGCGATGGTAAGTTTACTGTTATATGACTCTTTTAATCAAATACACGTACGTATGATGAAAAGCAAGACATGATTGAGATGGTATTATTTTTTTGAATTCAGGTTGTTCGGGTTTCTTCAAGAGAAGTATCCACAGGAATAGAGTTTACACCTGCAAAGCAACAGGAGATCTGAAAGGTCGCTGTCCAGTCGACAAAACACACCGGAATCAGTGCAGAGCCTGTAGACTGTCCAAGTGTTTCCAGGCTAGCATGAACAAAGATGGTGAGTTTTTTTTTAATTTTTCAATTAAGTACCTATACGGTCGAGGAATTGAAAATAATTAGAAATTTTAAGAAACCAATAAAATTTAAATCTTATAATTACTAAAAGGGAAAACCTTACAAGCTGGAGCACCAAGTTCAAGACTTTAAATCACCGCTCATCATTTTAATTCAAATAATTATACAGGATGATTCAAAATTGAGTGCAAATATTTTAAGGGCTTATTTACCAGCCAAAAATAAGAAGTTTTTTTCATATAAAATCGTATAGCAAGAAAACTTGCTTCGTTTTCTAGATACAGGGTGTAAAATTTTGAAAAAAAAAATCGATTTTTTTATTAATTGCTCAAAAACCTTTCAGCCGATTTAAAAAAAAATTGGTAGGCTTATTTGTCGTTATAAGGAACTTCCTTTGATGGGAATAACATAAATTTATTAATTCCAGTGGCGTCTCAGAGGGCTACCTACTTGATACTTATAGGTAAAATTATGGTACGCCACTGCTCTTTTGACAATTTATATTTGTTTTTAGATTAAGCGGTCAATATTGTAACTTTCTTGCCTCCTGAGCTTTACTCGTATCTAGCTTTGTTTCCAAGAAAAAAATCAAAATCTGTGCCAGACCCTATTAAAACAAGTAATAAATTCACATCGATTATTGAGATTCATTTAATTTAATTCAGGTAGCCCCCTGAGACGCCACTGGAATTAATAAATTCATGTTATTCCCATCATAGGAAGGCCCTTATGATAACAAATAAGCCTATAAAATTTTATTTATATCGGCTGAGCGGTTTTTGAGAAATTGATAAAAATCGATTTTTTTTTTCAAAATTTTACACCCTGTATCTAGAAAACGAAGCAAGTTAGGACATACGATTATATGAAAAAAACTTCTTATTTTTGGCTGGTAAATAAGCCCTCAAAATATTTGCACTCAATTTTGAATCACCCTGTATAATAATAAGGTACATACCTATACAGGGTTATTCACGGTATACGCCACGGAAGTTTATGGCCGTGTCTCTGGATTTTAGGATCTTTTTATTTTTGGAGTGGATAGAGACCCGGCAGAGGTACGTTTTAAAATTATATTCATAATGTACAGGGTGTCCCAAAATCATGAAACATATCAAAGTTATGTTTTTTTAAATGGAATGCTCCTATGTTATTGCATTTTTAGATTGTCTGAGAAGAGAAAATAAGATTGGCTTTTACAGTTGGTGTTTAAATTCAGACGTTTTTGAGTTATAAACAAGTGAAAATCGTCATTTTTCAAGTTCAAGGCCCTGTACAAGGAAAACGGCTTAAGATAGAGAAAAACGGCTTACATGTCCCTATTTTAATTTTTCATGTACTATCCTATGGTATAGAAACATTTGTGCTTTCGTTGATTTTTTTATTTGGCGACGAGTGGAGAAATCTCAGAATTTTTCAAATTTTTTATCACCCTGTATAAACATTTCATCTACATCGTAGGATAGTACATGAAAAGTTAAAATAGGGACATGTAAGCCGTTTTTCTCTATCTTCAGCCGTTTTCGTTGTACAGGGCCTTGAACTTGAAAAATGACGATTTTCACTTGTTTATAACTCAAAAACTTCTGAATTTAAACACCAACTAGTAAAAGCCAATCTTATTTTCTCTTTTCAGACAATCTAAAAATGCAATAACATAGGAGCATTCCATTTAAAAAAACATAACTTTGATATGTTTTATGCTTTTGGGACACCCTGTACATTATGAATATAATTTTAAAACGTACCTCTGCCGGATCCCTATCCACTCCAAAAATAAAAAGATCCTTAAATCCAGAGACACGGCCATAAACTTCCGTGGCGTATACCGTGAATAACCCTGTATAGGTACGTATAACTCAATCATGTTATATGCTGTTGTATCTTATTAATGCAAGTTGAAAAACCTAAAAAGTTAGTTAAGAAAAAACAAATTCAAAGACGGTATAGATATTGTATTTCTTCTAAAAAAAGCATTTGAGTTACTTATGTAGCATAAAACCGGATTCTCCTGCAGTTCCATAAGTACATACTCATTTCAAGTGCACTCATTTAGTCGAGACCCTTGTTTTCTTGTTCCAAGAAAAATTCTCCCCATAAATCTTCTTTTTCATCCTGGAAACTTCACGTGTTTCCACGCAATAATCGAACCCATTCACCTCGCAATATCTAATTGCATCCTCCTTGCTTTTAAACATTATCACCAAATTTGAAACGGGATCACCACTGGAGCACCATCCCATCAATGGATTCTCCCATCTAAGTTTATCCCCGAAGTCTAACCTCCATTTCAGAGTATTGTGGCTGCCGCTCTGCATCACGTTCCTCGAGAGTCTGTAGATCCTGGCAATGCGAGACGAAATTAGTTCTTCTGGATTACTCTTTGTCTTGTCTAAATCGTTACCGGGTTGAATGCAAATACACTTCTGAAGTCGCCTCTGACGTTTGATTTCCTTGGAGGAGAATATTTCTGAGGAATTAAGGAGTTTTGGTTCTTTAAGAGACTTTCGTTGGTCGGGATCATCACTAGTTCGGTTTCTGGCTGAAAGATGGAAAAGGGTGGGGTTTTGAGTGGGTCGTTTTGGGAGACTCGAGAGTCGAAATAGTATTTTATGTAACATAATCATCGTAAGTATATAATTTTCTCATTCGCTTCGGTATAAATAAAATATTTTCGTAGGTATATAAATGAAATTTTGTATATCTTACATAACTGCGCCAAACAAAATAAAATCTTTTCGCTCGTTTGAATAATTTATTATTTTAGATCATTTTAATAAGTGTCATAAGTGACATTTTAATTCAAAAATTTTATGACTAATTGATATAAACTTCAAATCAACAAAGTATTAGGGCGTTTTTTTTAGCCAATAGACCAGTTAATTGGTTACTGCAGTTCAACCGCTTGCGATTGTGACATCAATAATTAAGTTCCCGGAAATAGAACGGTTTAAAACTGAATAAAATCTAAACATTACCTCTGAAACCCCTGATTTTAACTGTGACCGTGATCGTCCAGTGGACCTTCTGCGTTGTTTTGTGACCCTATTTTGGTCGTTATTAGCAAACGCTGTACGAAAATATTTGAGCTAGCCATTTATTGCGAGAAAGGAGGGTATTAAGGAGGAAGGTATTATAAAACACAAGAATTTCCCTCTATATGAAATGAAATCAACTTTTTATTCTATTCATTCTAACCCACTACCGAATGCCGAATTCACAAGAACTAATCAGAGAATGAACCCTTGCAAAAAAAACTCTGACCGCGTTCACAAATCATCAAATACATAAAATAATCACCTTTTTGGTGTAAAATTTAAATTAATAAACAAATCTGTTACATTCAGAAAGAGGATATTTTATCTTTCTATTTCAAGGACTCACACATCTTGAAAAAGAAACAATAAAACACACAAAAATACATATAGCACCCTAAAACAATGCATAATGCATATATGTACTTAAAATTCACGCCTTGATGCCAACACAAAGTTCTTTCTTTGTGCAGCGACGCAGGACAAATAAATAGGTTGGTTGTAAATAAATAGTTTAGTGTGCAGAAAAATAATTGTAAACATAAATAGAGATCAAACATATTTTATAACAGAGGCGTTATCGAACTGCAAAAAAAGGGCAGTCATCGATAACAATTCAGAAATAAATGAAGTTGATCAATACCACAATGCATAAGTAAATAAATTGTCAAATCAATTATGAATTAAAATTATTAAATCAAAATATCGTTTACGAAGGGTAAAATTGGCCACAGACACTATTAATGAGATCAGGTGTGAATCATCACGATAAGGTGAACCCAACGTTCATTCGTTTATAGTTACAAACAAATTACCCCAGCGTTAACTTATCGCTATTATAAATCGTTTATTGCAAGCACGCCCATGTGCCTGGTCATGACATGAGTCTCAAATAGCTACTGTAGATATACATCATTTGAATAAAATATCAAAATTGAATAATTGAATTAAATAATGATTAATGATCAAAATCCCAAGATGAATTAATTATCTCGAAATCAATTTAAATTTAGGACACATGTTATTCACGTTTAACGATAATAATAATTAATATGGGAACAAAGTTTCCCAAATAAGTACCAAATCAAATAAAAATCACGTGTTGTTTTATGTACGAATTAGCTCATATAAATAATTGAATTAAATCATGATTAAAGTTCTTCCCCCCCCCCCAAAAAAAAATAATAAGAGAGTCACATGGCTGGTCAATTTAAATAAAACAAATATAACAATAAAATATTGAATGGAACGTGTCCCAGAAGTACTTAAATAAATTTTCGACATGATGAAAGGTGCTTATACATATTTTGGGGATATACCTTAAGATTTGCCTAAAAACTCGACCCATCTGTAAACATCGTGTGGACGTTTTTGCAGGATTTTGAAGAAGAAACTGTCTCTTCGCAATTAATTACGAAATCGGCAAACACTTGATATACAGAGAGTCTGCTGGGAGTTTGAATTAATGATTCAAGTCTGTTGAAGGGTAATTGAATATAAGGGCCTTGTTATACCTATAAGGCAAAGACAGGATCACAATGTCAACTGAAAATCATACGAAGTCAATTTTGGTACATTATGGCTCATTCCAAGTGACGTCACTCCAAATGCAGACATTCTTCACAAACCTGGAAGTTGCAGAACTTCAAGAATACCCCTGCTGCTTGCTTCATGTAAAATTTTGAGAAAATCTAGGTACCTAGTGAGTGGTTTGTCGGCGCTGAATCGCCAAAACGTTTTCCCCTATTTTTGCAGTATACCTACAGGTGTCCGGTATAGAAGTACCTCTTAATTTCTCAGGAGAGCATACAGGGGAGGTCAAAATAAACCTAGTCTGTCATAAAAAAATTCCTTAAGTGTCTCTAGACGGAGATATACAGATTCCCAAAAGGGTATACCCAACACTTTACTTTTTTGGCTCAAAGTTTTGAACGAAAGTTTCAATATTTTATAGAGACAATAAGGAGTCATATTAATCCATATCAGAGTAGGTGTTTGACGTCGTCAGGAAGTCAGGAACGGACTTATCACACTCATTGTGTCAAAGTTTTGACAGGTGTCATTTTAGAGCTGAAAACTTATTTTTTAAATACGCCGATCATTCGTCTTTAAGAAATTCTTATTTTTTTATTTCAATAAAACTGGTGGTTTTCAAAATAAGTCGCTTAGGTATGCGGGACACTCAAAAGTTGATAATGCTAAACACATACAGATAAAAATTAGGTACCAAACCTGTTGTTAAACCTACCTACGTAATGGATTACCATTGACGGAATTTGGTCAAAATTCGCATGAAATGCGATTTATCTCGAGAGGCACTAGTTTTATCGAAATAAATTAAGAGTACCTATTTTAAAGATAAAATACCAGTGTATTTAAGAAAATTAGTTTTCAGCCTTGTACCGGGTGTCCCAACACAAGTGTCCACCCCCTAAATAGAGTTTAATTTTAAAGATAAAAAATTGAAACTTTGAGGACTTGTTTACTTGATAATTAGTTTCACTAAAAAAAAGTTTAATAGCTTTTTAATAATCACCTTTTTCATGACTCCATAATGCGACACTGTCCAGTGCAGGTTCAGTGTGCTGGCTCGCACAGCAAGAACCGTCCTTCTATTTATTTGGGCCTTATTTACTTTGTCATAAAACTTTATGCACCTACCGTTTTCAGATTATATTGATCACCGTAGTGCACATCATAAATCAGTTTTCTATACCTGTCATTGCTATATAATTATATTTTATGTAATTAAAGCCTTATAATCCGTTTTTTCACATTTCTTTCAAGGAATTTTGATTTTATTAATCGATTTCCACGTATGTATTGAAACCACCATATTTACCACGTTTTTTATCGCTGGCGCCCGAACTATTTTTTTTTTAATGAAACTGATTATGCCATTCCGTGGTCCTATATCAAGTTCAGAAATCCTCAAAGTTTCAATTTTTTATCTTTATAATTAAGCTCTATTTAGGGGGTGGACACTAGTGTTGGGACACCCGGTACAATGACACCTGTCAAAACTTTGATACAATGAGTGTGATGATAAGTCCGTTCCTGACTCCCTAACGACGTCAAACATCTAGGTACTCTGATATGGCTTAATATGACTCTTTATGGCCTCTATAAAATCAAAATTTAAAGCCAAAAAATAAATCGTTGGGCACCCTTTTGGGGTTCTGTATCTCCGTTTAGGGACACTTTCGGAATTTTTTTTATGACACACTAGGTTTATTTTGACCTCCCCTATATGCTACGGAGAAATTAGGAGGTATTTACCTTACACCTGTGTATAAATAGTTCAGCGAGACCTCCAATCAGTCAATCTCTACCAATTCTACATAGAACATACATAATAATAGACATTCAGTGAATTTGGTAATGAATGCAGGGGTCTATATCAAGAAAAGGACATGCACCGGGTATAACAGATGAAGATCCTTCTTTGAATTTTGATTGACTTTCAAGAAAAACACTATCTAGAAATACGAGGACACCTGATAAGGAATGGAATATGGAATAAGTTACATTACAGATATAGGTATCTCTCAAGATTAATGGATTATTGATCGAAGAGGTTCAGTTATGCTCAAGATAAGATGATTTGATTATGTTGTTCACATTATAACACGTGAAAAGAGGTATCATGCTTATCAAAAATTCCAGAAAAAGTATTTTTTTTTATCAAATTGTGTCAAAAATCAAGATAAAACCTACCTAAATAGGAGTAGTCCATGCAGTTAGTTATGGGAAAACAGTAAATCTTACTGACATTTTCTAAACCGCTGCGCACTTAATTATACGAATCGCTTATTTGTATCTCATAATCTGAGAATCTCCAGGAAAACGAAATTGAATCAGACCCCAGTCGAAATATCGCAACATTTCCTCTAGGCGGTAACAAGATATTCCACTCAAGATCCTAGACGTGCCGATTGTCTGTTAATGCGAATGGCGTTAATTTTGCATAAAGGCGTAAAGTTTCCAAGTTGAGTGACTGAGAGAGGTGTCGAGGTGGAGAACTTGACGAGCGGGGGCGAACGATGGTGGTGTCATGTTTGCGGCTGAACAACACCAAACTTGTAAGAGAACATCCGACAGTTCTTGCAACTCGACTCTCCCAATCTACTTCTTGCTCTCCTCCTTTCTTAGCAGAGTTCTCATTGGTGTAGCTCATGCACTGTGATGCACTGTGACTAGGTATTTACTTATTTAGTATCTACCTAAGATACCTATACTTATAGCTAATTCTTATTAGTACCTTATTATTACTAAATTTCATCTCATTTTCAAAAATATATCGAATCAAAGTCCTCAAAAATTTATTCAATGATAAAAAGCATTATTAATTATCGTTAGGAAGAATAAATTTCTAGCATAAGTAAGTATATACCTCTCTAAAGATATTTTGAAGTAACTCCGAATGGAATAGAGATGTTAAGGGCTGAACGGAACAAAATTGCTTGAAACTTCTCTAAACGTAGACATTAATGATTCATTCACGCAGCACTAAATTCTAAAATATTCAAGAGCAGGACATTAATAAGCCGTGAAATCCCATCAGAGAGCACATCATGATTTATGCGGTGAAAAGGTTCTGAATGGACTTGCGTGTCCCGACTAAATACATCCTCGAATCTCCTCAAAAATATCTCGTCTCTGAAGTTGTCTATCTATGACCATTCAAAGCTACCGTTCGCATGAAAGCAGCAGCAGTCTGCCTCGCCCGGAGCTTACTTACTTACTGCTCGGATGCGGAGCGAGACTTTTTGTGATCAAGTTCTTGCTACACTGCAACGATAAAAAGCTTATTGAATCACATCACGGAATCCCTTTAGAGACTGCCTCCGAGAAAATTGAGATACTAATTGCTTGCATTTTGCGTTGAAAATCCTCCAGCTAAACTCCATAGTGCTTAATGAGTTTTGTGTTCAAGTTTTGTTTAACTTATTTTCTCTTTATGTCACGTTAATAGTATAGGCTGCCACGAAGCACTAAGTAGATATACCTATACATAAGTTATTTATCAAATTTGAAAAGTGACTTAGTTGTGATTGCATTGAGACCAAATATTTCTTTCACAAGTTATCGAGAGATTTTTATTTTTATTGTACTAGACAAGAGCTTACAATCATTAATTAATTATGGGGCATTCGTTCTATAATTTTTCTGTTACCTTTTTATTTATAGAACAGACAATGAATATTTTTCTGTCAAATGGTGCAAAGCTTAGGCGATTCCACTCCAGTTATATGAATAAGTCAACCAGTAGGTATGTCAATAGGACAGTGAGGACTGAGCAGTGTAGTGTAACTTATGAAAGCCATGATTGCATGGTGTAACAGCCGCAGGGTTCGTCACAATTTTTTTCTATGGTTATAAGTTATGAGTCATAGCCGAGATTCACTTCGACGGCCAGTTGAAGAATCGGCCACTTGCGGGCTGACTTGTGGCCACTTGTCCAAAACGGCCACTTGGGAATCGCTGTTGACGCTGTCACCGTCTGGGTTTGAATCCCAGCTCGGCATGGTTGTTTGTATTCGTTTATAAAACTATTTATATCTTTAAAATGTGTCTGATGGCTTATGGTCGAGGCCACCTGTCCCCCCTCCCTGTTGCTATGTTGCTACGCCTTTGAACACCCAGTAGGAGAAAATGAAGTAACCTACATGGGCTTTAAGATGAAGGAGTTTTATAATCGATGAGCCATAGAGATCTGTCTTGATAGAGAAGGAGCCATTAGAGAAGGAAAACTTGATATAGTACAGAAAAAATGTTTGTGATACTCCTTTCAAAGGTACTTTTTTAGACAGCCGTGAAATAATGTTGACATTTATTTATCAATGTACGAATGAAGGCACATTATTGTTGTCTATACAGGGTGTCCCGTATCGTTATGTTCAAATCTTGTAAGCATATAGTAGGCTTATTCCTAAGCCTAAAAAACCCAAAAGTGGCAGGTCTATCTGCATTCGTTACGAAGTTAGAGGCCTAAGAATATAATGTCTAGTAAATACCAGATTTAACTTTGAAAACCACATAAAGCTTATTTTATTGACCACATCTTTAGTTTATCATGTGTTAAAAATGTCCTATTCCTTGCTGAATACAAACTTGTGCTCGGAGGCCTATTGCAGAAGTAACAGTTCTAATTTCTCGTCTTTTTTCGCGACCGATCTCTTGACCAGCATGCTGAATATGATCCAATAATAATTGCTTTTTGGAATTTAGTTACAAACGCCAATTCCGAAATATGCTGGTGTCCCATTTATTTGAATCCAAATGCCATTTTATATGAGCAGGAGAACCTCTTCTAATGTTTATTTTGGTGACATTTACTCATGCCGCCACCATAACAATAAATTATTAGCCTAAACCACAACACATGTGGTTGTGTGGTTTTCAAAGTTGAATCTTTGTTATTTACTAGTCATAATTTTCTTAGGCCTGTAACTTCGTAACGAGTAAAGATAGACCTGCCACTTTTGGGTTTTTTGGGCTCAAAATTAAGCCTACTATATGCTCAAAAAATTTGAACATAACGATACGGGACACCCTGTATACTCAACAGAGTGCGCGAACTATTTCCTCGAGTCATTTTAGTGATATTTTTTCGTTGTTTTCGCTTAATAAAGCTATCTAAAAAATGTTGTGAATGTTGTATGCATCTTTGAGAGCGAAATTATGGTGCTTTAGAATGAGTTTTTGAATATGAATGAAACTATTGTATAGATACATAAATAGAACTTTGTATTATACATCATTACAAAAAAGCTGACAAATTTTAAGTTGAGTGTTCTGCGGAAAACAAATTTGAAATATCTCCAGTTTGTTTCTGAACTATCCTGAAAAACTGAAAAATCGAGATTTCTTATTGTAGCCATATCCTTGTTAGATATTATAAAAATGTCTAACAGCGCGGGTATTATAAAGGCTCATTAAGTTAACGGGCAGATTTCTGTGGTCATTTTTGAAGAAGGTATCGAGTCTAAGAAGAAATTTTTTAAATTTATCTATTCTTAAACATGAAAATCTTTTGACATCGATATTAGCTTCAAAAAATTAAAACTAAAAAATTCGTTTAGTTTAGTTGTATATACCTTGCAGTGGCTTATATTTTCACCATTTTATGAATTATACATAGTATTAGTCATTCATTATAGACTTTCAGCGGGTTTCTCTTTCAAGCATTCTAGTTTTGCTATAAAAAAAACTATTAATTATTATACAAATTTAAAAAAAATGTTTCTTTGAAATAAAAAAGATATTCAACATTTTTCAATAAATTTTAAGAAAGGTCGTCTTTGAGAAGAGTTTTTTATGTTTTTTAGGTATACACTATGACGTATTCTGGACGGTTAATAATGACATCTTTTAAATGAATATAAACGACGTCTTTCTGACGATTTAATGTGACATCCTTTAAAATGCCTTAAAATGACGTCATTTTATGTTATATATTTTATATCTATGACATTTGCCATTAATTTTCACGACATTTCATAGGTGACCAATTAGGGACGTGGTTATGACGTCACCTTGCTATCTGGGAGAGTTGTCAAAGTGAACACCATATTGTTTTCCCATGTCGTTCTGTGTATAAAACAATCAAGGAAACCAAAAATATGTCCCATTAAAAACTTGTTAAAAAATTTGTCGAACTTTTAAAAAAAGAGACCATCCATATTGACGTCAATCGATGCATTTTTTTGAAACTGGGATTTTTTTGAAAAAATTTATTTTTTTCAAATGGTACCATATTGGTACCAAGGTACCATCTACTAGTACTTCCAATAAGAGACATTTTGGTACTTATACCCATTTTGCATCTGTAACGAATACAACTGAAGTCATGGCACACTATAATTGAGAAATAAAAAATTAAATAAAAACAAATTTGACATTTAAAATGGTACTTATGTGGTATTGATGGATTCGTAAAAATGTATAGAATCCAAAAATATAATAATATATAGGGTGTCCCTTTTAAAAATAAAAAGTTGGTAACATTTCCGGAAAACAGGATGTGTGAAAAAATTCAATTTTCTGCTAAAAAGTGCGCTCTATCGAGAATATGCGACGTATAGTAGGATTAACTTTAAAAAGTCAGATGTGACGTCACACTAACCGTCCGAATTAATATTTTTAATTTCACCAGAAAATGTCAAACAGTTAATTGTCAAGTTGTGAACGAGCGTAAATTATTGAAGAAATCATTCAAACAATGAATTGAAGCGCTTACGTCAGTTTGAGAGCCACTGACAACTACATATAATTTATTCACGTCATGACATTCTATCCTCTGTGTTGTGCATTTAATTCTCATTCAAAACCAATGTTGACGTATACTTATTTATGCGGGATGGAGTGTTTAGACAAACTGGACGGTTACTATAAAAACCACGTATATGAAACAAAATAAATCGAACTATCAAAAGGATGTGTATTCTTAATCGATACGTATGACTTTTTAGACTTTATTGGACTATACCTACCAAATTTCAAAAAAATATCTCCAAAAATAAAGAAAAAAAAGGGGGTGTACCATGCCTGACACACACTTATTACCAGGGTTCCCAAAATCTATCTCCCAATATGAGCAACTTTCCTATTTTGCCAGATACAAAGTCTGTTAAACAGGCAAAGTTGGACACAAATTGATTAACAAAATTCTGGGATCTAGTTGGCTTTGAAATTTTTTTAAATGGATAGCTTTTGACGACTTATGCAAAACTAAAATAAGAAATTTAAATTTTTCAGTTTCTTTAGCATATTTCAGTTAGTCGTACTTAATGGCTGAATTTTTCAAAAAGTTAGTTCCCGATTGTCAATAAGAATCCAATTCTGACCAACTTTGCCCATTTAACCGATTCTGTAGGTATACATAATATACAGGGTGTCCCGTATCGTTATGTTCAAATTTTGTGAGCATATAGTAGGCTTATTTCTAAGCCTAAAAAACCTAAAAGTGGCAGGTCTATCTGCATTCGTTACAAAGTTACAGGCCTAAGAAAATAATGTCTAGTAAATACCGCAGATTTAACTTTGAAAAACCACATAAAACTTATTTTATTGACTGTATCTTTAATTTATCATGTGTTAAAAAAAATGTCCTATTCCTTGCTGAATACAAGCTTGTGCTCGGAGGCCTATTATTGCAGAAGTAACAGTTTTCTCGTCTTTTTTCGCGTACCTATCTCTTGACCAGCTTGCTGAATACGATCAAATAATAATTTCTCTCTGGTTTTTAGTTACAAACACCAATTCCGAAATATGCTGGTGCCGCATCCATTTGGATCCTAATGCCATTTCGTATGAGCAGGGGAACCTCTACTAATGTTATGTTAATTTCGGTGACGTTTACTCATGTGTGGCAATTTGTGTGGCTTACAAAGTTGAATCTTGTTATTTACTAGTCATAATTTTCTTAGGCCTGTAACTTCGTAACGACTAAAGATAGACCTGTCACTTTTGGGTTTTTTGGGCTCAAAATTAAGCCTACTATATGCTCAAAAATATTGAACATAACGATACGGGACACCCTGTATATCTAGCAAAATAAGAAAGTTGCCCATATTGGGAGATTGATTTTGGGAACCCTGTATAGTATAACGAAAGAGCACTCGCGAAATATTATGGACTCGTAATTCGTATTTGTTTATCTTCAACAGTTATTGTTGTGATGACTCGGCAATTCGATTAGAGACGGTTCTCGGCTGACATGACGGGAATGACATATTGCCAGATCGTATTAACTCACATTCTACTAAATACCAGAATGGTTCTGCATTCTACTAAAGTTCGAGATTGCGTGGAGTCACCCGAGGAACTATCAGACATTTCTATAGACTCCACGGCAATGGGACATAAAAGAAGTTGTCGGCACACAACAAGACAGTTGTAGTTTAGATTTAGAAGTTGTGATTGGAAGTGGAAGACTGAAAGAAGACACATAAAGTAAAAAACAGAGTAATTATGACAAGTGAAGTGAAAGACTATAGTTGCTGTGTTAGTAATATCTGTGTGTGAATAAGAGAACAGCTGATTATTTAGATTTGGAGATTATTGTTACTTATAACTTATAGTTATGTTAAAGAATAAAGAATCTTGCTAAGACTTTTAATTTGGCATTAATAAAATGTAAGACCGTAACAATGTCAATTATGTTGCTCTGCAAACAAAAATCCAAATGTCTCAGTAATTTTTAATAGTTGGTGTATTACGTATTATTCCACGAGATATCCGCCCTGGGTTCTTAAAAAACACCCTATTGATATATTGAAAGGAAAAACAAATGCACCCCTCAACTGCTAATAAAACTTCCTTTCAAATGAGGTATATCCTATAGGATACCCAAGGTGGGTTATCCTATTTAAGATTTCTTAAGGGAGGTTGATACATTATGTCAGTATACCTAAAACTACAAGGTGTTTCTAAATGGAGTACCATAAATTGGAGGACTTGTAGATAAAGTTAAAAAAATACGAAAATGTAGGAAAATTTTTTTTTCGAAAAGGCTTTATTGATGAGATACAGGGTGTTAAAGAGTCGACCGACAGACCACTCTTTTGTTAATATTTGTTGAAACAATAACCCAACTGAGACAATTTTTTGTGTGTAACAACAAGTTATAAAGAGCAATAATCAGACAAATTTTCGGTTTATTTCAATAAGCCAGTGGCGTAGAAACAGGGGTCGTTTGACACTTTTCACTCTTTAAAAAAGTAAGGGCTAGGTTTTTTGATGTCTTATTACTTTTTTCTGAATCAACGGTCTTTTTACAATAAAAAAGCCATACTTGTTTAATTTGCCCAGAGGCGTCCGTTTTTGAGATATTTGCAATTTTGTGTCAAAAAAAAAAAAAAAAATGCATTTGAACGAATATCAAATCAACCAAAAATAATGTTTTCGTTGGAGCAGCGTTTAAATGCATGTGTACGTGCAAACGGAGGACACTTCGAGCAATATTAGATAATCATTAGGTAATTTTATGTTAGGTATGTTTTGTTCAATTACTTATGTTTTGTTATGTGTTGAATAGTTTTCTTGACAATAAATATTATTTAATTTTCTCTTCGGATATGAAATGTCAAACTGACAAGTAAGTCCAAAAATTAGTTTATTTAAATTTCAAAGCTACCTTCACAATTTCAATAAATGAAATTTTTTAATTGCAAAAAAAACAATTGCAAATATCTCAAAAACGGACGCCTCTGGGCAAATTAAACAAGTATGGCTTTTTTATTTTAAAAAGACCGTTGATTCAGAAAAAAGTAATAAAGACATCAAAAAACCTAGCCCTTACTTTTTTAAAGAGTGAAAAGTGTCAAACGACCCCTGTTTCTACGCCACTGGCCTATTGAAATAAACCGAAAATTTGTCTGATTATTGCTCTTTATAACTTGTTGTTACACACAAAAAATTGTCTCAGTTGGGTTATTGTTTCAACAAATATTAACAAAAGAGTGGTCTGTCGGTCGACTCTTTAACACCCTGTATCTCATCAATTAAGCCTTTTCGAAAAAAAATTTTCCTACATTTTCGTATTTTCTTAACTTTATCTACAAGTCCTCCAATTTATGGTACTCCATTTAGAAACACCTTGTATATCTGGCTTCAAACAAAAATCGACGTGTCTCTGGCATTTTTGATTATTACCTCCCCAAAAAATCCCCATATTTGCCACCACGATTGTGATCTCAATTTTGATCCTATATATAGTGAGATAAAGTTTCTTACGACTGTTGGTGGAATGCCTAGGTATGCCTATACCTACGAAGGGATGTATCGAATCGAAATAAGGGACGAAAATAATTCATTACAATCGGAAATCGTCATCAGTATTTATTTTCACACCTAACTTTTTAGGTGCATATTTCATTCTAAACAGTCTCACCGTGCCTGAATACATCGGATTTCGATCAAATTAAAAGTACATTGTAAGGACCCAATCACCTGCCGAAAAAAAAAACAAATAAAAATAAGCCGTTCCAGAGAGAATTTTATTTGTTCTGTATGTAGGTGTGTAATGTAACTGTCTGGTAATCCGTGTAAATCCATCAGCTACCGTTTACGGAAAAGTGGTTCGGTGAAATGGATATTTGTCACCGAACAGTGGATTCTCGCTGGAGAAGAATTATTGACAAGTGCCAGAATTACAGATCAGCGCCGTGGGGTATTAATTACATTATTCCTCGGACAAAGGATTCGATTTATCGTCGCCTCTGTCGATACACGAACACTCAGCATGGAGCCCCGTGGAACTCCATAAAAGCATTCACATCTCGATCTCACTCCCGCGTCCAAATAAATGTTGACGATAATGTCTGTCTGGACTCTGGGTTTGTACCAGGTGAATTCAGGAGAGTAATCAATTTTTAAATTTATAAGTACACTTTTCATATTTATCCCTATTCGAATGCAACGGACCCATTATTATAATAATTACATTTTTGCAAGGTAGGTCTATTAATGGTAATGTAATTATTGTGGGTTCAATTAATAGATTGCTAAGATGTTATAAGGAATTGGGGTTAGTATTCCATAACACCCACTATATACGATTAATAACTAATAACCTCAACTTGATCGACTGGATGTGGTTACGGGAGTTGAGGGATGAAACCCTACCACACCTCTCCTCCCCCGTCCGCGATAGGGAGGGAGGGAGTCTCGTATCGCTTTCACGCGGCTCAGCACTCTCTCGAACGCCGTTAATGGGGATTGGCGGCTCCGTAAATAGAGCGGCATTGAGCCTTCTTACCAGATAGACTCCGGAGAAGGTATTAGGTGGCTACAACTCTCTATATAGCCGCCTGTCTGCCCATCTCTATCCTCTCTTGGCCTTTATCCCATAGTATTCGAGCGTCGGGATTCCTTACAGCTTGCTCCTCCAGGGTCGCTTGATTTCATCGTGATCACTTGACGATAGAGTTAGAGTTTCTCCCGTCTATTTCACACTCTTCGTCTTGTCACTATAACTTCTGCAAATATGAAGATTCAATTATTAGTTTTCGAATTTTTGTCTCATTACAATGTTATTAGTGTCAATTAAAAAAAGAAAATACGCATCATATCTTTTGACAACATGCAGTAGGTATAGTTGAAGTTTGGTCGAAATTTTTGTCGAAAAACAAGCGAGAATGTTCTTGGATGTTTAGGATGAATTACTGATTAGTGATTTTTGGTCGTTTTTTATGCAGCCCCTGTTTTCCCGTCTAGAAATTTGTTTGTCACCTTCACGATATTTGACTTTAAAAATTCGTTGACAAGAAGAACAGCTAACCATGAAATACCAAAATGAGGGATATAAATAATTATGTAAATAACGAATTAAAGAATATAAACATAAAAAAAATATTTTTTCAAAATTAGCAGATCTCAGAAGTTTTCAGATTTTGTAAGTAGTCATAAACGTTTTCAGTGCCGAATTTCTTCAAAACATTTTTTTTTTAATTTTTCCCGATGTTTTTACATGCAAGCATGCAGGACATGGAAAGCTACCTCCCCAAAAATTTCCCCCATGCATGTGAGAAATTATCTTTTATGACCAAAATCGTGCGCAAGTGTTAAAGAGAAACAAATTTTGACAAAATGAAATTAAAAAAAGATTTCGTACCAATAAAGTAGTACTAAAAAAAAACACCCACTTTGTGCATGATGGCACTTGAGTTGCTGGCATTGATTCGTGTCTAGCTTATACCTAGGTATACGTATAAAAAAATCAATTTAGTTGAATGGGTTGGTATTTTTATAATAATTATGGTATACATTTTCAAAATTAGAAAACTTGAAAAATTGCAATCTAAAAATTCGTTTAAAAATTCTGTAAATGTAAAGCGAGCATTTAAAGTTAATTCATACACGTGTCTAGTCTACCAGACTGCCACTCGAAGCATTCCAACATAACTTGATCAAAAGCGCCCTCTCCTTCACATCATCATCTCTCCCCCAACCCACCTCCATCACACCTGTCGACCCGGCAACCCCGACGCGGCGAGGCCGAGCGAGAAGTGAAGTAGTCCGGAGGCCGTCGGCGGCGGCACATCATCATTAATGAGTGGGGCTGATGGCGCAGCTGCCGGCTCCCAGGCTCCAGGCCAGGACCTGCGGCGGATGGTGGGTGGAAGGGATGGGGAAAAGGGAGATCTCCTCCTCGCTGCAAAGCCCGCATGGCACGTAGGTGATTTAAGCCAGATTACGGGATGTGCGGTATGGTGATACGTTGCCGTGGAAGGTAATGTCATATACCTATAGCAGGGTTTTTTCTTTGATGAAATGAAAATATACTCATTCTGTAACAACTTACATAGGTATTATCTCATTTAAAAGCTCACATACGTACCTATTTCTTAAAAATACTTAAAAATATTAAGGATGACATAACGAAAAGTGACCGCGCCGGGATGCTAGGCATACGGCATACTTAAGTTCTTTTCGTGAGTCATGAGCTTTCAAATAGTAGCTTGCTTAGGGGGAGGGGGAGTGTTTTTCATAAAAATTTAGCTTATTAAAGAAATAGATCAGAAAATAATGGGAACTTAGCAGGGAACACTCGCCTCTGGAAGGTCAAAAAGTTACTTTTACCAGAGTTGAAACCATTATGAAACCTTGAAAAATTATTTTTCTCGAAAATTTATACGTAAGAAAGAATAGTCAACTTCGATTATCCTTCTGAACCGGTTCAGAGTTAGCTCTTAAGCTTCTAAAATGGCATATAGTCTCCACATCCTTTTTAAGAAGATTTTTCACTCTCCATCATATTATAACTTTATGAGCAATTTTTATTCTCATTAGTAAAATTTTTTTAGCTCTTCGAGGGGCAAAAAGGGTCACTATATGATATTTAGGTATAGGTACATGGACAATAAGTTTACAAGCAAATGGCAATTTTATTTTTATTGATCATAAGACATAATTACATGGTAACAAAAATTCGATTAGACTTTTCATTTGGCACGCAAAAATAATCATAAATTTTTCTTGTTTTTCCGCAAACTGACCATATTTTTTAGGCATTTTTTCCCGTTGTCGGGCTTAAAAAAAACAATACCAAAACGGCAGATTTGATGGTATTTGTTAAGCGTTAATAGTTAAACAACCACGTGATTTCAATTTCCATAAAATGACCCAACTCAGCCTCCCAGTTCGTTCATGCAAATTTGCGGAATCGGATCTTGCTAGTCTACGAGTGTAGTCCGGTGGCGCGTAGCTGCACAAACACCCCCGGCGGCGGCGCAATGAGGCGTGCATGTGTGAATGTCGCCTGATGGACGCGGCAGACATGTCGGTGTAGGGCACGGCTAAGCCCCGGTAATCCTATCACTCGATAGTGTCATGTCATTCTGTCACACGCTAGGGTCAGTCCATCGTCATGCCTTATTCATGGATACGCTCACCCGCTTATGAGGGCGTTGGAGGTGCATGGGCGTCGTTTTGTTTTATATGCCAGGAGGCATGAAAAACCTTAACAATTTTTTCATGAGAATTATACTTACCACTTTATTTGTATAGCACCAGTAGCACTTTTACTATTAGTTTTCTTTCGAAGCATCGCAAATGATTTTGATTTGGTAATATAATCGTTTTCAAAAATGATCGTTTTTATTGTGTTATCAATTATCATGCAGTTGGGAGTCGAGACGAATTATCTCGGGTGGGTCTCTCTTGATAGCGGCACGACATTTTTAGTTATCATCATGGGCTGCATGTGTATCAGGATCAGGAGAGCATAGAAGCGTTCGTTAAATTTTTTTTTAAAAACAGTAACAAATTGATTTTTTCAGAAAAAAAAATCGATAAATTTTCCCCCCACTTTCACGTGATTTAATCCCTTGCGACTTATTTTTGCGAGGCTGTCTTAAAGCCAAAGTGCATATCAACATCGTCCCTGCGTATGAAACATTTTCACGAGAGACTTTGAAATTGCATTTAGAGGTCGTCAGTTTGAGTTAGATAAATTTAGATTTAGGCACTCTATAAAGGTATGTTTCCACCAAAGGAACATTGAGGAACTTTTATGTAGCCACAAGTTTCGTCTTGCTGATTTTCCTTTGAAGTTTACCGCTCGAAATGGAAACCGGCGACAAGAAGAAACAATCTGAAATTGGAACAGAAACCGAGTGGAACATTCAGAAAATTTGTAGAACATTTTCGAAAAAAGGAAACAGAAACATAAAAGTTCCTCAATGTTCCTTTGGTGGAAGTATACCTTAAGCTGTCAAATTTGGAAAGCCATTATTATCACCCCTACAAAATTGAAATGTCAGTCGTGAATTAACGAAAGCTAACATAAAACTTCTAATTGAGTAGTAAGTAAGCCGGAAAATAGGCACCGTGCAATTTGGAAAAGTGGTGGAACAGCATCAATTTTTTAAAATTATTTTTCCCTGGATTCCTTATTAGACCTTCAGGAACATTCATCAGCACTAACTCCTACACATTACCTCGAAAAATTATAAAATTAGGGTAATTTTTCCTCTCCCAAAGTATCCCAAATGGTAACATGGATTTTGCAAATATCTCAATTTCACCTCAGAAATTGTCTTTTGGAGGTTTTCTCAGGGTGGCTGATTACTAATCCGAGGTGCAAAAGCATCAAGTGAGAGTGGTTTCAACCCCTTAAAACCACCCCAAGAGGTGGAAGTGATAAAAAAATTATTAATTTTTTGAATCAGATAAATCCGATAAATCAACACCCTTCAACAAAATCGTATCTGGTGAAAAATAAGATAAAGAAGACAACAAGCAAGACTCATCCATTAAACATATAATAGGTAAGTACTCTCCAGCAAATGACAAATCAAAATGGAAGAGCGTCTCACCAGGTTACAATATTGCGCCAATAAGGAGCTATAAAGAGACAAAATAATGTCTAATAGCCTAAAGATTAATGGAATTGAATGCCGATGGGTTGCTGAAGCACCTACAAGAACTGATGCATGGCAGGCAGTCCTTTCTATAGAAAAAGTATAGATCTATGTCTTATCTCGGAGACACACTTTACCAACGAGTCTTATACAGATTCAAGGGATACAAGGTTTACCACACCATTCATCCCGAAAATGTAACCAGAGGAGGTAGTGCAATAATAATTGGAGAGGAGATTTTACATCATGAAGATTGAAGAATTGGGATATAGAACGGAAGTTCTGTAATGATGAAAAACCAAAATTATGAAATCATGATCACATCTGTGTATTTGTCCATTCAGACATGCCATCAGCAAAGAACAATACATTGATTTCCTCAAGTTAAAATGCGAGTCACATTCTACTGGCAAGCCAACGGACTTGCCATCAGATAGAAAAAAATCCTGATTTGTTAAACTTCTTTCTAGTACGAAATATATCAGTAAATTATATTCAAGTTGATAAAGCATAATGGGAATATGGACTCTGATCTGATCATTCTCCCATTCTGCGTACCTTCAATAACACTAATATTAAAAAGAAGAATGCTCGTAGGCTAATAAAAACAGACTGACGGACTGACATAGTTTCCAAGTAAACCTGGAAAATACTATATTAATTTATCAACCAGATAAGTGCCACAGAACAACTATTTAGATGAAGAGGTAGAGCTACTTGTTACAAATATACAGCAAGCGGCATGAAATAACACTCCAACGACAACCCAGCGACCAAACAGAAATATACAGGGTGGGCCACGGTATACGAAACGGAAGATTATGGCCGTGTCTCTGGATTTTAGGATCTTTTTATTTTTGGAGTGGATAGAGACCCGGCAGAGGTACGTTTTAAAATTATATTCATAATGTACAGGGTGTCCCAAAAGCATAAAACATATCAAAGTTATGTTTTTTTAAATGGAATGCTCCTATGTTAATTGCATTATTAGATTGCCTGGGAAGAAAAAAGAAGATTGGCTTTTACAGTTGGTGTTTAATTCAGAAGTTTGAGAGTTATGAACAAGTGAAAATCGTCATTTTTCAAGTTCATGGCCCTGTACAACGAAAACGGCTGAAGATAGAGAAAAACGGCTTACATGTCCCTATTTTAACTTTTCATGTACTATCCTACGATGTAGATGAAATGTTTATACAGGGTGATAAAAAATTTGAAAAATTCTGAGATCTCTCCACGCGTCGCCAAATAAAAAAATCAAAGAAAGCACAAATGTTTCTATACCATAGGATAGTACATAAAAAGTTAAAATAGGGACATGTAAGCCGTTTTTCTCTATCTTCAGCCGTTTTCGTTGTACAGGGCCTTGAACTTGAAAAATGACGATTTTCACTTGTTTATAACTCAAAAACTTCTGAATTTAAACACCAACTGTAAAAGCCAATCTTATTTTCTTTTTTCAGACAATCTAAAAATGCAATAACATAGGAGCATTCCATTTAAAAAAACATAACTTTGATATGTTTTATGCTTTTGGGACACCCTGTACATTATGAATATAATTTTAAAACGTACCTCTGCCGGGTCTCTATCCACTCCAAAAATAAAAAGATCCTAAAATCCAGAGACACGGCCATAATCTTCCGTTTCGTATACCGTGGCCCACCCTGTATATCCTAAAGAAATTATAGAGATTTAATCACTGAAAAAAGGAAACTGATACGAAAATAGCACCAGACCAGAGCTCCAGCAGATAAAACTACATAGATTCAATACAAGCAATACAAAGAACCACAAACGAATCTAGTTAGTGATTATCTTAGCGAGCTGATAAATGATACAGCCTCCGACTATTCTCTCTGGAAGGCCACTTAAGAGACTGAACAATCGAAAATGCTCCAATCAGGAATGCAGATGGCAGCTGGGCCAGAAACAAGTTACAAAAAGCAAACAGATTCGCAGAGCACATACGCATAAAAAAAAGATCACACCATCATACCATCGAGAAACGCAGGTGGTCGTGGTTGTGTCTAGAGATACGCCAGAGACTTCGATAAAACTATACTATAAAAACCACCGTGGCTAGAGAGTTCGGTCAGTTGTAATTGGAAAGTTGAAGGAAGATATAGAACAGAGTGAAGTGACAAGTGAAGTGAAAGAGCATTAGTAGTGTCTGTGTATATGCGTGAATAAGAGAACAACTGATTATTTAGATTTGGAGATTATTATTTATAAGTTATACCTAATTGTTTTAGAGGATAAAGAATTTTGTAAGACTTTTAATTGGGAATTCAAAAAGTGTGATACCCGTAACAAAATGTTTATTCCAACAAATTGAATCTGCAATGATAGAAATTGAGATGTGAGATGGTTTTTATATCTGAAAAAATGAGGATAAAAGTAAAGAAAACAGCTATGATAATATGCAGATTTTAATTATTTTTCTGTGTGGCTTAGGTACCTATAGAGATACAAAACAAGGTCCTCTTCAAAGAAAACATGTCATCATGTAGCTTAACCTATATTAGATTGGTTCAAAAGGCATTAAAGTAAATCATATTAACCGCGGTATTTATTTTGTATGTCCATATTATGAAAGTTTGTAAATCAATTAGCAGTTTATATTTTAGTGGAGAGGGATCAATAGCTAAAGTAAATATTATTGTTTATTATAACATTATAACATTCATAGGCCAAAACTGCTTACATGCGATATGGAGGAGGGAGGAGAGAGGTCGTCGTGAGTTTTCAAGGGGCAGACAACACACGCTCGCGGAGTTCAGTTCCGAATCCGAATTAATTCAGACAGCGCCGTGAGCGTTGAGCGCGTCACATGTCAGTACAATAGCCGCGTTCCCACACTATCATTTTGATGGCCTATTTATTCTGAACCGCTGATCTTTTGCTCCCTTTAAAATGCTGAATCAATAGATTAAATTGCGAATCCCGTCTGAATCAAAGTAGCGAACGCGAAAGTGATTAAGATTTTAAAGATCTCCCTTCTCGCGCGAGCCCGTATCGCTCAAACACTCAAAGTTAAACAGTATTTTTTAGTCGCTTTATACATTTTTAAAAGAGTTAAAGGGATTCTTCTTTTATTAGCTGAAGCTTTTCTACTTACCCAGATGCAGACAATCGTGCAGCCGTTTTAATTTTTCTGCTTTAATGTATTATGATGTCTTTAAGAAAAAGTATAGGATTTACTGGACGAAAAGGGGATTTGCTTCTTAGAGAATTAGTGCCTTATACAAGTTTAGTCAAAGGAAGAGGAATTGTATAATGAATGCTTTAAAAACTATACTTTTTCATTTTTAAGACTATAAAACGCGGCTTTCTAGAAATCGAAAAAAAAATACAGTTTCAATGTCCGCCTATCCTATAATGAGAATTTTCATCACCCTGTAATCCACATAATAAAATACCACCTGATTTGATATTTGTAAAACTGATGCCATATGCAGATTTGGATTGCAAATAGACCCAAAAGGCTATAAACAGCCGAACAGTTTATTATCGATCATTTCTTTTTAGAATTCAGCATTGGAGACCTCCATTTGCATGAAGTATTATATTTTAACTGTGTTAAGAATTAAAGACTGCACTATTTACAACTCTTTTAAGAAATCAGTCAAAATGATGACGATTTTAGAATGAAAGTCATCATCTTCATAGTGATGAAGCCTACTTTCTCTGGAAGGCTGAACAAGCAGAATTGCCGTATTTGCGGGATAGCAAAATTCGCAAGAGCAATATGTCAATTTGGATATCCATTTTGATCTCGTGCAGTAATGACCCGTTTTTCTTTAAAAATATCATATACAGGATGTTTCACCAGTAGACCGACATATGGCTTGAGGGTAGATGTAGTTTTTCAAGACGATTCAAGATCTTGTTTGGGAGTTTTTCCGAGACCCTTATAGTCCAGTCATTACGTCGGAAATAACGGGTTAGAAATGCAAATGAACCGAGAAAGCCAAATTTTGGATATTACGTGGGGGGGGGCCTAGAAAAGCTTAACTTCAAATTGTCGACCAAAATTACCTTGTGCATTTTCCGCCATCTTGAAAAAAATGTTAAATTCAGTTTTTTCATCATAACTCGGTTCTCCGTTGAGATACGACAATTTTTACGCAATACTTTTTTGTTGCTTTTTTTTACAATCTACAATTAAGATCCTTTACATTTTTTACGTATCGCTCATCGTTATCGAGATATCGATCGAAAAAACCATAAATTTGGGGAGTGAATTTTGTTTTTTGCTATTTTCTTTTTTCTCGTGAAAGATATCGAAAAAATGTTTGATATCAAAATTGTAGAGCGTATTTAGGCCTACAATTCATTTTTTTATTTTTTATTTTCGACAAAAATTACGACCTCTAGCGCGCTGCGAAGTTGACCGGAGCGCGCCCGACGCTGCAATGCGCGTCTCGCCATACAATAATTGTACTAGATCTAGTACTTTTTTGAAATTCGCCATTCTTATCTAAACCTGTAAGGTGCATGTGCATTCAGTACTTTAGGTTAATTAATATTAATAAATAATAATAACCTAACAGTTCTACCAAAACAGACTCTTATGCGATCCATGAAAACAACAGGAGGACTGACTCAGGGACGGGGAATTACAGACAGCACAATAGCATCGTGGTCTTTGGGCATGGTTCAGCTTCAAAACATTTGTGAACAAATTGAAAATTTTTCCGGAGTATCTTGCTGTACAACCGAACAGCACGTTGACATGAGACCCTCGCGGATTTCTCGAGACAATTGTGACGTTGAGAAATTGGACATGTGGCTCGCAGGTCACAATCCTTTTCCAAAGAAGAAAGAATTGATGTCTATTGGCACAGGAATTATTGCAAACGAGAATTAATTGTCATCGTGCATACGAAATTGGTCGCGACATGATGAGTAAAATCATAGGATTTCGGGTCCTTATCATTCAGAAGGAAGGATATAAAGTGCTCTCTTTATCGGCAGTAAGTACCAGCATTATAATCGACAAGTCACCAGTTCCGATCGATCCATTGTTACTTTTCCAAAGAATGTGCATAGCGAAGAATTCCGAGATTGACCTGAAAAAATTTCTCGCATACGAACTCGCTCCGTTCCCATTGTCTTTGTTCACCGAAGAAGGAATGCGAAAAGGAACAAAGTCGTTATTATACAATGCCTTGAAACCTTTGACAGAAAACTTACAACCTGGTGACAGACACCATCGCACATAATCGACGGTGGTTCCCTTCTGCACAAAGTTGAATGGGGTCGAATCGAGACGTTTGACCTGCAAGAAATAAGTCACATACGTGCAACAATACTTTGGAGAAAAGGTGACAATTGTATTCGACGGTTATCCGACTGACATGAGACTCGCAGGAACTAAAACTTCGGAAAGGGTTAGACGTTCTAGGAAGAACCAATCACCAGAGTTCACGTTCGATGAAACTACTGCTCCGAAAGTTAGCCAGGAGAAGTTTCTTACAAGGGACCAAAATAAAAACAACTTAATACAAATACTTCGCTGTTATTTTACAAAAACCGGAATAAAAGTAGAGCAGGCTCTTGAGGACGCTGATACTCTCATTGTAACCACAGAAATTAAAGAAGCATCGATTTATGACTCTGTGGAAATCGTCGGCGAAGATATCGATCTTTTGGTTTTAATTACCAGACTTGCACAGGACAAAAAAAAATATAGTTTTTCGCAAACCAGCTAAAGGAAAAACACCGGAAAAACTGTACTCTCCGAATAGTTTCAAGCATGATAAGTCTGTTCTTGAGAACATTCTTTTCATTCATGCTTTCAGCGGTTGCGACACCACATCGTCTTTTTATAATATTGGAAAGTCGATTTGCGCTGAAAAGCTATTCCTTATCGCTCTGTATGGCGGTGATAAAGATGAGACATCGATTAATATTTTGCGGTTTCACCGCTTCGCAAAATCAATGAAGTTCAATAATCTTTCACTACTCCCACCAACGGAAAGCGCATCAGTCTGCCAACACGTTTTCCGGACATATCTACAAGTACAAAACGTGGCTCGGATTTTTCAAAGATCCTCAGGAATGGGGTTGGCGACAGACTAATTACGGGCTTGAACCAATTAGCACCACAGCCGAACCCGCTCCACCTGAACTTTTAAAACTCATTTCATGGAAACGTAAAGTAAAGTGTGGGGCTGCTTGTGGGTGCAGGAAACAGGAAAGCAGGGATTAGTTGCTCCGTTATTTGCCTGCACTGTAGTGGACAAAATAATAAATATGCAACAACGTCGCCAGTGTCGTCATTTTATTCAACGACGATCACGATGGTGATGATGATTTTGATGTTTCAACCGTCACAGCATCATTTCCTGCGATTCAAGAGTCTTCACGACTCGAAGAGTCTACCGAGGAGAAACTTTTACAGCCAGGACCATCAAAACGACAAAAAATGTTGAAAAAAATGACCACCTTTATTTATTATTTTTTACTACACAAAAATTATTTGATCAATAAATCTCATGTGTTTGATTTATAATTTAGCTGGTTTATTAATTTATTTTGTATTGCAATAATTCCCTGAACAACCTTTCATTCATTTTGACGTGTGGATACAACCGTCCGAGCGGCTAAAAATCAAAACTTCACAGTCTTACCGACTTCGCGGCGCGCTAGATTTTTTGTCTAAAATTAAAAATAAAAAAATGAAATTGTAGGCCTGAATACGCTCTACAAATTTTGTATCAGACATTTTTTCGATATCTTTCACGAGAAAAAAGAAAATTGCAAAAAAAAAAATTCACTCCCCAAATTTATGGTTTTTTCGATCGATATCTCGATAACGATGAACGATACGTAAAAAATGTAAAGGACCTTAATTGTAGATTGTAAAAAAAGAAACAAAAAGGTATTGCGTAAAAATTGTCGTATCTCAAGGGAGAACCGAGTTATGATGAAAAAACTGAATTTAACCTTTTTTTCAAGATGGCGGAAAATGCACAAGGTAATTTTGGTCGACAATTTGAAGTTAAGCTTTTCTTAGGCCCCGCCACGTAATATCCAAAATTTGGCTTTCTCGGTTCATTTGCATTTCCAAATGTATATAATGACTGGACTATTATTCGTTTTGATATGTTACGTAGGATTTGCCAAAATTTTCGATGAACAGTATGTTTTGAAAGAATTGATGGAATTTAATGAAATTTTGTATTATTTATTAATACCCCGCATTTTTCACAAACTGCAGGGCCGTACGTAATTTTTCTGGTATCTTACGGTTTTGTCAAAAATAAGTTCACCCTGTATATATTTTCTTCAGAGTTTAATGCCATTTTCGTCTTCAAAAACTGTCTTCATCCGACCCGGATGAATCGAATATTTCTGCTTGATACTGCCACAACTTCATGCCATTTGCACTTGTTGTACAAGGTAACTCTTATTGGACCTTCTACTTCACTTATCTTTTCAACATCATATCTATCTTTAAATTTTTTTTTTAAGAGGGAGCATCGGTCTTAACTGTGTAGGTATAAGACATAGTCGCTCCACTCTGGTAATTTGGCTTTGAGCACGAACTCTTTAGCCACACACACACTTTAAATTATACAGGGTGATCCCGAAATGGCGGACACGGTATACAGGGTGTTGTAGAGGATGTTCAGAAAGACTGTAAATTTAAAACAAAAATTGTTTCCTCGCCTTCGTTACCGAGATATAGGGTGTCCTTTTTCTAAACTTTAAATCAAAACGGCAGTCAAATTTAAACAACCTCCACTGGCAAAGCACAGTTGTTTTACTTTTCACAGACATTCGAAAATTAATCTGAAAAGTAAAGCGGGCCGAGGTGAGTTTCGAACCCGCGATCTATGGCTTCGTGGGCCAGCGGAGAACCACTTGGCCACGCAAGTCGTCACACTATCTTTAATTTTAACTCTATCAATTTTATTAGGGTAGGGTCCTTCCTAGATACTTAGGAAACAGCTTATTTTGAACACCAAACTGAGTTCTTTTAATAGCAGCTATATCTCCTACAGAATATTTATAAAATTGAATTTTTTTAAATTAAAATTCTTCATATTTTCTGCTTGAATTTTTTCTATTGCTTCTCTTGTTTCGTGTCTTTCTTCTTTAATAATTATACTTCTAACTTCTTCTAGCATTTCGGTATATCTAATCTTCTTTTTGCTTCATCTTCACTCCAAAGTCCAAACATAAGTCTGCGCTGTTGTTGATACTTCTATTGAATGTTGAATTGATTGCCCTTTCACGAGGTTCATCGCTGCGCTGAGTCTTCTCAATGTTGAAGTTACAGTGCCGAACCATATTTTCAGCTTGTCCGCGTTCTTCGGAATCGGATTTAGATAGCCTTCTTGTTTTCCAGTCTCTCTATTTCCAACAAAGCTTTCTTCGGTCTTCTTTGTGCTAAAATTAGCTGGTTCATGAGCGTTTCTTATGTAATTTCTGTTTTCATACTCTTATTCGATATCATCAGTTTTTTGTTACCATCTATTTCTTTAAATGCAAACGGTTCCTCATTTCCAAAACCCAAAATTCTCGTTCTTCTTAAATAATTCGCTTGATAGTTCCACAATTTTACTATGGATTTTACTTCTTTTCTGGCTAGACCAGTAGTTAAAACTAAGGTGTTTCTCACGTTGACATCTCTTGAATTTTGATTAAACACATCTTGCCGAATTAAATTAATCTGACTGCCGGTATCAATTAATGCTACCTATTTCGACTTATTTTTTCTGATTTGCTTTCAATCGAATTTGCATTTCGATTATCAAATTGACAATCGAAGTACTTGTGACCCGTTTTTTGGCATTTAAAACACTTGGTAGGATTTCTACAATCTTGGACACAATGGCCTTGGAGCCCACAATTGTGACATAAAATTTTTCATTGTATAATCTTCTATCAGTAGTCACATGAGGTATATAATTATCTCGATAATTATTATTGCTTTCACTGGCAGATGAAACTGGATGTCTGGATTTCATTGTTTCATAGTTTCTGAGCTTTTTTCTGAATTCCTTTAAATTACTATTATATAGCTCCATAAAGAATTGCTTTGCGTTTGGAACTATCTGGTATGCCATCTATTGTAGATTGAATGAGAGCTATTCTCGTCTTCTATTTGACTGGCTTTTCCATTAAATTCGCGTATTGTCCTGTACATCTTTAATAAAGCCAATTGGAAATTGAGTCGAAAATTTCCTCGTCGATGCAGAATCAGACTGCGTTTCGTCTTCTGATTCATCCTCACTTATTGTATTTAGATTTCTGTTAATTGTTCTCTTTCTTCCAAAACTTCCTACTTTAATCTTGATTGACTTTTTTGGAGACGTTCTTCTTTTCAAATATTGTCTCTCTTGAAAATATTTTTTCTCAAAATCTCTCTTTTCTAGTCCGTCTTCAGAGTTGTCAGCATTTAACACTTCTTTTCTTCTATTTTCTCTTAACAATGAATATCTTAATCACCTTTTAATTAACATCTTTATCATCACTATCATAATCCTCATCATCTTTATTGTTTTCATTTAATAAATCTATTTTATTAAGACATCTTAAAATTCTCATAATTAATTCACCTTTAGCGCTTGACTGATCATCAATATTTAAAAAGTTACAAATAATTGCAAGATCGCTGATTTCAAAATTTTTATTGACAAAAATAAACTTCTCTTTAAAATTATCAGAATCTTCTTCATAGTCCAATTATAAACCTTTAAATTCTCTTAATCTTTGCTCTATTTATTCTATCACCCTCGACTTAAAATATTAAAACATGTAATTAAATTCATTAAATGCAATTAATTAAACAAAAAAGTTTAATAATAATTGTACTTTTACCAGAACTTTTGATCTTGATTGCAATAAAATTGACATCACCCATGCAATGATGTCATTGTCCAGTAATTTCCAAAAAAATCCAGTAGGGTCCCTATAATTCTGGCCAAATTTGTATATAGAAGAAGCGAATTTATTCGACATAACAACTAAATATCCAACTTCCAACAAGTATAGGAAATCACATTTGATTTTTTGGAAATAATGAAAAACGATTAATTGAGATCCTCCATGGAAAACACTAAAAATCTTTATTTTGATTCAGTTTAATGGTGCCAAGAAGTTTTTTGTCGCATGCAATTGTAGAATTTTTCATTTAGTTTTCGAAAATGGCACTAAACTGTGAAGAAAATGGCATATACACCTGTGTATATACCATTGAACTCTTTGACACAACCGAACGAGACTTCCGAATTAGCGGAAAATAGTCATTGTGATTAGAACATATACCTACCGAATTTCATTGATTTTCATCGAATCTGTAACATTGAAACGAAATGCCTTAGAAAAATTTCATAACCAGATCCTGAATCGCCTTGAAAAACTTACACCTACCCTTCAGCCGTTATATAAGTGAAAACTTAATTTAATTAATCAAATGGAAGTCGCGTTCATGTTCTTTAGATGTTTAGGTATTTAGTTTCGGCACTATGCGAATCTGAAACATGTGACCGTGACTTCAGTACTCAATCCTCCACAATGTAGCCCTCTACTTCCTTCTCCCACAGCGGCAAGTCTCTATCATCCCCATGCCGATCCTCCTGTTGCAGCGGTGCAGCACGAACGCGGCCCTCGTAAACCCAAGCTACAGCCTCCTGCCACATCCCAGCAACAGCAGCAGCCACCGTCCATTCACCGCCAGCAGCATCACTTGGACGGAAAGCTGCCGCAGCTGCATTTCCCAGGACTCTTTGCCGGTCCACCGCCACTGAAGCCGCCTTTCGCAGCACTGCCGGGTCCTCCGGTCACGGACGCTCTTCCGCCGCCCGTGTGGCAACCGGCTGCTACTTTGCCACCTCCACCTCCTGGGCTGATGCATGTGCTGATGTCTGCTGAAAAATGTCAGGTAAGTACATAAATAGTAAAAGGTCTTCTATTAACTTTTAAGTCATCCTGGATCCTGGATGCCATCATCTTGGTTCTCTTTCTAAAGAAGAAAAGTCTTGACTTGGCGACTTTGCAAAGCAATTTTCATGTTAGGAACGTTATTATTTTAGCTATTTATTTTTTAGCTAAATATGTAAATTATGCAGAGCAGTGGCCAACGAGCTTTAACGCCAGTTATAACCAGGAATTCGCAGTCTATTATAATAGTGGACATATCTAAACGACTAAACGGCCAATATTATAAACGCTGGTTAAGTTAACTGGCAGATTTCTGTGGTCGTTTCTGGAGAAGATATAGACTATAGGTCGAAATTATTGCAATTTAATTACTCTTGGCATAAAAGGGATTACAAAAATTTTAATAAAAGTTATTCGAGGTCAATATTAGCTTCAAAATCGGGCACAGAAATCTGCCAGTTAACTTAACCAGCGTTTATAATATTAGCCGTAAACGACTAAACAACGATTTTGGTTTTCATCACGCTGTTACCTGTTCGTATGCGTGTTCATTTACTTCATATAAGTTCGTTTTCGTTCGTTTTTGTCTACTATATTCCCTATATAAGTATTCATTCTTCGCGCATGGAGGAAAAATTTAAAATAGTTAAGGTTTTCTTTAAACAGTTCACGATAAGCAGATCACAGGCGACCAATGGAGGGATTCCAAAAGATTAAAACAAAATTGTATAAGTGTTCGTAACGTGCAGTATACCCAGTACCTGTACCACTAGTACCTACCATCTCTTAACCTCGCTCTTAACATAAAAAATTGACACAAAACATCTTAGAGATTCTGTGTTGCTAGTCGTTTCGATGAACTTTATTCTGTGCCATATTGTAATAATAATAATTTCTGGATTAGATTAATAAAGTTATTAACAGCACAACTCCATTTCTTTGAAGGAATTGGTATGGGGAACGAAGTTACCGCAACTCGATTCTGCGTCGTCCAGTGACACGAGCTCAGGAATAAGCATGTCCAGTCAAGGATTACCTGTGGCTCAGCTAAGTCCAACATTGCCTGGAATTACCCTTTCTCCTTCATGGGAAATGCTACAGGTAAGTTCATCATGAAATAAGCTTCCCTTGCATTAGCCCTCTTAAAACTCGAACTTGATTTTAAATTCACACGTTGAGAGAATTGTTGGGAATATGTTTATTTCCTGGAGGGTTTCCCTGGAATTTAAGGGGAACCGAATCGTAGGCGTTTCCGGAGAGGGAGGGTTTGGCTTCTATCGAGCCAACTGCGACCACCAGCAGATAAGTCAGGGCGAATGCCAACAAGTCAGTCGATATTTCGCCACTCCCATTATTCTCGCGACCTATTCTAGGAATTTTAATGACTGATGATGATGGAAATTTTTTATTTAATTTTCGTTTTTGTTTATAAAAAAATATTTTTCAATAATTTTTGAAAATTACCATCTTACATATTGCACATTTCTATGTCGGGTTTTTTGGCCGAGGTCTGGTTAGTTTTTTTTTTCCTTTTGCTTTAGCTTATTGCTCAAATTGTTGTTTTCTTCAATCTATTGTTTTTTTTTTTACTTTTTGTTCGTTTACCTACATATGTTACCGCAGAAAATTTGAATGTACCTATGTATGCACCTATATGCCCATACTAATATTAACTTAAGTCCTATTCCAAAAATAAATGTAGATAGGTACCTATATGCACTTTCTTTTAAATTTAGGAAACAACAGCCAGGCTGCTCTTTATGGCAGTTCGTTGGGTTCGCTGCTTGGCGCCGTTCCAAACTTTAAGCAAGCACGATCAACTCCTGCTCCTGCAGGAGTCCTGGAAGGAGCTATTTCTGCTGCACCTTGCCCAATGGTCGGTTCCGTGGGACCTTTCAGCCCTGCTGGGCTGTCCTCAGGCTAGGGAACGACTACCTGCTGATATACACACCGCTACTGAGATAAAAACAATACAGGTGAGTCGAACTGACTAAGTATACCTATAGGTATTTCGTTAAATTTTTGTACTTTGATGCCACTTCATGGCAATATTTTCAAGTAGGTATAGATATTTTCTCTTAAATTTTCAGGAAATTATGTGTCGATTTCGTCAAATATCGCCTGATGGAAGCGAGTGTGGCTGTATGAAGGCTATCATATTATTCACGCCAGGTAAGTTATCATTAAATTATTTTAGAATAATGTGTCCAGCAGGTCTTAATGAAATTATCATTAATGAAATTAATTATTGTTATCTGTGTGCTATTGGATCTTACCTGCCCTTTTAATTTCGTTTCGCTACGACTGTTGAATAAATCGTTTTCGTTGATGTACCGCGGCATCGAACGCGTTCATATTAGCACTCGAATACCGAACGAAATAACACATTAGGTATAAGATGATAATGACACCAACACCTTCGAAAAGCAAACGAAATAGCATGATCGCACTTCATTGGAGGTCATGTTTTAACTTACTATACTGAAGTTTCAGAATAGTAGGCACTAAGTTCTTAGAAATATTACGGACTTAAAGTAAACACATTGTTGCCAGCTTTTAATTCTTGGTGTTTTATCATTTTGTATTTTTATCATTCACATGCAGGTAAATGGTTGTAGGATAAAAAATACTGTGTTTTATTTGTTGAGTAATTTTTCTGCTATAATAATTTCACAACATCGATATTTAATAGCAAAAGATGTAGAATTTCAATGAGGTTCGGTCCCTTAAAATATAATATATGGCAACATTACAGCAGTGTCAACAAGTACAAAGGATAAGCAGGTCCAACTTGCAGTAAGGTAAAGTAAGATGGATATATATCGAGCATGCTGCCAGTCCGTCCAAGGCAGCTCCGTATTCAGTGGCGTATCGTTCATGCTATTTTCGTGAGGGGCTGCAATATAACATTTATCGCTCCTTTAAATCCTTAATATTTTATTTTTATGTTTATATTTGCTGAATTATTGAAGCATCACAAAAATTAAAAAACGCATGAAAATGAATGAAAAAGAATTCGCGGCAGTGGAATAACCTGAACAAAAAGAAAAGTTGTTTGTTTTGGGCTGTTATTGGATGTCGATCGGGACTTGTATATTTTTCTCTTTCTGTTTTCTGGTTGTCAGAAAAGAAAAATTAATATTACCGGGGGAAGAAGATTCTCGACTCTCGGGAACAACAAAATTTTGAATATTTCATATTGTTCATAGACAATCTGTGAAGTAATTAAGAAATACAAGCTAGAAAAAATCAATATCTTACTAATTTGTTAATAATTAGTTATTAGTTAATTATTTGGTAAAATAATAATACAATAATGATTCCTGTTTTGGGAATGAACTGAGTTCCAGGATACAGAAAAAGTTTAACTATAAGAAATTTACGGAATTACCATCCCGGAAAAACCCATACCCGGTCGACAATAAAGTGCATAATTAGTGGGGATAGCTTGGTTGCTTTAAGGGTCGCTCATCAGATTTCCTGTCTGAATCTTATTTCTCAGTTCTCACTGTGGTGTAAACGGGAAAGAAGCAAGCTTCTTTGAGTGCCGAAGTGAAATACTGTTTAAATTTAAAGTTGTGAGCAATATGGAAGGCGAGAGCAGCCAAAGTAAACGTCGTCGTACGAATTTATCTACAGGAGAAAAAACTATTATATACAACGTGTATTGTGGACTCCGTGAAAGGAATCAAAGTATGTTGGTAAACGATGTAGTTGCTTTGTGTAGTGATTTAACCAAAGTGTCAACTAGGAGTGTACACCGAATCTTGAAAACTTTCAAAGAGTCCAAAGGCGGAACAGAAAAGGTAGCTGAAAATATTGAAACAAGGGGGAGAAAACGCATTGACATTGATGATGACATAAAATACGCCGTTCGGAGAAAATTTCATTCGTTCTTTTTCCGAAATGAAATTCCAACATTAAAAGCAATCGCTGCCGAAATCAATTCGGATGACGCAATGCCGAAAATATCGCGACGTGTCTTATTGCGGACATTAAGACAAATGAACATAAGGCATATGAAAAGGCAGAGAAAAAGTCTTCTTATAGAAAGAGAAGAAATAATTTTGTGGCGGAGAAATTATTTACAAAAAATTCGAGAGTATCGTCGTGAAGGGAAGAAAATATATTTCTTAGACGAAACTTGGCTGAATCAAGGTCATACTGTTTCGAAAATTTGGCAAGATTTGGAAATAACAAGCCGTCGACAAGCTTTTTTTGAAGGTTTTTCCACAGGACTAAAAGCGCCAGCGGGCAAGGGGCGGAGGCTCATAATAACTCACATAGGTAGTGATTCGGGTTTTTTGGAAAACGGATTGCTACTTTTCGAATCGAAGAAAACTAGTGACTACCATGAGGAAATGGATGCGGAAAAATTCGAAAGCTGGTTTTTAAAAATTTTACCAAGCCTTGAGCCAAATTCGGTCGTGGTAATGGACAATGCTTCCTACCATAGTCGACGATTGGAGCCATCGCCAACAACTGCATGGCGAAAAGGTGACATCATTAACTGGCTGGCTCAAAGAAATATACCATTTGATGACAACATGTTAAAAGTGCAACTATTAAACATCGCAAGGGCACAAATACCTCATTTTAAGAGATATGCTGTCGACGAATTGGCTCGCGAGTGCAACATCATTGTACACCGCCTCCCTCCTTACCACTGTGAACTGAATCCTATAGAACTTATTTGGGCTCAAATAAAAAACCAAGTGGCGAAACAAAACGTGACCTTCAAGATGGATGAAGTGAAACGCCTGCTAGCTATTGCAATAGGAGATGTGACGGCTGAAACATGGAGAAACTGCATCCGACATACTACAAAAGAAGAAGACAGAATGTGGGATCTAGACACAATAGTTGATGTTTCGGTTGAGCCATTAATTATCAACTTGAACGATAACGGTGATCGGGATAGTTGTCCATCATCCGACGATTTTTCTTCTGACGATGACTAAGGTACTATTTTTTTCCTATTTTCTTTGCTATTTTTATTTTTGCTATATGCTATATTATTTACTATATGCTATATTATTTGGAAGTTTACAATTATATTTCTCAATAAATTCATTATTGTCTGAACCTATTTTGATATTTTGCGTCCGCCACTGAATGCTCCAACTGAGCGCTTATACGTCACGACCACTTCCGAGAACTTAGTGCCTACTATTCTGAAACTTCAGTATACCAGTCTATTTAATCAACTGTACACGCAAGCCAGTCGGCACGGCGACCAGACAGCAGAGCGAGTCTGGAAGGAGACAGCGTGACAGCGTGGAAACACGCTATATCGCATCATTCTTATCGAATGCCTTATCTTAACTAATAATAAGCAAAATTAATCGGACGTGTCCTTGTAACGTGGGGTGTTATTGAATAATAGAACATTTTTAAATTTGTATGATAATTTCCTCATCAAGTCGTAGAAAAAGTAGGTAGCGTCTTCTTCTCTCGAAGAATAATTATTATTCACTTGGACGGCTCCAACACGTTTTCGACCTCATGAATAATAGCCATCGTTTTTTGCTGTTTGAATACCTAATATACCTACTGTTGCCACGACTATTGAATAAAACGTTAATTATCCCGTTGAATTCAATTTATTAATGACATAGGTACATTCTTCACGCCAATATAAAGATAAAAGATACAAATTCGCAACTATTAGTAAATTACATCAGCTAAAATTGTGAAATAATAAACGAGTATGAAAAAATCACAAGTCAGGGCCAATCACAGCCGGACAGGTTCAAAAGATCATAACGTTTGCATATCAAAATATAAAAAAATCGAGTTCGTATAATAGCACTGGAATACCGAACACATAAGATAACACATATTTATGATGATATAACACGAATTAACACCTTCAAACGGCAAATGAAGTAGCACGATCGCACTAGATTGCGGTCTTGTTGTAACTTTCATTTAACTGCCAGTCTATTTTTTTAACAGCGCACGCAAGCGAGCCGGCCGCGCGAGCTGTCAATTAATTTGTTCACCCAGTATAGGTAGTAAAGTAACGCGTGGTATATTTTTAGTTGTTTTATGATTTTCTTTTCTCATAAAGTCGTAGAGAAAATAACGTCTTCTTCTGTTATGGGAGATAGGAGAATGACTATTATTCACTTGGAACGTTTCAACACTCGCCCAAGTCTCCTTCTCGTGTATAATATAGCTACCATTCTTCGCTCATTGAAGAATAATTAGAAGAATTAATGATTTTAAATATTATATTCCTCAATCAACGGACATGCTTGGTTGGATGTTAAAAATGTACATTTATTCTACAGAAACTGCAGGTCTTTGCGACGTCCAGCCTGTGGAGATGCTCCAAGATCAGGCACAATGCATCTTGGGGGACTACGTGAGAACTCGCTACCCCCGACAGCCCACCCGCTTCGGGAGGTTATTGCTTCTGGTGCCTAGTCTTCGAGCCATACGCTCACTCACCGTGGAGCTGCTATTTTTTAAGGAAACCATTGGGGACATCCCCATCAGTCAACTATTAGGGGATATGTATTATATGGAAAAGTGCGTGTCTTCTCCTTAGACTTTTATACAGGGTTAGTGATGTTATATATGCAGGGTTATAGTGATGATGGAATGCAAATTGAATCGAAAATTCAATTCTGGGAGGTGCATGAATCTAAATAGTGTCTAAAATGAATCCGTTTCTGGTATAGGTACTGGACAGCCAAAATCGAACCTCATGTATAAAATCGTATTTTAAGTATGAAAGAGAGAATAACTTTTTTTTCAAAATCAGGCCTCGTTTAGAAAATATTTTCAAAAATGTAAAATAAAGGCTTTTAAAAAATATACATTTTTTAGTAACTGATGGACAGTCAAAATCGAACCCCATCATGTATTAAATCGTATTTGGAGCATAAAAGGGAGAGTAACTTTTTTCAAGATCAGGCCTCGTTTACGAAATATTTCCAGAATTGTTGTTCAGTTACTGACAAAATTAATAAGTAGGTAGGTAGGGTGAAGTGGGGTAAGTGTAATATACCGGGGGAAGTGTAACAGTCGGCCATTTTTTTTAAAGTAAGGTTAAAAATGGAGGTTTTGTATTTTATTTAAAAGGTTTAGAGTAGGTACCTATATATCTTATATATATAAACGGTTTTTTTTTCTTCAATTAACTGGATATTTTTTTACAAGAGTTTTACTAACGTCATGCAGATTTACTTAAATATGGAGTGTGTGACTTGTTCTTATTGATTTTTTGTAATTATTGTGACATAATAAATTTTAAACCCAATGTTGCCATCAGGGGTGTTTTTTCACCAGGAATCCATATTTTGTGTTAAAAAACGGTTACGGAAAACTCCTAACCCTATAAAATGGCTGTTACACTTACCCCTTCTATATTGATAGAGGGGGTAAGTGTAACAATTTGCTCGGGGTAAGTGTAACAGGTTAGTTGGAACCTCAAATAGGTCGGTGAGGAGAATTAACCTTCCCACTTTCATTTGATGCTTTTAATGTTAAATAAAATTGTTCACGTTCAGTCACGTTTCAATCTGGTTCTTATTTACAAAAAAGCTTATAACTTTGTTATTAAAAGTGATATTATCTTGCGGTTTTTTTTGTTTAAAAGGTATTTTTCATGAGTATGTTACACTTGCCAAAGTTCCTTACATACACAATTTGTATGTAAATTATCGTTGAATGTTACACTTGCCCCAAATTGCGGGGTAAGTGTAACACCTTGACATCGACACCATTTTTTTTTTACTGAATAAAGAAATATCAGATTTTTAAAAAGTTAATATTTGTAATGTGTTGGTAAGTCTACAAGGAACCCCCTGTAAAAAAATTGTCTACCTATTGCTGTTTGTTTCTCTGTACTATAAGGCCTTAGAAGAGTCACTATGCTTTTTTTCGGTTACACTTACCCCACTCCACTATACCTTACCTATTTTTATTGTGGCCTTAGTTTTACATTTTTGGAAATATGTCCTAAACGAGGCTTCATCTTGAAAAAAGTTACTCTCTCTTTTATGCTCAAAATACGATTTTATACATGACGTTCGATTTTGAATATCCAGTTACTAAAAAATATATTTTTTAGCAGCCTTATCTCTTACATTTTTGAAGAGGTATCTTGAAAAAAGTTATTCCCTCTTTTATGCTTAAAATACGATTTTATACATGATGTTCGATTTTGGCTGTCCAGTTACCAAACACCCTGTAGACTGTGAATAAGAATAGTTTATCATGCCATAAAAGCAGGGTTTACTTTTGAATAGAGGTACTCCTTATTGCTTTCTGATTCTTTAGAAATATTACCAGATTTTTACACTAACTCACTGCTGTTCCTTTTGTTTCTACTCTGATTCCTTTGTTAGCATCCTTATTTGTTATTATGATTAGTTAAAATTAGGTACTAGAAATGTGTTTTCCCTACTTAAACGAAAATGAATTAATTTTTCAAATACTTATACCTATGGTTTCGTTACCCTCTTTAAAACTATTTTAGCTAAGAAAATTTGTAAATGTATTAAAAATGTACATAATATTAAGTAAATACCTCACGTTTACTCGTACCTACCCATTAATTAAATCTAGTCAAGTTGATAGTCAGCATGCGTTTTTCTGTGATTTTTAATTTTAAGTAAAATACTGTTTATATTCGTTATTACTTTATAATGTGACTGTATATTTGGAAAAATGAACATCTTTGGCACTCTCTAGGGGCAATTACTTACTTACTTTATTATGTGATTAATGTAAATGTTACATAACAACCTCTTGAATGTGTAATATTTGTAAATAAAATATGTGTACCTACTTATAGAAAATAAAGAATTAAAATTACATTCTGACAAAAAAAAAAACTCCTAATACATACTTACAAAAACTCCTTTCGTATACAAGGTGTCCAGGTATGAGTGTAAGAGCTACATCTTAATACAATAATGCTCTAAATCTCTTCACGGTGCCACACGAGGTCATCAAAGTTAGAAATTCTGGGTCACAAATATGCATATTATTGAACTACTGTTTCCTTTTGCAGTTACGGTTAACATTTTCAAAGACTTTTGCAAAGTCTTTTTTCATTTAATTTTCGTAACAGTGCAATTATTAACTTTTTTAACATTTCCTAAATTTTTTTTTTTTAGAAATGTTAAAAAAATTAATAATTGCACTGTTACGAAAATTAAATGAAATAAGACTTTGAAAAAGTCTTTGGAAATGTTAACCGTAACTGCAAAAGGAAATAGAAGTTCAATAATATGCATATTTGTGACCCAGAATTTCTAACTTTTATGACCTCGTGTGGCACCGTGAAGAGGTTTAGAGCATTATTGTATTAAGATTTTTTACTCAAAATAGTCCAAGGAAGGTCGCCACGTGTAACTTTTACACTCATACCTGGACACCTTGTATATGCACATACTTATAATATGCACATACTTAGGTATAGATTTTAATTTTAGCTTTGTATGAAGCCCATCATTTTTACTTTCACCCAAATTGTTTAAAAATCTACATAAAAATGTGAAAATTATTCAAGAAATTCAAGCGAAAAACTTTCAAGAATAAAATTTCGAATACTTAAACTTGTCATTATACTCTCTTGTTAAAAATCAAAAGTAAGGACCTAATAAGTATATGTAGCAAGTGATAAACCTTCACTACCATAACATACATGTACCTAACTAAAGATTGTTGATGGTTAAAGTTTGGAAATTTTTTGTAGTCTTCGTGGTGCATAAAAACTTTAAGAGTGGATACAAAATATTTTTGAAAAAGTAAAATTACGTGCAGTAATTAATTATTTAGGTATTATCTTTACTTACGTAATATCTGAGTAATAATATATATTTTTGAGTATCTGATGTAATATCTCCTTACTTTACTTCTTATATTAACCTCATAAACATATATCCTTTCTGAAATTTGGATATCTTTTGAATATAGGTAGATCTTCTATAATTAATTAATTATTGAAATATTTACATCATTAGTAAATTTTATTAGCAATAGTACAAAAGCAATTATTATTAATTTGAAAAATCCTATTCTATGTTAATGACACAATGTGAAGTTTTCTGTTAGTTCCCAAGAAAGCTTTCACGTTTATCCCTTTCTGCATTATATTTGTGGGAATTTGCACAAAAAAATAAGGTTGCGATGTAAATGGCCTGGAAGATTTGTTCTCATACGTTTTTGGAGAAGCATTTGTAGCTGTTTTGGGTCTATTAATAATTAAAGAACAGTTCTGTTGATTGCAGATGCTTATTTTACTGGAACTGCTCAGAGATGATCTTGTTTTTGCACTACTTGACCGGTGTCTAACATATTTTTCTCTCAGAGACTTTCTTTTAGCTACATCTCTTAACCATTGCGCAAAAACTTCTTCGTTCTCTTGCATTCTCATTTTTTTATATTCTTCCAGCATTTCCAAATGTCTCCGTTGTCTGAGTTTTATTAATTCCGCAGATTTTTCTCTGTTTTCTATTTGTTTTGATGTTAAACCATATTCAGATCTCAGACCAGTATATTTAGGCAAATTTGAGTTTTTTTTCAATTTATTTCCACTGCAACATTTTCTTTGGTAGAGTTTCAATGGCGGGAAGTTGACAGGTTTTTCTTTCAACTCTAGCCTTTTAATGTACATGGGAACGTTGTAGTCTATTTTTTCTATGCAATGAATTTTGCAATCAATTTGCTTGACAGTAGGGCTGCAATAGGGATGGTTTTTGTTCTTATGCTTCTTTTGTTTATTATTGTTATCTTTTTTTGGGGTTACTTCAACTGACTCATCGTCGGTATCATCATCTGACTCATCGTTTTGGTTCATCTCGTTCAACTTTTCAAAAAACTGGTTAGTTGAATGTAATAGCTCTAGTTGCGTTTCAGAGTCCAGTTCTTCAACTTCGTCGAAAATTTCTTCTTCGATAGAATACATTTCTTTGGCCATTTCTTCACAACTCTTGTATTCCAAATATTGAATCTCTTCAGGGATGATTGCTATGTCGTCATCAGCTCGTTCACTTTCTATGCTTGCTACGTCATCGTCTGTTAATTCGGGTTCAAAAGTTACTAATTGATTTTCTTTAAATTTCACTTTGTTGGTTTTACTTTCAGTTATTTGACTATTGTAGAGGTCGTGATTTGCTTGTTTGACTTTTTCAGCTAGATTATAAGGAGAGCTAGCTGGTTTGAGAACTAAAAAATAATATTCTTTGATTCACTATCATGGTATAAAAAATATAATCCAATATTTATCTCACTTATATTTTAATTTACCAAAAAAAAATTAGAAGCAAAAGAAACTAATTAATGTTTATTCTATATTTAGGTATAGTTTTACTAGTTTATAAATCAAAACAAAAAATTTGAACTCACAATATGTTCCAGAATCCTCTTCTTCATCTTTCTCAGTTTCAAATAATTTACTTTCGGTTTCATGTTCCATTTTTATGTGATTAAGCAGAAAATGTAGTCCATAATATTTTTTAATTATTAATTATATGCATTATTATGGCACGAATGTAATATTTTCACTAGGGAAGCACTGCTGGTTTGTGTTGCCGAAACAACAGTTAGTTAGATCAATATTGTTACAGGGCTTTGGACTTATTCTCTACATGTACAGGTGTTCTAATATGCAAAGTGTTATACTTTGATTATCTTTTTATAACTTATTAATTTAAACGTTACATACCTACATAGTATAAAAAAATTCAATTCGTGAGTGAAAAGCTTTCTTCATGACAGCAAAAGGCAAGAAAAGAAAAAGCAAGAAAAGTATTAGTTGCTTTTGTAATTAAATGAATATACATAAAAGTTTAATTTTTAGAGAAAAATTTAGAAAAAAATATGGTAAGAGACCCCCGACCGTCGGACAATACAGTGTGTCCAGTGTAAGTGGCATTACATGGGAATCTCGGAAACGGCAAGAGATACAAGGTCGGTTAAATTACAGAAAAGTTGCACAATTTAATGCTTAATGAGAATATGAATTTTTTCTTTGAATATTTCCAGTCGTTGCTGAAATATTCTGAAAAAACTGAAAAATCAAAATTTCTTATTTTAGCCATATCTTTTTTATTATTGGGAAATAATGAATAATTTTTTGTAGGCTTACATAAGTCGTCAAAAGCTATCCATTTGACATTACAAAAATTTTCAAAGCCGACTAGATCTCAGAGTTTTCATAGCCAACTTTTGTTTTTCTTATAGCCGCCATATTGGTTTTTTATGTCGTTCGGTATAAAATAAATCAAGGAAACCAAAAATTAATATAAAAAAAAATGTTTTCAAAAATTTTATTCTTTTTTCATACCAATTAAATATCATAATTATGAAAAGTAAAAAACCATAAAGCAAATAATATGACTTCATATTAATGTAATTGGGTGAAAAAAAATTTTGTATTTTTTTTTTTCGAAAAAACAATAGGTAGGTAACACAATTTTTGAAATATTTTTTTGAATGTTAATAATTTTTGGTTTCCTTGATTTATTTTATACCGAACGATATAAAAAGCCAATATGGCGGCCATAAGAAAAAACAAAAGTTGGCTATGAAAACTCTGAGATCTAGTCGGCTTTGAAAATTTTTGTAATGTCAAATGGATAGCTTTTGACGACTTATGTAAGGCTACAAAAAATTATTCATTATTTTCCAACAATAAAAAAGATATGGCTAAAATAAGAAATTTTGATTTTTCAGTTTTTTCAGGATATTTCAGCAACGACTGGAAATATTCAAAGAAAAAATTCAGATTCCCATTAAGCATTAAATTGTGCAACTTTTCTGTAATTTAACCGACCCTGTATCTCTTGCCGTTTCCTAGATCCCCATGTAATGCCACTTACACTGGACACACTGTATATTATTGGAATGAAGTTATAGAGGTAGTAAAGTTAGAAATGTTAGAATCACCATCGCGCTGATCTCAATATATTGTCAAAGGAATAAGTAAATATCTATTTTTGGGGGGCGTTCATTATAATTAAAATAGGTATTTTTTTAACTAGACCCCCTCCTCCTTGGTGTGACATTTGGTAAGATGTAGTGGGATCCTCCTTACCCCTCAAAATGTGCCTATATTCTCTGAATAAAAATGTTAATGTGAAATTTTCATTAACCCCCCCCCCCCCTTTCCCAGTTATGGGGATGAAAATAAGATTTTGCCGGTCACTCGTCCTCCATTTTGAACTGACGTAATTAATTATTAATATTAATGGAAGACGCTTAGACAAAGGACGCCCCTTTGGAGGTTTACGGGTGAACTTTCCACTTCTGCTTCTGCCATTGATATAGATAGACTCTCTATATTAGGAGCGGTATCAGATACCACGGTGCCGCCGTTTAAAATTTTTCGCCTTTTAATAGTATCTATTTAATCTATTTTTGATGGTGAATTGTTTAGCTTTTGACTGCTGTAATAGCCGTAACAAACGAAAACAGTCCAGAAAAACGTTTCACAGATAAGATGTACGTGTGAATTGCAGGTATTCCCGTGGACGTACATTGCTTCTGTGCTATAGACGTAGATCAATTTTCAACCATTTTATGTGAATAAATTGTTTTACACATAAGCAGCTTTGTTTTCCGTCCGGAATTTAATTAATTAATGCCGCCAACGGTACGCTAAACAGCAGGGTTACGTAAAAGGTGCATCATATCTCATATTTCAAAGTTTACAAAACTATCTCAATTAAAACGACCTAAATAATAATTATTAAGTATAATACTTACACCTATAATGTCACGCCACTGACGCAGTAACTTTTGGTGGCAGTTTGGTTTATACCGCGTACGGTTATTGCATGAGCTGAGCGAGTAGATTTTTTATTTAATTTTAAGTCGCGTGACTGTAGAGCAAATAGATTGTGAAATGAATAAAAAAAACTCTTAACGGGCTTCTTGTGGGAGGTGTGCGTTAAACAAACTTCAATGATGTCAATGGGTACGTTCACCTGACATCAACTGTTGAATAACAGCGCAAAACGGTTGAGTGTAAGTTGTTTCAGCATGTTGGAAATAGTCTGAACGCATTGCTGACATCGAGAGATATGTGACATGTTTCTGGATACGATTCAAGTTCATAGAAGTAATTATTAGCATTTATTTGTCGCTGATTGTATCAGGAGCATTCTTACTTGCAACTTTTACTTCCCACTTGGCGCATGTCCGCAACATACACGTTGACTGTGCTGAGCGTGAAATATTTACGCTCACAAAAATACTCAACAGTTGAACAACGGTTGTAAGTGAGCGGTATGTCTGAACGCAAGCGCTACCTCAACAACTCAACGGTTGACGTCAGGTGAACGTACCCAATATTTTCAATAATAATTATATTGAAGTTTAACCGGAACAAAAGCCAAGAAGATCAGAAAAACTAAAAATGATTCTTCGGAACTAATCGAGCCGACTGCGTTCAAATAGGCTAAGTAAGTATCGGATGTTTGCGGCGCGCGCGCCTGCTCGTGGATTTTTTTCGCACTTTCGTGCGGCAGTATAACCTTGCTTTGCAATTTTTGACAGCTCGTTTGGATAATGAAACCCTTTTAAAATTATTATTTGGCAGTGAACTTATAGATTTTTAAATTTATTATGACTACAATAATTATTAAAAGTCATTTCCAAGCACCCAGTCTCGACTGCTTTCGTTTTAAATCGTTGAGAAATGGGCGAAATCTCATGATGAGTTTTCACATGAGCGGTGTTAGAGAATACGTTTACATGGAACTTTTCTTCAAGGAACAGCGCTCATTTAGAGAGACTCCTGGTGCACATAGCACTCATAAAAATGAAAAAACCTATTATTGTCCCATTGTTCAGGTGATATATTAATTGTCCATTAAAAAAATATCACCTTTCTTATCAACGCATAATAAGTTCATATTTCATCTCATGTTTTCGGGGTTTTTATTGAGCTTATGTATAATAAGTCGAAGAGTTTTAAACATATTTTGCAGCTGTAAAGCAAGAAAATGTTACCCTTCGTCTGAAATACAGCTCGAAAAAATTATAGCAGTAGTTATTGTTTTATTAGTATTACTTATATGCCTTAAATTATTAACTAAAATTTTTAACTTTAATTTACTATTTAAAAAAAGATTCAGGAGTAATAAATAGGTATGTAATCTCAAGCATTTAAGGTACTCGTGTACAACAAACACTTCCCGATTTTTGTATACTCGGAACGACCTCATGTTTGCAATAACAAATACATTAAAATGAACAGCGGGCACGCAGGACTTGCCGCATGAAAGTGTCAAATTTGCCTACTTGGTGGCGCCACAATAGTTACTTGTTTAGCCTATGGTAACAATCATTTTCATTGATTCGCTCTGTTTTGAATAAAAGAACGCTACAGAGTGAATCGATGTAATAACCGAGCGCAGCCCGAGTACGTCTATTGTTTACTTTTCTAATTTTGACAAATCCAACCTTCACTTGTCAGGTGTCAAATGTCAAGTTTAGAAGTTTACGTTTTCAAGCTTATTATATAACCTTGAAATCACACGTCGAATTCGAATTTTATCATTTTTATTTTTATCTTTATCTTCATCCTCTTAAAAATAATAACACAATTTTTAACCAGATCAAATTAATAAGTAGTAAGTTATTTCATTTTATCGGCTTGTTGTAGTGGTAGTGATACCTAAACTATAATGTTATAGATAACCCATAATCAGCTTGCCTACGAAACACTTTATGATAAAATATTGCACACTTTCCATCTGCACATTCATCAACATCATTAAAATATTTGAGACCACCGGCGGGCGATAATACCTTTTTAATATGCCTACCCTTCAATTTTATTTGCTGGTTTTTGTGAATATTTTGTGGCTTCATGTATTGGCAGAAGAAGAAGGCTGTTATACGTATGCCGGCGGAAGCGTCTATCCCACGACGACGCCAGTTAAGGGCCAACACAATTTACAATACACCAAGGCAGTCAGTAAGTATGAGAGCCCTCATCCCCCTTTTTAGTTGTGTAGTGTGTAGGTAACTAACTACCAACATTAGGGCTCCAGGAAATTTTTTTCTTGGATATAAATGAACATTATTTATTGTACTACACTAAAATCTGCCAGGTTTTACAGCGTCCCAGAATAAAGGTGACAAACTTTTAAGGTAGAATATTTTATTCACTCTAAGACAAAAAATGTTAACGAACCTGCACTCTGTTTTTTTAATAATTATTAGTCTAATATAACAGCGATAATTACGTGTGTGTAATTTGAACCAGGGACAATCGATAGATAGGAACCCTACATTCGGACCCCCTAATTTTTACGTCACTGGATAAATTTTGGTTTTGACATTTTTTTCCAAAAGCGAGACATTCCTGGTATAAAAAAGGCATAAGGCTTGGTAGGTAAATTCTCAACAGTTTTTGAGACATGCACAATTGAATAGGTGAAAGTTCAGTAATATTTACATAATAAAAAAAAAAAAATTGAGCTCATAGTGCTAGGATTTTTCGTGGCAAAATCTGGAGAAGAAGAAGCCTCACCTCAAATCTGTAAATTACAAGACACAAAATTTCATGAAAAAATATTCAGATGTTTTTTCTATCTTAGAAGTTGTCCCCTTTCTTCTAGGACACCTGTATGCGCACCTCTTGAAAAATCATGTCTATATACCCTTCTGGCAGGAAACCCATTTGCTCTCTTGCTACTCTTTTTGCCAGAAAAAGAAATACCAAACACTTTACGGGTTGTTTTGTCTTTTTTGGACTATGTATTTTGCAAAAATGAAGTATGTGCAAGTGCAACATAGAGGGTAAAATAATAGATATTCAGGGTGTTAGTTAAACATCAGGCAAAAATTCAAGGGGTTGTTATAATAATTCTGCGGTTCTATTCTGATGACTATTTTCTTCTAAGATTATGTGCTTTGATGATTTTTGAAAATCCGCTTTATTTGAAGACAAAATTTTCATATTCAAAATATTCATAATGTACTCTTTTTATTATCAATCATAATTTCGTTCCTATTTTTATTTTATATTAGAGCAGGATTTTTGAACTTTTTTTTTTAAACTTCCTTCGTATGTTTCAGTATCAAAACCTGCTCCATATTGGGAGAGCACAGCTGTCGTAAATGGTGAATTTGTTCAATTAAAATCCACTGATTTCCTAGGAAAGTACCTTGTATTTTTCTTTTACCCTCTTGATTTGTAAGTATTTTCAAGTAAATAAGAAAGACCAACCTTTTATCAACATATTTTTCAGCACTTTTGTTTGCCCGACTGAAATACTGGCCTTTAGTGATAGAATTGACGAATTTAAAAAAATTGACACTGAAGTTGTAGCTTGTTCAGTGGATTCTCATTTTACCCACTTCGCCTGGATTAACACACCCAGAAAAGAAGGTGGCTTGGGAAAAATTAATATTCCCTTGGTGTCGGACATAAATCACAGCATCTCAAAAGATTATGGAGTGTTCCTGGAAGAATTGGGCCATACACTGAGGTAACAAATTGACAATGCACCAACTTGGTAATTTCAAAGAATAATCCAATATTTAAACTATTATTATTACTTTAATTATTATATAATTTTATGACCATCTTCATACAATTATGTTACAGAGGTTTATTTATAATCGATCCTAAAGGAATTGTGAGACAAATCACTATGAATGACCTTCCCGTTGGTAGAAGTGTTGATGAAACTCTTAGACTTGTTCAAGCATTCAAATATACAGACACACATGGAGAAGTATGTCCCGCTGGTTGGAAACCTGGTCAAGATACTGTATGTAGATTTTTTTGCTAAATTTTTGATTGCTCAATAATATTTTGCAATACTTTTTCAGATAATTCCAAATCCGATTGAGAAGAAGAAATATTTTGAAAATCACTAACTGATTTTTATACAATACCTGTGTCCATCACATTGTAACATCACAAATGACTTTTTTTGTAAGACTTTAATAAAACAAATAATAATACATAAAGTTCTTGTTTTTGTGAAATAAATATTAGAGAAATTGTAACATTACCTATTCTAAGTCATATTAAAAATAGAAACTGTCTATTAATATTACACATTTCTTCACGATTTCTCCTTTTTCTTATCTTTTGGACTTGATAACGTGATAAGAGGAATTCTATTAACTTTGGGCACTATTCTATTTAGAAGTGGTTTGCTTGGAGCTACATCATCATTCATTTCAGATCTGTCTTCTGTTTCAATATCTTGCTTCTGTTCAATATCATTTATTAAGTTTTCCTTTTCTCCTTTCTTAATATTATTTCCAGCAATATCTTCATTCCCAGTCAACAAGGTTTCATGTAAATGTAAAGTGACACCTGAATGCGCATGCTTATTGACGGCTTTCTCCTCATCTCTCGTTTCAGTTGCTTTGATGTCTTGTTGACTGTCTTCCAGTTGTAAAGAGAATTCTTCAGTTACATCATCATCGTGCTGTAATCGATTGTCGAGACTTGTGTCAACAGACGTACTGGCACTGGCAGTTCTTTCACATTTCCATGCATCCATCGCTACTTCATCATCTTGTATCAACACGCAGTCTAATTCTGCATTGTCAGACTTGTCAAATAATTGTGTTCTTATATTTTTTGATTTTCGTTTCACTTTCACACTGCTGTCTTTCGGACTGAAAAATTTTAGTAGAGAATTTTTAGGAATAGGCTTGCTGGGATTAATTTTTTTATTAACTACTTTATTGTCACTTTTTATACTGGCAGCTTTTATAGGTTTGACTTCATTCGACTTCAATGCATCTTGCAGTGGACAAAGTGGGGTTACCACCACTTTACATTCCTTGATCGTAGATTGCTCTTTATTAGGAACACTTTCACTTTTTGGTTTTCTTCTTACTTCAATTGGTTTTGCTTCAGAGCTGGAGTGTTTGGTTTTATCTGCTTCCTTATCGCTCTTATTTACAGGTGTAGGAATAATTCTTTTAACAGGCTTCATCTCTTGTGGGATATTTATGCTGCTGTCGCATACCTTGTCACTTTTCTGCTCATTGGTGGACGTGTTATCACATTTACTAGTACTAATGGTTATTGGCACTATTCGTTTCGGAATCAATTTATTAATATTTCCATCTTTTTTCTTGCTTGGATCTTCTGGAGCTGTAACAATTATTGCTTAGTTAGTTTATCAATTAAATTGAATGAATTTATTTTGGGTTACTAAAGTGTTTGTGATAAGGACAATTTCTTTAATAAAACTAATCTCACCTTGAGTTGACATCCTTTTTTGATTACTCTCATCAAGTTTGGCCTTTTTTGCAGACTTTCGGGTCCATTCTTCTAAGAAACTAGCCCTTTTTGCCTTGGCGTCATCCTTCTTGCGTGGAGTATCAACATTCATTGCCACCTCCTTAACAGCTTCTTTTTCTTTTTTTGGAATTTCTACCTCTTCACAGCCACTTATATCCAGTACGCTTTCTTGTTCACTTTCTTCTTTCGAATAAGGAGTTCCTATTTCGTCTGCATCGAAAGTAATCAACGAACAAAATCCGTCGGTCGATGATGCTATAAGAAGTCGGCCGTCTGGGGACCAGCTTAGATCTGTCAATCTGGTGTAGTGGACATCTCTGAATCGCGCAAAAGGAGCCAGTTGTTGAGTGTCATATAATATGATATCACGATCGGTTCCAACAGCTATCACCATTCTGTAGGGCAGAGATACTGCAGCGTCTGGTCCGTCTTCCTTCAGCTCAAATAGCAGAGGGCAACAGCGAACCACTGTGCTAGATTGATTTGGGCAGGGCAATATTGCAACAGGCCTGAAAGTTCAATTAAATGATATAAGATGACTTATGTAAGTAGTTTAAGATAGCTTGAATAATTTTGAGTGTAAAAATAATTGTGTTCCAAGCTAGATCATCAAAGAACTTGGAAACTAAGAAGTTTTACAAGGAAGAATAAGCCTACTTAAAATATGTAAGAAAGAAGCAAAAGTCGTGCAGAAAATTATTGTTGAACCATGTTGTGGATTTCAATAGTTTAATCCCCACACACAGGTTAACGTTATTTTTTTTTTTTGAGAATATGGGTACTTACTGTGTCCACATATCGACAGCAAACAAATATGTAACATTCAATGAATTTTTTGACTCGTCCAGTTCGATTTTTCCAGACGGCGCCACCAACAGACTCCCATCCGGGGTGAAGGTGAGTCTTCTAAAGAACGATTTGAACGTGTCGTCATGAAAATATTTCGTTTCTTTTTTGTGCATTTGATGTCCCTCCGGCACGGGAAGAAATCCTTTCGATATGCGACATTTAACTTGTTTTCCTGTTACGTCAAATACACGACACACTCGATCGGTACTTATTGTCGCCACGTACTGATTTTTTGGATCCCATGTTACACCCTGTGATTGAATGAACAAATTAAATGATCAGAGAAATATTTTTTGTTCTTAAATTGTATTTTAGCTCACCTGAACAAATCCTTTGTGATCGGTCAGGATTTGCTCGGTTTTTCCTTTTTGTAAATCCCATAAGATGGCAGTATTGTCAATAGATCCGGTGAATAGTTTTAGACTGTCGGGAGACCAGCATAAATCGTATATGTCTTCTTTGTGGCCGCGCAGCACCTATAAATATAAAAATGTTTGTAGAATTTTCTTGAAAATATTGTTTATAAAAATTTTTTTAGAGAGTAATTATCATTAGGTAGATATTTAACAGTTATAATGAAAATAAAAATCTAAAAATAATTTACTTTGTAAGAAATCCATGACTCTGAACCAATACTGTCCTCGTCTAATAAAGGGATATTGTCGGATTTCTGTTGCCATATAATGATATTTGCATCATCATCAGCAGTTGCAAGGTAGGAACCATTCGGTGACCATCGAACCACATTAACAGTCCTCTGATGCCGCGTTAAATCTGATACCAGCTCTTGTTTTACTGCTCCATTTTCACTTATTGTCATTTGCCATATCTATAAAAATTGCATATTCAAATTAGATTTATATTATTATTACATGACACTACACTAATAAAAAATTGAGTTTTTTTGCTGTGAATCAACTACCTTTAATTTTTTTAATTTTTAAAGACTTCCAAATTACTATTTTCACTGATTGAATCTGTTCATATACTGAGTGATAAGTATAACACTAATCTCTGAAAAATGGACAAGGTGTTTTACATTTTCAAAGACTAATCAGCATTCATATCCATACAACACCACATTACATTTCTTACTTATGGCCATCATACTAGGTTTAGGTAGGTTTCTGTTTTTTATACTTTTTGTTCTTAATTTGTTTGCAACTTTAAAAAAATTCAATCTTAATAAAAATGAACTTTTTTGTTGCAGGACATCACCAGCTTATAGAAGACTTTTTTTTAAGAAATACAAGTTTCCATAAACATGAGCCCATAAACGCTTGGAATAAAAGATACAGAGTGTGGAAAAAAATTCCATTTCCACTGTATAACTTGGGCATTTTTCAAGATTTTAATTTAAAACCAAACCAAGAAGGTATTATAATTTAGAGCAGGCAAAACATGTGGAAAAGATCATCACTGGCGTAGATACCTACAGGGTACATGTCCCCTCTTTCGCCCAACAACTTCTACGCCTATGGACTTGCAAGACCCAACTTATCAGCATTGGATTCCCTGGAGTTTTCTTGCAATAAAAGGTCAATATTCCAAATTCCCCATTGTTTTTAAGTAAACTGAATCTAAACTACCTCATACCACCTTACCACCACAATGTTATTTCAATTATTCCATTGTTCATTGTTATTTCCTTATTTCTGGGTATAAAATAATAATTAATATAATAAATGATATAATAAAATAAATATGATTTTGTATAGCTAAATAACTAGGGGTTCAATAAAACTGGGGGATTCAACGCTGATAAGTGCTAAGTAAAGTCTTATAAGTCCATGGGCGTAGAAGTTGTTGAGCGAGAGAAAGGTCATTTACACCACTGGTAAATTTTACTCCACATGTTTACCTTCATTTTGTGTGCTTTAAATTATAATAAAGAACCTCTTATTTAGTTTGAAATTAAAATATTGAGTTTTTAAAATATTGAAAGCCCAAGTTAAGAGGTCAAAGCAGAAAAAAAAATTTCAACACTCTGTAGCTTTTTTTCTAAGCTTTTCCGGACATATATTTACGGGAACTTTTATTCCTTAAAGAAGGTCTTCTATGAACTGATGAAGTCCTGCTACAAAAAAATGAAACACCCTGAAGACAATCGACATTTATTTTTCCAGAAAACTATAATTTGTGTATTGTTGGTCACGTAATAGGTATAGAGTTAGGCACCAGTGATTCAAATGTACGCAACACTTTTTACACTGTAGTGTCTTTCAGGCTGTAATAATTATTATGAGCTAGAAATTTAACCTTAAATTGAAATATTTTCAACGTCTGTGAGTGTACAAGCAGTAGCAACCGAACTATCCTCGTTTGCAAGCTACACTGACATTTTTACAAGTTCTGTCTTTGTTTCTCTCACTATTTTTGTCATTATCGGATGTCCAAGCCTCACCAAACATTTGTTCATGTTATGTAAGGATCTGCACGTTAGCAAGGAAAGAGTGAGCTGTACATTTACGTTTGTTGTAGTGAATTCACGCCATACATCGATTTTTTTACAATTACTTCTAAAACAATACCATAGTAGTTGTTACTACAATGGCAATTTCATGCTACTTGTGTATCAATAATTTTTATCACTACCTACTCTATGCCTAAACCTGGTTTGATGATATCCTATCGTCTGTAAAAACGATGAAACATGTCACGATATGAATGCAAAAATTTTGTACAATTTTTGACGCAAAATGTTATTTTATTCAACACAGCAGTTTATGATATGAATAGGTTGTGGCTGTGGTTACTGGTTCTGGTTCTACCAAGACCAGTGGGGTAAAGGCTTGAAGGTTGACACCATAAAGTAAACTTTTAGCCTTCAAACTTGTTAAACTGATTGCCAAAGTAATTCTTGCTAAATAATTAACTTACTCCTTACTTCAATATAATCATAATAATTACAAATACGTACTAAAACGTGACAATCTCCTCCTCCTGAAGCCAATCTGTAGAAATTATTGATAACAGGAAAAATATCAACACTCAGCACTGGTTCTCTGTTATGCCAGGATATTTCAGGTATTGTACACTTCATTGTAAAGAACTATTTGAAAAAGTTAACTTAATACTATCAATACTTTAACGAGAAAATAACTATAGTAAATTTTCAATTATACACTGCACACTGCAACAAAAACAAAACTATTCGATAATCGAACAACCAAGAAAACTAATAATTGAATTGAATTAACTTAAAAAAACAATCAAACTAAAACACAATGAGTTCTTGGCGCCAATTCGTTGACTGACTGATGAATGAACTGATTTTTTTTAATAAGATGAGTTATTTGACACTACGAGTAGTTATCGTAACTGTCAATGTCAACTGTATCCTTATGATGCAAAAAATAAGCAAGATAAATGTCAGCTCATCGCGCAGCCTATGACGTCATGCTTGTGTAGTTACATACGACACCACAGGTAATCGTTAATTAGTACCCCGTTAATTAGAATTAGAGATATTGATTATTAACTTTCCATCATAATTCGGTAATAAAAAGCCAGCAGAATATACAGCTGATATTGCATATAATTTTCGTTACAATTTAAACATGACTGGTATGTTTCGTCCCTATAATTTCTTGCGATAAAAAGTGATCGTACGATAAGTTTAAAAAGATAAACGACTAAAAGTAAAACAAAAGTTTAAAATTATTATCAAGATTGCACAAACGTGACACAAGAGAAGTTGTTTTCTCCGACAATTCAAGGACACTTCAAAAAGTAACAAAAATGTATCGTTGACGGGTGTAGGGCAGCGTACCTGTTTGGCTCGTTGTATTTTTTCATATTATTCTTGTTATTTGCTCTATAGGCAGTATGGGACCTTGAAAAAAAGTGATGCTTGGCGGATGCACTAGAGAGCTTGTATTTAGAGAGCTTGTATTACCGACACTGCGACACATTGTTAGTGTCGGTATTACAGGTATTCTTTGTGCATACACCCTATTCAACGTGCGACCTTGAAAATTGCGCCCGTTGGGTAATTCTGTTGTCATAACTATGGTGTCAGAGTTAAAATTTGTTCCTTAGAGGACAAGCTACTTACTACTGTGAACGTCGCACGTTTCCCATTCGGTATAAGATTTGCAATCCAATCCAATCACATTAAATACTTTAAACTATAATACAGGAAACTCAAACTGAAATACCTACATTCATTTTTTGGTCGACGACTAGGGAACCTGTATTACCGACACTAACCTTAGTTGGAGTTAGTGTCGGTAATACAGGTACCCTATCAATTGAGACAGCGACATCTATTGGTTTGTGGTGGACCAAGCACTAAAATAAATTACGTTAATTGTGGTTTCTTTGACATCAATTTACACAATTCCGCTGAAGTAATTTTGACAGTAGTTTCATTTTATTAATAATTAGAGTGGAGTGAAGGAAATGGTCATTATTTACATCCGCGTGTCCTACAGTTCCACTATGGCACTTAAATAGGGGTGGAGGACATCAAATACACTAGATAATAATACGTACAGCTTCCACTGAAAATGTCACCGGAAGTTACTATCGTCCAAGCGGCTGGTTGTCTAACTAGCGTTGATTAAAATGTCAATTTAATTGAACGAAACGTCACTCTGTCGTTTGCTTGTCATTTACAAAATAAATCTCAATTTAATATGCAGTTTTATTTACATTCTAATGCCTAAATCTGAATATTTATGTAATCAGATGTAGAAATAATTAATTATTGACGTGTGTTCATTACTAAATATTTACACGAAAGTGATAATTATTATTAGCGGAAACCAAGAACTCTAGATAATATTATTATGTCAGTGAACTTTGTATTATAATTATATCCGTGACTTCTAAAACCATTTCAGAGGTCTGTGTGTAGTTAGCGACCGAGGCAACAGATGGCGCTCCTTTTCATACTTCACTAGGGAACCTGCTTTGCCGACACTGACGCTTACTAGGGTAGCGCATTCACTTCACTCTTGTCGTTGGTTGACGTTTACTTAACACAAGTGCTTATGTTTGAACAGCTGGATGACGGATGTCATATTTTTGGCTCATTTGGTCACAGGCGTAGGTATCAAGTGGAAAAAAGCTAATGTATTTGAGGACATGACATACCTATAATAGTAACACCAGGAAGGTATTAATTTGCTTTGCAAATTGAAGATAAGCGAAAAAATGGCACCAAAAGTCGGTCTTCCTGAGTACGGGCCTATTTAGAACAGCGAATATCACATAATAAACATGCAAGGCCAGAGCGTGTCGAGTGGAAGGAGTCGATAACAAGCAGCCAAAAACCCATTAAACAACACCAGGACCCGAAGTTACAAGACCTGAGATCTGATCAGATACACCTCAGTTTCACTGACGAAAAGCGAAGCGGGAAAGAGAAATGTTCCTCCAAACATATGTTTCTACTTGTTCCTCCGAAATTGCGTTTTTTGTAATGTCAGTTTACTGCACGGAATTTTGGCCTTGTGGTATAGTAGTTTTTTTTTTGGTCAGTTTTTTCACAATCTTCACAGCCTAGAAGAGGGAGTTTTCAAGGACCTCAATAACTAGTGATGGGCAAACCTGTTTATTTTACTGAACAGGAGCAACCTGTTCCCACTCCGGCTAAAGAACAGTGTAAAAGAACAGCTCTTTTACGGAACAGTTCATTAAATCTACTTTACGTTTAAACTCTCAAAACTGTTCCCGCTGCGGCAAGTTCAGCGCTCGGGCCGCATTTATTTTGCCTGCCGCCGCCTCGTCTTGTTCCTGCTGCGGAGCTGTGACTGGGAATACTCTGGTTCTATAGGTTCTAGCTCCTGCCTGAGTCTGGTTCTTTGCTTTGTCCATTGTCTATAATACAAATCTATCTTTTATATGCTCCTATATATATGTATATGTATATGGACATTTATATGCTGTTCTGTTTTAATTTCCTGATAAACTGTCCGTGATCGTTCAATAAAAATATTCTGATCGTTCAATAAAAATATTCACTAAAAACTAAAATATAATCTCCCTAGATATGTCACCTCCCTAGATATCATCAACATGCTGGGTGCTCATTCAACCCTAGTTTTAACATTTTATTACAGAAAAATAAAAATAATTTATCAATCTTCACATATTCATTCATTTAAAGAGCTTACATCCTGCGTCTCGTCAAAGCCATCCAGTCAGTCTGGTCTGGTCACTCATTCTCATTTCTCATCTCACGTCTAATAATTTTCTTCTTATTTCAATGTTCAATGCAAGAACCTGTATCTATCGCAGTTGCACTAAGCAGTGCAGTAGTGAACAGTGTGCGTGCGGCGAGGCGATTTGCTGTACAAAAATTGAGCGAGAAGCGAGAGCGACTCATCCAGTCATTCATCATCATCAGTGATCTTCGTCCGCTCCGCTTTCGTGATTCGTGAACTGAACTGTTCCGAAAAAGAACCGGTAGTTTCTCACTCACGGAACAGTTCAGAGCTGTGACTAAGAAAGAACAGTTCTAAAAGAACAGGTTTTAAAAGAACAACACATCACTATCAATAACTACCAAGAATTCTCGCAAGTCTTAGCCTGACACAGATAGAGTATAGGACCCATCTTGATATAAGAGTAAGCAAATATTTTCTTTTCTCTCTCTCCTAAGGCTAGCCGATAGACAAGTAACAGGCTATCAGTTATCACTCTTTTGAAATGAGTTGACTGAGGTAGATGTACAGGTTGAATAGCGACCATTTAATTACTTCTCATGGATGAGAATATCATTTAAACAATGGGTGGGTCTGGATAGGATAAAGTAGACAGTGGTTGGCCATATGATAGTTGTTACGGCAATATTGCATAAAATTGAATATGCCCATGTTTAAAGATTAGGTAGTATGTTAATAAAAACGCAATATTAAATTTATAATTTATTAGTAAATTTGCTATTGTTATTGACTGACATATAATAACACTTTTTCTAATTACAGTTAATAACATATACAACAGGTGATATGCGTGTTAATAAATTACACATAAATCCAGTATCCAGTCAATAATAAGTCTTAGATTTGCAGCTAATTTAAATAAGTTTTTTTTGTTTGTACAAAATTATATAAGAGACTAGTTGCTTTATTAAATGAATATTTACATAATTTACAATATACTTAATCTTATTTACAAAACTACAATAACAGAGACCAATTTGATTGAAAATCTCAGTTGCTATCACCAAGTTTGTTTAGAAAATAAGTGTACAGACATTATTTTGATCATATTTATAACTATCATAGTAAGAACTATCATAATAAATAATCATTTACCACTCATTTAAACAGTTCATTTTTGAAAATTAAAAATCGATTCATTAATCTTAACAATTATTTTTAAACTACTTATTGGCAGTTGTGGACGTAGAACGATTGGCACAATTCGTTAAACTAGAAACATTGTTTTCCAAGATGTTCTGTGAAGAGGTTGCCTGACGTGGTTCTCTAAGGTTGCCGGAGGACAGAGAACTGCTGCTCACCCCGGAGTCACTAGACTTTTCACTCAGACAACTTCTTCCAATCAGAGCAGTATTGCTTTCATTGAGGCCTATATCGCAGGCTCCACCTACAACATATTTGACCGAAGTCAACTTTTGGTCCGCTTCGCACACATCTTCAGTAATCTTTCGACCACTTGCACGATTAAAGACATTTCTACGACAAGGATCTACTAAGGTAGTTTGTCCATGTACACTTACATAGGAATCTTTTGGCTTCGTTGATATTTTGTCAGAGCTAGAGGAATGTGCCAGATGTTGGCTGCCCGAAATATTTGTCTGAAATGAGAGTTCCTCCTTTAGATTGAGACAGTTTTTTTGAGCCTGCCGGACCCTAGCTAAGATTTCGTTATTGCATTGTTCTACCACAGAGTCCAAATTATTGGTGTTATCACAAAAACCAGTATTATCACTATTGTCAGATTCGCCTTGGGGAGATAGAGGGTGTTGTTGGCGTGAAATCTTCACTGACGCATCATAGCACCCAGAATCTCTGGGAAACTGTCTGCGGCCGAAAGGAGAGCACGTTCCGCCCGCTTCTCTCATTAGAGCCTTGTGATGATCATCTCCCTCACTGCTGGTATCCGCTATATCTCCTTCACTGCCAGCTGAAAAATGTACACTATATTCTATGTTGTACATAATATACTTCTCATAGACGGAAATTCAGTGTATGTATGTATCTCATCAACAATGGAAAGGATACTTACAATCCAATTCATGAAGAAGTTGCACTGCCGTCAGTATTTTTGTTCGATGATCTGAATTTATGATTCCTAAATAGTCTAGATCTGATGGTTCAATCTCTTTGAATAATTCTAAATCTTCATATCCATTCAATACAAATACAGAAATGTATTCTGGAAGATTAATCTTTTGAAGTAAATCTTCGACAGATGACGGTTTCCCTTTAATATTTCGATGCCATTTCATTTCTTTCCTTATTTTCACCGATCTCTCTGACAGAAGTTCTACGTTGATAAATTTAAAAGTACCCTTCCGGCCGTGACATATTCCTTTCCATATTCCACTTGCGTTCATTGATATTATATCTATTACATCCCCTTTCTGAAATTAGGGTAACAGAAGGTTAATAAATTTAAGTTACTCTTATATTATTATACGTTACCTTGAATTTCAGAGCTTCTTTATCATATGGACTGGGAGTTTGGTCGACTAGTGCTCTCGCTCTTCCGACAACAAGATCAGTAGGACTCGGGTCTGCATCTTCTGTGGATATAGAACTGTGATTACTCCCAGCTCTTACCAAAGCTTGTGTGCCTAAAAAAGTATCCATTATATCTAATTAATATTTAAAGAAATTACAAAGCAACCCACTTGATCCAGATCCACTAGGTAAACTTTCTATAGAACTTGTTGAACACGGAAAAGCTTGATCAATTCTCCTTTGCTGCTCTGTGGCTGTATCTCCTTTCAGCCTATTAATTTTCCTTTGGATATCTTCTCTAAATCCTCTCGTTTTATTGACAATACTTGACATTCCTGCCGATCTTCCGTCGCTCGACTGAAAAAAAGTTAGATAAGCATAATATGAACATTCTTTGAGAGCCAATGGTTTACTCACCACATGTACTGTAGCGATTTGCTGTGAGCAATTACTAAAATCGTCTTGGTCTTCATAATCCGAACTCTGACTAGGAGAAAGGCCATCTTCACTTCTTGGATAACCACCATTAGGTTTCCTGTAATTCCTTATTTTCCCTTCCAATTGGTTATAATACTGAGGCGATACCATTTGTGATAAGTCCTGTTGCTCGGATTTGCTGGTATCTACGGAAATTGTTGATAGCCTCGAACTGAGACTCTGGACATCTGAACCGGCATAGTCACCACTCTCACGATCCCGAGACGATCTGAAAGAGACCACAATCGTTAATGTACAGGACAGTGGAATTTATTTCTATTTAATGACTGCTTACCTGAGAGGTATAATAGTGGGTGGATAGCCGGCCTGCGGCAAAATCAACCCTCTTCTGGGAGTGCCTCCCCTTCCAGGTGACACTCTCTGTTGTCCACCTCCGTTTTCTCTCGGCAAGGAGATGTCGCCAGCGCTGCGCAATGAAATCACACCCTCGCCCCTGGGATCCGGTCGAAGATTGAGCGTGAAGCACACACGGCCGTTTTGAATCGTCGCGGTCGGCCCGCCAGGACTTGTGCCCATCAGGAATTCTTCCGGATCGCTCTCATAGGGCGGCTCGTCGTACCAGTGACCGGGTCGACCTCCTGGACCTAATCCTGATAAAGAAGCAGCTCCGGCGGCGGTCAGAGCGGCTTCTGTGGCACTCATTATACGGATATCCTCGTCGTACATGTAGGTATCGTCTGAGAAAAGTCGTCGAGATAAAATAATGTATACAAAAAGGTCTTTTAAATTGTCTAAGAATTAGATCATAGATTTTGAACTAAACCAGATAAAATAGGGTAAAGGTATCTGTAATTTTGGGTTGTATACATTCTTGAAGAAATATCATGTACATCTCAAACTCTCATCTGTGATGAAACCTGTCAAGTTGAGCAGTCATACCTCACGTGGTAACTGATGGTGGTAACGTCAATGAGCAGAGGAGAGAAGACGGTTTTCTGAGGTCAGTTTGGTATCTTGAATGTAGGTTAATATATGCAAGATAGTAAAGCAAGAGAAAGCAGCTTGATGGCAGAAGACGAAAATCTAGAAGACTAGATTCGGAATACAGTCTCATATTCACAAGTTCGGCTGAAACAGCTTCAACAGATGTTATTTTAAATTTGGTAAACCTTGCACTCACTGTGAAACTTCCACCAAGATGATGATACCATCTGGAGAGCATCTACCAAGAGAATAAATGCATTATAACATGACCTAAAGGTTTGAAACTTTCCTTTGCTTAGTTAGAGAGCAAAAAGTGGTTACATTAACTTGATATTAAAGCATGACCAGACATGGCAAAGTTTATCGATTAAGAAGAAGATGCAACAATTTCTCTGAAATATGTTAAAACGGAGTTTGTCTCAGATAAAGTACCTATAAATGTCCCAAAGACAAGTTACATATTCTCTTGCTTTCTCTTCCACATTCTCTTCACTAACAACAAGGAAAAATAATGAAAAAAAAAATCGATCTTCCTTTGAGAGGAAGAAAGAGGAGGGTCTATAATTAAACTAGCTAAAACCGTGGAGGTGGAAACCACAAACTTCCATTTAATCATAAATTCAAAAAAATGAAAAGGGCAATCATTCTTGGAAAACAGAAGAAACCTATCATGATTTAGCTGCATAGAAAGTCTATAATAGAGAAAGACCAGTAAATAGAATGGCAGTGTTCAAAGTTTATAAAATATTTTAGAGTTCTTATAAATGGAGGTACTTACCGCCCGATAGAGGCCCTCGAATTCCTTCTTTGCCTAATTGGAGTAAACCCTGCTTAATGTCCCTTAGAATCTGAAAAATTAAACTTATATTACTAGGTGTAAAAATATTTTGCGGTATAGTTAGATGACCATATAATGTAAAATTTATTGTATCTTTTTATATATCCTTTTTAGACGCCTTAAACTAAACATATTCGGTATAAAACAAGCCAGTGTGATGTGAGCTTGAGCAGAAACATTCTACAAATTCCCCTCTGTAACATTTTATGACGCCTTCCCTGGAGTTTTTATTGCTTAGTTTAGAAACTGAAATAAAACATAAACCTGGCGCACATGTTCACTCTAAAATTTAAATTTTCTGGTTAGCAAATTCACGGTGGAGTGTATCAAAATGAACCTATTCAAATAAATCCAGCGTACGAACACAATGTGAGAGTTTTATTTGCCCCCAAGTCGAACAAACCGCAAGGTAAATAAGAAGTCGTGTAATTTAATTTATCCAACTCGAGGTGAAGAATACTACGGTCCTTGTAAATTCACGTCGGAAATATATTTACTAAGTATAGTCTTCTTATTGGAGTTTTCAAAGAAGAACTTTCTTTTCACTCGAGAATTCTTTAACAATATACCTAAGCAATGATTTCGGAATAATTTTATTTTATAGTCAGCCATAATACATTTTTACGTTTCCCGTGGAGTTTTATGAAGACTACTATCATTACTTTGGAATATCCTGATGGAGTTGACTTTTTCTGTTGTAGGTACGTTTCTGTTATAAGTTGAACGAGAAATACATGTATAAACTAATAAAATGCATAATTAATTATATTTTTCTGTTTGGCAGTTTTCTGGTTTGGCATACCCTGATATTTAAATGAAAACTAAGCCCTTTAATGTATGTATTACAGTAAAGCATTGTGCTTATACTCAAAGAATAAGATTATTGGAAGCACTGGAAGCTGCACTAATAATATCAGAATTAGAATTACTTCTTGAGCTTAACATGACTTTAGCAGCACTGACAAATAAAGTTATACTCCAATTTCTCAAAAAAAAAGAAAAAAAAAAGTAGGTGCTGCTGAGTTCCAATTTTCAAAAGGATAAAACAACAGGAGTAGAATTGGAAGTTTCGAGAAACAGTTTTTATACATAGGACATAGGTACCAAGGGTGAAAAAAAAGAATTGCTAGTACAAGGGGTTCAAAAATGAGGGAAACAGTCCCCAGAATATAATTTTTTTATCATTTTGGTAAAATTTTTTAATGAAGTAACGTTAATCAAAAACTATTACCTTATAGAACTAAAATGAATATGTCTGACGATAATTAAGTGATTTACCTAAGTGATGTTGAACTACCAATTGCCTCTAAACGTCCTGTTTATACGTCTATATGTATAGAGCTTCAAAATATAAGAACTTAAATCTGGGAGAGGGACAGATGCTGTAAATTTATTTAACTATTCCAATTATTCATAGCATTATACATTTGAAAATACACATTTCTCTATTGCAGGCTGGTCTGGGTAATTTATCTTCTAAACGAACAACAAGAAATAGTACATAGGTTTAAATCAAAAGTTCTGGAAAACAGTGGTTTAGAACGTGTATGGATATCTAGCCAGAGCAAAATGCTAAACCTGTTGTCTGCATAAAGACATTAAAATAAATGTTGCCCACATTTTCAGAATTCAACATACACTTAAAAGATATTGGTTTTACTCAGGATTTATATTAGATTTATATCTCAAAATGTTGACTCGGAACTTTTAAAAGTTAAGCGTCATAAAGAAACTAAATCCAAGAACGTTAATAGCAAATGATCAATCATGTAAATCGCAATCTTGCTTGCTGACAATTACTCTAAAGTTCAAGTCATTTTCTAGAGCTACATGGTCATGCATGATGAAGACAAGGACAATAATTATTAATACTCCGTTCAAACAAAAATTAGCAGTAGTATTATTTTGAAAAATCATTATTACAAAGCACTAATATTTCATGACCTGTATTATATTTTGTTCTTGAGGTTTCTACCCCATCCAGGTATATCCATGAATAGATACAGCATGGCATATTATTGCGGCAACGTGCTTAATAAGATTTATGAAAATTAGTGCACCAGCCATAGTTCCATTTTCTTCAAAATGTACAGTTAAATACTGAAATGTATATTCTCTCCCAAGGAACTGATGCCTTCTATATTTCCCTAGCTACTCTATGTCACTTAATTGATAAAAGCATTTGTTGAAATTTACCCTATAATACAGTTTCTGCAGTGCACATTCCCAAGGAAATACTAAAGGTAAGTTTGTCTTATCTAATAATTTATCTAACTTCCAAAGATAAGAAGATTTAGAAAAGGATAATGATTAATTCTAACGGAAAAAAAGGATAGGGGGCTTGAACCCACATTTTCCATACCTAAGTCGATGCTTGCGCAATAGAGAGAAATGAACTGAACTAATGATTAAAGTTTAGTTAGCGACCTATATTTCGAAAATATTAAGAAATACAACAATAATCAAATAAATAGGTTTAATTAATTATTTAGAGACATCAAAGAGTTTCTAAGGGTAGTAATCAACGGCTAGAAAAGAAGTAATTAATTAGAGTGCACTAAATCAGGCAGACGTGAAATGGAATGTCATTAAAAGCACCTACAAGAAAAATACCAGGTGGGCATTTAATCAAGTAATAATTTATTTGCCTTCTTTGATCTCTTCCATAAAATATTTTTATACGCGAAAAGAGGAATAAGAATTGGAAAATTTTATAGAACTACTTTGTCTTTTTCCTTCGTCTTAAAAATGTAATGAACAGCAGTTTCACCTGAATTCTACATTTTAGGAAGACCATTAATAGATTTTACGAGTCAGGTTCTTATTAGATTGTTTACCTCGATAAAATCTAGTCGTAAAAGTGGAAAGCATGAAGCTAATTTTCCTTTTAGTGGCAATGTGCTGAAGAGCAATATTTAGTATATTTCTCGCTGTTCTCGTGGTGAACGTCAGAGATTGAAAAGCGAGACCGATGATATATCCCATAATAACAGTTTTAAAAAATGAAGGGCGATTTAGTCCGATATCAGGTCGTTTTATATGCAGGTTGCGTTCCTATCCTAAATTCTTACTTTCCCGCTGTCGAATTTTACGATTTGGCTTATGTTTGCTTATTCAATATTTTCATCGCAATAAAAACAATAAAGTTGAATTTTGACTTTTATTAAGTCCGATGATACTGTCACTGTTACAATATGTAGGTACGATGTAACTTTTCTGGGACATTTACCCATGCATAAATAAGGCAGACATCTACTTTATAAATTATATATTTATTGCTGTGTATGTAAACTTTATATTGTAAGTTGCTAATAATTATAATTGAAAACATTAAAATGTGTAATTTATGTAACGTTTCGTGCATGAGCGAAACAATTTATGTAGCAGTTCAGAGCATAAAGACTGAGCACAGTCGGCGTCGGCATGATTACCTATAAAATAAGTCAAACGGAGTATAAAATCAGACGGACTTGCACACTTTTATTCAATCTAGAGAGATTGGATGATCAGAATAAAACAACGGAATGTAGACATAACTTAGGCATCCCAGCCAATCTGATTCGTATGCAAACAAAAGCAATAAAATGCACGCTCCATAAAACGATATATCTCTCAAATTACTCAACAATATCAAAATTCGTATGCGAATATCACATATGTCGTCTCCGACAGAACTATATAAAAGATTTCAAAGAGGAACTCACAGTTGTGCCGTTTTAAATTCTCGTTTTTCCTTGTATAAATGTAAAGTTTTATTCTGCCATTATTTTTGAACAAATTTAAACTAAACTGATCATTTGATACGGTCAAAAGTAACAAAATCACAGTTGCAACTCTCCTAACAAAACAACCTAGGTACAAACAAATTTACACTTGAGGGGCTCATCCAAGTTTTACATCACGCTGATGAAACTCACAAGACCCGAAAAAATTCAAAATACGAAAGAGGAAGCTTCATCAATCTGCGATGTGAAATAAATATAACATTTAGATACTTAAATTCGAAAACACAATCTATTTGTGAATGTGGAGCAATGTGAAGCCTGATATTAACGTCTGCCAAAAGGTCGAACAAGGGGGTGAGGGAGGGGTGTAATTTTCTAATAAGTTGATAATTTGATATTGTAAAATTATGGTTATAATTTGAGGTGTATCCCTTTCTTATAATTAAAGATAGAAATATATTAAATTAATATCGATTACAACGAGTTGAGATACGTTAAAATTATCTACTAAAAGGTAACAGCTAACGTCCTTCCTGACCTGATTTCGAGTTAAGATTTAAGTTAAAAATATCTGATTGGTTGAACGCCAGTTTTACTCAAAACTGTAACAGTTGTAAAAATTCTTACCATAATGATGTGTTATGAATTTCACACCACTATAATACAGTGTAAACCGCATGCGAGAGGCTACAAGAACTGAACGTTCTCCATTCCAAGACAGCCTGATTGCGTTGAAATACGTATCTGCCACTAGGGAATATTTCAATTTGTCTGCTGCTAGGCTGTACTACTTCAATTCGTACCCTGCAGGATTTGCGTTTTACATAGATATATCTGTATGGTCGACTTGTGTGAATTTAACTGGGGATCTTCCGCTATAGACCCCATGAGCTTTGCCCGAATAACATCAGATCACTACCTATATAGTGCTTTTACTTCAAATTCGAAAAGAGGAGTATAAAGAAGGGGGAAACGAATAATAGGTTTATAAGACTCTTGAATTTGCGCTGAAAGATATCAACGTATTGTTATATCGGATTCCAGAGATATATTATCCTACTTCCTTTTGTTGGTTTTTTATTAAGAATCGTAATGTGTATTATAGTTGTGATTTTGTAGCTGTAATTGTGTAAAATATGTCTTCGTTTATTAAGAATTCACGATAAATGGTGTATCACTTATTACAGAGATCTCAGAGCACTTTTAAAGCGGCTTCCCAAGGCGAGGAATTTGGTAAACTTAGCTTGTGACTCACCAAGTTACACGCCATGGGAATGGGAAGGCTCAGCGGCTCGGCTCGTGGCCTGGGCTCTTGGCTCGGTATTCCCATCGGTTAGATTTTAGGAGAAACGCAGGCTTGGGTTTTTGTAAAGCCATCATTCCCAGGAAATGCATGAAATCGTTACTTGTGGTTGTGAAGATGGCTTGCCAAAGCGATGCAAGGCTCGCCAAATCCCACGGCATGAGAAGCCGCCTCAATAAAGTATGAAAATATATGGTTGTAGAAAAAACAGCGAACTCAACTCTTTTTATAAACTTCTTCAAAGACTTGTTGAAACACTCGCTCTGCTTGTGCCTAATGCAGATAAATCGTCAAAAAATGCTGTTCATAAAACTTGTTGCATAAAATAGAAAATGGTCAAAATGTTTTAAAATTATCGTATTTGCAGAATCTTAGTTAATCATGCATGGGAAATTTCTTACAGAGCTTACACCATGTTTATTATTTGTTCACAAGGGAACTGAATAATTACATTTCAGAGTTTTGAATTATTTATGTCTACTTACATCTTCTTGATCCTTGGAGAACATCTCCCGTTTTCTTAAAGCTTCCTGCACCTTCAACTGAAAACAGAAAGATTGCGACTAAGATTTATTTTCATTTCAAATTAATGACACAATTTTACAGAGGTTTTTTGTTGTACATAAGTACACAATATAGGCATATTACATAATATGTAGGATATTTATAATTTTTTAATCATTATCCCTTAATCAATTGATAAAATATTCGTAAAAAATCAAGAAAATTAAAAAAAAAAACTTTTTCAGAGCTTCTTTTTAACCAAACCGCTGATATCTTCTTTTCCTGCAATTCTTTCTTCTGTTGTTAACTCTGTGCTGAATTTGGTTAAGTAATTCATTTTTCTGACTTAAAAGCGAACGACCCTATTTGGTGCAAAATATCCCCCACCGTAAGTGCAAAATCAAAATATCATGTCTCCTCTAGCTGTTAAGTATACAGGAAGCGTTGATTGTAAAAAAAAAGGTTTTAGTTTTTTTCCCTGTGTTTAATGAAAAAATTATTTTCTTCCGCGACGGGCTAAAAGTGTGACATTTTATCCCCTTTGGCAGGTATAAAAATGCCTCTTTAAACGAACTTCTTTTTATCGGGAAAAAAGTAAATAGCAGGGAAAAAATGAGTAATTTTTCCCCGATATGGCCGCTTAGGTAAAGCTACTATTAACACTGGAAGATCATCAAATTAATATCCAACAGAAACACGAAAGTTACATATTATTATCCTCAATTTTTTTTATTTAATTATGACATTTTTATCGAATTAAATCGTTTCGTTTTTACGTTTTTACAATAAGATACATTTCACTTTCCTCTTTTTTTTTTACATTAGATTCGTATTCATGCGGCGTTACCATTACTGTACCTAGTAATACACCTCCTCCCTTCACTTCAAAAACCTTTGGACCACATTATGTTAATTATAGAAATTATGTCAATAGCTATTCAAAAAGGAAGTTTGGTTCTCCATAAATCTTTGACAACTGCATGATCGTAAAGATTTTTTTGTCAAATTTATTTTTAGTTTTTCTATACAAGGTGTTCTACAAGCTCTATGACAAACTTTGACAGATGGTAGGTTGCTTGATTTTAAACATATTTTTTTTAATAAACATGGGTCCGATTCGTTTTTGTTTAGAAGTTACAAGCATTTAAAAAATCGTAATTTTTCAAGTTCAAGGCCCTGTAAAAGGAAAACGGTTCAAGATAGAGAAAAACGGCTTACATGTCCCTATTTTAACTTTTCATGTACTATCCAATGATGTAGATGAAATGTTTATACAGGGTGATAAAAAATTTGAAAAATTCTGAGATTTCTCCACATTTAAAAAAATCAAAGAAAGTACAAATGTTTCTATACCATAGGATAGTCCTTAAAAAGTTAAAATAGGCACATGCAAGCCGTTTTTCGCTATCTTGAACCGTTTTCCTTTTACAGGGCCTTGAACTTGAAAAATTACGATTTTTTAAATGCTTGTAACTTCTAAACAAAAACGAATCGGACCCATGTTTATTAAAAAAAATATGTTTAAAATCAAGCAACCTACCATCTGTCAAAGTTTGTCATAGAGCTTGTAGAACACCCATAAGTCTAGTCATTCACCCTTTTTACCGAATGTGATAAATTTTGATAACTTGTGATCGTTTGATCAAAATGATTATTTCTAAAGTGCTTTTACAATTAACTCAGAAAAACTGATACCAGGACGTCCTTAATGAATTTGGATACTTTTGGGTAAAAGTAACTTCCAGAAGCAGGGCCGGGCCTAGCTTATTTAATTTCAAGCAAACCCAGGGCCATTTTTAGGTATAATGCGCCCTTGGGCTACTAAAAATAATGTGCTAATCTTTATGAGAAAATACACAAGATGGATAACCGGAGTTAGGTTAGCTGGAAAGTATTGCTACAGTTTTCATTTTCTCACCCTGTAGGTTTTTTTTTGGACCGCCGAACATGAATTTGTAGTTTGCAGGCAAAAATTTGACCCGCAACTTTGTTTTTTTGGCACTTTTGACCAAAATTTTGGTACTTCTTTGGTAGGTACTTTCAAAGCTTTGGTGGGGGTTTTTGTTGAGAGTTTTCTTTGATGGTTTTATTGTGCAAAGCGTGCGCACAGGAGGGCAGTAGTAGATGGTTGCAGAAACGTTTAACTTTCCCGATTTCAGGAAGAATACCTACGTTTTCTCGATGGGAAATACCCGTGATTTTGGTTGATGTTTTCTCCAACCAAGTGCCAACCAAGCCCGAAAACGGTAAATTTAATATTGGAATGTTTTTTTTTTGGGCGCATCCGCCGCCCCTATAAACTTTCCGCCTGATTGCGGGCACGCACTGAACACCTGCGAGGACCGGCCCTGCCCGGAAGACCCGTATTGAATTTATGTGTTTAATTTTTATGGGGACTTTTTGGAAGTACATTTGGTATGCTATTTTGAGTTATGATACGGATTTTGAATAACTTACGGAGAATACGATTCTATTAATCCCTTCCTGTTCAGCCATTATTAAATAATATTCATTACCGAGATATACTCATCATGCACATACCAAATTAGCACATCTGTAGGTATATTCCTCAACACCATACTGTGCATATTACAACATATACGTATGCATTTCACGTTTCCAAATAACTATACAAACACAGATAATAAAACACGTCCATTTTATGACAATAGTTTTGTCTCCTCAAAATGTAGCATCTCTGTCAGGAATTCCAATACGGAAAGCGTTACTTAATTCGGAAGGAACGTATCTGAGGTGTCGCAATAACAATAGAAGTCGAATAACATAGATTCCGGAGCACCATAAAGTGAATAAACAACAATTCTTGTATCCTACAGGAAACAGACCAAAGAGTCGACGCATAGGTGTGGAGTCCATTCAGTGGGATCGTAAAGAGGCAATAAAATGCGAAAATCCCATCACCTCGTGACCATCGCAAACTTTTCAGCCATAAAACAGGGTCCAGGATTGCAGTGACATTTTGATATAGGGTCCGGCGAAATCCCCAGAGGTTAGCACATAAGAAAACGGGAGGCTTGAAAAGCAAACATCGCGTGCTTGCACACAGAAGAGATAAACTTTATAGCCAGTAGTGATAGAATACGGTCGTCGCGGGAATTTTAAGTGATCATCTGGAGAGGAGCTGAGCTCTTATAACTACGACGACAGACCGATGTCGGCCCTAGTGATCTCTTAAATTTTTATAACAACTATCATTTAGGTTAACAAGCTAGAAGGAAAGACAAATACTCGTACTGCGAGATGGTCAACTGAAAAAAAGCTATCGAAGTGTATACCGATATAACATTATCATCTCACAAATTTTCTCCATGGGAGCTATTAACCTTTTTCATAGAGTAGCTTGTAGGTATATCAAGACATGCAACATCGATAGTAATATGAAAAAATAAATTCGTGCAAAACATAAAACAAATTTTATACATTCAAAGCACGCAAACAAAAGTCCATGATCAAGAGAGTGAATGAAAATGTGAAAAATCCATACAAAGAGATAAATTAATATACTTAACCATGAAACCGTACACCATGATGCATGAAAAAAGCGACACAGACCCAGCAATTAAACCCTACATACCCTATAAATTGTTTCTTCAAATGAATTTGGAGTTCCGCCGTTCATTTGTAAATACCTCAAACGGTCATAATCTCTAGGATCAACCATTGATCTTAGGACTGCGTGTTGTCCTATATCTGTTAACCCAAGACCGCTTTGTAGTACGCTATCTGGTGTGTCAACCTGTAAAAAATCTCATAGATCAGCATAAGTGAAGAAAAAATTTATAAAATAAAATAAACGGGTTAATGAGGGAGCCTACGCCGCACGAATTTCATAATTATATACATTTTTGAAGCAGATTTTCTTCTTACATAACCGAAGGCGAGTTTTGAACTGCGAAATAAATTTTTTTGGAGATGTCCAATAAAGAAAAATTAATAAAAAATATTTCTAATTCCTAAGGAAACTTTTTCATGATGTTTCCGCAATTCAAAATGGTAAACGTATACAGGGTGCATCAAAGCATTCGTCGGAATTAACATGGGCCCATAAACCCACCGTTTTCGAGAAAAAATGCGTAAATTTTTTTTTCTTCAGTTTTTTGACGATATCTCGGGAACCGTTTGAAATATAAAACTGAACTTTTGTACACATCTTAATACCATTAATATGTATTAGCTATTTTTTAATGTTAACTAAATTTATTTCCTATGCCAGCGGTGGAGATATTAGGATATTGTTAGTTTTTTTTGCCCCTAACATCTATGACACTGGGCAAATCGGCATTATGAGAACAAATTTTAAACAATCAATGTTTTCTACATAAAAAAGGTGGTCTTGGTCAAATATTGTAATGTAGGTTTTCGTGAAAAACAGCATTTTATTATGAAAAACATAAAACTAGCAACATGTTTTGTTGTGGACAAAAAATTTGATCATTTTTTTTCATGATTTATTTCACTGCCAGATGATAAAAATTTAATTAGTTCGCAAAAAGTAGATAATATGAAACACCCTGTATACAGGGTCACCACTTTTAAGACTGGCAAAATGATAATGCAGAGGGAACAAGAAATTTTGCAGATTGCTGCGACTTTTTCTTGATCTACCTATTTCCTGTAAATAGTGTGATTAACTTAAGATCACATTTTGGAACTGACCTGGTTGTAACTAGAAAAGGGTTGAAAATGCAGCAAAGCCGTTCACATGTCGCGATCCCAAACTCTTCCACATGGAAATAAAACAATTCTAAGTACAGAATTGGCGAAAATTTGTTTTTTTCGGTCACTCTGTCTTAGATTTTTTTTTGTTTTCATGCAATAAAACTCCCAAAATTGGTGTCGGGACATGTAAACGGCTTGGCTGCATCTTCAACCTTTTTCTAGCTATACCCAGGAGTGAGCAAGTGCCAGAAGACGTAGTGTGATTTTAAGTGACTCACTGTTAACAGTAAATATTCAAACTGACTTCTGAAAAAATTAGTCGTATGACATGAAAAATTGTTGCATTTCTCTTTAGTACCATTTTAACTCCTCTAGGTCTGAAGGTGAAGCAGCAATCTGCAAAAATTTTTGCTTTCCATGCATTTTATGGCAAGTTTTGAAAGCGTTAACCCTGTACTCGTATAGGTATAAGAGAAAATTAGCCTTATTATTTACCAAAGTATAAAGTAACTTCCAAATTTACTATTCAGTAGTAGTAACGAATGGTCTTACAATTTACCAACCAGAATTTTTTTTTTAACTTTTTCAAAAAAATTAACATTTTTATTTTATAGGTATTTGGTTACAAAAATTTTTAAATAGTATATTTTGTAAAACATCTTTAAGATTGAACTATAGTGTTGATTATTACCGTCAATTGTTTTAAGTATCCTTGTTTCATCCTTTTGGAATTCTTGTGGATAATTAACAATTATTTCTAATTTTGTCAGATAGCAATTAAAACAAGTTTCCGATAAATGCATTCCAGTATCCCTGAATAACAACTATGTATGATAATTTATTTCTTCATATACAACTCATTTTGTAATTATTATTAAGCAGAATTAAGGTGACCTCTGGTCAGGAACACATGCGAGAATTGAACAAAATTTTGAAATACTGAAAGTACAACACTGCAAGAAAATAGTAAAAGAGCATTTTCAATTAGTGGTAGTGCAATTTTCGTACCATGCCAAATAAGGATTTGTAAATAAAAATAAATAAATACAATCACCAGTAAAGTATTCAAAGTTTGCTGCTGGAATGGGAACAAGAGTTTCTCATTTATGCGCCTGAAAGTAGTAGTTCCTGAAATGGCAATAAATCAATCAGTTGTCATAGGAGTTCGCTACCAGAATAGACATGAGTTTTCCTCCGGAAAACGTTTTCCTCATTCAAGAAAATAGATATAAATAACATACACTTAGCTGTATATCCTTTTAAATCCTCTATATCTTCAAAAGTCTGAAGGAAATTGAAGTCATTATTCTTTTGTTAATTTGTAAATTTTCAGTGACCATCATAGGTAATCTATATTTTAAAGGTATGTTAATTAAAACATACCTAATTGATTTTGTTACTGAAAAGGTAGCTACAAAATATTCAAATTTGTTTTATTACAAAAATTATGCGCAAGTGGAATACTATACTTTATCTACGATATACTTGAATAAAAATAATTTAGTTACTGTTGAATTAAATTACGTATGTAAAAAAAGTTTGATGGAATGGAGTTTTATTTATTAAAAAAATATGGTTCTCTCTAAGTAAATATTTTGGTTATTGAAATATTGCAAAAATACAGAAAATAGTAGGTACAAACTTCAATGTCGATTTAAAATTCGTAAAAGTAACTTAAAAGACTACAAAATCAGGATAAAGGGATTTTCTGTGCGGCATCGTATTTCATCGTATGCATCGTTTTGATTTTGCAGGCCACAAATCATTTATTTTATTGACAAAAGGTGAAACGACCTATCGCAAAACAATATACCATTCATTGATGTCATGCCGTGAGTCAGGGGTGGAAATTGTAGACACGTGTTTCGTCCTAATTGGGACTCTTCAGTAAAATGTATCGTGCTAACACACAGCAAGATTTCTTTCATTAATTTTCATAAATCATTTATATTCCATATGTTACCTACTTTTTATCGTATTATATCATGTGGCGTATTATTCAAGGTATTATTTTCTTCGGAGAACATTCTGATGTGTTATTAGGTTTATATCCAATAAATTTAGTATCAATTTTTATAATACAATAAATTATAATTTAAAATTAAGTAAACACTAAGCATAAACAAATATGAATGTTTGGTTACTTAGCTGTCACTACTGTCAGTCGACTAGACCTATTGGCTGCGTTCCAAAGCATCAGCTTTCACACCAACAGTTAACAGAAGAAGCTTCGTATGTTATACTGGTTGAAATTTCAAAATCATCCCAATATATTCTGTGTCTTTCATATTTTTATAACGTTTTATTAAACGTAAAATGGACGTTTAGGGACTTACATTAACGCGAGTGGAACATTGACAGTAGGCAGTAGTTTGAATCTGACAGACCTACGATAGAAAAGGGCCGTAAAGTTAAACACTTGACATTAACGATTGAATAATGAGCTCATTGTTCAATCGACCTGTCACTATTATTCGTTAGGGCAATATAGTAATGCCTTAATAGTAATTACTTGGTGAAAATTGGAGTAATATTTGATTTGTTATCTAATAGTAGATAAAAATTTAATTGCTTAATTATTTCAATTGTTTTGAATTTTATAAGCTTTTGAACATTTTGAAAATTTTACTTTACACAATTAATTTTATATCCCGAGTGTGCGGTTTCGGAATCATCGGTATAATGGAATAATATCGTCAGTCATTTTCAATAATATATCTTCTATCCTGTTATATGACAAGAAAAATATATATATTTTTATTCCACAATCCCAATAAAGATTACGCCAGGATGCTTGCGTTTTCCTGGAATAACCTCCTGATTACTACATTTATCAGAGAAGGTTTAAGTCCTGGTAAGTGCTAAAGAACAACGTCAAAATGAAAAACTAGCAGCAATTGATTTTCTTTTATAAGTTAATGGGAGAAATACGTGCCAATGGAGGAACAAAAATTACTGTGACATCGTGTAAAGACAGATTTATATTGCACTTAGAAAATTAATTTATCTCTGCCGGATTGAGAAGAAAATGTTTCTGAAGTTTATAAATTTTAGGTAGAGGTTATATACCTATACCTAATTGCATGAACTCGACACTTTTGTACCGCTGTATATACCTATATAGGTGTACCTAAGTGAAAATTATGACACGTAAATTCTGAATTGGTTCAGGTTCAGGCCTAATAACACCTGAGTTCTTAAGATGTTTGAATTATTCATTTAACGGTTTCGTCGGAGATCCTTGAATTTCGGAATTAATTAATTCCATCAATTAGGACCGACGTGATGGATGCTCTCTAAGCTAAGAACTAAAAATGTTTGAAACGGGCCCGGAATGAAAAGTAAATCAACGTCGGGACCGGAGGTAATGGTGTTAAAAAAGATTAATTCCGGAGATCGGATGGACGTGGAAGGCGTGAAACCATCCATTCATGTCTTTGTTAACATATTCGTGAGTAACACGCGGCTGCTGCCGGGACCTAAAACTTAGGTCTCGGTCAGCTATGTTCCCCGAAGTGAAAAATTTAGCAACAACAATTTTTTCTGCGACATCTTTCACGGCTCAATTAGAGACGAAGCACGAGTCTCGTTTCTGCTGAATATAACTTATTCGTTCAAAATATAACGTTGGGAATGACAGTAATTTTTTTTTTTTGATGTCATTTATTTAACAAATAACTTAATTTAGTTCGTGTTAGCTGGTTCGCTAATCGCATGTACCTATCATGTTCAAAAAAGTAACACAAAAAGTGTAAAAAAGTATAGTTACGAGAGAGCTCAAAATTTCTCAAGTCAATATTTGTTTTTTTTTTTAATCATTCAACACTTATTGTCATATTCTTAGTTCACTGCAAATAAACAAATAGAGAAAAACTGCAATAATTACAACAATTTTAAATATTAATCCTGAATGATGATTTAGCTATTTATAATCGTTTGCATTAGTCTAAGTGAAATCTTTCTCTAAAATCTGTTCTGAGACAGTCACAGAACGATAATCAAATCTAAGTACAGACCCTTGTCTCAGGAGGAACTAAGAAACCATTAATCTCAATTACGTATCCCGTGCCATTCAAAACAATGCGAATATACTAATTGTTATAAAACCCTTTTAGACTGTCTAAGTCAGATTTTTTATTCCAGTGTCGCGACTCTTAATCCAAGATGGTCATATATTTCATGGCTATTGGAAAATGTTGATCTGAAAATATTGGCTCCCCGAATTGTTTTAGTAAGAAACGTTAAAGTAATCATTTAAAATTGAAAAGTTGCTCCTGTTGCTATATATTTACATTCTGAGTCTGTTGAGCCATTTTCGAGAAAATGTGGAAACTTTCAAAAATTTTTGTTCGCTATTCAATGACAAGTGTCAAAAAGCTATAAGTACTCTAGTTCTGGTTAATAATTAGGTACTTGGACACGGAAGAATCACTTTGTACAATTATTATCAGAAGAACTGATTCCATTTTACATCACCATCTCGGGTTGACTCTGAGCTCTGGGCTGTTAGATTTCTCTGTGAATGCTATATAGTCTCCGTAGCCCCTACGATTTTTCCTATCCTATCTCTAGGTACATTTACTATAAAATGAATATGATGCAACACCCCACAGACAGGGTGATCGTAGTGATCGCACACAATACATCGCCCGTGGGATGAGAGCTGTCAATGTCATGGCTTCCCATTGTTCCAGCATGTCTCGAGTATGGCACTTATTGGCCTCTTCTTCCTCTATACGTCTGAACCCGTTTTCAGGACACACTCTCCCTTTCATTGATCCGGAAGAGGCAGCGAACAGCCGAGTCGACGGTCGTTGCATACGAGAGTTGCGAAGTTGCCGACAAGTAAGTGTTAGTGCCTGTATTACCTATTTATAGGATTAAAAAAATTACTCGAGAAATATTCTGCACCAAAGTTATGTCCAATAAAGCTTTTGACTTTCTCGAGAATCAAGTGATATTCGATTCAACCTATCCTAAATTCTTTTGTTTGTATCTCTTGAATGGCGATTTTGAATAAATAATTACAAGTAGTTTTAAAGAGAGAGAGAGAGAGAGAGAGAGGTAACCTTTTCTTCGCCGCTGTGTTTCTAAATTATAAATTCCAAAATCAAAACGCCTCTAAAACGTGTGATCATGTAACTTACTACCTATAAGCCGTTTAGAAGCCGAATATTAAAAGAAGAAGTAAATTTCCGACGAAAGTCTGGAAGGTATTAGGGATAGGACTATTTCTCTTTCGTGACAGTGGAAAAATAGGATAATATTATGCACCGTCTCCCAAGAATTTCATTTCCAAGGTACCTAGAGAAACTTGTGTTTCTATACAGGCAGCTTTAAAGTTTACATTTTCAAATAAAACTGATCGCATTACAGACTTTAATGGTTTTTGGTTACTTCCAGGTAATTTAAGACTATACATGTGCATGATACATATTTATACAGGTAAGGAGAAAGCAGGTTTAGGGATAGCAAGTGTATACAACTTGCTATCCTTAAACCTAAGAATAAAAATAACAAAACTAAAAAAAATTTATTCCTCAACTATTAGAAAATGAATATCTAAAATAGTCTAAAATATTCGTTTGAAGAAAACGTACCATAAAATGAATATAGAAATTTACCCACTTTTCCCCTTTTCCTACGGCTTTTCCACAGTCAATAATTATTAATTATTAAAACAATGCAATTTTTTGAAACGCTTCGGTTTTACTCAAATGTAATACCAGATCACTCCTTATGGATATCTTACTCCCACAAAAATTTCAGTCCCCAAGATTGAAAACTGCTACGTGAAATGGGGAGACAGAACGGGGTTTTTCAAACTTTGAAGGGACACCCTGTAAAAGTACCGCCATTTTTGGAAAATTTTTAACAAAAATTCACAGTCCTCCTTAAGCTTTACAAAATTGCACAATTTCGTATAATATTAAAAGATAAAGCTATACCTACTAGCTCCGCCATTTTTCTCATTTTCTTCTTAAAATTTTTGATAGGGAAAGGCTATTAGTATAGTTATCTACTCTAAAAATTACAATTCAATTCCAATTCCAATTCCTTGAAAAATGTGCCCAGAAATGGTTATAGAAATTTAGCATTTTTTTCCTTTTTCCTACCCACGCCACTGGCTTATTAATGGAAATAATCCATTTTTTTTTATACTAACGTAAAGTTCGAAAAATGTTCTTTCAATCCTGTTAATTTAGTTTAGAAGTTTGTTTGTGTTGCTTATGCGGAGGTTTAAACATTAGCAATTTTTAGGAAAATTCAAAAGGCCGCAATATACCAAACCACTCTTTATGGATATCTGACTCCCAAAAAATTTCATTTCCCCAGATTGAAAACTGCTTCATGACATGCGAGGGGTCAAGAACTTTTTTTTTTTTTAATTTGGAGGGACAACTGTAGAGTAACGCCACTTTTGGAAAGTTTTTTGACAAAAATTCAAAATTACTATCCACGCCACTGGCTTACTATTGGAATTTTTTTACATCAAAGTAAAGCTCGAAAAATGTTCTTCCAATCCTAATAATGTAATTTAAAATTTTTTATCTACCTTCCTTATACAGGGGTTCAAAAAAGAGTTCAAACTGACCGCCATTTTGAAACGCCTCGACCGATTTTGTTAAAATGAAATACCAGGCCACTCCTTATGGACGAACATTTTAGTCCATTATGAAGTGACCAACCACACTTTCAAATAAGAAAGAGTTTTATCGTGATTGTAGATTTCAATTTTAACAAAGAGTAGGTAAATGAACTGTGAAGAAGTGAAAGCCTAGACAGGAATAATCCTAGCCACAGATACTGATCTACGACAAGGTAAGCCGTCTTGCAGTATTCAAAATCTGTCTGAGAGGAGTAATTAAAAGAGTGGTATATGGTGCAATATTGGAAGAGAAAGAATGCAGGTCTCGTTCAGTGGCACTTATGTAGACAGGAGGCATTCAGCGGCCGTCGACTGTGTATCTTTACAAGTGGAGTCAGCTTTCAGGAGACGGAAGGAAGTGCAAACGACGTATATGTCGAGTCAGCACAACCGCTGTCTCTTCAGTCTGTGTCGTCTCCTCTCTATCCACCTCCTGAACACACTAATTGAAGCAAGCGACTAAAATACGGAAAAAGTACAGAAAAACACTTGCCCGACAAAGTAGTCCGAGATTAAAGCAGAGATACTTTTGTTCATTTTTGTGCAGCCCATGAGGCCTGATACAAGCAAGCAGACTGAGAGCGTCAAGTGGTGCGCTCGTGTGACTCGGTTTCGCTGAGACGCGATTTATTCAAATGGAGGCCTTTACGGATTTTTGGAGTTTATGATTAAAAATTCTACGTCTCTCGTACGTTTGTTGCACTGTAATTTGTGTAATGGATACTCGACGCTATATTTTCACGGAAACGTCTGCCGCGTTTATTGTTTGTAGATTTCTTTCCGTTAGCGTTTGCACTTTTATGTCGAGAACATGTCTGAAACTCTCATTACTGGCGTAGAGTTTTACATTTCGGGGGTCATCCACCTTCATATACTCCTGCTTTTACAGATTCAGGATATAACTTTTTACTACTCTCCAGCTTCTATTTTATGGATTATTGTTTCTAGTTCCAGGCGTTCTCTAGGGTCGTCAAAAGCGAGATCATTTTGGCGACTTTTCTTTCAATTAAAACGATCTTCGCCACGGTAAAATTTAAACTGTATGCAATTTGAGCTTTAAAAAATCATATTATTCAGGCGTTCAGTTTCTATCTTTGAAAACTTATATTTTCTGCAATTATTTTTCCCCTGGTGACCTCTTACACTCAATATACAGATCGTTTTTCATCTCTCTCACCATTGGGATCTTGAAAAGTAGCGTAGATACAAGCTTGGTTCAATTAAAGAAAGAATCCCACGATTTTATACTTAACAAGAATCAAAACAAAATTTAGAACAATTATTCCAGTCGTTGCTTTCTCATTTTAACAATAATTATTATCTTATTATTGGAAATATCGTGAACGTGAACTGTCCATTGGTATTTAGAAAATATTCAAAATTTACTAAATCTTAAGAAAACAAAAATTACGGCCCAAAAATACTTTTTCTTTAAAATTTTATTTTACTTTGATTTTTTTTAAATCGAATGACATGAAAAAACAATATGGGGGCCATAAGAAAAACAAAAGTTTGCCATGAAACTCTCTCTAATTTTCAATAATAAGGAATTGCTAAATTGTTAAAGCTGCAAAAAGACTACTCTTTAGAAAGTAATGCAGCTATTTATTATCTTCTTGACGAAAATTATGAAAATGCTGAAACCCTGCTTCCTCACAAGAAGATTGTGAATCTTGACTTTTTTGACTCTTCGACATTCTTTACTCTCATTATGTCCATGTAACAAAATATTTGTCCACAACTAGACTGCTTGTGCTCAATTTACTTAATCTTCGTCGTAGACTAATCACAACTTCTCGAAGTCAGCTAGCGAGAGTCCATTCCAAGAACGAATTTCTAGCGAACACTTGACACCACCACTTATACCTATAAAGATTAGAAAGGAGCTACTGTATTTCCGAAATATTTTTGCAGCAGGATTTTAGAGAAGGTTCCTCTACTCCTCATAAATCGCAAGCGGTAGTAAGTTGACCTCCTTATTAATGTCACTTTTTCCTGCATTTCTCTCACAAACGAAGACGATGAGCTAAGTCAGGAAGCAGCGACCAAGCACTGGGTCACTCACTATATACTGAGTCTCACGTAAACAGCAATGAAGATGTATCCTAAAATAAAAAAATCTATCCAAACTAGCTGACTTGACACTTAATGTAAATCCTTTGACTCTCTGTTTGATTTAAGTGGTGTCGACTTCTTCACAAGCACTGTTTCAATCCTTCACTGACATTGCCGGATTTGCCGGCGCTTGATATTCAGTCGCCTCCGACGAGGTTGGGGTGGGAGTCAGTCTGACGTTCTCTTTATTTCGAGATATCCACTTCGATCTCATTAGTAATACCGTCGGAACGCGCTCTCCCAAATCCGATTCCTGACTCCATAAAGCCTATGAGAAATTACAGGTCGGGCTCGTATTCTACGATAAAACAATGATAGGAAGAAAATGATGTGACGGAAGGTCGCACCAGCTCTTTCTTTCTATCACAGTCTACCTGCGTCTCTTTCTTGATAACTGTCTCTATAGCAGCTGGATATTACGATTTTGTTTTTAATACATAATATGTATTTGCTACTAATTTCGTTATGAAGTAGGTACCTCGTGACTGCTTTTAACAAATATAATGAAATGCATTTCTCAATGGAGTCTATAGGTACAGGAGTGAAGAAGTATCCATTGAAAACATATCCACAAGAACTAAAATTTCTTAGCAATTCGTTGATGTATGCTTTGATCCAATAAGTAATTGTACCTGAAAAAATGAATCGAGATAAATGGAGCATTCGCGGTTTTTGTATCATCCACTTATTCCTTTGCTGCAATTTCTTCAAAATAATCTCGTTAAAATCTTTGATTATTAGCTTATCTTTGTTATAAATCAGTAAGCGATTTAACTACCTAAGTATTGATCTCGAAATCCTGATAACTTTTATTTACTTTAGAAATGCTTCGTTATTATTCTTTTTCTACTCCCAACCTTTAATCTGCATATTAAATATGAATCACCAGTGCTTTAATGGGTCTCATTAAGATACAAATTTTCATTAAAGCACTGGTCAAGCTATCCAATGGCAGAGGAGCATTTGCAATCGAATCGGTTCCTTTTCGCTCACAATCGGGTCGGCAAACCAACCGAAGTCACAGAGTTGTCATACTCACGACAAAAATTGCCTTGTGATTTATAAGTTCTGTATTTCTGAAAAAAAATTCTGAACGTTTATTTAATTTAGAACATAAGTAACATTCAAAGAAAATTTATCAAGATTTTATGTTACCTTAATAAATTTGATAGGTAGGTATATCGTGTAAAAGATAAGATGATAAAGTATTATTATACAGGATGTCCAGGTATGAGTGTAAGAGCTACACGTGGCGACCTTCCTTGGACTATTTTGAGTAAAAAATCTTAATACAATAATGCTCTAAACGTCTTCACAGTGCCACAGGAGGTCATCAAAGTTAGAAATTCTGGGTCACAAATTAGCATATTATTGAACTTCTATTTCCTTTTGCAGTTTCGGTTAACATTTTCAAAGACTTTTGCAAAGTCTTATTTCATTTAATTTTCGTAACAGTGCAATTATTAACTTATTTTTTAACATTTCTAAAAAAAAAAATAGGAAATGTTAAAAAAGTTAATAATTGCACTGTTACGAAAATTAAATGAAATAAGACTTTGCAAAAGTCTTTGAAAATATTAACTGTAACTGCAAAAGGAAACAGAAGTTCAATAATATGCATATTTGTGACCCAGAATTTCTAACTTTGATGACCTCCTGTGGCACCGTGAAGACGTTTAGAGCATTATTGTATTAAGATTTTTTACTCAAAATAGTCCAAGGAAGGTCGCCACGTGTAGCTCTTACACTCATACCTGGACACCTTGTATTATTCGTAGTGCTCCGTGATAGTATTCAAAGCGGCAACGCTGCGACCGTCGCGTTGCGCAGGTAAACAATATCGTAATTAATGGCTGTCAATGTTATTAAAATTATTATTAATCTGAAAATCAAAGCGTAAAATTCGGAATTCGAACTTCGCATAATAAAAATTACGCAGTAGTGAGTAGTGCCCTTTAAACTTGATACTAAAACATGTCTCAGCAGAATAATCTTAGCGACAAAGAGAAAATTTGGTAATATGTATGCGTAAGCAAATAGCAACCTATCTTAACCTCAATGATCCGCAATTGTATACGGGTCATTGTTAAAATATATAATTTTTCAATCTTTTCTATGAAATAAAAAAGGGTCGTAGAAAAAATAGTGTATGGAACTCGCAGATAATGGCTATTAATACGCTCTTATGATGGTTAAGACACTCGCCTACGGCTCGTATCTTAACCATCATACTCGCGTATTAATAGCCTTCATTATGAGCTCGTTGCATAATATACTATTTTGGTGCATGCTCTCAACTCATTAAACATCCCTTGGAAATAGGTAAACAATAAAGTTTTGCTTAAAACTAAATAGTAGCTATTTCAAAAATCAAAAATTGTTTTTCAAAACTAGTTGGTAGATAAAACGGTAAATACCTACTAAGATAATCCATAATTCCAAAAATGAGTTCATAATTTTGCATTTTTAAAAAAGATTGAACTCAGGATGTAGTTAGAAATTAGAATAATTTTTTAGCACCCTTTCTGAGCAAGGCAGCTTCTAAAATTCTTTGGTACACTTACGTATTATAAAACACAGAACGACGAGAATTAAGAATATTCTGGATATTCATTAAAAATCATGCAATGACAGAAGTGGGATCTTTGCAATTTTAAATTTACATGCAAAGATCAGACCACTTTTTTCTGCAACTTTAGTCTAAGGACTAAAATCTAGTTCTAAGAAATGTATAAGCAGTTGAAATAATTGATTTCACACAACTATTATTATTAACCACTAAAATAAATGTGAGATGTTCATTTAGTGAAGTTTATCTCTTTAATCCTTAAGTATGTCGTTAAGCTGCTTCAATTAAATGCAGAAGAATCGCGTTTGGAGTTGAAACTAAATTAAGCCAATGGGTATGTTATCAGGCAACCTTACAACTTAATAATCGACTAAATAAATAGTTGTAATAGAGACAACGGTCTCTAATAAGGAAACCTCTTATAATGACATTTTGCAGAGATTATTTTAAGATAGGGACGTCTCAACAATAACGCAAAATAACAATAAGTTTCAAAGGACTAATTTATTACCCCCAAAGGAGTAAAATGTTAATGCACCAGAGACATTATAACCCTTTATAATTAATAAAAATAGGCCTCTGTGAACAAGATTCTGACCCGTAACAGTTAATTTTCTGAAGGGATGATCCCTTTTCTGGGTAGTGTAATTTCGTACATGGAGGTGCGTTTGCTAATAGATTTAAAATTCAAATGTTATAAAACTGCTCGTATACGAAGATTTAAAACGACTTTTATAGCCGTATTCGCGTTAGATATGGTTTCGGAAGTCGTTCCTTGTTTTCCTTTCGCGCGCCTTCTTCGGAGTTTAGTGCGTTGTTGTGTTGCTTCATGCAAATTGGTAACATTTGCACTGCAGGAACTTTATAACAATTAATCCTACCCTTGTTACCTTTCCCTTACATCATTCAAGGCGCGAAGTTGCCCGTCTGGATATGCATTAATATTGGATGTAATTTCTCTTCCTCCTAAATGATTCTCATCAGTTTACCGCAACTGACAGATATTCACTTCCACATAACGATTTCAACAGGTCATGCTGGAAACGTGGGATTCTACTATCAAATACCTAGTATGTAATTGGAATGCAAAGCAAGATATATTTTCAATCATAAACCATCAAAATTTGATAGTGAATTTATGAAGAATAACTTAGATCTTGGACCCTTTGTGGGTTCTTCAGTGTTATTAAAAGAAAACAAGCGAAGTATATATACAGGGTGTCCCATAATATGTGGGCAATCTCCCGGATTTGGGTAAATTTCGTAAAAATAAATGAAAAAATAGCTATAAAATTAATTCCTCAGAGACACCCCTACAAAGATATTAGCAGTTGAAGTTGAGGGTTGAAAATCAATTTTTTGCAATAACTTTTTTATTTCTTGAACGATTTTGATAATTTTTGGTTTTATTCTGTATTATTTTGGACGGTTTAGAATAGTGTTTCATAATCTTTGGTAGCACATACATAGACCTCGGGATGGCATAACCCCCTTATTCACTTGAAAGAAAACAATAAAAATAATAATTTTACAGTTTTTTAAGGTTAATTTTCTTTTTATTTGACATTTTTTACATAAAAAATGTATCATTATTTATTTCGATAGAGCGAACCGTTATCGAGATAAACGTCCTTCTAATAGGTGATGCGTCGCAGGAACTTTCTAAATGTCAAGTAAATTTTAACAAAATGGCTGACCTTTGACAGTAAATTGAGCAGGAAACAAAACAATAACTTAATTAAATACACGTCAGTGTCAAAGATTTCATTTCATGCAGGTTCAAATCTAACTGATTTTCTGCGTATTCAGCGTTTGTGTATAGCTCATTTTAAAATCAGTTAGAATTGAATCTGCATGACATGAAATCTTTGACACTATTTGACGTCTATTTAATTAAGTTATTGTTTTGTTTCCTGCTCAATTTACTGTCATAGGTCAGCCATCTTGTTAAAATTTACTTGAAATTTAGAAAGTTCCTGCGACGCATCACCTATTAGAAGGACGTTTATCTCGATAACGGTTCGCTCTATCAAAATAAATAATGATACATTTTTTATGTAAAAAATATCAAATAAAAAGAAAATTAACCTTAAAAAACTGTAAAATTATTATTTTTATTGTTTTCTTTCAAGTGAATGAAGGGGTTGTGCCATCCCGAGGTCTATGTATGTGCTACCAAAGATTATGAAACACTATTCTAAACAGTCCAAAATAATACAGAATAAAACCAAAAATTATCAAAATCGTTCAAGAAATAAAAAAGTTATTGCAAAAAATTGATTTTCAACCCTCAACTTCAACAGCTAATATCTTTGCAGGGGTGTCTCTGAGGAATTAATTTTATAGCTATTTTTTCATTTATTTTTACGAAATTTACCCAAATCCGGGAGATTGCCCACATATTATGGGACACCCTACACCCTGTATTGATGATAATGCTGAATTCGCAGAATTGCCGTAATAAAAGTTATTCTTATTTGTACAGTGAATTTCTGTAGCTTCAGCTTTATCAAGATTTTTCCTACACCCTGAAATTCCCGGTTATTCTCGCTTGGAACTTTTTCAGGTCGGTTTTTTTATAGACGTATCATTTTGCTTCAATAAATAAAATATTGTATTTTATTTTCAGACAGTTGTATTTCAGCCAGAAATTGTTCATTTATTTACAGTTGAAATTTCACATTTTACTAATTTGCTGCCCTTTTGTAGCTTGAAAGGTAATATCCAAATGATAATATATCCAAAATCATGATTAGAGTTCAATCAAGAGGAGAGATGAGGATCTTACCCTTCAAAGACATAATACATATACATACTTAGATGGTTTTAGATACATGCATGGATATTGAAAGATTTTTATTATAAACTTTTAATATAAACTTTAATTTATTATTAAATTTATATTATTTATTATACATATATAAACAAATTTATATTAATTTAATTTGCGTATCTAGCAAGATATTCGCAAGCGACTGCCATATTGCTGTTGTTAAAACGCAGTAACTAAGTTTCCAAATATCGAACAGTAACACGCGAATAAACGAAAGTGTTCCCGGAAATTAATCATTTTCGATTTAATACATCTTCCTGGTCGATAGAGACATTTAATTAATTAATACAAATGTTCCCGTGATATCATCATCCCGCCAAGCAACACCATCTACGACTAGTGCGGTATTTATTTTGTATCGTAGAAGAGAAACGACTTGTTTTCTGTTCCAATCTCTTACAAGTGTCGTTCAATTGGTAAATTTATTCGCTCCAGCAACTCCACCTGCAAGTAGAGTTATCTTTTATCTTCAAAGAAACCTTCTAATAAAAGGGGTGAAGTTTTCATCTGACGAGACAATTCGAGTAAATTAGTATCTTCCTCCAGTTTTCTTTTTGAAAGTTTCGAACTATCAGAAACCTGAGACAATCAATGCGAGTGAAGGTGATTTCATAACTTATGTTTTGTAAAGAAATTGTCGGACTATTTTAAATTAAGATTCTAGAAAATGGACAGCCGAGGTTTAGTCAATGCTTGTTGTGTAGAAAATCTAGAGATAGACCTAATGTTGAAAATCGCCAAACTCATATAGAGCCTCCCTCTTGGGGATTTTATCGCCTCTTTCTTGAGATTTTACCACCCTAGGGATTTCCTTTTGGACGTTATTTGTTCCAATTTGAGTGGATTATCAGCCTGCAGCAGCGAGTTGATCAATGCACACATAGTCAAATAAGTTGCAGCATCTCTTAAACCAAACCCTGATGAATTAAAATTTTAAAACAGTGAGAAAAACGAAAGACATCCACACATAATCTACAAAACAATACCTTTGAAAAAGAGGTGGGCACAGGAAAAAAGTGGGGGTATATTCTATAATCTCCTCTTCCCTACGCGTTTCGTTTCTCTTGAGTAAAATTTCGTAAAAAGTGTGCCGGCATAAGAAGTATGTATATGCAAAATTGCAACTCAATTTTTCAAGAATCATCGGAGGTATGAATAAAAATTACTTTTTTTTAATTTCAATTCGAGCACCCTGTATTTTACCTATGTGAAAAATAGCATGAGGAAAATCTCATTATTTTTGGCCAAACAAGCTGTGGCTTTATTTATTTTTCCACAACAGCCTCTATATTTTAAGCGGGTTGATCTATCATTAAAAAAACAAAGAACTATTGCTCTCAAGTAGAAAGAAGTCTTTGTATCTGAAATGAACTCCTTGTAAGTATTTTGTTGAACATATACAGCGAAAAACAATCTACTTGCAAATAGTTTTTCAAATAAGATAAGAACAAAAAGTATGATTCGATTTTAGAAATCCCTAGATCCCAGATAGATAAAACACTATGCAGTTTGTATAAGTTGCTTCCATTTGAAAGGAAACCGCAAGCCGCGTTCAATTTTAATTAAGTCATCTATCTCCTTTATTTGCTATCGCTCGGTTGCTTCGCCCAGTTCCGCAATCCTTTGAACGTAACCAGTTGCGCCCTCTTCATTATCTAGCTCCACAAGAGAAACAGAAAAGAAAATCGATATAAAACGCCGATATAAGGAATAAAAATATACGAAAGGAAAGTATCAGATCACGCTATCTCTTTTAAACTTTGAAAAAATACACAGTGTTCCCATTAGAGATAGTATATTATTGTAAAACAAAGCAATTTCTGAGGAAGAAACTGTGTGATAGAGTTGGAGTTTACTCTTACGCCTTGTATATTTAGCAGAGTTGGGTACAATCTCCATGCACGCCATAGAAACATCGGTCATGGAGAGAAGAGGATGCCGATGCTCGCGTGTTTAAAACCAACAAGGGATTCTCCCTTTTCCGTGAAAACTTCATTTATGCCATGGTATACGTGCGAAGTACCTTTACGAGAACAAAAGAAAGCTTTATTTATTATGTTATACGAGAAGTTTATTGCATTTTTATTTCTCTTCGGAGCGTATCTTTGAAACGATGTCTTACGGTAACAGATATAGGGAGCAGTTCTATGTGATAATTTATCCTCAGGGCAATCATTGTTTTTATTGTTCAAATGAAACGTATATTTTTGGAAATATTATTATGAAAGCAATCTAAATACATAAATATCAAAATTATTGATAATTAGTTAAGAGTAGGTACAGGGTGATTCATTATAATGTCGCCCCCCTTTAACTTTGTTATTTCATGTGTCCCAAAAAAATTAAAAGTGGGGTTATGTAGGTGCTAAAAAAGACTTTTTTATACGTGTAACAAAAATTTGAAAGTAGATCAGTATACAGGGAAAACAAAAAATTTAATTTTTTTTTCAATGGATCACCCTATATATGAATTTATTTTTCGATTCCTCGTAAAATTCTAAGCATAACTTGTATAACATACCGTATACCTAAATTCAAAGGCTTCTGAAATATTCGCATTTGAAACATCATCAAATATTTTATAAAACACCTGTTAGTTGCAAATCAAGAAATCTAACAATAAAATGCTCTACTGGGCCTCCATTTTTTTCAACACATTTTATAAGGGTTTATAAGGGTTGTTCGCATTTTCTCCAATGAATCTGTTATGAATTCTGGGTTATTTTAATTTAAATTATTAATTTTAATCCGTATCAAATCTTTTAGATGATCGAGGTTTTCAATTTGGTAGTTATACACACGGTTTTTTAAATAGTTTCAAATGCGAATATTTCAGAAACTATTGAATTTAGGTATACGGTATGTTATATAAATTATGCTTAGAATTTTACGAGGAATCGAAAAATAAATTCATATATAGGGTGTTCCATTGAAAAAAAAATTAAATTTTTGGTTTTCCCTGTATACTGATCTATTTTCAAATTTTTGTTATACGTATAAAAAAGTCTTTTTTAGCACCTACATAACCCTACTTTTAATTTTTTTGAGACACATGAAATAACAAAGTTAAAGGGGGGCGACATTATAATCAATCACCCTGTACCTAAACCAAAAAAGTGTAAGTAGGTCACTTCTATTAAAATAATAATAATTCTGGAGTCTATTAATCCATTAAGTATAAAACCTCTATAATCCATGTAAAAATAGGAAATTATACTTTCATTCGATTTTCAACACAGATTTCACAGATTTCAGTATCTCAGCGATAATCTGCATGTTTTCCGCTATACAAGCGATTTTCTGGTCTATATTACTCGGGGCTGGAGACCGTGATGTAACATGTAACACTCGAAATCTTGTTCAGAGTCTTTTGAAATAGTCTGGAAACAAGCAATTTTAAATAAACTACCACATTACGGTTTACCTCCTCGGCTATCATTGGGGCTGTCTAGATTTCCGTAAGAGATATACAAAGGATGTTTCATGGCGCTTTTTCTGATGTGCTACCTAACAGGGGAATCCCTCAGGTCTATGAGATACTTCTGGGGGAATGTCCAAAAAGCTAGGAGAATATTTTGTTTACCTACATGACATTTTTCATTCAATTTCCCAAACTTGGAAGGAAATACTTTCAAGCAAATTATTGTGTCAATGCAGGCTTTACAATAAATATCTATAATACACAAAAAATATAACTACTCAACTACACAAACGTAACCCCGTAAAACAACATTATTAATTCAATCCACGTTGCCCAAGCCCAGAGGCTTGGGCAATAATTTCTTAAGAAACTAATTTCCAATTCTTAATACCTATTGACATTTCGTTGAACAAGACAAACTCACTTGACAAGGAAACAGAAATCGAGCCAGAGGGCGTGAAGGTGCGCTTCAAGTCAGCGAACCTTGAGACCTGGGAACGGTTTTAATATCCCGGTAGTACAAAGTTAAATTAACTTCAGCAGCGAATAACGATTTCGGAATTACGTTTAAAAATGAGTTACACAGGGAGGAGAGTCGGCTACAATTAAGATTATTCCATGTAAATTGCTAGCAATTAATCCGGACGTTCCGGGAGGGAATTTTTCAGGAGTTTTTTAATCTGCCCGGCGATAAGACGACAGGAGAGACAGGAGGGAAGTCTGGAGGGGACGAATCCGGAAGGAACCACGAGGAATAACAATCACTCTACGAAATTATCTATGAAGGGGACGGATCCGCGCTTTGGCAAGGCTAGTTATTTGAGCGTGAAGGGGCAAATAGGACATTTACATATTTTATTACATCGTACTCGTGTCGTGTACATGGGGGTAGATCGGAACTCATCAGGGGCGCGTAGGGATATGTCGTACTTGTCCCCTATAAAATTTTATAGGTTGCTGTTGACAAAAGCAATATGAAACGACAAAACAATTGAAATTGGATTACTGATATCAAAGAGGTAATAATAGTAGTAGTAGCTACAATACGACTTATTTTATGATTATTTTCAACACCATGTCATTTTACCCTTAATATCGTGTCATTCTAAAATATTTATTGTGAATTAAGGTGATTTTTCGGAACGTTTAAGATACGCCACTGAAATTTTGATACGCCACTGCCATCAACCCACCACTGTTTTGGTATTCAGCAGCTCTCCCAGATATAGCGGAATTGCAATTTTATTTTCCGTACCGTCAGTGGTAGTCAAGAAGTCGCTTTCACACCACAAATAGGAGCATTATATTATTTAAACTCAAACCCTGAGATGTAATTCTAAGATTCCAGAGCTCAGGATAGGTTTAATAATTGTTTTTACGTCTACTCTAACAGTGCAATCTTACATACCTGAGGAATAAGAAGTAAGATGATCGTCTCTCAGGAATGTCTATTCATTTACTAAATGCTACATTAAAGTTTAATAACGTACCAGTTACTGCCCTTCATTCACTTTTATAACTGCAACTACTGCAGTTTTGCAGAAAATTGTTATTGCAGGGAAACAGAATAGCTTCTGGTATTACTTAATTAAATGTTAGTGACTTGATAAAATCAACAACAACTTAGCAGCACTGAAAACAACAACTGGTAAGAATTCACTCAGACGAAGATGTTTTACTGGGTAATAGGAGCAAAAACATTTTTTTTTCAATATGTTTACGATTTGTCATATGATTAGGTACATTTTGTCCCCAAAGTTCAAGAATCAAGTAATAAAGTGATTAAGATTATAATATACCCATTCGAGCAGGTGTCTTAAATTTTATTTCGTTAGAGATGTTACATAAAATATCTTACAGGTATCTACTTCTATTTTTTATCATAATAATTGGTCTCCCTTCAATTGGAATTTCTCCCGAATGGGTCTCTATTAACTTAGTTTTCATCAAAGATAAAAACTTTTATTTAGAAGATTATCGTTTGTGAATACGATGAATATCTGGAAATAAATATTTTCGTAATTTATGATGAATACACATGCTGCAAGTTCCGAGTTTTAGTGAACTAATATAGGTTGCAGATAATTTTTTATTGATATTCAAGGGGTAACAGTGACCACCCAGTCAAGTTGTAGGTAAGAGAGTTGTAATTTCCTATACAAGCTAGTCACATTATAATATGCAAATCGGAGAAGACGATCACCGGTGAATAAACTTTCTACAGTTTCGACATATGCAAATAAAGGGTAAATAAGAACCATTCCAAATCAATGCCCTGCTGTCAGGCGTTTTTTCTTTGTTGCGGCAAATAAGCACATTGAACCGAACCTCATAAAAAAAAACGAGCAAAAAAATTTTATGTAAAAATTTTATTGAAACTCATTCTTTGCTACTATTATTATTATGAAAAAATAGGTACAAAAAAAAACAGCATTAGTTTTTCGCAAAATGACACCAAAAATGCTACTTTGGTACATATAGTTTTGCTGCCTAATCAGTAAAAGAAATTTTTTGATATTATGTAATTTTCCAGCGGGATAAGGATTTATTTAACATGAAAGAAAATTCAAAAGAAAACAAAATTTTGAAATATGCTGTGCAGTAGGGTTTGAATAACAAATAAAAAATATTAGAACTTCATAAAATTCATAAAATGTTAGTCAAACTAAAAAAAAAATTGCACGAAGTCAACGTTATCTCAAAATCGCCAAACTTTGAGAACAAGTTTTCGGCGACAGTATGTTGGTACAGAGAAATGACCATCAGACTAGTTTTATGCTCACGAAAATAAATTGGGGAAAAGTGGTTTGTAACTTTTCCAAAAATCGCTTTTAAAAAAATTGCCCAATCGGGGTTTTTGTGAAAAATGATAATTATTCACTTATTGTTTGGGTAATAAAATATTGAACAATAAATTTGGCAACGTTTAACATGATAACTGCTGGTATTTGGTAATTTCGTCTAATTTCTAACAATGCAGGTAGTTAAGGTATCAAAACCGTTGTTGCCAAATGCTTTTTTCAGCATATTGGAAAAGAAAAAAAATCTTTTTAAATTCTCCAAGCCAGTAGTAAATTTAAGCAAATTTTTTAATTGATTAACGATTAAAGTACCCTTTTTTATATCTGTAAAATCATCTAGCTTTTGCAAATACCGTAAAACAAAGATAGTAAAATGTTAACTTTGGCATTATTATCGCACCAAATTGAAGACCAGAATTTTTTAAATTATTTTTCCCGTACTCTACTGAGTGTCCCCTACAATGTACTTACTAAAGAGTTTATCCGTCATTTTATTAACATCCGGTATATAAAACAAAATTACACCTCTTATGTTTTATTAATTTTTGTTTTTGTCTGTATATTTTCCAATTTTATTCTGATATACCTGCTTAATTAATTTATCTCCATTTATCTCAAAATTGTATTAAATAGAATATTTAATGTGGACATTTTCATTCTACCCAATACGTTGCAGTACTAGAATCAGATGTAAGTGACAGTAATATTGTGAAAAATATAAAAATAAATTCCCAGAATTATAAGAGTAAAAAATAAGTACCTACCCAGTATAAACCAGAAATATTATGTAAGTAATAATAGAATTGTGGCAAATATAGGTAGGACCAGCCACTTAATAATACAAATTACCTAATAAATAAGCTTTTTTATATTTCATGGTATTTTTCATGCTTTGGTTTGGCAAAAAACTAAGTTAGATGAACGAAAGTGTATAACAGGCTTTTCGGCTTAACATGCTGGCAAGTGTATACGCGTACTTTAGCATAATCCAAATTTATTATGAGAGTTAATCCGTTTTAATTAGGCAAATACGGTGCATTTTGAGAGAGCGCATTCCTCCTAGTTCGAGAGTAGAGTGTTGCTTAATGCTCACCAGAATGCACCGTTCTAGATCAGGAATCAACAACAGTACACGGGAAACTAGTAAACATCAAGCAAGCACCCGCGGGAGTTGCACTTTGCACTTCGCCCGTGAAACTATTAACAGGCCAGCCCCATTGAGATTTCCTGCCAGCATACCAAACTATAATTTCTAAATTACTCTCTTTGTGTATTATAGAGATTAAGGGATAAGTTTGTAAGTAGTTTTCTTGCCAGAATTTGAAGTAGATGTAAATGACAGTTACCCACTTACTTATTAAAGAAGTTTTAGAGGAGTTATATTCCTTTATACCCGTATGTTATCATTTTAAGACGACTCTTGATTACGAAAATAAAAATTCTCCTTACGGTCCCTCATTAGATATTCAAAATGTGAAATGTTTCGAGTTGTAAGAGTAGAGAACATAAACACATATATTATTGTAGTGTTGGGAGTTCTGGGACGCTCTTTAATATAAATGTACCATAACCTTATAATCGTGTCTAAATAATTTATTACACAAAATTGGATATGCGACGACCAGCAGAAGAGTTTATCCCAATGGTGTCTACAATATCTGCTGCAAGGCTCTGCCTACATTACATTATTCTGGCATGCGCATGGATGTTCCTTAAATTAATAATTTCTCAAAAGTCTTCACGATAGTCAACGCAAATTATCATTTTAAACAATGCGCAAGGGATGTAATGTGGATCAAGCAAAAGAAAACCTTTATATTGTCTGCTTAAAGGATTCAGTAACTTACCCTTTGCGGTACTCCCCGAGCAGCAGCCCTGCCGTGCCTTGGAGAACTCGTTCCATGTTTTTCCTTCCTGTGGGTCTTCAAGCCTCTGAGGAATCTGGAAAAAGTTGTTTTCTTTTTGCTAGTGTTCGTGTATCCTTGATCTGTAAAAAATCAAACTTTTATTAGTCACATAATATTATTATGATCCAATATTTGAAATAACAGGAAGTAATAGCAATTGTGATTTTAATAATTTACTATAGGTAAATGTATAAAAGTGACATGCAACGAGGAGAAATTCAGAACGATATTTTATGAACCAAAATAAATGTGAAATTCATCAATTTTGAATGAAGCGAAATGAATTGCGGTGGCGTTCCCGAGCGTCCATTCCATTTGTTCATTACACGTTGTCGCAAAAAATGTCAGGATTAAAAGTAGTGGAGCTGAAATTAAATGTAAATAGGATGTAACGCGTACGGGGAGTTGACTTGTGTCAGGAGGGAAACAGCCAAGTGATTTCAAGTCACAGCAGTTATATCTGCACTGTTTGCGTTATCATATTTCCCGCTTTCAGACATCAGACAGATTCCGGTGTTTACTTTGGCGTGGAAATATCCATACGGTGTCTGTCGTCTTTGATATTATACAGAAGTCGAGTCAATTTGGACAACATTTGACAAATAAATTTTCACTTACGAAAATATGTTTCAATTTGAGCGAAACGATATCTCTGGGAGAAACTTGAAGAAGTATCCTTTAATAATACACGTGCTGTAGTATCTATAATACAGGACGACTCTCCTAAAAATAGCAAGTTGCAACTGAAATGTTTTCTAGATGTGTCGACAATGTCAAGGTGAATTTTGCTTTCCAGCGAAGCAGACTTACGTTAATTCAACTTCAATTAAGTAATAAATATAACAATAATTATAATCTAAAAGCAGAGGTCGCAGTGATACTACAATTATTTGTTCTTATTCTTCTGTACAGCTATCGTATAGCTACGATACTACCACTACCATGGTCTCCATTGTAGTTGTCCCCTTTTTCTGCCCAAATTCATCATTTAGGTGCATCCTTTAGCCATATTCTGTTATAATGCATTAGACCATGACGTATTAAAAATTTCCAAGCCAACTAACTTTTGGCAGATTTTCTAGTGAGATGAGTAGAATAAGTAAAGAGATTCTCGTTTTTTTTAGAGAGCTGCAACATATATTTCCTCTGTATCTGCCAATGGCGCAAGACTTCGAAATTTTGGCGCGCTCCTCTTAACTAATATTATGATTTTTCTTCCATTAGGCTTGAGGTTCAGATGGGGCTTGAAAATTACGTCGCAAGGAAATCAACAATATGAAAAGGACCACCATATTGTAAACTCTTCCCAAATTTTCTCGGGAAAGGCTTCTTCTGTTAAAAGTCACTTTCGAGAAAATCTGTAAAAATATTCCAGTTTATGACGTCATGTTCATTCTGCCATTGAAGATAATCAACAAAAATTACGTCGCAACGAAATCAAAACAATGAAAATGACGTCACATATTGTAAAATTTTGTCAGATTTTCTCGGGAAAGGCTTCTGTTAAAAGCCATTTTCGAAAAAATCTGTAAAAAGATTACCATTTGTGACGTCATGTTCATTACTACCATTGACGAAAATCAACAAATTTTAACAAAGAAATCAAAACAATGAAAATGACGTCACGTTGTAAACTTTTTCCAGATTTTCTCTGGAAAAGCTTTTTCCCATATATTCCAGTCACCGTTGGAAACCCTAGGCTGCGTCCTGTGAGTTACCATCCGGTATGTAACATAAGCAGTCACATAATAGAATTTACCTAAATTATAAGTGATAATGAGATCATTAGAACGCACATTAACAAGAGTATTTCGTCTTGGTAAAGATAGAGGTAAGTTTGTAGCAAGAATTAGAAGAAACCTGCGAAAAAAATTTATTGGAAGCTGTTAAGTCAATTTTTCTGTGAAGTTTGCCAATTTTTAAGAGAAACATAAGGGTTTGCAACAAAATGCAAAAAGCGCAGGATCTACTCTTGAAGATTTGAAGAGTATTTTGTTATAGGTAAGTAAGACGTAGTAAGGACTAACAATATCATTGCAGTACTTTTGATTACCCTTACGTTTCTTCCACCATGTATAAACTACTTTTCTTCCACCATGTATAAACTCGTCTATATACCTACACTCCAGCAATTCGAATCAAACTTGATGCATGAAGTGCGACGAGGCTACGAAGTCCTCGTTTCCAGATATGTTCTTACTTTTATTAAAAGAACTACATAAGCATACATTCTGGAGCAGGGTTATTCACAAAAGAGTTTTTATGGCGAAGTGATGATAGATAGTGCTCATTTTTATAAACATACGGTTTGAAGTAGTACACTTTGAACGGGTAGAGAGACACTTCCCATTGTGCTTTTGCAGCAGTAATTGCGATAGGAATTTATAATTTTATGAGGAAATAAAAGAAAAATGTTTGTGCAAAAATGTTGTAAATTAATTGAGCTCTCGTCCACTTCACCGATTTACTGTTATAGCTACTCTTGCTGAAGCTCTCAAGTTCCGTAGATAGCGTCAATAAAAATAAAGGAGAGGAGTGAAAAGAAAATCCAACAAATACGTAAAATATCCCGAAATGAATTTCAATAACCATTTTCACAACATTAACAAAGCAACTAAAAGTTCATATCAGAGAGAAAGGCCTCTGTCCTGCATCATGCTTTTAACGTTTTTAATTACCAGAATTGGTCCACAGGGAATAATAAAAATTAAAATTAAAGCTGAAAGCTTGGGTATTTTCCATAAGCCATCTCAACCATAAAAAACTAGGAATATTCAATCAAAAGCGCGCATCTGGCATAATGGAGCTTATTCATAAACATGTAGTTTTCTCGTAAAAGTGGAAACGATAAAATTTCCGGGAGTGATATGCATTTTGAGAAAAAGCCTGTGTCCGTGTTTTTGAATTACAGCCGACAATTATTCATATTTTTATAGCATCTGCTTTGAGCAGGAGCGTGACCTGAGTGGCAAATATAATTCGTCTGACCGTGAATAAACACAATCAAAACCGTATTGCTCTCGCTGCCATGGCCACGGTTCAGTTCAGCATCAGAAGCAACGTAATATAGCTGCCATGAGTCCCGTTTTTGGTCGGAAAATGCATTTAGTTTATGAAATATTATTAAAAAAGCTTCAGGCTGTATTTCAGTTACATTGGAACGACAATGTGGGAATGTTAAAGAGACGGAATGATTGAAATGGATACTTAAAAGCGCCTACGATTATGTTTGATACCATGGAATCCCGTAATGTATTTATACTCAAAAATAAAATTATGTATTTACATACTATTTTTTCATAACATCAAAAAAGTAGAATGTTACATTGTTTCTCTTTTACTTTTCCTCCTTTATCAATAATAATCGTCTTTCACAATTTCTCAAATTATTTTCCTTTTTTTCAAATGTTCGTGTTTTCTTTTTAATAGTGTTATGCCCGTATTCACAAACGATAATTTCCTAAATAATTACGTAATCAATTATACCCATCTCACTCTATTGCAAACAAACTGCATATATCCATCTCACTCATTTAATTAATTACGTAATTATTTAGGAAATAATCGTTTGTGAATACGGGCATTAGTATCATAAATATTGGAAAAAAACATTTTATATAAAGTGTGTTAACTCCGCGTCAAAGAGCAACACGAAATATTAACGACGCGATTCGATCCTGAAAGGGGCTAAATTAATGCGGCTCGATGCCGCGATGGTAATGACAAATCGCCACGGTGACAGGATCAAAATTTAGGGAAGGACCAGGCTATAATTGCCAATGATTGACAGGAACACAATTAATTAATAATTATCGAAATTACTGACCTTGTGTCTTGTCCGACTAAAGGGGCACTTGTTTTAATTTGCGAGATGTTGTAACTATTATTATTGTTCACTCTGCTTCACTATGTAGGTACCCACGATTGTTCCACTACTTTATACCGCTTCCTTATTTAATTAAAGAACTAGGTATCCCGTTTCCGTAACACCAGCATCGACGAGTCTGGTACGAACGGCACTCTTGGTCGAGCTCTCTCCTCTCTCGATGTTAAACCTCGACTCTTCTCTCTATGTGTGGTCCTGTCCGGTCAGGTGTCCTTTTCCTTCGTCCCGATGTGTAAAGGGATAGGAAGGGGTAGGAAACGGTGGTGTCTTAGAGAATACGAATCGATTATTCACCAAGGACGTAACATACCGCCCACCAAAATTACCGGAGGAATTTTCCGCTATCAGAAAATTGAACCAAAAGCGAAACTAACGAAAACGAAACTAACGACAATAACAAAAACGAAACGAAACGAAACGACAAGTCAGGGACGAAATTCCCTGAGTCCGTTACTGGTTAGGTAACGGGCAAAGTTTGACCAGAGGTCGTTTACAAAGACCTTTGGTCGTACGAACCGAGGCAACCCTGGCGACACCATCCGCACCAGGGTGCAGAGAAACAATTCTTCCTAGAGCCCATTTCAAAGGAGACAACAATTCATCCTTTATCAACACCAACGAACCGATATCCGTTGACTCAAACAAATGGGTTTTCGACCATTTACTCCTCTGGTGGAAATTATGAAGATATTCAGCCCTCCAACGTGTCCAAAAATCACGTTGCATCCGTTGCACCAATTGCCAACGAGAAAGACGAGAAATCTTCAGATGTGACAAGTTCACATCCGGCACCGACGACAGAGGTTCCAAGGTCAGAAAATGACCAGGGGTCAACGCGGATAGATCGTTGGGGTCGCTACTAATGGGGCAAAGGGGGCGCGAATTCAAGACGGCCTCGATCTGAACGATGAAGGTGTTCAGCTCCTCATAAGTCAAAATTTGACCACCAATAACACGGGCCATGTGTGTTTTGACGGACTTAACACCGCTCTCCCACAGTCCACCGAAGTGTGGAGCTGAGGGTGGATTGAAGTGCCATCGAATACCTTCCCCTTCTGCGGCGATTTTCAAATTTGAGTTGAGCTCCTTGTTAGCTCCGACGAAATTGGTTCCACAGTCACTGTAGATGTCACTACAGCGACCGCGGCGAGCGACAAACCTCCTAAGAGCTGCCAGGAAAGTCTCTGACGATAAATCAGAAGCGATTTCGAGATGAATCGCGCGAGTCGCGAAACATACGAACAAACATAAATAGGCTTTAGAAGTTTTGACACCCCTATACCTCGACAAGACAATAGGAAAGGGTCCCCCATAATCGACCCCGACACAACTAAAAGGCTTCAATTGGGAGACACGAGCGACAGGTAAATTCCCCATGGGAGGCTCCAACGAGAGGGGACGAGTGCGAAAGCAACGATTGCATTTCGACAAATAACTACGAATGACCCTACGAGCAGACAGGATCCAAAAATTTTGTTGAAGGAGATAATGAGTAGTGTTCACTCCTGGGTGCAAATTACCTCGATGTATCTGATCAATCAAAAGTTCAACCAACCTATGCCTTCCTGGCAACAATGCGGGATATTTAGCGTCGAATGCTAAACCCGAATGCAACAGTCGACCCCCGACTCGCAAAATACCGAAATCATCAATAAAGGGCGACAATGACTGCAAGTACTTGGCACATGGTTTACCAGAGCGAATTTTCTCCAATTCCGAAGAGAAGACCGAAGATTGAACAATTCTAACAATGTGCATGAGAGCAGCATGCAACTCAGAGACACTCAATGCACCAGTGGTCCTATTGACAGCACGACAATTGTTAGTGAAACGAAAACAACGAGCGATAATACCCTGAACTTTCCTCAAAGAAGAAAATCTTTTCAACAAAACATCGACATCCGAAATCTCTATCGTAGCGAACAAAACAATATTCCTTTTCTCCAGTTCAACATCAGAAGTGGGAGCAATGGGAAAGAGTGCTGGCCAAGATTCCAGCGGCAATCTGAGGAATTCAGGCCCCGCCCACCATGCGGAAGCCCCGACTAACTCCTCTGGTAACAAGCCCCGAGACGCGACGTCCGAGAGAATGCTACTCTTAGTACAAGGTGAATCTATAGACTTAACCGCGAACGAAAATGAATCAGTAGCCGAGTGCCACTGAAGACCGAGAATTTTCCCGGAAAAGTCCGATTCCGAATCAAAGTTGGATGACTGCTGTTGACAATGTTCAACCGGCAGATCCTGAAGCAATTGTGGATTGTTAGCAGACCATTTCCGCAACTCAAATTGTCCCAATTGCAATAGCGAAATGAGCTGATTTCTCAACTCCAAGGTTTCCTCGATTTGATTTGCCCCAATGGCAAAATCATCGACATAAAGCCCGAGACGAATGGCTTTCGAAGCGAGAGGAAACTTCTCAGAATTTTCTTGAGCTAATTGTAACAAGCACCTAATGGCCAAATATGGCGAGGACGAAACACCATAAGTTACAGTGTTCAATTTGTAACTTCGAATAGGATCCTTTTCTGAAAAACGCCAACGAATTAATTGATACTGTCGATGTGAATCTCCAACTAAAATTTGCCGATACATCTGCCTAATGTCACAAGTGAACACGAATTTGTTCTCTCGAAAACGAAGCAAAACACTAGTGATGTCATTTTGCAACTTCGGACCAATCAACAAGGTATCATTTAACGAAAGATTGTTCGATGCTTTGGCCGAGGCGTCGAACACGACACGAATTTTCGACGATACTGGGGCGAGCGAAGACACATCAGAAGACATCGAAACACCAGGGTCTTTAAAAACGCAATGATGCGGAATGTAATAAGAGTTTGCAGATTCCGACTCCAATGGCACCAACGACATGTGCCCAGCCTCCAAATAATCTTTCATAAACTCTACATACATGTCTCTAATGTGAGGCAACCTCGACAATCGTCTCTCCAAAGCGAGCAAACGACGATCTGCGACATTCAACGAATCATTAAAGATAGGCAACTCTTTGCTATCCTTAAATGGCAACAATACCCCAAAACGACCTGATTCTTCTCGATAATGAGACTCAACGAACAACGACTCAGCCTCTTGTTCCTCATTAGAGCAAACCTCAACTGAAGGCACCTCCTCAACTCTCCAAAATGCCTTAAGAGTCTCTTCAAGGGTCGAATCTACCGACGCAAAACAAGCTTGAACCTCGCCCGCAACCTTCGACGAAATGGTTCCCAAAAGAACCCAACCAAACGTCGTGTTCATTGCGGCTGGACAGTTATCACTGCCCGACAAATAACCACCATGAACAATATTGGGAAAGATGTCAGCTCCTAGCAAAACATCGACAGAACCAGGCGTGTACCAATTAGGATCCGCTAACTTCAAATTATCAAGCGCCTTCGATGGCGAAATGTCAACACTGGGAAGTTTTCCACAAATATTGGGCAAGACCAAAGTACTTACTTTAAAAGTAGGTGATGGTACCCCAACGGGACGAATAATGCAATCAGATGATCCCTGGGCCGATCCCAAGGTCACGTGACCCAAACAAGAAATAGGTGTTGATGATCGATTCAAGTGCAAGCCCAAACGCTTGCGGCACCGATCAGTAATAAAAGACGACTGACTGCCAGAGTCAATTAAAGAACGAACCACTTGATAGTTGCCCCACTTGTCTTGAACTTCAATACATGCGGTTGCTAAAAGAACCGTAGTATTGCTACGAGAACGAGAACGAACATCCTGAAAGGATGGGAGAGAAGACATGGCAACCGTGGATGCGACTGGAGGCGGCTCAACTCGATGAGAAGCTGCTCCATCCGAATTACTAAGTTTAACGAAATGTAATAAAGAGTGGTGCCGACCTGCACACTCCTTACACGAATGAGAAGAGGGGCACTGCTTCACCAAGTGTGAAGGGCCAAAACAATTTAGGCACAAGCGCGCTGCCTTCACAGCCTCAAAACGCTTGCGCGGGTCCAACTTCAAAAAAGAACGACAATTCGAGATCGGGTGTTCTCCATTACAATGGAAGCACGACTGCTTCGATGAAGACGCACTCGACGTTGACAAAAATGCATGTGAATTCCTCGATTCCACTTTTCCACCAGACTTGACGCTACTCCGCTTACCAACGACTGCAGACGGAGATAGGTCATTCCCCAAAGATGATTCTAATGCACGACACTGTGACGACAAAAACTTGTGCAAATCCTGATATGATGGAAACTCTTCAGATGCAAATTGGAGTTCGAAACGCTTTCGAGTAGCGTTATCCAATTTCTGTAGCAACCAGTTGAACAAAGTGAAATCCCAGAGAGAGACGCCTGAGACCTGACCCAAAGCTGTAATATTTTCCGAAAAGGTATTCAACAATTCACGAAGCGATTGTGAGGAATCAGAATCCGTTATTTTGGGAGCATTACAAATCGACTGCCAATAACACGTCGCAAGTACTCGCTCATTCTGATACCTTTGGACAAGAGTATCGAAAGCTATCGAATAATTGTCATCTGTCAGTGGTAAATGTTTGACAAGGGTAAGAGGTTCCTTCGACAAAGTCGAAACTAAATACTGGAACTTCTCAATTGGAGCTAACGAATCATTCGAATGAATCAAAGTCCTAAACAAATCATAATAAACCGACCACATCCTCAACGAACCATCAAAAGTAGGTATACCGATACGAGGCAATTTCACATGTGAACTTGCAGAGGGGGGTAGCGCGGGAGCACCAGACTGTCGACTATTTAACGATTCACTCGAACCATGACGTGATTTCACCACCGTATCCTGAGTCGATTCCAACGACAATTGAACCGCTCTAATCTGAAAATAAACCGAATCAACTTCGATAAGTAGTCCCGAGTATGATTTCCAAATCTCCGATGACACATCTACGACCAAAGCACTCTTATCTGCCGACTCAACCGTAATCAGGATATTTCTATCAACCTCCTGCACCTGATTGTACAAATCTGAAGCGCTGTCGCATGCAGCCAGGACAATAAAACGCGACTTTTCATCAATGGGTGCTGAAACTACTGTCAGAATCGAGTTCAAACGAGTCAAAAACTTCGAAACAGAAGCGTTTGCTCCGACCAAAGTGTTGGACATTTTGCTAAAGAGTATCAACAAAACACTAAAGCAATAAACGAATAAGGGTTATTTTTTACACCTGTAAAAAATACAACGACAACGAAATACGAACAATAACTAAAAATAAGTACCTAACCAAGTGAAGGTTACTTATTTAAAAACGAGTTGAAAATAAATTGACTTTGAAATTCACCAAAAAACAATACTTGAGATACCGAGTGTACCCAGTAGGTATACCGTGAATACAAAAATCAATATTTTCCCTGTAACAACGAAAAAGGGTTATTCGTTAAAAACCTGTAAAAATACAACAACAACGAACGATGAGCAATACCAAAAATAAGTACCTAACCAAGTGAAAGTTACTTATTTAATATCGAGTTGAAAATAAATTATTGAATTCGAATTCACCAAAAACAATACTTAAGATACCGAGTGTACCCAGTATACCGTGAATACAAAATCAATATTCTGCCCTGCGAATTCAGAGAGAAAATATTCCAACTATTTTACAGAGGTTTTTTAAAAACGAACACCTGCAAACGAACGAAGAAGTGGAGTGGGGTAGAAACCGAGTACCTAATAGTGGAATGGGTGAAACTGTCTGGCGTCCTTTGGATCGACTATTTCGAATCCGTTTGACCTACAAACAGGCTACCTTAACACAGTGAGTGAGAAACTAATTTCAAACAAATGATGCAACCAATTAATGAACTATATTTCCACGAGCTTTCCTATCCGACTACGGAGGGACCAAAAAAATGTTAACTCCGCGTCAAAGAGCAACACGAAATATTAACGACGCGATTCGATCCTGAAAGGGGCTAAATTAATGCGGCTCGATGCCGCGATGGTAATGACAAATCGCCACGGTGACAGGATCAAAATTTAGGGAAGGACCAGGCTATAATTGCCAATGATTGACAGGAACACAATTAATTAATAATTATCGAAATTACTGACCTTGTGTCTTGTCCGACTAAAGGGGCACTTGTTTTAATTTGCGAGATGTTGTAACTATTATTATTGTTCACTCTGCTTCACTATGTAGGTACCCACGATTGTTCCACTACTTTATACCGCTTCCTTATTTAATTAAAGAACTAGGTATCCCGTTTCCGTAACACCAGCATCGACGAGTCTGGTACGAACGGCACTCTTGGTCGAGCTCTCTCCTCTCTCGATGTTAAACCTCGACTCTTCTCTCTATGTGTGGTCCTGTCCGGTCAGGTGTCCTTTTCCTTCGTCCCGATGTGTAAAGGGATAGGAAGGGGTAGGAAACGGTGGTGTCTTAGAGAATACGAATCGATTATTCACCAAGGACGTAACAAAGTGTCTTATCTCTCAAAAGAGGAATTTGAAAAACAGCACTGAAGTTATTTAATAAATTGTTAAATACGATGGAAAAAACGGAAACGAGAAAGAGAAATTCAAGATGTCCCTGGAAAAGCTTTCTAACATACCGCTCTACCCTTCCCCGTTTTCGAAAGCTTTATTGATGCAAAAAATTACGAAAAAAAATTGTGGGTGTAGGTATACTTTACAGGTTTATAAAGGTATACATTAAAACATGAAATAAACTGATCAACAAATTAGTATAACTTAGATAATGTAGGTATCCTAATAATTGGGATATCAATCATGTGAAAAACTGTTAATTAGGGATCATTTGTTTAACAAAGGGTTATACCTATACGAGCAGAACAGAAAAATTTAAATATAATTAGGTACATAAAACGCATAAAATCTACTGGAAAGTACCTATGTAGGGGTAATCTGTCTATTGAAGATTTTTTGATATTATTTTCTTCTCCTCAATTTCCACTAATCAATTTATACACCCAAATGATGTCCGTCTACGTTACCCGCATGTAGTTTCAAATAAATCCTCAATTATTTCTGCGTAATTTATTCCCGCTGTTACAAATGGCGGATACGTCGGGTTCACGCGGTTCATACACCTTCGAAATCGTTTTTCAGGCTCGTTATCCCTGAAGGACTGAACGTGGTCTATAAAATAAAACCGACTGACCTACCCGGCCCCACTTTTCTGCTATCATACCGAGGCTGGCCCCATGAAATTCCGTCCCTATTTAGAAAGTCATAACTTGTATAACGCGCACTACATCCATACATAATTCATCTGCAATACCTGGGGCTGCAGACGAGACTCCGGACGCCCTCAAACCTCGAATCCTCTGAATCTATTAAGGGGGAGAGGCCGATATGAAAGGAACGACGACGCTAAAGTGAAATGCGCCGAGACGCTTAACGGTAGACGCTTTTTAGAGGAGTATATACTTTGACTAGTATTATATATATAAGTTATGCATGCGACAATAGCTTTCAGTTAAAAGGTAGTTTGAGATTAAGTCAATTTAATCGTATAAATTATTCAAGTACGCTGACGAGACACCGAGATCTGATAGTGTGGAGTGAATAGTAATGAAAACATGTTTTCCCTGAAGCGTTTTAACAAAATTAAGTCAAGACTTCAATTGTGCAGATAATTAGAACGGAAAACGATTATTATTGTCTGTGACGAAAGCACACAAACGATTTGTAGTGTAAAGACGGGAAGTTTATCTTGGACTTGAAGGCATTTAAAAATTGATGTAACTATCGACTCCTTTCATTTCAGATTCGACTGCACAATTGCTTGTCATCTAAAGTTGGAAATAATCAAAGTTTTACCATTAAGTGGGGGAGTTACGATCCTGGACCAATTCATTATCGATAATTAAAAAGGGTTCGAGGTTCGACTGAAATTTCTGATGAAATCATAACGGCATAGGCCACATAATAAGAAATCAGGTCGGCTCTTAATTTTGAAACTTTTTTAATAACGGTAATCTCTTTAGTTTTCTGTTCTTTAACTTTCCTTATATCACTTATTAAAGATTTACAAAAGATTCGATTTTGAATCGAGCAATCGATTTAAAATTTAAGTCTTTCTTGCTATTGAAAACAGCAATTTGAAGAATAGATATTATTGTAATAAATGAACAATTCGTATCGAAATGCCATAAAAAAATTGGACAAAAGTTTGAAAAATAGTCTCAAATTTACAATTTAGTACCATCACATGGCCTAACTGAAGTAAATCTAAATAGTCATTGCGCAAATTGCGCAAGGAACTCAAAACCAGAAACAACATTTTGCATAAACGAGCCGGTTAAGTTTGGGGAGCTCACGCAGACACATGAACAGTTGCAGGCATTTCACTTGTCTATTGTTGCCCAATCTGGATGAGTAGCGCCCATGTCCATAAAATTGATTCTGAATAATTGAACACCATCACCATGTGAGTTATTACTGGTTGTATATTAAGTCAACTCCAACAACTTGGCTGCCAGTAATTTCAAACATTATACCAGCAAGAATCGAAAGACAAATAGCGGCTAAGTGACAATTCGATAAATACACATTCGAATTTCAAATATGGCAAGATCTTCAGAATACTCCTACGACAAGATTAAAATCTCGAAATCCATTTTGGCAACAAAATCATGAGATCTTTTCCCTACAGGATTCTTGGAAATCTGAATTGGGAGTGTTCAGAATGTTTTCAATCATCCAAGATGAAAAAGAAAAAGTTGAAATCTAACAAAAGAAATTCCCGGATTTGACCTATCAAGAAAGCTGTGGAGTAAGCTAAACCGTTTAAAAACTGGTCATTGATGCTGTAACTCAATAATGTTATTAATGGAAGAAACAATTACTCACATTGTAGAAGAGTGTCCAGCAACTAAATTTACTGATTTTACGAATGCTTCTCCAGAATGTCAACGATTCATCCTTATATCCTTATATTCTGCAAACCGTTCTACTCCCCATAAATCAAATTATGTATTTATTTGTAAAATACAAAATATGCATCTATTTCTTCATCATGTAAGTATGTACCCATTAATTCATACGAAATATTACATAATAGTTACTAATATATTATTTTGAAAATATCGTGTTTCAAAACAGGAGAACCCGCAAGCTCGCCATGATTGAAGTCCATATTAAATAATTATGGTACATCTACATATCCAATCGAAGAGCAAATATTAATACAGTTTTACCAGAGTATCATCCCTTCATGTGGTAACTCCCCTATAAAGTTAGCCGACTACATTGATAAGTACATAGTATAGATAACCAACCATCCAACCAACCATGTTTACTTTTGTCGAAGCAAGTAGTGCTTCAATCTACCCAATCGTGAAATGTGCAATCAATAGAACACACAATCTGAAATTAACAGTGTTTAACATCATCACAGCCTAATCAATCTGATATCATATGTATAATATCAATTGTTTATGCAAATATGAGTTGATTATTACTTATTACATTGAGCAAATAAGTTCCCTCCGCATTGAATTCTAATTTTGCAGGCTTCTCGCTATACACATATCAAACTAACACACTTGAATAGGTGTGTTATTTTATTGATCAGAATTAAGTTACGTATTTTTGTGGTTCTAACAAGCTCGTTAGTGTAAGTTATAAAGGCCGCATAAGCAAGTGTCTATTTTCTCGGATGGATTTCCTGGGAAGGAAGCAAACTAGATCGATCTGTCAACCATTTCTATCAAAAACAGTGTTCTAACTTGGAACTGACCACAAGCTTTAGAGACGTCTAAAAGTTTTCCTAACAACACTGTTGGGGAACAAGTTGTTAGCTAAAATACTAAATCGGCCTTTTCGATTAAAAGCTCTGTGTCAAATACAGGCTGAGGCTTCATCACTCAATACAGAAAAATATTTTCCTCTTAGGGATGACCATATTTCAATTTTATTCGTACTTGGCTTTCATACAACGTATGGTGTAAACTAAAATCCTGACAGTCACTTATTATCATAGCTGTGGGGGTAGGAGTATACAAATTATTGATACCATAAGCTTCATAAATGAAAAACAATATTATAGGGCTCGTTTCTCCAAAAATTGAAAGGTTCTAGAATTTTCTGCCTGATGTTCTAACAAGAGATATTTTTATCTTTATGGAGAAGGGAATAACTTATCTTTAATGGCGAAGCGAAAGCTGCTGCTTTACTCGATATTTACCCAACCTTGTATAAGATAAGTCAATAAAAAATTCATCCTATATTACCTACTCTTATCAAATTGTATCAACTTTTTCCTTCAATAATGTATCTACTATACAGTTCAGTAACCGTCAATCATATTTTAAGCATAAAAAAGAGAATAACTTTTTTCATGATCAGGTCTCGTTGAGGAAAAATCTTCAAAAATGTAAAACTAAGGTCGCAAAGAAAATATGTTTTATTCAAAAATTTTGGAAATATTTCCTAAACGAGGCCTGATATTGAAAAAAATTATTTCCTCTTTTATTATTAAAAAACCATTTTATACGCGAAGTTCGATTTTGGCTGCAGATACTGAAAAAAAACACATTTTCACAGCAGCCTTTGTTTTACATTTTTGAAAATATTTCCTAAACGAGGCCTCATCTTGAAAAAAGTTATTCTTTGTTTCAAGCTTAAAATACGATTTTTTACATAAGGTTGTATTTTGGCTGTCCAGTTACCAAACACCCTATATGTATGGGTGCATAAAGTTCGAGAGTTTCATCACCTTTCAAGCCTAGTTGTGTAGGATGTTATTAAAGTCTAATAATAATTGCTACTTGAAATTACAGAGGTTCTTTTGAAGAAAAAATATTGAAAATAACAATAAAGAAATAAATTTTAAAATGACAAGATTTTTAGCGTAGTATACAGGGTGTCCCAGCTTATTCGAAGCGGTCTCTGTTGGCCAAACGATGGATTTTTTCCAAAAAAAATTTGCAAATTCAAGTATAGAATCACAATGGCCATAATTTAAAATTATTTTGGGGTATACAGAGTGTCCCATATGAGAGTGGCATACCAAAGTTATGTTTTTTTAAATGGAATGCTCCTATGTTATTGCATTTTTAGATTGTCTGAGAAAAGAAAATAAGATTGGCTTTTACAGTTGGTGTTTAAATTCAGAAGTTTTTGAGTTATAAACAAGTGAAAATCGTCATTTTTCAAGTTCAAGGCCCTGTACAACGAAAACGGTTCAAGATAGAGAAAAACGGCTTACATGTCCCTATTTTACTTTTTCATGTACTATCCTATGATGTAGATAAAATGTTTATACAGGGTGATAAAAAATTTGAAAAAATCGGAGATTTCTCCACGCGTCGCCAAATAAAAAAATCAAAGAAAGTACAAATGTTTCAATACCATAGGATAGTATATAAAAAGTTAAAATAGGGACATGTAAACCGTTTTTCTCTATCTTCAGTTGTTTTCGTTGTACAGGGCCTTGAACTTGAAAAATGACGATTTTCACTTGTTTATAACTCAAAAACTTCTGAATTTAAACACCAACTGTAAAAGCCAACCTTATTTTCTCTTCTCAGACATTCTAAAAATGTAATAACATAGGAGCATTCCATTTAAAAAAACATAACTTTGATATGCCACTCTCATATGGGACACTCTGTATAGTCCAAAATAATTGTAAATTATGGCCATTGTGATTCTGTACTTGAATTTTCAAAAAGTTTTTTGAAAAAGTCCATCGTTTGGCCTACAGAGACCGCTTCGAATAAGCTGGGACACCCTGTATTACTGAATTTAATCTCTGCTTAATGGAATGAAAAGTACTTATACAACAAAAAATTGAATCCGCAATTATAATATAAGTCTCTAATAAATCAGTTTCCAGTAAAATATGGTAAAAATATGAGCAACTAAAGTCACCTTTCATAAAGAGAGCAAGAGAAGAAAGTGAGAGACGAAGAAAGTAGCTATGCACTTCGTGTTCAGTCATGTGTGCCTGCCAATAGAATGTCACTGAAAATCTGCCCTATCAGCGACTGATAGAGGTTTCGACAGCCTGTAAATCAGTGTCGCTATTAACTAGCCAGACGCCACTTCCAATCCCATTTATCCCCATCATGGGAATTGGATATGTGTTGCTTGTTACCTCATAGAAAATTCCATCAAGAAACAGCGAAAAATTCAGCACATTCATCACGTTCAGGACTCGGACAAATAAACATCGAATGCACAGCTCAGCTGACACCTGTATGAGAAATAAAAGATTTGCTTTATCATTTCAACGCTCTATTATAAGAGTTGGAGTTGGAAATACTTCTGGACGATACTAATAAAATAAAAAGTAAACCCTGTTCTCTACTTTTGAAATTTCGAAGTAGGTAATTGATGGATTATATCACATTAATATTTAACTATAATGTATTGATTTATTTTGATCTAGTAAATACACGATTGCTATCATTTTAAATTGGAAAAGTTGCACTGATTTTCACTGTTGCAGTTTCAACAGTAATAAATAATTCATACCCATGAGTTTTGAGAAGTTTTGTATGTGTACTGGAAAGTATTAAAGTCATATACATAATTATATATAATTATATACAGGGTGTCCCATAATATGTGGGCAATCTCCCGGATTTGGGTAAATTTCCTAAAAATAAATGAAAAAATAGCTATAAAATTAATTCCTCAGAGACACCCCTACAAAGATATTAGCTGTTGAAGTTGAGGGTTGAAAATCAATTTATTGCAATAACTTTTTTATTTCTTGACCGATTTTGATAATTTTTGGTTTTATTTCGTATTATTTGGGACTGTTTGGAATAGTGTTTCTTAATCTTTGGTAGCACACACATAGACCTCGGGATGGCATAACCCCCTCATTCACTTTAAAGAAAACAATAAAAATAATAATTTTACAGTTTTTTAAGGTTAATTTTCTTTTTCTTTGACATGTTTTACATAAAAAATGTATCTTTATTTATTTCGATAGAGCGAACCGTTATCGAGATAAACGTCCTTCTAATAGGTGATGCGTCGCAAGAACTTTCTAAATTTCAAGTAAATTTTAACAAGATGGCTGACCTTTGACAGTAAATTGAGCAGGAAACAAAACAATAACTTAATTAAATACACGTCAAATAGTGTCAAAGATTTTATTTCATGCAGATTCAATTCTAACTGATTTTAAAATGAGTTACAAAAACGCTGAATACGCAGAAAATCAGTTAGAATTGAATCTGCATGAAATGAAATCTTTTGACACTGACGTGTATTTAATTAAGTTATTGTTTTGTTTCCTGCTCAATTTACTGTCATAGGTCAGCCATCTTGTTAAAATTTACTTGAAATTTAGAAAGTTTCTGCGACGCATCACCTATTAGAAGGACGTTTATCTCGAGAACGGTTCGCTATATCGAAATAAATAAAGATACATTTTTTATGTAAAAAATGTCAAAGAAAAAGAAAATTAACCTTAAAAAACTGTAAAATTATTATTTTTATTGTTTTCTTTCAAGTGAATGAGGGGGTTATACCATCCCGAGGTCTATGTATGTGCTACCAAAGATTAAGAAACACTATTCTAAACAGTTCAAAATAATACAAAATAACACCAAAAATTATCAAAATCGGTCAATAAATAAAAAAGTTATTGCAAAAAATTGATTTTAAACCCTCAACTTCAACAGCTAATATCTTTGTAGGGGTGTCTCTGAGGAATTAATTTTATAGCTATTTTTTCATTTATTTTTACGAAATTTACCCAAATCCGGGAGATTGCCCACATATTATGGGACACCCTGTATATACAGGGTTACTGGTAACTGGATACATTCCTTTGGTGATCTGATAAAACAAGAGGTAAGGAGTAAATTAACCCCAACATGCACTATACAAAACTCAATAGATTTTGAGATATTTCGATTTTCAACTTTTCTTAAAAAAATGGTTTCAAATGTCTTGAAATGTAATTTTCAAAAAATCTACTTTAACTTTTTGATTTTTTTTTTTGCTGGAATACTTGTCCAATATTATGCTTCCTTCTGGATTAAAAAATATCCTGAGGTATTTCGATCGTGTGAAAATTTCAAAGAAAAACTTTCACAAGCTATTTTTTTTAAATAAGATTTAAAAGTTTTTACAAGTTATTTTCGCAAAATTGTCTAGGCACCTTGCGTACAAATTGTTTTAAAAACTTCGCTAGTGTAGTAGCTATCTAACAAGGTACGAATCTTGTACAAGAATAACAGAATCTCCCCGCTATGTACCGTTACCGAGGAACAAATCCTTAAGTCGGAACGTTTTAAAAAAAATACGGCCCTGAACGGGAGTCTTAAAATTCTCGGATCCGGCCCATCTTCAACAGGTCGTATTTGAGAGTCCCGAGCTTCGTCCCTACCAAGTTTCGTCCCGATCGGTAAAACATTCAGACACTAAGAGTGTTTCCTAGGCTATTCCCGAAAAATCCCGAAATTCCCTAAAAAATGACACTTCCCGGGAACGGATCCCGCTCATTTTCAATGGGCATCGTGCCACGGTGCGCCTCTTCAATCGAGCCAAATTTCAACTTTCCCACATGAAAACTGGCGGCTCTAGAGTGTTTCCTAGCAAAGTCACAGAAGTTTCGTAAGTATACGTATTCGTGTGCCCGAAAAATTTCTGTCTGTCGGTCTGTCTGTCTGTGACTTTGCTAGGAAACACTCTAGAGCCGCCAGTTTTCATGTGGGAAAGTTGAAATTTGGCTCGATTGAAGAGGCGCACCGTGGCACGATGCCCATTGAAAATGAGCGGGATCCGTTCCCGGGAAGTGTCATTTTTTCGGGAATTTCGGGATTTTTCGGGAATAGCCTAGTAATAGCCACTCTAAGTGTCTGAAAGTTTTACCGATCGGGACGAAACTTGGTAGGGACGAAGCTCGTGACCCCCAAATACGACCTATTGAAAATGGACCGGATCCGAGAATTTTAAGACCCCCGTTCAGGGCCGTATTTTTTTTAAAACGTCCCGACTTAAGGATTTGTTCCTCGGTAACGGTACATAGCGGGGAGAGTCTGTTATTCTTGTACAAGATTCGTACCTTGTTAGATAGCTACTACACTAGGGAAGTTTTTAAAACAATTTGTACGCAAGGTGCCTAGACAATTTTGCGAAAATAACTTGTAAAAACTTTTAAATCTTATTTAAAAAAAATAGTTTGTGAAAGTTTTTCTTTGAAATTTTCACACGATCGAAATACCTCAGGATATTTTTTATTCCAGAAGAAAGCATAGTATTGGACAAGTATTCCAGCAAAAAAAAAATCAAAAAGTTAAAGTAGATTTTTTGAAAATTACATTTCAAGACATCTGAAACCATTTTTTTAAGAAAAGTTGAAAATCGAAATATCTCAAAATCTATTGAGTTTTGTATAGTGCATGTTGGGGTTAATTTACTCCTTACCTCTTGTTTTATCAGATCACCAAAGGAATGTATCCAGTTACCAGTAACCCTGTATATTTATATATATATTAACGTTCGTAAATATTCAGAAAGGAACTATTACACCAAAATACAAACATGGGTATTAGTTTTATCTACAAATAATCTACAAGTACCTACCTACACAGCACATGCGGATGTTTCATGGAGCGAATCATTTGCCTTTTTTATTAAACAGCAAATTGCTTTTGCTCAACGGGTGAAGCTTTCAGACTTTCAACTTTCAGTATCGATTAAACCAACAAGTCTACATTAGGTTAATTTCCCAGCAAACCTGAAGAAACTCAAACAGTCTCGAGTTCTTGGCGGTTTTATATTCTAAAGCGATTAAAGGTTAAACATTTCCATGTTCAAGTTACTAAGTAACCGTTTACTTATAATCCTAATTTATTTCTTAAATATTTTGATCCAAATCGTAACTGCTTGAGATTTATAATCCTGGAACCATAATACAGAGATTAATGATATAATTGCCGGCATGAATTTGTCCAAGAGTTTTAAATCCTAATGGAAAGTTCCTACCTATTTTTAGTTTTTCGTGAATTTAGATTTTACATCTTTTAAGAATTTTAAAACAAAAAATGATTAGATTTTTTCCCGTGCTATAACTTAATGAACAATATTTTTGAAGAAAAAATTCCTGAAAAATCCAAGGCCTGCTAGACCAGTGTTCAGTATAGTAAAATTTCAAGGGTTTATATTAACGATTTTTATGGAAAAAACTTATGGACACGCCACTGGGTTCAAAATCTCTCATAACCATACTACACTGAATTCATTAAGTTTTGAGAAATGGTAACACTGACGTGAATATGTCAAATCTGTCATTGTCACCATAAAGTTTGACATTTTCAACGGTGAACAAAATACTCAGAACAAACTGTTAATGTTAATTAGGAATTTTTAATAGGTCGGCTTGTAAGATCGAAAACCTTGTTCGAAATCTGAACGAAGGGCCAGGGTACAGGATACACCGAAAGATAATAAGCATTATTAAGACTTTAATTATTGTTACTCACTGTTTACTTCCGTACCACTGGGCGGGCCACTGTAACCCGTACGGGGGATGCGGAAGTCTTCAAACTAATGCGATATTTTGCAAAGGGGGGCAGGGTACTGCGTGTATCGCAGCCATGAATTGCGATCGGTCTTTCAATAGGATACGATAATGACAAATTTTAATGCGGGAGTCGCGACGAATTCCACAGCAACTAACGAAGGGTGCTGGTTTGACTTGACTGCTCACTATGCACCCTTGATTCGTACTCAATCAGGTAGCTCAATCAGATTGGAAAAAGTACTTCCACAATTATTATTGATTCAAACGCATGAAAACTGTATTGATCTTAATGGAGAATATTTTGCAAAAACAATACATCCAATTCCGATTATAAATTATTTGTTTTTATTTATCTATCTCAAAATGTACGTAGCAACTCGCGTATTAAAGGTATTAATAATTTTATAGACAAATTAATTTTTCACGAATTCAATTAATATTATTGATGATTTTTTAGTGATTAAACCAGTGGCGTGTTTTCTATAGAGTTTGCAGTTTTTTCTATAAAATAGCGCTAATAATATTATAATGAATCCTATTTAAATCAATTATTATTATTATTATTGAGCATTTTGAATTAGGTAAATTGTAGAAAGATATTTTTATAGCAGCTGACAAATACCCGATTATTCGCTAACAACAATTTTTGTGTACCTATTTGTAAGCCATTTGTGAAAGCAAAATCTTCATGGATTTCACACCAAGTAACGAACAGTCACAGCTATACCTATAAAACCGTTTCTGGAAGTCGTAAAATTTGAATCAAACTCAAATACTCGCATCATCCGGGAACTTTTATTGTCGTCCCGTCGATACGTCTTTGTTTTATCTTCCCGATTTACCTGTTCAAGTGAACACGAACAAGACCCGGATAGTCTCAGAAACAATTCCGTCATGATTCGAACCACGCTACCCCCACCTCTGAGCTATTATTCAAGGTTAATAGTTGTGTGAAGTCCTTCAGGACAAACAGTATCTGGAACCGGGACAATCGTGATCCTCCAAACTGAAACAGATTGAATCAGTCTCTCGCCATGGCGTCATTACGGGTTTCCTCGGGGTATAGTGTTAACAGTAGTTAAGGTTCTCGAGTTGATTAGGCACGCAGAGTGTACAGAGTATATCGTTTAAAACTGCTTCACTTCACGTGTACTATACCTGATCTTAACAGCCACTTAATTTTAACAGCTTTAACAGCCTCTCGACTGAGCACTTCACATATTCGCTCTATATATGGGTTTATAACTAGTAATACATTAGAGAGCGAAACGGAATTGCTTTATGGCTTTGATTATTAAGCCCTAACGATGCTTCAACTAGAGCTTTCGTACACAAAATGTGTACAATGTTGATTTGATACTCGTAGCTAAATGCCTATTCGTATTATGATATGCAGGCGGCGAAGTCGCGGTTTTCAGTTAATCGCTTAGATATAGGATGCCATTACCATGAAAAGAAATAGCATCAGTTGGGGGTTTATTAAAAACTTCAGCTTTTCAATGAGATCCTGTAAGGTTTTAAGACTTTTTTCAAAGTCACGAGGGAATACTTTTGCTAATAGTTTTTGTAGGGTGCGAGACGAAGATGGTATGGAGAACTGCAAGCCAGAGTTTCGATCTCTACTGGTGTAGATTTATTATACTTTAATGAAATACTTCAACACTCAGCGATTTGAAACACAAATACGAAGTATCCTCGATACCTTATTCCTTCATCAACTATTGAAATAACTTTTTCTCTGTCTTTTTCCATCTAAAAGTAAGACAAATGACCTACTTCTTTTGTGAAGCAATTTTTCTCAATCGAATGACGATAAAACTTCACGACGTTCTGCTGATGAAACTTCTCGACCGAGACAGGATTCGATGTATAAAATAAAGAGACAACCCTATTAAAGGTCTACGACCAGTTAAAGTGTTAATAGCTACTTTCGTCTTTAAATTACGTAAAACTAATTCGCAGGTAGTTGGGTAATGTTTATTAAACACTTGAAGCTCTTACTTATAGGACAATCTTTATATATTATTCATAGGCAAGGGGATAACTAAGGAGATAGCAACAAAGTTCACCATCTTGAGAAGGGCTTGGGTTGAATAACGTATACCTAACTTATTAGAGATTGCATATGCTAAGTAGTTAACCCATACACACATAAATAATTCCGCGGATTAAATATTAAATATGTTAAGATGCCATGATCTCTTATAATATTGATCAAAATTTATCGAACAATTTATTCTTCTTTAGAGTTTATGGCCTTTAGTCTTGAAGCCTCCAATAATTAATCACTATAGGATAACTGATCTGATATAAATAAAATCAAGCAAGAGGAAAAATTAATGAATATAATCTTTTATTCATTGAAGTGTAAATATTCCTCGCTATAAGATGATGTTAATAAAAAAATGATTCTACATTTGAGGAGATCATTATTTTTACTACTTTTCTGTATTCATCTCCAAAACAATTAATTGTTTAATTAAAAATATTTCACTTACCTCCGGGAGGAAATTCGTAGAAATATGCTGATCTAGGACTTAGACACCTGAAAGAAGAACAGAATATTGAGTTTTATTTATTTGTATTTTTGTATGTATTTTATAATCGTTTCAATAGATTTTTTTCATATTATAAATAAATGAAGCTACTTATAATTTAATATGTCTACTAATTAATTAATAATTATGCTAATTATGTATTTATGTTTCCTCCTTATTAAAATCCTTTTGATTGGGAATTTTTTAACAGTGTCATCGATATGACCTGCATTTTTACAAAACATTTTCAACATTTTATTTTAAGATATCAAAAAGATATTTTTTTAAATGGTATTGTTGAATAAGCTCTTTAAAGCGTTTCAAAGATATTTAACGTATCAGCAACTTCCGATACGTCTATTGATCTAAATACATATAAACGACGGAAGTTTTAAAATCCATACCTACCCTACCCTGAATATCATTCTTAAGAATTGCTTAGAATCTTGTTACTCTTTTAGTTCACTTTTCCAGAATACATAAGAATCGAGAGAATGTTACCTATAGACGCTGGAGGCAGAAATTTACAACAGATTATGCAAAACGAGTCACGCATCTCAAAGTTAAGTTTGTTATTTTAGGCAAACAAAATTTAGGGACTGTCTCTTGTAAACAAAAAATTGTTACATGTAAATAACACATCAGCGAGCACGTATATCGAACATGGTTAGAGTAAATTTTAATTTAAAATTAATTCTGGAAGATTGATAGTGATTAGCACGGTGGGAAGCTAATGTGGAATTCCAAAATGTTGAAAAACGCCTAAAAATAAATTTTTATGAAGCTCAATTAAAGCTTCGTGAGAAAAACAATCCAACTTTCCTTGCATGAAAAAGTACTAACTTGTGCCCAAAGACAATACATTTCCTTATAACTTGTATTCAAGACGGTTATTTTTTATGGGCCTGTAAATGTTGAAAATCGAAAAAAAAGCAAGTACCTAAAAACTATTCTATACAGGATGGTCGAGTTTTTTATGCATTAAATTCGGGGAACGAATTTAAAATAAAATGAAAACTGTAGAAAGGACTCAGAAGAATCCTCATGGAAATTGAGTCCCAATCAAATTTGTTGTAATTTTGGGGATCGGTAGTATTCAAGAAGTAGATCAGAAGTCTAGATAGGCATTAGCTCATAACAACTCGTATTTTCGAGATATTCACCTAAGATGAATTTTTTCTATTTCTCCATAAAACAATGGGAGGTGGGGGATTAACAATCTATACAGTGCATTTATTTTAAGTGTTGCCATAGGGAATAGCATGTAAAAAAATACACCCTATGTTAACTTATGTTGTCTTGTACTTTGGAAGTCGTTTTTAATTTTCAATAATAGTACATGTCAGCTACTTTACAATACGACCTTTCAGAAAAGTCGGTCGTTGTTGAATTTTATGATACAGGCTGTCCCATTGAGGTGAAAAAACTGCAAGAAACGGTAAGAGATACAAAGTCGGTTAAATTACAAAAAAGTTGCGCTGTTTTGAGACGAGTATTTGGCAATTTTTTTTTTCTCAATATTCTCAGAATTTCCTGAAATATCCTGAAAAAACTTGAAACATGCAGATTTATTATTTCAGCCATATCTTCTTTGTTATTTAAAAAAAATGATTATTTTTTGTAGGTTTACATAAGCCGTAATGAGCTACTTATTTAACGTTTCAAAAATTTCCAAAGCCGACTAGATCTTGCGATTTCCAAAGTCAACTTTGGTTTTTCTTATGGCCGCCATATTGTTTTTCATGCCATTCGCTATAGAAAAAATCAAGGAAACAAAAAATCCATCACATAGCAAATAAATTTGAAAAAATTTTTTCTTCTTTTTCAAAAATAAAGAAAATTTTTTTTTACCGAATGTCAAAAAGTGCATTTTTTAAGTGTTGCCATAGGTAATATTATGTAAAAAATTACACCATATATTAACTTATGTTGTACCCATTGTAATTTAGAAGTCGTCTTAAATTTTCAACAATAGTATACCTACATGCATGTCATGTAGGTACTTTACGATACAACATGTGAAAAAGCGGTCCTTTTTAAATTTTAATATTTAGTCCTCATTTGAATTATTAAACTTTAATAAAGGAGTCAGAATAAACAAAGTGAGTTAAAATTATTAATTTATTGGAGAACATGTGCACATTCATAAATAAAAAAAAAACGATAAAACCCAAATAACTAATCAAACTAGCAAAAATTAATTGAAACAATCAAATAATGAAAACATTTTGACCAATTTCTTTGATAATTTCAGTGAATTTTTGTTAGTTTGCTTAGTTATTTGGGTTTTATTTTTTTTTTATTTATGAATAAAAAATGTTCACATGTTCTCTAATAAATTAATAATTTTAACACTTTGCTTATTCTGACTTCCTTTATTAAAGTTTATTAATTCAAATGAGGACTCAATATTAAAATTTAAAAAGGACCGGTTTTTGACATGTATCGTAAAGTAAAGTCTGTACACTGAGAGTTGTCTGTTGTGATAACTAAGAATACATCATCTCGTTATGTTTCTTACTCCTTCTATTGCATTGCATAGTCAATCGAGTTAAAATGGGACGTATTGTCAGAAATACGTTTGAATCGTCAGCAATTCTAAAAAGATGAGCGAGAGTGAGACGGAAGTATCGACTCGCGTCTTGATACGCTTAGATTGATACGATATTACGATAAGATTGTCGTCGCTACTCTCAGTAGTGTCAGTGTCAGCGGTAAATATACTAAATAAGGTTTTTGTTGTGATTTGAAACGTTTTTAATACGAAATTAGCAGAATTCCTGTGTTATATTGTGTACGGTGTGATAAACTATGAGTAACTTAATTTCGCGAATGCCTAAAAATCTATTTCCTTGTTTTGCCTGGGAAACGATTGAACTCCCTAGTACGTGGACTTGTGGTTAAATTGCTGGAATATTTTACTTGCAAATAAGAAAACGGAGGTGTTATTCTTTCTTTTAAACGGCAACCAGCAGGTAGGTGACATGATATTTCTATCATGATGATAACAATAATTATTATGATTCTTATTTACTTGCATTATATAATATTTGTTATCAAAAAGTTGCAAGGCACTACTTCGTCAATAACTTGTCGAAATAATATATTTATAGGATATTCATTATTCCTCAACACACGCCACTGACACGAACTGCGATACCACATCTGGTTCTTTTAGAAATAAGTGTACGATTTAAATCGAATTAAATGAAATTGTTTAGTCAGAATCAGTGTGGCATGACAACGGACAACTCTCAGTGTACAGAGAGTACCTACATGACATGCATGTAAGTAGATACTATTGTTGAAAATTTAAAACGTAATATTTTTAAATAAAACGTAAAAATATTTAAAATATGGCAACACTTAAAAAATGCACTTTTTGACATTCGGTAAAAAAAATTTTTCTTTATTTTTGAAAAAGAAGCAATTTTTTTTTTCAAATTTATTTGCAATGTAATGGATTTTTTGTTTGCTTGATGTTTTCTATAGCGAATGGCATGAAAAACAATATGGCGGTAATAAGAAAAACCACAGTAGTTGACATTGGAAATCCCAAGGTCTAGTCGGCTTTGGAAATTTTTGAAACGTCAAATAAGTAGCTCATTACGGCTTATGTAAACCTACAAAAAATAATCATTTTTTTTAAATAACAAAGAAGATATGGCTGAAATAATAAATCTGCATGTTTCAAGTTTTTTCAGGATATTTCAGGAAATTCTGGGAATATTAAAAAAAAAAAAATTGCCAAATACTCGTCTCAAAACAGCGCAACTTTTTTGTAATTTAACCGACTTCGTATCTCTTACCGTTTCTTGCAGTTTTTTCACCTCAATGGGACAGCCTGTATCATAAAATTCAACAACGACCGACTTTTCTGAAAGGTCGTATTGTAAAGTAGCTGACATGTACTATTATTGAAAATTAAAGACGACTTCCAAAGTACAAGACAACATAAGTTAACATAGGGTGTATTTTTTTACATGCTATTCCCTATGGCAACACTTAAAATAAATGCACTGTATATAAAACAATTCATTTAAAAATAAATGCGTGACTGTCATGAGAGAAACACATCCATCCAGAGGTGAATATCTTGAGAAAAAGAGTTTTTGTGGGCTTATGCCCATGGAGACTTCTAATCTACTCATCGATTGCTACTGATCCCCAAAGTTTCAATACCAAATTTAACCGGGAGCCAATTTCTTACGGATTCTCCGAGGCTCTTTACATAGTTGTCTCTGCAACTAATGTTTTACTGTTCTATTGTCAGGAGCCTTGAAAAAATGATTGGTATAAGTGGTAAAAGTGGTAAAATAGGTACATCACAAATGGAGCCAAACTTAATTTGTTTGTGAAGAGGGATTAGTTAGAAACGCGGTATAATTATTCTGCCAGGAACGTCATATACAACTGTTTCATTTGCTGCAGGTAAACTGGACGACTGGACCACTGATTTGCCTTTGATAACATTATTCGTAGCTAGAAACCTGTGTGCAAGGCTGTTAGAATGTTGAATTAGCAAATTATACTCGACAAATGCAACTGGGAATATCAAGAGGATTTTGTGAAGTCCATCGTCCATTTTCGGTTATGATACACTGCGTAAATATGCCGCAACAATGATGAATATATCATCTAATTAAATTCATGACGAGAGTTATATTTTAGAAAAACAATTTTGGGGGTGTATTTGCTTTGAAAATCTTTCATTGGCCACAGAACTACTTAATTTCTCCAAATTAAGTCCTCTATGTTAAACTTTTGTGCCTATTGAATTAGAATGTTACGTTAGCATCGATGAAAAAGCCTATTAGAACTTTTTAGATGTTCATAGAAGCTAAGGGAAGAATATTTGTCAAGTTAGTGAGAATACTCCTTCCGCAAGAAAGAAGAACTTCAATTAGTCTATTTAAAGTGAGTAGTATATGATGTGGTCTCAAATTTTCCTTTCCTAAATAAATGAACCATATATCTTCATTGCTGTACCTTTATAGTCCAAAGATAGTAGTCGTGAAGAATTTGTTGCATTGATGGTAAACAGATTTATTCCTAGGAATTTCCCTGTGGATTTTACATAATATTGATTATCAGACAGGTTCGCGAACTGAGAGCAATCCTTTCTCCAAGCGTCTATTGCCGCATATAAAGAATCCAATTCTAGATCAGAAATCGTTAAAAACCTGCTCATCTTTGCCGCTTTGAACAGTCGCCCTTGCAAGGGCATCGACCCTTTCATTACCGGTAAAGCCTTAATGACCTTTGGCCCATATAAATTTTTAATAAGCAACATAGTTTTTGGATGTCAACATATAACATTTTTTTTATAATGTTTTTGTAAATTAAATTTATTCATATGGGGTCGGATAAGGGTTTTTTTGCCCCTAAAATCAATGACACTGGAGAAATTGACTTTGTAAAAGCACCTTTTGAACTGTTAATGCTTTCTACAGAAAAAAGGTGCTCTTGGTCAAAAGCTTCAATTTGAACTGTTTTCGAAAAAAAGGCATTTTGTGACCAAAATATAAAAGTTTTGAGACATATTGTGTTGTGGACAAAAACATTACTTGTTTTTGATAATATTTTCAATGATTTGTTTCACTGCCACATAAAAAAAATCAGCTCTCAAAAAGGTAGATCATATTAATGATAAAAGCTGGGTTCTGTATCTCAAAAGGCTCCTGAGATATCGTCGAATAACCTAAATTTTTTTTGACACCCTGTATCTTGAAAACGGTAAATTTGCGGACCAATATTCTCAAAATGCGCAAATCAATCACCTTTCATTTTTCGACATGTTTTGAAACACCTACATAATGCCTACTGACATGTGAAAGTTTACATTTGCTCTAAATGTCATATTATGAAGGAATGAAAATTGCATAATGCCACTCCTGACTCTGTTTTTGAAACATCAGTATAACCATGGGGTAACCTCAGAAAACCCCGTGATGGCATTTGTTAATATATCATTATTAATTTTTCACGAGGTATTTTACTGCGACGTGACAGAACAACGGTTCTTTCTCCTTGGCATAATTATTGGCAAGTAGGTATAAATTTAATTGAATAATTGTATTTACTCGGCAAAAAAATTAGATTAATAGTTTAATAAAATGGGGTAGCCAAACCAAAAATCATTTTGTAATAATTTTTCGATTAAATTTTTTCCAACACTGTGGCTTCATAAGTTTTATCTACATAATTATTTCACCTCTTTTTATCTACCTAAAGCTAAAGATTGGAAATTACATCTACTACATTGAATTAAATTACTTTAAAAATATTAGTATAAGAATTTATCCGAAATATAATTACTTTACAAAAGGAAAACGGTAATTCAATCCCATCAAATGGAGCGTAAACCCTTTAAAGAAACAATTAATCCACAGTTTTCTTTTCATTACGTCCCCTGTCAGCAGAATAGAGCCAGACTAGTTATTAATTAAGAAGTTGCTGCCGGCGAATTTCCGGAGGCTAATCAGGGATTCCAGATGCGCGGCTTATAAGTTCCCAACAATACGAATCGGGATGTCCGCGAACTTGCCGACAGAGGGAGTCCTATAGCTCCCGTCCTGTCCGCCGTCTCCAGCTCCGTCAGCCGCCCCATGCAGCTCTGTTCGGCATCCCCCGTCTAACCCGGGACGTGTCGTAAAGCTTATTACGTGCTGTCTGATTGTGCGGGAAGTTTATATCTCCTAGATCGGGCAGACGGTTTTATGGGTTGGGCGGCGGGCTATATCGCCTCTCTTGCCCCACATTTGCATCATAAAGCGAGAAAGATTGATACCATCCACTCAGTATACAAGTTGGTGTATCCCGGTACAATCTCGACTACGCAAATATGGGAAATATATGTATAAGAAGTGGTTGGCTGTTTTCGTGTTTTCCCACTAGGTGTCTTTATATAATACTGCATTTTTACTTATCACTTCTAAAATTGAGTCAATTAAAATGTTTGTTTTTTTGGCACACCTTCATTGGTTAGAAAAGAAACAAGTCATTTCTTCGGAACGGGAATGATAGGAAAATATTCCAGGCACTATAATACATAGAAGACTGAAATGAGTTAAAAGTGGTTTCCCAAAATTACGGCTTCCATTAGGATATTTATTGAATAGAAATGTGCAAGACTTCCATCCTGACATTTTCTAGCCTCGGGTGACGTCACTTATCAACTGGGAGACTTGCTTTCTAGTTAGCACCTTAGGCCTTTGTTTATGTCACCAACAGCCTGACGTTTTCAGGAGAATAACAACTTCCAGAACTCTGATACGCTAGAGGTAGATATTTCAGATCCCTGAACGCATTTTCTTTAGGAGTTCGACAATCTTATAATTTTTTATTAACTTCAGAAATAAGAGAACATTACAATTTCCGCTTTCAAAGTTTGATCGATCGATCGCTTCATTGACAAAATACTTGCAGTGGTGTTTATCTGATTCTGCTCTAGTCTTTTTGGGTTATTTGATATCCGCACTTGCTTTGTTGCTTGGTACCGTTTGAAATTTCAAGCTCTAAATCATCTATCATGCATGCTTTGCAATAATATACTACACGGAAAAGCACTCTTAAGTCCTCAATGGTTTTAGAATAATATTATCGTCAATATCAGAGAGAGTAACAAAGTTTAAGATAAGATCGGATGATCCCGGAGAATGGGAAGCGTAAACGACTCATTTGAAGATATTGGCAGTTTGGTTATGAGATCCCATTGAGAACGTTATTGCATTGTTGAAGTTACAAGAAGTAGGAGGCAACTTTGATAGTAGAGCGATATAGCTTACTGCCGAGATTATCATGCTCGACACGATAAATTTTTTTATTTTTCACTGGAAGAAATTTGCAATCCAGTCAGCATGGAATACGTCAGTTTCTTACAAAACATGACATAATTCACACCGAAATACTTTCTTGGTAAGACCAGTTGCTAATAGTATAATGTATTATGTAACACGGCATATAAGTCACGAGTTAACTTTTGCACGAACGAAACGAATATAATATTAATCCTAATATACTGACGAATTGCATACTAAATCACAAGATGTCGATAGCCTGAAAGGTACAGTACAATCCATAAAGTTAACGTTCGTTCATCAGAGGGCCGGGGTTCGATTTCCCAATAAGCCAATAAACGGTTTTCTTCTATAGAAAATATTTTCAAATGATATCAACTACAGTTCAGCTATCTAAGTTTTGTAGAAACTTCGGTCCGGTACTAAAGTAGCTCGGATCATTACTAGACATACTCTCGAACTACGTTACCCATTTTAAAACACCAAACCATGTATACAATTCTGAGTATACAAGGTGTTTCATTAGCCGACGCACCATAATATAGGGATTTTAATGATCAAAATTTAGGATTAAACTATTCACTTACTTATATGTTAAAAAATTTTTTTACTTATATGTTTCCGTGAGAACGATTGAAAAGCTGCTTCAGTTGCTGTACGTACATTTTAATTACGTTGAATCATTTTTCAGAAAATGGGGAAACGGTTTTTCATTTGTGACGTCACGTTTATTATTGCCCCGATTTTAACAATTAAAAATGTCATAAATGATGACAATGACGTCACAACCCTTTTACTTAAGGTGTGGATTTTGAGGGTTGAAAATTAACAGAGAATCAATAAATTATATCAGGGTATTCCAGGGAGATAAAAAGAAATTTTTCATGATTGTCGAATTAAGGAATGGTCTCAAAGGTATGAAAAATTTATAGAAATCATAAATCATGCTTCAAAATGTTACAGCACATTTATACTAGTTAAACAAATAAGATTTCCACTGATTGACTTTTTTTAACTTGCATTTTTTTTTGCAAAAGGGGTGGATTTCATCCCTAAAATGTAAAAAACGAAAGCCATGTCACTTTTGAAGTTGAGGATAGATAAAGCTTCATCCGTAATTTTCATGAAAATTATTGGAGGTACCGGGTGGGCAGATAAGAATGCAAAGTGCTGTATCTCGGGAAATATTGATCCTACAGTTTCAAAATGAAAATTTTCCAGACATAAGTGATTATGCGAAATGCAATGAAAATATTTTCAAGATAGTCACACTTCCGGAAATACCGGAAGTTGACACCTACTTCGTTATTTTAACGGGGACACCCTTTATATTATTGCATTTTTAAATTGCCTGGCAAAATCGAATACAGGTGGTTTTCACAATTGGAATTTTGGTTGAGTAGTTTATGAGTTATAAACAAGTGAAAATCGCAATTTTCAATTTTCAAAGCATCTCACATTGAAAACGGCTCAAGATATTTAAAAACGGCTTACATGTCCCTATCTTAACTTTTTACAAGGTATCCTACCATGTGGTTTAAATTTTTATACAGAGTGACGAAAATTAACAGATTTTTCATCACCCTGTAGAAAAATCTAAACTATATAATAGAATACCTTGTAAAAAGTTAAAATAGGAACATGTAAGCCGTTTTTAAATATCTTGAGCCGTTTTCAATGTGAGATGCTTTGAAAATTGAAAATTGCGATTTTCACTTGTTTATAACTCATAAACTGCTCAACCTAAATTCCAATTGTGAAAACCACCTGTATTCGATTTTGCCAGGCAATTTAAAAATACAATAATATAAAGGGTGTCCCCGTTAAAATAACGAAGTAGGTGTCAACTTCCGGTATTTCCGGAAGTGCGACCATCTTGAAAATATTTTCATTGCATTTCGCATAGTCACTTATGTCTGGAAAATTTTCATTTTGAAACTGTAGGATCAATATTTCCCGAGATACAGCACTTTGCATTCTTATCTGCCCACCTGGTACAAAAAATTCCAAGGCAATAGCCCATTTTCACCTTCAGTGACTGTACTGAACAGGCTTAAAATGTAACTGCAGCAACAGAAGCAGTCGGCCAATGAAACAACACTCTGTCGAGGGGTAGGACACTCAGTGGAAATGTTTTTACGCAGCTTTGGAAGTGTTTGGAGATATTTGGGTAATAAACTACCTTTTTTTCGAAATACTTACATTAATTCCTCAAATATTTCTAAACATTTCCAAATATTGCCAAATATTTTAAAATATTTCCAAACATTGCCAAAATATTTCCAATTACTTCCAAGCATTGCCAAATATTTCCAAATATTTCAAAGTATTGCCAAATATTTCCAGATATTTCAAAGTATTGCCACATATTTTCAAATATTTCCAAACATTGCCAAATATTTCCAAATAACAGAGTTTGGCAGTGTTACACTACACATTAATTGTCAGTGTCTTATCCCTCGCACTCTGTATACCCACCCCGTATACCGTCTGTGAAAAATAGAATACGAGTATGTTCTTGTCTTAAAATTTCTGTGTAATTCATTCATCATCTACATAAAGGTCATTATTTGAATAACCTGTAAGCCTAATGCAAGACAGAGCATAAGTGAGTAAAACTAATGATTATAAATTTAGAGCTGCATCTGGATGCTAATATTATAATCCGTAGCTTTTGCCGAGATAATTCTTCGTCATTAAAATTTATCCATTACATAACCGAGCAGACGATGATTAGATGAAAATAACTATGTAGTAGTAAGATTGTCGTACTTACGTTTGGTAATTATGTTGGTGTTGGAGGAGAAGCGGCTGATGGCTGGTTGGAGGTGCTGGTCCCATTAACCTCTGCTGTTGCTGCCTGGCGATCTGCGCCCCGAACACCCCATAACCGAAACCGTAGATCTCGTCCTCCTCTTTATCACTCAGGCAACTCGAAGGCTGCAACGTGCACCCGAATTAGATTACATTATCCCACGCCAGAGTGAACACAGGACCGTGCTCAAAGAATAATTTATTATACACACACCACGCAAATTCCCTAAATTCCCTAACAAAGTGTATCTTGGCATTACAACAAGAAGAGGGAGTCACAGCCTTGGTTCGCTGCCGTATTATAATCCGGATGCCGAGGAGTTCCCAAGTCAAAAGACTTGATGGATCCTCTTTGGGAGTGTTTTCTCCTGGAATCTAATAATGAGGCTGCTTCAAAGTAAGGAATTCGAGACGAAGAATCATTCTAAATGATAATGATCTCGCTAAAAGATAAACTAATTGTTATTATAAAGTTTCTGTGAGCACTGTAAGTTACTTTCTACCCTCGGCAATACAATCAAGATTATAAATAAAACGACCCCCAATGGCATGAAACATGTTTACTTCTGTCAGTTTTTTTTTTAAATAATTTTTTATTCGCAATGTACCCAACCCAGGCTGATACATAATTAAAAAGATAAAAATTTAATAAATGCTGAAATCAGTAGGTAGATACTGAAACTGAATACCTGGATTTTAATAAGACTTCTTATGAATAACTTTTAGGAGATTCTTTTGACACAATTTAAGTAACAATTAAATACCTCAAAAATGTATTAATTTCTTAATATAATTTGTAGATTAATAGCTTGCAAAGATATTGAAACTTATTAAGTTAATATCGATAATGCCAATGTATCGGAATGTACTATGGAATTAGATTTCCATAGTAAATATTGAAAGAAGTTCATTTAAAAACTTCATTTGAAAAGCGGCTCCCATTTCGCATTGGCATTGCACAATATGTTGAGCCATAAAACTACGGTAAGTAGAGGGTTTCAAAAGGTTATCATAGAAAGACTACACATGCATTTTAATGGAAAGTGGATGAGAGACCCTGTCCACTTCAGCGACCAGCTGCTCTTAGTGTGCACTTTTGATGATACGTTAAAAAACTTTACGTGGTTAAAATTTGAAAGGAGAAATTATGAGAAAAAATTAAGAATTCAGTTCATAAATTCTAAGCTTCACGGATGGTAGTGCACTTAGGACTTAATTTTAGGTGTAAAGTTTTTTCGTGTGATTCAGTTTCGAGTGTTGAAGTTTATAATTCACGTAGTTTTTTTTTTGAGACTAATAATAATAAATTATTCATAATAATTTTTTCCTTATGATTTTAATCAACTTGCACTAAATGAGAAGTTTATAGACTAAGTGGAAAAGTTCAAGGGTCTCGAACGCAGGGTCTCCAAGAAGACCAATTCGGAAAATGATAAATAGTTTAACCCAAATTATGGGCAATTAATCTTTTTCCAATGCTTAATGAATAGGATAATAATAATTACAAGAAATAGTCGATGAAGTCGATAGGCGATAGTCTCTTTGCCATGCTTTCTTACTAATGATATAAAAAACAGGCTTCTTCTACGAACTTTCTAATTTTTTTTACAGAACTATTTATTACTTTCTTATTATACTCTTTTATTTTATAGTTCGGTGGAAATGGAAACTCATAAGTAAATTAATAATTTATATCCAAAATTCCTGACGTATACAAGCAAGAAAATATCATGAATATCATCACCTTCGTGTTTCATTTTTGTATAGGTACAATTATTGTTTAGAAATGGCTATGCCTCGGGCTATACCTACGCTTATCATTGGCAAGAATACTCCTGATATCTACAAAATACATGCTCTCAAAATAAGAAAATAAACGCGTTGTAAATAATACGTTTTATCACATTATTATAAATCCAACAATAATTATTATTAAATACCTACCGAATATTTCCCAGGCACGTAAATAGGTTGCGATAGCGAGGTGGTGATTCCGAAGGCGGCGGAGGCATTGATGCCAGCCGCCTCCACGATTTGCGTCTCTCCAGGAGCGGCAGGACTGGGTGGCGTGTCGGGGGTAACGACTAAAGGGCAGCGTTCCATGGACTCCGCGCACTGTATCCTCCGGAGATCCTCCAGATGGCCCAGCACGTCGCCGTAGTGCGTGCTGAACAGATCTGCATATCGGGAAGCTAGACCTTCAAGGTAGCCTCGATCGCCATCCTGGAAGAAAATAATTCATTAGATAAAATGCTTAGAGACATGCATTTAGGAGGACGCCATCAAGCAGTCCATGTTTACTAGAAGTGAGATGATAACCAGCGGGAATATCAATTTATTCGAAAGTTAGAAGGTTAGTTAGAAATATATACATACATATAGAAAAAAATTGGTGTTTTTTTAAACTTTGAACAAACTTGTTTTCTTTTTTCAAATTACACAACTAATTTTTTTTTGTTCAGCTATGTTATGAATACAATGATATGCGATTTATGAAAATCATAACTTATTTAACTTGCAAAAAAACAATAAACTAGCTAGAAAAAACAGTACCTATCTATTGCTAAGTAGAAAAAATAACGCACCTTGAGGTTCTTTCAAAATAATGTTTAGAACAAAGTCAGTAATCATGTTGAGCAAAAAAAAAGGGGGATTGTATTAAAAAAAAACAAGTAGGTTACTTGGGGGGTTGAAATTTGAATTAAAATCTTGCATGGAACACGCTGTATAAGTATAAATACCCCGTTTTATTCAAACCAACCAATATAAATAAAACCGTCGCAATTCAGCTTCATTAATTTGTTGCCTGAGAGATACGAACGGTTAGAATAATTACAGGAAAATAACTCCAGAAAATCTAATGCAAATCCATTAGGCGTTAAAAAGTCGAAAAATTTCGACGAACGAAAATAAAATACGGGATCGATGTGGCATACCCGACGCTGGCAATGTAATTGCAAATCCTATTAAAAATAGAATTTGCCTTAATTCACCCCTCCGTTGGGTGGCGATTAAAAATAATCGTTCGGAACTCATGGACTGCCATTTTCACGATTACGACCGCAAAAAATCCGGCTTACAGAAATGGAATACTGAAACAATGTTGATACAAAGGATCTGCACGGAATAGCGCAGATGCAGACTTATTTGTATGGCTTAAATAAGCCAAAAGATGAAATTTACTCCAGAGAGACGTAACCAGTTATTCATAATTCCCAGAATTTCTTGTGTTAGTAAAACTGATTTGCGTTATAACGCTCCGCTACCTATTTAGCGTCGAGGCGGCATCGTCTTTCACACGAAACTGAAACGCTGAACTAAACTGAAATAGCAAATCAACTCCCTAAATGCACAGAGTTGCCCGAAACCGGGTAGTTAAATAAGAGTTTCCATATTAGGGATTAGTTTCTATTCAATTTAGTTTCGCAGCTCCTCAAGAACTTCTCTTCTTGGACATTTTCTCCCAACAGAGTATGTGTCATTTTCTATCAAAGAAAGTAAGCGTACTTTATGAATTTAATCGAGAAACTTTCTGAGAATGTTCAAAGTGTTGCGAAAGTAATTTCAGAGTAATAATCTAAGACGTATTATGAACAAATGTCTTATTGCTCGAAAATATTCTTGAAGTTTACATGAAAAATGAATGTTTGTTACTCTCTGCTCTGATGACTGTTGCGATATAATAAATGGAATAAAAATGGAAACGAAAATGGTTTAAAATAAAGCTGCCATGACAATGTTTTGAAAAAGTATCAGGTGTTCATTAATCAACACGTCCTAAGTGTGCCGTGGAGCTTGAAACGTATGACATAACTTAAAAAAAAAACGAAAAAAAAAACGAGATATTCAATAACTGGAATAGAAGACTAGTCGACTTTCTAAATAATCAAGAAGATTAATTTTCATTAGGCAGACAAAAAAAAAATTACTGAAGTTTGGTTATTTATTTATATTTATACTCTTCAAATTAATTAAAAGCGCTCACGTATGAGCAAAAAACTGCTATGGTTGAAAGTTATTTTCGCAATGGGGGTAAACTTCATGGAATTTGGATGTTGTTCTTTTTAGATCTGTCTGGAATAATTATCATGTGGTGGAACCCATAAGAATTACTTCTAGTTCCTTATGACACTCAATGCATGGGTGGAATGTTTCTGTAGAACCCTGCTTACAAGCTTCTTAGGGCAGGTGCTCACTTTTGTCCTTATCGAGTGATATACTAGTGAAAGTATCCCTACTCGGAGACATTCCTGGCAAGTAAAATTTTTTTCGAAGCTTACAGTTTTCACCAAGACTTTGTTGTAGGTTTAGCGTGGTTTAGAATATCATGTAGGTTAGTTCCCAGAGTTACAGAACAAGAATGTGTTGTAGTCAGCCAGATTCTGCAAGCTTGAATGTGATTTATGCATTTACATCAAGGACTCGATATTTTTTGTGAGACTGTTAACGAAGTCATCAACTCAAGTAATCCAGAAGAGAAGATCGTCGAGATAAACGAGACACCCGGCGAACTGTTACAGAGTGCCCTTAGTGGAGTAAGAATTCTCTGCATCTCTTAAATGAATTAATTGTTGATTTTATTTATGTGTTTTTATAAAAATGTCGATAACGTGAGTATCTATTTTTTAACGTTCTTATTATAAAAAACGTCCGAATTCTATTTAAGAAGGCCTCTTTAGGAATTCTTTAGATTTTCTAGAGAAATCAGTAGTACCACCTTCCTTTCTACATCTCAGTATTCCAACAACCATCTTTGAATTTCGTGGAACTTCTGACATGACTTGAAGTCTCCATGGCAGTAGAGCAACAAGTTGAAGGGCCAAGTTTGTAGATTTAATTAATAATATTATACACTTTAAGTATAAACGCATACAACCAAGAGTCTTGTTTACTGACAATGTTTAATGTATTAATGTCCAAATTGCGGCGACCTGGCCTGTTCAAACATAATCTGGCCTAAAAAGGTTTCTTATTACTATAGTGGAAATTCAAATTTTAAAGACTCTATGCTGAATGATTCAGGATTATTAAAATAATTTTAAGGGATTCAAGCCTAGCAGGTGGTACGAGTACTTATTAAAGTTATGTAAATGCCAAAAACGTACAGCGAAAGACATTTCAGATGAACTGCAGCGTGATTACAGGAGTCACATTTTCATAGTCTGTATGCCGAAATAAATCAAAATAAGCGCGGACTGGTCAACTGTAACATAAACATGAATTTAAATTAACACCGGGAACATTTATGAATAATAAATTTTTAATTTCGAAGTCCTAATAGCCATGCTATGTGCTTTCCGGTAACAATAAAGTTTCTTATGTACTCAAAGCGTGGTATATTAAAACCAGAGCTAGGTACCTGGTATATTAAAACTGTTTCCCTCTATTTATAAATTGAATAAGACAAATTATATTTAATTAACCTCTATTTCAATTAAGCCACATTCAGGTCATGTTATTAACTTTTAAACTTAAATAAAAACTTTATAATTATGAAACTAGGTACCTATATGTAAATGCAGAAAATAATTAATTGCAATATATTAAAAATTAATTACGTTGAGAGCAAACAAAAACTGAAACATATCATATAATTTAATTGAAAACTGTTATATAAATATGGATCATGACTAAGCAATTTACTGATTAGAAAAGCTTGATGAAATTAAATGTTAATTTATATTGGAATTTAATACGAAATGAAAGAATGCTTTTGACACACAAAAATGCTTTATTTCATTATTGCTTGATGAAATTAAAACAGGTTTAGCTTCTAGCAAAAAGCTCAAGTGCGATGATAGTGGTTTCCAGACCAGAGAAAAGCAATTAATGTAATGCAGGAAAAGTATAAACGAAGTAAATTTGATATTGCGATTCAAAGCAGCAGACCAAACCAAGCCTTCTTTTCTTAAAGGATAAACGAAATTTAATTTAGTAAAGTATAAAAGGAAATAATTGACAAAGTCATACTTATCCGTATATGTATTTTAGTATCTATGGCAACTTATCATATGGGGTGGGGCTACGAACGAAAATGAAAGAAAATAATTTTCAGGAGCACCAGCACCCGATAAAAGCGCCTTGTCACGAGAAAAAAATACATTTTTGAGATGGAAATATTTTGGGTTAATTAACTATGTATACACTTTGTCCTTCAACCTTAAAATGCAGGTCGACTTTTATTCTTAAATACTCAAATTCCACTAGAAGTTATTAACTACTTAATATCTTATTTAAAAGCTTGTCAAATTATATTTTCAAATAACATATAAATCTTGTAACAGTTCACTGTTACAAGGATTTATTTATTTATCAGCATTTCGGTTTTATTTATATTTTTTACAATATCAGGGCTATTTGTTCCATTTCATCAACAGTTATAGGCAACTTCCACGGGCCTCTCTGGTTTTTAGGATCAACATAATTACCGTCATTTATACCTGTCTCTCAAGTGTCAGCTCCAAGGTGTGTTTATGCCATTGACGTTTTTTACTTCTTAACTATGAGAATCGCAAATTACCTTTTTAAATACTGAGCATGTGAATTGCTGCTGCATGCACTTGGTTTAACATATTCATTTAATTATGTCAAATTTGTGCTTTGAAATACCCGTGAAGAATCCGATTTGCTGCTTTTTTTTCCTTATGAGCTCTCCGTGCCTGAGCGGTACTTTTGTAGCCTTTTTGGGATCGTACCGAGTCTTGTGTGGAACTGAGCTGACTTTTGGACCGTGCGGAGACTTTCCGGGAGCCGATCTACCTACCCTGGGCTGATAAGACCTTTATCTGGAGGTAAGATTCGTCGTTCCTGAAGCAGACTTGCCATTTGTGGGACCCATCTCTCAGTTCTACCAAATTCTACCAAATAAGTAATACCTAGAGAAAACTCGCACTGAAATACATGCATTTGATCGACGACACTGAGACTATAGCGACATCTATTCGTTCATGGCGAACCTAGCACCAAAATTAGTATGTGAATTGAGTTGATTTCTTTGATTTCAATTTACACAACTCCGCTGAAGTGATTTTGACAGAAGTTTTGCATTACAAGACTTTCAATTTACAATTTTTTTGCTCACCTATTATGTTGCACTCTTCACTCAAATATGCCATTTTTAATTATTGTTCTATTGGTAGCATCTAAGAAGTAGAAAATGGCATAGTGGAAGATATACTCGAAATATTTTCTTCCTCGTTTTGATCTAAAGTCCAAGTCATTTTTTTTTCAAAATTTATAGAAGACCGGCTTTCTCTTAGCACTCGCAAGAAGCCTAATAAGAATAAAACGCTTCTTCAAGTAGGTATGTGTACGAAATAAAACTATATTTTTGCAACTAGAAGGATTTCTTCAAATCATAAATTTGTTTGAATATAAATATAAAATATAGAGAACATGCAAAATATATGAAGAATTCACAAAGCATCCTGTAATGAAACATTACTTTGTGAAGGACACAATACTCCAAAAAGTACGAATGTTACAACTTCATCTATTAAGGCAATTTATTAAAAAAAAATTCAAGGTACAATTTAAACTTTAATTAAAATTTAAAAACATTCTTTCGTGGAAGATAAATAATTCAAAAGACATATTTTAGACTTGCCAGCCGCCATGGAAAAAAAAACAAACCTCTCTTTCGGTCTCATTAAGATAAAATGAAATAATTTTATTGCTTTACAGTTTTATCTAATCGAACAAAATCTGCATGCTCTGTGGGTGGGTGTATAATAAAACGATTTCTCGAATCAAGCTTGACTGAGTCGATTAATATATAGGTAGAAGAAATATAAGGGGATATTAAATATTTATAGTCCTGCTAATTATCTAATTAGCAATCATTATAACAACAAGCGTCCTAAAAATATATTTTAATAGGTAAGTGGGCTATCGTACTGCCAATAATCAACTATATACTTCAAATGAAAATATTGAATAACTTCCCCGTTTCCCTATTTGCATTCCTATTTGAAACACATCTCTCTGACGACAATTTCTGGATGGTAGATTTGTAAAAATTTACATATCAAAACCGATTTACTTTACTATGCACGTCTGTCCAATTTGCGTTATTATCTGATAATTTCACAGCCATATAAATATGCTAATGTCTATATAACGTCTACACAAGCGAAAAGTGATGTGTATGAAAATTCTCCTCTAGGAAGATATATTTTAGGTGCTACTGCTAGTTGCAGATTTAGATATTAAATGAGGTAAAATTTACCCTAGAATTGGTACTTAAGAATTGGAAGTACCTTCATGCACATGGGGGCCCCGGCGGAGAGGCCGTCTGAAGTACTATACACATTCGTGATAACAAGGATAATTGGCCCTCCAGGTCGACTAAACGAAGGCGGCGACCTCTGGCGGTCGCTATCGCTTTCAGGCTCATCAGTGGGCTTTCATCTGGCCTCCTGCAGGCTCGCGCTCCAGCCCTGGCGGCTCGCACATACGGCAAATTGGATTCCCAACTTATCAGTAACAGAAAGAAAGATTTATCCTCAGCCCTGCAGCCTTCCGGGACACGGCTTTATATTATGTCCTTTCATACTATACCAGATGCAGGAACTGGCCGGCGAGGATTTGGCAAACAAGATGTCGATCGGGGATTTGCAGTCGTTTGGAAGGACATAGTCGAGGGTCGTGAAAGAATCATTTCGATCAGGCTCGGAATCAGATTCGTTTCGGACTTCGGAGAGGACCGAATTCGGTAGCTTGGATTAGAATTACATATAATCTGAGATATCCAGGATACAAATCGGTTAAGAGTTAATGACGACAGTTAATTATCCTATAGAAGAAAGATTATACATGGAGCAGGATCTCGAATTCAACACATAGATTTGTGGTGGTTTAAAAGTAAGATTTTTGAAGAAGCGTATTATTACAAAAGTTTACATGTAGCATAAATTATCATTACGAAAACATTGACTTTTTGCCAATGACGTCATCATCTTTTTTATTTATCTTAACAGCAGCCCTCTACTTGGCGATCAATAGTTGCAAAGGTTTTTTTACGGAGTCTCTCTCAAACTCATCGACTAAAATTTCAAAATTTTTATTTTTTTAAGAATGTTCTGCAGCATATCATTTCGAAGATCTTAAGAAAATTTTTTATAGTGCAGATCAATTAAAAGTTTTTGGTCATAGCTTTTTGAATTTATATGCATGAAGCTTTGAGAGGAAATGTTTTTTTGAATAGGTATGAGAATAGGTTTTTGAAAAAAAAATTGCTTTTTCCGTAAGAAATTGAACTTTGCGGAAATTGTTCTCCCTATAAGAGTCCTTTGCACGATGTATCACAAGCAGCGTGTTTCCATTGACAAAAAATGATTGGTCAAGAATAAATGACGTCATAATAAAATGTTATACCTACATGAGAAGGCGGCAACTTAAAAAACAAAATCGATATAAAAACACAATGCAATTATTATTTTGTCTCAAACTTCAAGTAAAATGTAAAAGAACCTAGCTAAAATGACATATATTCGTTATCTATTGAACTGTTATTTTAAAGAAAATTTTCCCCTCATCTTTCTTCAATACTTGAGTTTATTCCTTTAGCTTTTCAGTACATTGAGCGTGTATCATTGATTTGAAAAAATCAAAATAAAACACAAAGTTATTATTGACATCATGATTAAAATAAAAGACATAAGACTTATAAAGAAGATCACAATAGATAATAGCGGGGAAGTCAGTGAAGTTTATAAATTCCAGAAAGGAAAATAGGATGTTTGTTCAAGCCCTGAGGTGACCTTAACCGGTGGCACATATGGCTCTCTCCTCCATGGTACCGGCAATAAGAGACAACGTTAGCTAAAATGAACGAGGGCAGACGGGTTAGTCTGATGCCAACCCGACCGTGATTTACCGAAATTGAAATATAAATTGCCCTCTGAGCCATCAAACAACAACATAATATACAATCACCTCGGTCTGATCTCTGAGAAAACAGGAGAGAGAGAAAGTGAGAGAGGATATATCCGCTGATATGGCCTCTCATGAATGACTAATTGAGAGGAAAAGGGATCAGGACTATTTGAACTTGAGTGGGGTCTTCAAAAATCGACCATGTCTGGCCTTGTCCGGAAATTACTTCATAATAGAGATAAACAGAACTGTTAGTCTCGCAAAAAAATTAATAAAGACTTTCATTGCAGTTTTATGAGTTTCTCTGTTTTACTGTCTGTTGCAGCTAAGCTTAATAAGATTTTAGATCAAAGCATTCAAAGCGATGCTCCATTCATACAAAAAAGTTCTTTGATATTGCACCTATGTTCGTAAGTTCAATAATATAATGATGAAGTTGTTACCTTTAAAGCTTATTCTTTGCTACAAAATAATGCTTCAATATCTGCTAATTAGAGAGAACAAGTAGTTAGCTAGGAGTATTTTCATAAAGAGAATTGATAATTATGTAAATTTTTCATAAGGCAAAAAATGGGGCTTCTCTATCTCGACTATGTTTTAATCAATTACAACAAAGCACTTTGAGAAACTTTGCCAGATATACTGGACTAAGCTCAGAATAGTATTTTAATCCTTTTATGTTATTATAGTTAGCCGGGAGGAAGTTTTTAAAGGTACAGTTAATTCCAATAAAGGTAGACTTCGGCTTAAGTACATCATTAGGAGGTGGTGCCTACGATCTACGTTCATTTTAATTAATGGGTTCAGGTTGTTTTGTTTGAGTCGGGCGAATATACCTAACCACCTTGAACCAAACAAGAGAAAAAGTAAAATTTTTATTCACCAGGCTGTTTAATGAGATTCGTTAAGGCGTCGAGGTTACAATCGCTTCAACAATTTCTGGTACTTACAGGCACAATTATGTTTTTTTTGTAATTAAAATTTTAAACAAACTAAATTTTAAACCAAAATTATATCACTTAAAATAACTGTAAGAAATGAACTTACACATTTGTTTTCATTGGAAAAGACTGGTTATTGTTTTGCAGTGTTCGATAAAAAGGATGACATCTATTCACGTGAGTACCTTCCTAGTGAAATTATTTTTCTTCATCTCAGAATTCATGTAGGTATACATTATATGGATATAAAAAAAAAACCTAAAAGTTTTGGATTGAGTTTAGGTATTTTTAGTGTAATAGAGAAAAAGCTCGTGTGAAAAAGCCAACGATGTGATTTAATGATCTATTTAACGTTCAATTTTGAATTAATCTAAATTAATTTGAAGCTTTCAAAGTTACACAGTTGGCAACACGCGTGACCCTTATTTCGCAGTAGATTTTTTTCCAATTAATCCGACTACGAGTTTAGACTAGAGATGGAGCTAGCCGAGTTTTTTAGTAATGGTTATTTGCTGCCTATAAAAGTTACCCAGCGTTTAATGTTTATTCATAAAGTCTTTATAAGACATGTTTCACAACCATTTTTGACTTTTTTAAAGGAATTTCAAAATAAGCATTTTCCACAAAATAATGCGTCGCTATAGAAGGTACCCAAAAAGATACCCAATATAGAAAGAATAAGCAGTAAAACGATAAGCGGACTAGTTATGATATCAGTTTACAAAAATGGAAAAAAAATAGAACAAGATTTAAAAAGAAATTTGAACACTTGGGCTGTTTGGGGTGTCATATACAACGTTCAAGCAAAGAAAACCATCATTTGCTACAAAAAAATAGAGTAGGAATAAAAAATAATCAAGCGAAATGAGGAGAATAAAAAAAACTTAGGAGGAGATCATAGGAGGAAAAACCTGTAGGAGGTACGATAGGAAAAAGAAAGACAGATGGATTAATGCAAAAGTGATAGAAATAATCTCTAGATAGACACGAGGAGGGACATAATAGGTGTAACATAGTATACAGATGAAGCACAGTGAAAACATTTTGATATTATTATGCTCTCTCTCTCTCTCTCTCTATCTCCAAACAGTTTGTAACATGTATTGTTTAAGGTAAGCTGGGGCAACTGGGTCATGATTTTACAACAGCTGATGTGGTTGATGAATTTGAACTTATTTAATTCGAATAAGACTTGTTAAAATGAACTTCTGAATGTGTAGGGATCTTAAAAACAAGTCTACCTGTAAGAGATACGCGTACCTTAAATTTATAATGCAATATGGTAATAAGTAAAATAATTAAAAAAATTTTTTTATTTTTTTCGCGCTCCTGGGTCCAGTTACCTCAGTAGAGTGGGGCAACTGGACCTGCTTTGTCTATTTTGTAGGCAAGATAATTGAATTCAATATGAGGTATCTGGGCCTGTTTTAGGCTGTGTCTATGTTTGGTACCATGTCAAAGATTTCAGATTTTGTATCAATTTACTCTACTTAGAGGTGTTGCAATGTTGATATTCATTGTTCTGACAAGTTAACAGGCTGATACACCGTAGCCACCTGTTTGAATATGTTCGTGGCAGCAGATTAGAAAATGACAGACCCATGGCCCACTTACCCCCTGGGCCCAGTTGCCCCAGCTTACCTTACGTGTTTTAATTATTATGAAAATATAACTTAGTGTAAGCTGTTGCTATTTAACATAATTTTATTAATTAATTACTATAATTTATTGTGATAATTTGGTTATACGTTGAACTTTGCACACATCGACATGTCACATCTCATTCTATTTTGCCATGACTTTTTGTGATCCTTTAATAATTATTTCTTAAATGTCCTGTGTAAAGAGTTCGGTGGTATTCAACTGATTATATTGGATATTGATACATATGAAATGTTCAGCTTTTTGTATTTTTTTTTGAAATTTTGGGTCGTGATTCCGTTTTTCTTCATTCTTGAACATTTTTTGGCTTGGAGCACTTTTTTTTTTGAAGCTTAAAACGCATCGCCGAGCTTCAATGGCATGGGGATAATCACAATTGTCGACTAGACCTACGCTTCAGGGAATTGCATCCACAATCTAACTCTAAGTTAACTTTCATCCGCCGTAATAAAGCTCATCCGAAAGTTCGCGCACTTTTGAAACTTAACAACGTCATAGCGTCATAACAAGCAATTTTTTCCGCTCATCGAAAGCAGATAAGTTACCTTTATCAACGTCATTTTCAAATTATATCTATAAAGATCGTCATACCTACCGGTATATGTCATATTTTTTCTTCGCCAACCTTTAAACCACCATGGTCTATAATTCTAATCCAATTTTTGGGTTTTATAATCATTAAAATTTCAATTCAGCATCTTGTAATGAAAAATGTACTTTCTCTTTCTATACATTAGTATGGAAATTGTGCACAGTAACTGACAGTACTAAAAAAGCAATTTCGAAGAAGCGGCAAGTGGAAAATTTTTCTCGCAACGAAAGTTTCTGATTGCCGCTTATAACTGAAATTACTTTTTTGGAAATGTCAGCTACTGCACACAATTTCCGTACCGATAACGTATATTGTAAATTTTTTTCTTCATTTTACTTACAATAAATTACCTACTACATTTTTCAAATTGTTCATAGTCAATATTTTATAGTAATTTAATTATTTGTTCATTAAACTTGTTTTTTTTACGTCTAGGTTTTATTTATCTTTCGCCCTTCTGTGCTCTCAACCAACGAACTTTTTTATTATTTTTTTTGTACAATATTAAAAATAGTGTTCTTGCTCTATTTCTATTTTTATGGTAATCATAAAAATAACAAATTGTACTTGTATTGTAAATTCTACTTGTAATTGTAAATAATTAGCGTTACAAGTTTAAATTGTGGTACTTAATATTCAAACCATTTCCAATCTTTGCCAAATAAAAATGCAGAAACTCCATAGTTAGTTAGAATTGAGAATTCTGGTCTCAAAAAATTACTGAAAATAAGGCCACTCGGGGAAATACCCTTGAATCGATCAGAACAGTGACTGTTTCCAATAAAGTGAGGTATTTCGCTCATCCCAAGTTGGTCCCGTTGCCTGTTAATGGGGGATTGTAAATCTCAAGCCACCCGTCGGGTTTTATACGTCTGGATTTCCTGATTTGGATTATGCGCCGCATGGATCCCATATATTTGAGTGTTTCGGGAGTCGGGATTTTATAAATAGCCAAATGGTGGATGCGCCAGCCTTTCTCTATCTTTGTGTCTGCTCTCTAGTTTATTGAGCTCTCACTGGGAGCCGATAAAAAATATGCCAGGCTTCGCTAGTGATCTACTTTAACTTATTTTTATGTGGAAGATTCTAGAACACAGAATTTGCAATCCTGATAATTATGCTGCCAAACTTACTTCTTCAGCTGGAATTAGGTCGTTACGTACGAAAAAGAAATATGTAATTCCAGCTTGCCATCCATTTATCCAGGAACTCATTCAGAGGCCTTTTCGGTGCCAACAACTCCAAAGTTTGGAAGAGGAATGCAAGAACATGTTACATAATACAATGGACACGAAAACAATTAGATCAAAGCATAAAAACTTAAGACAAAGCACCCGCCGAACTATACAAAAGAAGGATTCATATTAGGTATATATAGAAGAAGACCGGTATTATGTAATACCATTGTTAATCTATAACTAAAACTAAAATGGCAATCAAAATATGAACTTTATCATGCGATTAGACAAAAATAGTCTTCTTTTTTAGTAGTTTATACATTTTTTTGTATTCAAATAGAGTATAGGTGCCCAGATGAATTTCAGCAAATATCCACCTAGCTTCAATACCAGACTATCTCACTGTGCCAACTTGAGTAGGAACAAAACGAATGTAACTCTCGTGGGTCCTCGACAAGTGTAATTATGCATCGTTTCCAACTTTACCGTGCACTAGTGACACGGCCTTAATGACGTGTATAAGAAATGCATTCTCTCGAGTCGCGCGCCATCAAGAGAGTGCAGATTTCAAGGATCGTCTCGAGTGTAATCCGGAGATTTGACCGCTCGAGTGTTCAACTAATTCTCTCTGCTGGTTCCTTCTTTCAGCTAAAGCCTGAAGCCTAGCGGTCTAGAGGATTTTTTATTTTCATTTTTATTTCTCTACCCGAGTCTTAAATTAAGACAGTTAAATTCAAATTTTCTTTCATGAGCGAGGCTAGAAGACAAAACTTATATTACGTATATACAAAAGATGTTAAATACTTATTTTATAGATTTTATATAGGCGCAAAGATGGTGAAACGGGAGCTTTATATATTTCAATTTCAATTTCATTTTATTATTCAACGGAGTAACTCTATCTATAGGGAACACAATATGTACAAATGTAAGATAGGTACACCAAATCTCGACAACGTATTACAAGATCTTCCCAGCTAGGTCAGTCTAGTCCAGTCAACTGGTACCTTAATTAGAAGTTTAATGAAATTCTAATGATAGATAGGGGTTGCTGCCGGAAAATTCCAGCCAAGTTTTCCCCCTCGGATTCCGCTTAAAGTTAAGGGATAAAATCATGTATCTCGGTTAATGTTGCTTATGCCTGAAAAAATATTATTACAAAAATTGTTCAGGAGAATTTTTTTTGAAACTTTTTGTTTGTTCTAAAGTTGTAAATGATCAAAAATGACACTTTTGGGGGGTTAGAACGGTTTTTTCGATTTTAAAACCAAACAATCAAGCGGACGCGAAAATAGGCCACTTTATGCCACATCAAATAATTACAGTTGCCCCGAAATAGTGTTTTCGCTATCAAAAAACATTAATACTTTGTTTTTAATTGATTCATAAGTACACCAAATCACAATTAAAATTCTGGTACCTGCTCTCATCGACGCAGAGGGTCACAAATAATTAATTTTCTGGGTATTTTTTCAAGAAAACAGGAAAAATTTCGACAGGAAAACAGTTTCTCCATTTTTTAAAAATTACTAAAAAATTCAAATTTCTAAGTTGTCAAATGCTAAAATAATATCCATCTTCCAATAGTCAAACGAAACAAAAAGACAACCTCTTTATAATACGTTTTTTACTAAAGCTTAGTTGAAATCAATCAAAAACTCAAAACACTCTCCTGTAAGATTAGCCAAACTGAGTTATGTCATTATCTGAATTGACAACGAGTTGGACTCAACAACTGGAATAATTGAAATTAACTCGAGAATGATCCAAAAAAGAACCCAAAAAGTATACTAAACGAAACTATACTAAAGATGATGAGAAGGCACATTTATTTCTCTTTAGGTATTTCTAGCAGATGCGTTCAATCATATTGTTACGAGTTTCTCAATAATAAATCCACCACGTAAAAGTCTTGCAAATTACTTTATTGATTAATCCAAGTTATAACCTCTAATTCTCATTCTAAATAATCAAACACACTAAACACAGCTTCTTTATAATTCGCTATACTGTCACTACTGACTGGCTTCCTTACTTCACACTTCACTTCACTACTGCTCTATTCAGCTTCCACTAGTTACTACTGCTCTGTCTTCACTTCTTCAGATTCACTCCACGTCCAAAGTAAAAACTGTCCCACGCAGCCGCGAGGCTGCTCTTATATAGTTCCCCCGACGAGGCAGCGAAACAGTAGGTACCTTCTCGAACGTTGCACCGGCGCACCGGCCGTCGATTTGTGGATTCTGGAAATGTCAGATTGTTCGGCGAGGCCACTCCAGAAATACACAGAACCAACACTGTCCGTCAATGTGTCACATGACATGGGACTGGAACTGTCGCGAACATGTCATTGACTAACTCAAAAAGAATGTAAACAAACAAGCAAATCGTGGACTAGAATGTTAAAGGTTAAAGAAGCAATTACTAGAATTTTTCCAGAGCGGTCTCGTTATAATATTATACCTAGTCGCATGTAAACTTTAGAACACATGAGAATAGATAATAACTTACAAAGTGTTCACTAAGTAAACGCGAAGGAGTATATCAAGAGGAAGTAGGTTTTCCAAATCCGCGTAATAAGTCTTGATTACCGGGTAAAAAGTGTTAACCACCTATATATAGTCTCGGGCACGTGCAACACGCCAAACACGAACCGACTTCTAATTTTCACGTTTCGCACTCAACTGACAGTTAGGGTGTAAACCAACTGTACATGTCCTGACAATAAAGTAACAAATAAGCTAGAGGTTTTATTACATACTTCTGAAATATACAAAAAACAAGATTAACTACAATACCTCCTATAGTTGTAGTGCTTTAAAATTGTAATAATATCAATTATTATTTCGTTTAGTTATAATATGTAATGCACCTTTTATGAATTAATAAAGGAGAACGAATTTACAACAAAGAACTACGTGTATGTTCAGCTTAAGATAGGGGTGGCACGGAAACCACGCGATATCGCTCCAGCTTATACCTACTACCTAACGTGTCTTATGCCATGACACACGAAAAACCATTTTCGTTTCCGTAATCATATAAGGTAAAAAGCACGCTGCAGCACATAAAGCAACCAGAGAAGAAAATATTACGTGAATACTGAATACCAAAGCTGGCTAACATTAATATCGGTCTAAATTTTCATATCGTTTCATATATGTATTTGTTTACTTTGATGCTGGGGTTTTCAATTTCGAGACATCTTTTTATGAGGAAAATACACTGAAAATCTTATTTAATAGTAAATTTGTACATACGTATGATGTTTACATAAACAAGCAGGCTATTAAAATCTTCAAACACGAGAGACTTGTAACTTTTCACCGAATGCAACCTAAATCAGTTTACATACCCCCGTACAACGTTTGTGTTATTCATGTGATCTCGGCGGAAATGCAAACAAAACTTTGCGGAAAATTCAATACAAACAGTAGTGTAACTTGAAAATTACTCCTCTAGCTCCTAACGGGATAGCCGAGTGAAGCATCTTACAAGTCCCGCCGGAATCATTAAAAGAACTTGCGTGACGTGAAACCGAAAACTAAGTCAATTCAATCATAGCTTAAGGACGGACCCGGAGTTTCTTCAACAACTCGATTACCGGTTTTAAGTAGATCAACTTTTTATTTATTTCGGAAGTCAATAAGACGACCGGCAATTTTTCGATGAGGCCACAGTTTACGACGCCCCTGAACTTTATTGCCTTCTATACTTAAGTTATGAAGTGTAAACGTGTCACATTTGTCTTCCCGGTATCGCAACAATTTTCTTATTACGCGAATATATTGCTGTTGTTGACAGCAGAGCGGGCAATGTGACTCGGTGTTAATGAAGACTTTTACTATCCAATAAAGCCAAGAATGTTCAACTAAAAATGAAACCCCAAGAAAGGATAACTCTTGGAAACGGCCTCTTTTGGATTATTATTTCTAGGTTAAAAGCCAAATACCTACATTTATATGGAACACATAAATTCCAGATTTTCCATGAACTTTTACGTGTTATGGTGTCATACTTTTACTTTTCCACCTCTTTTATCAATTATTTGTGTTTCACTGTTTTTTGTCAAATACATTTCTTATTTTTCCAGTTAGTGACGTTTAATAAATAATGAGAAAATAAGTTGAAAATTGTGAAACACGATTGATCAAAGAGGAAAGGCAATAGAGAAACACCAAGCTGTATTTTCATAATATTATACGATATAAAATTAGAACTTTAATGCAAAAGATAATACTAAAGCATAAGCATCTATAAGAAGCAGACAAGAATTGTTTCTTGTTATCAAACAAAGTCATGATTTAATTGGAAGGACTTCCTAAGACGAGAATAAAATCAATGCAGGAAGCTTTCCAATTATTCAACTTTCAAAGAGCAACAAGCTAAATAATACAAAACAAAAGTTTGATACTTTTGATAGGTTAACTGTTTTGCTCGATACGAGGCCCGAACCTTAAATAAAAGATAACGGATGCGAAAGAAGTCCAGAAGCATTCGAGGGGAAAGTTGTTCTTCCCGAAACTCTTTATAGCACACAACGCTCAAGTCGAAGTTAAGTGAATTTTGATTGTTAATTTGCTAAGAATGTGTCCAAATTAAGGCGGAAGGGCAGACGATTAATGCGTTTTAGCCTGCCAGCTAGAAGATCGAGACAATGCCGAAGTTTACTTGGAAATAACGTGGACATGGAAAGGCAACTAAAGCGGATACTCTAAGTTTTAGTCCCCTGTAATAAAACAAAACGAATCGCGTCTGGCAACCAGAAGCTGATCAGAAATCCTTTCAGTTAACTTTCCGAATCCAGCATGGAGTGGTAGAAGAAGACAAATCAATTCAGTGACAAGATAAGGAGACACTTCTAGTTGCTTCTTCTGATTCTGATCTTTTAATGATAATCATAAGAATAAAAAAGAAATACCGAATGAATAAATTAATTAATGCTTTATGTAGTTTGATAGGTATAATAACATTAATATTAGCAAGGTTAGATTGGTCCACAGCGGCGGTAGACCATTATACAGGGTGGGTAACTGAAAAGGAAACAGAGGAATTTTCGAATACCTGCTTATTAGGTTAAAAAAAAAAAATAAATTCTCAAAAAAAAGGGTCAGATACTTCGACTTTTTTTGCGAGCGCGATATACCCTTGCCAGAAAATTCACACCCTCAAATCACTTCACCTTTTCGCGTTGTCACCGCACCCCCTAAAACTTCTAATACTGAAAAAAATTAAGAACCCTTTTCTGCCATGAATATTCATCGGTAACAATTTTTCAAATCTATCTAACGCGTTCTACTTTCTGCTGTCATTGAAAGGAAGGCCAATAATTGTTCAGTTTGCCCTTACAAACTTTGGTAAAGAGCAGTAGAAAAACCACAAAAAAAATGCGACAAAAGATTTTATTACTTCAACCCAAATGCCCAAATTGTGCACCACCAACTTCCAACTTCTATACAAGAATTGAATTCTTCACAAAACTTCAATTCCATTACTTTTTGACGAATTTGTGGCCTATCGTGGCCGCATTCATTAAACGCGTCGACTCAACTCTCCCAGAGACCCTGGTTCAGTTGTGTAAATTTACATTTAAGATGATTCCACAATAGTTGACTTTACACAAGTGAGCAAACTGGTCATTCAAAAACACCTCTTCAAAATACGCCACAGATCCCCCTAAATGTAATTTTTATTCTAGTCTGAACTAATAAAAATCTCTTGTGTCATTCAATTTTGTTGTTTCATAATTTTGGTAAACTTTTTCCCATTTTGTAAGTGTTATGTATCCTTAGTTTATTTAACAACCATTTCTTGGTATGTGTATATACTTTTATGAATTGAACAGTCTTGGTTTTAATCGAGTCTTCAGAAATTGATAATGAAATACATATAGATAAAATGCAAGTGAAGGGAATAATTATTAGGAAATAAATGTCGAATTACTCTTAGCAAAATTATGAGTTTTATTTATAATTATTAAAAATAGTAAAATATCTAACAATTTGGCGCAGTCAACGGTTTTTTCCAGTTACGTTTGTTAGTGAAAATAAATAGTGCCCAGTTAAATAAGTGAAGAAAATGTCAATTGGAAAAATCGAACCTTTTAATCTACAAAATGGAAAATGGAGTCAATACATCGAACGATTTTCACAGTTTGTAAAAGTAAATAAAATAGCAAATGAACTCAAAGTTGCAGCATTATTATCAGTAGTTGGAGATGAAACATATGAATTAATGTGTGATTTAACACATCCAGAACGACCAGCAGATAAGACTTGGGATGATTTAATCAAAGTTATCACAGACCATGTCCAACCTACACCATCCGAAATAGCTGAACGATATAAATTTCGTCAAAGGTTTCAAAAGCAAGAGGAAAGTATTTCAGAATATGTACAAACATTGAAGCATTTGGCAAAAACATGTCAATTTGAAAATCAGCTAGAAGTTAATTTGAGGGATCAGTTGGTTTCAGGTTTAAGAAATGACACAATCAGGTCACGTCTGTTCACAGAAAGCAACCTCACATATGCTAAGGCTGTGGAGTTATCATTATCTTTGGAAAGAGCAGAGAGAGATGCACTTGAAGCTGGTCCCAGTGGTGGAAACAATACAGGAGGAGCTGCGGTAAATAAATTAAAATTTTATAATCAAAGAAGACTTCAATCTGGTAAATGTCAACATTGTGGTAAAGATAACCACATCTCAAAAAATTGTTTTTTCAAAGACAGTGTGTGTAACAAATAACAAATAATAAATAAAAAATGATACCACTTCTTTAAATAATGTTATAGGTAATATGAAAAATAGTTCTCCTATTGTTTGTAAATTAAAAATCGGAAATATTGATTTCAAAATGCAATTAGATACAGGTAGTCCTATATCTGCCGTGTCCTATGATACTTATTCTAAGTATTTTTCTAGATATAGATTGAATAAGTCTGATATTAAACTAGTTACATATACAGGGATCCAATTTCTCCAAAAGGTTATATAAATGTAAATGTAAATTATGACACTATTAGTGCTTCATTGAAATTATATGTTATTTTAAATGGAAGTTGTCCAATAATTGGCAGAGACTGGATTCGTAAGTTAAGGGTAAAAATTCCTGTATCAAACTCAATAAATTTAGTAAATGAAATGGATCAGAATTTAGTAGTGGATAAATTATGTCAGAAATATTTTAGTGTATTTGATGGCAAATTGGGAACTTTGAAAAACTTCCGTCTCAAGCTACGTCTTAAAACAGAGGAAAAAATTAATCCCATTTTTTGCAAAGCTAGACCACTTCCTTTCGCGATCAAGCAAAAAGTAGAGGAAGAATTAAATAAATTATTAAAAGAAAAAATTATTTCGCCAGTAAATTTCAGTGAATTTGCTAGTCCGATTGTTCCTATTGTTAAAAATGATTCTACAATTAGGATATGTGGAGATTACAAGGCAACAATCAATAAATATTTATTTGTGGAAAAGTATCCTCTTCCAAAAATAGAGGAACTTTTTGCAAACTTGAATGGAGGCGAACAATTTTCTAAACTAGACCTAAGTCAAGCTTATGCACAGATTTTACTTGATGATGATTCGAAAAAATACACCACAATCTCTACTCATAAAGGACTTTTTGTCTATAATAGAGTGCCTTATGGTTTAGCACCGATACCTGAACAATTTCAAAAAATAATTGAAAATGTACTAGTAGGTCTTAAAAATACTTTAGTTTTTCAAGATGATATATTAATAACAGGTAAAGATAAATCTGAACATCTAAATACGTTGGAATTAGTTTTACAGAGATTACAAAATTTTGGATTAAAAGTAAATAAACATAAATGTAAGTTTTTTCAAAATTCAGTTTCATATTTAGGATTTATAATTTCTAAAGACGGCTTACGGGCATCAAATGACAAAATAACAGCAATTTCAAATTGCAGAGTACCTCAAAATGTGACAGAACTGAAAAGTTTATTAGGTATGATAAACTATTATGGTAAATTTGTAAAGAATTTAAGTACGGTGTTGAATCCTCTTTATAATTTATTGAAGAAAGACACGAAGTTTAATTGGAATAAAGAGTGTGAAGTTTCATTTTCTAAAATTAAGAAAATATTGACCTCAGGGCAAGTTTTATGTCATTACAATAAAGATTTACCTTTATACTTGGCAACTGATAGTAGTTCGTATGGTTTGGGTGCAGTACTTTTCCATAAATTTAATGATAACACGGAAAAAGTAATAGCTTATGCATCACGCACTTTGTCTAAAAGCGAACAAAATTATAGTCAAATTTCTAAGGAAGCAACGTCTATTTTATTTGGAGTTAGAAAATTTCATCAATATCTCTATGGACGCCGCTTTACTTTACTAACGGATGCTAAACCTTTAGTTTCAATATTTGGGTCAAAAAAGGGTATTCCGCTTACAACTGCAATCGCTTGCAGAGATATGCTATAGAATTAACGAATTATAATTTTGACATTAAATACATTAATGCCCGTATTCACAAACGATAATTTCCTAAATAATTACGTAATTAATTAAATGAGTGAGATGGAGATATGGAGTTTTTTTTGCAATAGAGTGAGATGGGTATAATTGATTACGTAATTATTTAGGAAATTATCGTTTGTGAATACGGGCATAATACTAATAAAAATTGCAGTGCTGATTTTTTGTCAAGACTACCTTTGTCTATCAGCAGCCAGAATAATGAAAGTGAGCAATTTGGTTACGTCAAATGCATTGAGAATGAATTTCCTGCAGTAAATGTTAGAGACATACAAAATGCTACTAAGTCTGATCCTATTTTAAATACAGTGTATAGGTATACTATCTTTGGATGGCCTAAAATTATTAAAAATGATAAATTGTTGCCGTACTATAGAAAAAGAGATCAAATATCTGTTGATCATAACTGTTTGTTATGGGGTTATAAAGTAATAATTCCTGAAAAATTTAGACAAACTTTATTGAATGTTTTACATGATGGTCATTTGGGAATTGTGAAATCAAAAAGCATTGCTAGATCGTATATGTGGTGGCCGGGAATTGATAGTGAAATTGAAAAATTTATAAAAGATTGTAAAGCTTGTCTATTGACGGCTCAATCCCCAGCCAAAACTATACTCACACCTTGGCATTGGCCAAAAATTCCTTGGTATAGATTGCATGCTGATTTCGCAGGTCCATTTAAAGGGCATACATTTCTCATTGTTCATGATTCACATTCTAAGTGGCCTGAAGTGTTTGAGGTCAAATCCACGACAGCAAAGTATGTTATAAATATTCTGAGAAGCTTATTTGCAAGATTTGGACTGCCGTGTGAACTGGTTACTGATAATGGACCTCCGTTTAGTTCACAAGAATTTGAATTATTTCTAAAAAATAATGGTATTGTTCATTATTTTTCACCAGTTAGACATCCTAGTTCAAATGGACAGGCTGAATCGACTGTTAAGTTTATTAAAGCAGTACTTAAAAAGGCTGTAATAGAAAATCAAGATTTCAATTTAGCTCTAAATAAATTTTTAATAATGTATAGAAATTCAGAACATTCAAGTACGGGAGAGTCTCCAGCAAAATTGTTAATGAACAGACATCTTCGTACTAGATTAGATATAATTAGGCCTGAAACTTCTCAGATTGTAGAAAGAAATCAGTGTAAACAAATCGATAACAGAGGTGGCAAACCTATAAATTTTGAAATTAATGATAGGGTGTTAATGAGAGATTTTAGTAAAAATCAGACAGAATGGACACCTGGTAAAATTACAGATAGAGTGAGTAGTTCCACTTTCACAGTTGAATCTGATGGAAAAGAATATCATAGACATGCTGAACAAATGAGAAAATTGCAAGGTAAGAGATTGAGTCGACATTCTGTCGGACCTTCAACCTTAGATGAAACTTCAAATATTCAAAATTGTCCTAAAAGAAAAACATCACTGACTCTGGAGAGCGGTGCTACTCAAGATAGTGGTACTGATATCGATATTGATAATACTCCGAATGTTGGTAATAATGATTCACAAGACAATGAAAATAAAGATGAATCATCAGGATGCAATGCTAAGACACCAGCAAAGGAAAATGCTTCTTCTGAAAGCCGATATCCTAAAAGAATTGTAACTAAACCTGTTAGGTATAATTGTGTATGAATAATAAATGATGTACTTAGGTAAATTTAGTATAGGTGTTTAATTTATGTAAAAAAAAATTGGTTTAATTTATTGCATATATTTAATTTGTATCTGAAGAATGTAAAAATATTTTTGTTGTTTAGTTTTCACTAAATTCTTTGGAAATTGAAATTTTGTGTTAAGTTAATTAGGTCAAATCTTGTAGTCGTGATTTAAGGAGGGAGTGTTATGTATCCTTAGTTTATTTAAGAACCATTGCTTGGTATGTGTATATACTTTTATGAATTGAACAGTCTTGGTTTTAATCGAGTCTTCAGAAATTGATAATGAAATACATATAGATAAAATGCAAGTGAAGGGAATAATTATTAGGAAATAAATGTCGAATTACTCTTAGCAAAATTATGAGTTTTATTTATAATTATTAAAAATAGTAAAATATCTAACAGTAAGTAGTCCAGCAAATAGTTTTTTTTTTTTTTTTTTAATTGCGTTAATTAGAAGTTTGACGAAATTATAATGGTAGGTAGGGGGCGCCACTAGAACATTCCAGACAAATTTTACCCCTTGTGTTCCGTAAGTAGCCACCATCTTGAAATTAAGGGATAGAATTATGTATCTCTCGGTAAATATCAGTTGTACGTAAAAAAGTCACGTAAAAAAAAAGGAAACGTTTTTTTTTCTTTTAGATTTTACAACAATCGGGAGGTGAAAGTTCATGACAAAAGTTGTAGCTTTTGAGTGAGTTTTTCTACAACAAACGTATGTTTAATTTTATTTTTGGATGCTTGATACTAACGGATATATTACAAGATATACAGGGTGTCCCATAATATGTGGGCAATCTCCCGGATTGGGGCAAATTTCGTAAAAATAAATGAAAAAATAGCTATAAAATTAATTCCTCAGAGACACCCCTACAAAGATATTAGCTGTTGAAGTTGAGGGTTGAAAATCAATTTTTTGCAATAACTTTTTTATTTCTTGACCGATTTATTTTTGGTTTTATTTTGTACTATTTTGGACTGTTTAGAATAGTGTTTCATAATCTTTGGTAGCACATACATAGACCTCGGGATGGCATAACCCCCTCATTCACTTGAAAGAAAACAATAAAAATAATAATTTTACAGTTTTTTAAGGTTAATTTTCTTTTTATTTGATATTTTTTGCATAAAATTGTATCCTTATTTATTTCGATAGAGCGAACCGTTATCGAAATAAACGCCATTCTAATAGGTGATGCGTCGCAGGAACTTTCTAAATTTCAAGTAAATTTTAAGAAGATGGCTGACCTTTGACAGTAAATTGAGCACGAAACAAAACAATAACTTAATTAATAAATAACTTAATTAATAAAATAAAATAAATAAAACGCTTAATTCTGCGTTTGTGTAACTCATTTTAAAATCAGTTAGAATTGAATCTGCATGAAATGAAATCTTTGACACTATTTGACGTGTATTTAATTAAGTTATTGTTTTGTTTCCTGCTCAATTTACTGTCAAAGGTCAGCCATCTTGTTAAAATTTACTTGAAATTTAGAAAGTTCTTGCGACGCATCACCTATTAGAAGGACGTTTATCTCGATAACGGTTCGCTCTATCGAAATAAATAAGGAGACATTTTTTATGTAAAAAATATCAAATAAAAAGAAAATTAACCTTAAAAAACTGTAAAATTATTATTTTTATTATTTTCTTTCAAGTGAATGAGGGGGTTATGCCATCCCGAGGTCTATGTATGTGCTACCAAGGATTATGAAACACTATTCCAAACAGTCCAAAATAATACAAAATAAAACCAAAAATTATCAAAATCGGTCAAGAAATAAAAAAGTTATTGCAAAAAATTGATTTTCAACCCTCAACTTCAACAGCTAATATCTTTGTAGGGGTGTCTCTGAGGAATTAATTTTATAGCTATTTTTTCATTTATTTTTACGAAATTTACCCAAATCCGGGAGATTGCCCACATATTATGGGACACCCTGTATATCTAGAGAGCGCCAAAATTTGATTTGCGCCAATGTTTCGGAAAAATTTTGGAATTAATGCACATAAAAAATTAATTGAGGTCGTAGCGTTTTCACTAAATAGATGATTTTGAAATTTTCGGGGTCACTAATTAAGAATCCGATATCCGATTTTCAAAAAAACAAAATGACAGCTCCAACATGGCGGACGTCTTTCATAAATTCATTTCATGCATTTTCATCATTTTCGGATTCTTCCTAATCAGCGACCTCCACAAAATCATGCATCTGGTGACAGTGGTATGACCTAAATTAATTATTAATGTGTGAAATTCGAAAATATTGAAAAATATTCGCGCCGGTCGAGTTTTGGCCATTTTTCACCCCCGATTGACAGTTTTGTTGTGAAATCTAAAGCACCCTTTCCACCCCCTACTAAAGTGTCATTTCCGAGAAATTATATATTTTGAACTACGGAAAATTTGAAAAAAGTTAGAAACAGAAGTTGCTGTACATCCTCATTAATAATTTTCGTATACCTAGTACTTTTTACGTACAACCGATATTTACCGAGATACATGATTGGCAGCCACCCCTTATGGATTCGATGGAAACATGTCTGGAGTGTTTTAGTGGCGCCCCCTACCTACCATTAAAATTTCGTTAAACTTCTAAATACCGCAATTTTGGTCCTTTTTTTATATTTGAGTGGACTAAAGCACAGGGTGAGCAATTGAACTTCCTTTCAACGATATAAACGAAAAACGCGTTAACCCAATTGAAATTAAGAATGAATGTCGAAAAAACCCGATATTTGAAACATTTTTGCCGGCTAGTATTCAGGGCAGAAAAGGATTTCAAATGAGATAACACACATATTACACTGGGATGTTTAAAATTTCAGGGGTCAGGCGAAAAGATGCAGTAACTGGGGGGCAAATTTTCTTGTACAAGTTGCCCCCCTCGGAACTAAATTTGAGCGTCTGAGTTCTTTTTGAGAATTATCTTCAAATATAAGAAAATCCTTTTGTTTCCTTTTCAATGGACCACCCTGTAGTTATTTAAGAGGATACCGATGTCTTGTTTGAATGGGTGTAAGCCATCAACTCAATTATGTTGAATCTGAAGCTAAAAAGAAGATAGTATTAACAATTTGTATTGAGGATATTGAAATGAGTGAGTGAAATGGGTGAAGAATATTATACATTTTTTGATATTATCGAAAATCTATGAGAGTTTTACGTGTTCAAGAACTGTAGTCTGAAGATGAAGGGCTTCGTCTTTGAAATTAGCAGATAAGCTTTAAAATAAGGAGAATAGATTGCGAGATAAGCACTAAGACTAAGACTAAGAGGATTATCGTTCAGTCGTTTTCCCTTCTCATAATACCCAAGCTTATAAAATATATTTTTTTTTATCAAAAACTAACTTACAACTGTTAACGACCCCAAGATGCAAAATATTCATAAATAAGCGCACACCGAAAAGCAGGCATTCTTCATTATACGAAAACCGCGAACATCGATGCTTAACGCGCGATTTCGATTAGAATTTCATAGCTTAAACCTCTTTCTGCCGTTTGTAGGCAACTCCTGACTTTCCTTTTTTCCTAAATTATAATTCTCACCGCAACCCGACTGCAGGAACTTTTGCTTTGAACTGACCAAATGACCACTCACGAGAATCCTTAGAGAGAAATCCCCGGTTTTGCTTTGATGAATTAAAAAGGGAAGCGTTTGATGTTGAGTCGTAATTTTTGAAGGGGAAGAATTATGAACTTCGGTTGGATCCTTTTTTTGCTTCAATAGGAATTTCTTTCAAGTAAGACAACTTCCACTTCTTTAATTCGTGCAATTGAAACTTCTCAAAGAGTGTACGATTTGAAAGGTTTAAAAGATTTTAATGCCGCGGTTTCTAAAAAAAGAAAAAGATAAATTGCTTTGTCGTAATTATTATTATATTAGGAATCATTTCCATAATTTTAAGTAGCTTCTTATCAAATTATTTCAATTTCAGACTTGATTTTCTTACATCTTTTCATTCCGGTTAATTTGCTCGTTCCGAATATTATTTTAACAATAGTAAATTACTATTTTATAAATCAGAAATTCTTCTTTTCTTTTTTTCCGTAGTACATTCGGGAAAGGTTCATTCAAAGAACACGTCTAGAGAATCAACGAATGTTAAAGCAGATTTAACTTTGTAACAAAATATATCACCCTGGAAGTAAGGTTTTTTTAGACATCTGTCGAGGTTAGTTTACTAGTTCGTTAGTTATTCATAGACTTTCAGTCCGATTACACTGATGTGGTTTTTTAAAACAAGAACCGCAACGCCGGCATTCTGCATTACACATGGACCACGGATCTCAGACTAGCGTATAAAGAAATGAAAACCAAAAGGAAACTGAAGCCGCAAATAAGTACGAAATGCAAAAAGAATGAAGCAGAATGCAGTCGACATGTAATATCTCTCATTTATTTGAGAACTTGCAAATAAAATTAGCTCTACACACGCCGTAGTATCTCAAGTGCAGGGATTGTGTTCTTCATAAACAACGTAGCGGGCGGTCTCTTTGAGAAAATCTCGTTCGCCATTACCTTGGTTGTTTAAATATAGGTGACCAAATGCATAAATTTCCTGCTGGAAACAATGCCGACATTAAAGCTTATGCTTTCGCACTGTTAAATTAAGTATACTCTGGAGAGGGGAAATATATTCATTTCGCAGAATTCCAAACTTTTACGCCAAATGCATTCAGAATTGCAAATTAAAATACTTCATCTTGTAAATTTAATATAATATTTTGAGCGAAGTTGATTTAATTATTTTTCGAAACAGGGATGAATAATTAAAAATAAATATTACCTACCAAATATCTCTCAGAGGTGCGGTAGATACATGTCTCAAGTTTCTTGCTCCATATTAACGTGATCTATGATCTAGTACATGTGTCTTGTAAACTGTCTCCTTTTTTATAATTTATATTAATTACACCAGGAAAATCTTCCTCTGGGGCGTCAACACTTCCTCTAATTTATCAATATTATCAATACGTAGGTCGCTGTCAGACTAATTTGTTTCAATTTCTAAAAATAATCTGTTCCTGTTAGAGTCAAGTAATTTTGCTTTCAGCTTCTAATTATACTGTTGTCAGCCCCTCGCGATTTATCAGAGGAAAAAGGGACATCTAGAAATCCAATTATATCAACATTTATTCCCTTTATCTATGCATACCTGCACAAGGATCACACTTTGTCATCCCGCCAGTCTCACGACAGAAATCCTTATTTATACCTTTTCATCTGGCCCTAGAAACAAATCTGAGAAAACGACCTTTTTAACGTCGCGGTGTTGCCATCTCGAATAACACAATAACCACTTAGGAAAATATCATGTTTAAGCACTTTTTAGAAGACTACAATAAATATTAATTGCAATTTTTGAGTCGTTCAAAAAATCTTTAATTTTACGTTTTTGAATATAAAACTTGGCTCCCTATAGATACATAATATATTGAGTTTTGACAAAGCTGGAAAAATTGATTCGTATTTTTGTTGTATTTTTAACTCAAATTTAATAAAAGTTTCATTAAATTATTAGAAAGCGGTAGTTCAGTTTAAAAAAGTAAAAACTCGGCTCAAGTATGCTCAGATCTTTAAAGCATAAGAAGAATAAGAAGGAGGACTCTAGTTTTGTTACAAAAGGTACAGTACGAAAGCAAACATTTGCAAATACTTATCTCTTTTTACATTATTTCCAATAATCTCGTTTTCCAATCAATATCTGATTTGAGATTTTCTTGTCCTCTTCTCAAATACAGTCTTTCACTCTATCGGAATGAAATTTTAGAATAGTCAGTCATGATGAGAATAACCAAAATAAAAAATAGCTCTGAAAATAGCTGCGACAACACTGTGCGAAGACATTCAACAAGGAGTGAGATTTCTCTGTAACAAATTGGAGTTCGGAGGAGTAAGAATAAGGGTGCTTGGGGACAGTTCGTTTCTCGCGACATGTATTTCGACAAACAAATTACCTGCATCTAAATGAAGACCATCTGCTTCATCAGCTTGATAAGACACTGGGTTCGGGAATGGGAAGCACGAGAGAGTATATAAGACCTACATAATTAGTCTTATTCGTAAGATCCTGCTGGTTTCAGTATGATCATGGATTTTTAGAGGATCTTACTATGAGATATTCTATTATACAGGGTGTTCTACAAGCTCTATGACAAACTTTGACAGATGGTAGGTTGCTTGATTTTAAACATTTTTTTTTTAATAAACATGGGTCCGATTCGTTTTTGTTTAGAAGTTACAAGCATTTACATTTAACCTTTATTAACAATCAACAATAAAAATTTAAATTAAATGATAATCACAAAACTTAAGACTATAAAAATTGTTCGAAATGTCCACCCTCAGCTTGAATGCAAGCCTCACATCGACGAACTAAAGATTCGGTCACTCGAAGAATGAGATTTGGATCATTTCTTATTTGGTTAGCTGCATCTTGAATTCTTTCAAGTAACTGCTGATGGGTAGCGATTTCAACATGGTAGACCAGCTGCTTCATGTGTCCCCATAAATAAAAATCCAGAGGATTCAGATCGGGAGAACGAGGTGGCCATGATATTGGACCTCCTTGACCTATCCATTTATTCGGGAAATGTTCATTTAGCCAAGCAGCAACTTGTCTTCCTCTATGTGGTGGTGCACCGTCATGCTGATACTACATATTTTGAATAATATTGAGTTGCACGTCATCAATAAACTCTAAAAGGTCGTGTTCTAAGAATGCTTGTAACTTCTAAACAAAAACGAATCATGTTTACTATCCATCATGTTTACGAACCATGTTTATTAAAAAAAATATGTTTAAAATCAAGCAACCTACCATCTGTCAAAGTTTGTCATAGAGCTTGTAGAACACCCTGTATAATTGAAATGTTTATAAAGGGTGGTGAAAATTATCAGTTTTCATCACCCTGAATAAACATTTCCACTATATGAGATGAAATGTTTTAAAATAGGAATATGAAAGCTGTTTTCTGATATCATGAGCCGTTTTCATTGTAATCGCGCTTCAAAGTTGCAAAATTGAGATTTTCTTTTGTTTATAACTCATACCTCATATCTTCTATAACTTAACCATTTTTTTATAAATTAAAAACTTAATAATACAGGATGTTAAGAAAATAACGGATAAACTCTTCAGTACATTGTAGGTGACACTCAGTAAAGTACGTGAAAAATAATTAAAAAAAATTCAGAGCTACATTTTAAAAGATATAAGCAAAATATTGAACAATAAATTTGGCAACGTATAATACGATAACTGCTGGTATTTGGTAATTTCGTCTAATTTCCAACAATGTGTGTAGTCAAGGTATCAAAACCGTTGTTGCCAAATGCTTTTTTTTCAGCATCTTAGAAAAGAAAAGAAAATCTTATTAAATTTTCCAAGCCAGTAATACATCTTAAGCAATTTTTTTAATTGATAACGATTAAAGTACCCTTTTTATATCTGTAAAATCATTTATTTTTGCAAATACTGAAAAACAAAGATAGTAAAATGTTAACTTTGGCATTTTTTATCTCACCAAATTGAAGACCAGAATTTTTAAAATTATTTTTCCCGTAGGTACTCTACTAAGTGTCCCCTACAATGTACTGAAGAGTTTATCCGTCATTTTCTTAACACCCTGTATATGCATTCAAAAAACAAATCTGGCGTCTTCTTTCGCCATTTTTAAAAGTGCCGCTGTCTTGGTAATACTCAAATTTGACTCGTGATTGTTAAGGTTGCCTGGATTCCGAATTCAGCTCCAAGATCAACTAGAAGTTAAACTTTTTCTAATGGGCGCTTTAAAAGAGTCACCATGTATCGGGTGAGTCATTGATATGGGAAAGCTCGATTACACCTATACCATTAAAGATATCGAAATGAACCAAAAAGTGTTGTAAATGGGAGGGTAAAGTGCAGTTTGTAAAATTATTTTCAGATACACAGGATGGCCCAATATCGCTGTACGCCATACAACTTTGTTATTTTAAATAGGACACCCTCTATATTATTATAATTATTACATCTTTAAATTATTTGAGAAAAGTAAAAAAGAATGGTTTGTAAAGTTGAAGTTTGTAATGAGCAATTTATGAGTTACAAACAAATCGCGATTTTCCATTTTCAAAGCAGCTTTTCTTAGAAACAGTTCAAGATAGAGGAAAACGGCTTACATGTTGCTATCTTAATTTTTAATTTGGTATCCTATCATGTAGCTGAAATTTTTATAGCGGGTAATGAAAATAATCAAATTTTTTACCACTCTGTATAAAAATTTCATCCATCCAATAGGATACCGCTTGAAAATTTAAGATAGGGACATGTAAGCCGTTTTCCCATATCTCGAGCCGTTTTCAATATAAGCTGCTTTGAAAATGGAAAATCGCGATTTTCATTTTGTTTATAACTCATAAATCTCGCTCATTACAAACTTCAACTTTACAAACCATTCTTTTTGACTTTTCTCAAACAATATGAAAATGTAATATAATAGAGGGTGTCCTATTTAAAATAACAAAGTTGTATGGCGTACAGCGATATTGGGCCACCTGTGTATCTGAAAATAATTTTACAAACTGCACTTTACCCTCCCATTTACAGCACTTTTTGGTTCATTTCGATATCTTTAATGGTATAGGTGAAATAGAGCTTTCACATATCAATGACTCACCCTGTATAGGGTGATTCGCGTAGACTATCAATTAGAAGTTTTTGCATAATAAAACGGAACATTTTTCAGAAAATTTGTATGTGGAGATTATCACTGGTGCCTAATCTATCTGAATGAAATATTTTCGGAATGATAACCCTCCCGGTTATACCGGCTATCGATACCAACTTACTTTTTAAATGGGACACTCCATAACTATTACATTTTCAAAGTATCTCAAACAATGCAATAAGGATGGTTTATACAGTTGGAGTTCATAATGACAAGTGAAAATCGCATTTTTTCGTTTCCAAAGCTTAGAATTTTTGAAAGTTTTGGGTTTAGAAAGCCCAAATTTTTACTTATATGAAACGAGATAAATATTTTATCCAATTATAATACAGTGAAGTGAACTTCAGTTTCTAGAAGACCTCTGGGATTATGAACATCATGTTTCTGATGAGATTAGCATACCATACTCGTTACTGTTAGAGGAGGCGATAGTAAGAACGCCAATGCTGGAGAGGGTCTACCGCAGTTGTAAATAGAAAAACGGGAGTAATTTCTTCTGGACAATGACACCAGAGCCCGTAATCTCTTGCCCTTTACGCTTACGCTGAGTGACTTTTAATTGCTATAAAATTTAAAATAATTTAATAATACTCAACTTAAAAGATGTTGTATAACAAGTTAAAGCAAATCAAATAAAATCCTAAATTTAATCCAATAAAATAATATTTCACAATAACAACAAAATCAGAACGCCACTGTCGTAAAAATAGGCCATTCTCGATAGATTTGATTAATATAACTGACACTCTTGACAACACGCAAAGATCAATCAAAGTATACTTCAATTTACTGAGCTTTCCCAGTCCACAAATTGTATTGGTAGCATGACGCGTAATAACAGATAGTTTTCGGTGGAATGAGAAAAAACATTATTGGGATATTAAACTTGTAAAATTACAGCGGCACTGACGTCAGTTTTTTATACATTTTACTTCGCGTGTCTAAAATACTTCCATTTTGCAACTGGTTTTATAGAAATAGCTTTAGACCGAACTAAGCAATATTTTTGATAAGTAAACATTATAGATATGATTTTTATTCATATTTTTATTTAGGGCGATCTGTATTATTAGCCGATAACGTGGTTATAAAAGAAAGAGAATTCGATGATAAGCACGAAATCGCCTAAATTGGTTCCTGAATCTCCATGAGTCACTCGGCATCCAATATAAATGTATATTGGACCCGAAAGGAGCAGTAGGACGGCTCCGATTGTTATTGAATCAGGGAAATATAGAGAGAAAGCTGGCGGGGTCGAGTGATTAATGAAAAGTAAGTGCCAAGATTGAGTCCGGGTGACTTTATCAAGACAGTAGCGCGTTCGACCTGACGGTTCCAGTTCCACTTAATGGATCAAGGCCATTACCGATAGATAAGCTGCTGTTTCGGCCACTCTAATGAGTTGTCATATAACCGATTTCGGGTTACGTTCTCGCGTCGTGTCGCCAGTAATTCAGCTCCATTTCATTAATTAGGGATAGTCGTCACTTGGGGAACTCGAAGGTGAAAGTTGCGATCTTATCTCGTCACGAAAACAGACACTTCGCGTGATTGGGTGCTTGAGCTAATAACAGAGTTTCTCTATAGTGTTAATTTTTATATTCAGACGTTATCGTATATTATAGGGTAGTTGATATTCGTGATATCTTAATTCGGGGAAAAAAATTACCCCAATGAAAAATTGACCAATATTATGAACTTTTGTTCCATTTACACTCATATTATGTAGAAGATTTATACAACTTGCAGTCGTCCTTAGATAACGGGACTGTATGAGATAATTTACAGCTCTTTTGGACGACTACAATTTGTGTAAAAATTGTAACTCGGGCTTGAACACGAAGTTTAAAAACAACGTACAAGATTGTTTAAATTGCCTGTTAACGGGTTCAAGGAGGTTAGAATGTATAATAAATTTTTTGAACTTGAAAAAATTCTCAGAATTAAGGCTTTGTTGACTTAGCTTACATTTTATAGTAGTTGTCTGTTATCTAATACAAAGCCGCATCAGTCTTAATGTGAAAATTGATAAAAAAATATAGATTTTTTAAAGGAATTATTCTACAGATAAACAAAAGAGATTTGCACTTATGGTAAGTCAAAATTGACGACAATTATTATTCTTGATTTTTGAAGAAAATAATCGGAAACTTACCCAAGAAAAGTATCGTAATAGGAATGTAACATGTAACCCTAAGCCACCTCATTGATACGTAATCAGCATTTTAACACGCCAGCTAGACAACACCCAATATAATGATAAAACTGCAATAATTATGTTATAGGAGAATATCAAAATGCTCTCAAATGTCTGCAAAAGGGTTACTCTTGTTTGGCCGTTAAATGGACTATATGGGTTGTTATCCTGAATTAATTCACACTGAGGCGGATTGCGTAACAATTATTCATAAAGGAGATTGTACGTAAACGTTGCGTGTGCAAAATAACCAAAATCTACATACAGTAGATAGTGTGCTCGTTAGTAGCCCACGACATCTGTAAGAGAATGTTATCAAGTTTCTGGTAGTCGGCATATCGATTCAAATGCATGGCACACAATAATGCATGTCGTGGCAATAAAAAAGCATGCAGATTGGGCAGAAATCCCCCAGTACTGCACTTGTTCCTTTTAGGACTGTGCTGATCATAGATAATGTTGTACATATTGTCACAGAAAACACCCATTAAATATGTATACACAAGCATAAAAAATTATGGACGCTAGGAAATGAGCACCTTCTCCTGCTGTTATAGTCATTTCTTGGGGTGCTCGAGCGAAGACAGATTAAGACATTGTGACGATTTTCGAGAGAAGATAACAATTTATTTCCAATTTTATCAAATTATACGCTGAAAATTTTGGAGAGGGCCAAATTTATTTAGAATTATTTTTGTGTGTTAAAAATTTCAAGCTTGTTCATAGCTAATATGGGTAGCTAGGCTATATTGCGACATACATGATTATTTTGCATGTCTAAGGGCCGGTTGTTCGTACGTCAGTTAAAAATTTTGAGATAATTACTGATTTTAAATTGCAAATTTTGAAAATAGGGTGAATATTTTGAATGATCTTGTATTTTTAATCAGTAATTAACTCTTCTAAAATGGAGTAGAGTTTATTTCCAGCAATATCAGACCAATGGTTTGATAATACAGGGCATTTTAAAATCAGTAATTATCTCAAAATTTTTAACTGACGTACGAACAACCGGCCCTAAAGGGACTAAATATTTATTTTATTTTTTCAATGAACCGTTACACATCATTAAACAGAAATAAAATAATTTTTAGTCACTAATTGGATAATTACTTATCAACGTATCCAGTTCGACATAAACCACCGCGAAAATACCCCAATAAAGAGGCATCTGTCATAAGAAGTCGTCACCGGATACCTACCCAGCCTCATGGCAGGCGTCCCAGATCCAGAGCCTCTTCTCCCGGCTGTCGTGCGTTATATTGTTCCCCATGCGGTGACATTGTGTATCCGATTAGTAGAAGCTAACGAAGCCCGAAGCGTGTGGTCCGGTCGGAGACCGGGGAGTAGCAGGTGTGTAGCACGAGGCGTTAAGCATGTGTACACGCGTGTTCACTTGGATGTGGCTAATAATTGAAGGCTCCACACAGGTGGCCTCCGGTGTTGACGGTGGTTTTCTCTCTATTTGGAAAGCCAACAAGGAGATGTGAGGGCCAGAAATACAACTAGACCATAAATAAGTTGGACTAACATATAAAAACTTTTTTCTTTTTTATTACTTCTTTAGTGTGCACTATATGACTGTTAGCTCTGCAGATAATTTTGGAAGACACACACGGTAACGGTAGAGCCCGGGAATGTTGTTGATCTGAACAGAAAAATGATCTGCAGCTTGAAATTCTCTTAGAAATAAAAATTTGTATAAATATGAATTGACCATACATGGTACCAATGCATATGGGCGTCTATATACCTAGGAAATAGGAAATACTTTTTTAGAATAAATTTATTTATGCCCAATAACTGGGTCAAAAGTGACGGTAGCAATATTCGATCACCTACTCAAATAATATAAGCATAAACTCAAACATGACGTAACTGACATTTAAACCAATTATTGATTTTTTCAAGGAAATAATCGATTCCAAAAATGGCGTTTACGTTAGAGCAAAAAACTTTAATAGTTAAAAGTTACTTTCGTAATGAAAATAAAATCGATGGAACTTTGATGTAATCCATAGATAACTGTCTAATTGACCTTCAAGAGGAGTATCCTTGGGTTGCGCTGGCTCTCCAGAATCTTAGAGAAGCTGTGAGTGCTGATTTTTCTATTTCTGTACATTTTTCCATATGCTATGACGTCTATAGTCGTCATCAGCAGTGAAAGGGTTAAACGATTTATTGCAAATTTTCGAAAGACAGCAAATGACAGAACATTAAGCGGAAAACCATAGAGACGTTAGCTACTGAGGAAAGTTGCTCATTTGTATCCTTATCGAGTGACGGTGCTGCAAGAGTTGTTACCTCGAGAAATTCCTGAGAGTTTAAATTTTTGTTGACGGTTTTCACAACATTAACAAGACAATAAAAAAGTTCCAGAGACCAAGATCTCAAAATTACAGATCATGGTTTGCTTAAAATCCGCATGTGTTTGTTGAAAAGCCACTCATCATTAGAAGAAAGGCGTTAAGTGATTAATGCTGGGCGATTAATTGGGCCAATATGTTTCAATGGGAACATACGTGCTTTGCATGCGGGACAGGGAAGAAATTCTTCGGCCGTTTATGAACCAGTAGCATGACGACGAAATGACCGAAGGATACTTTCACCAGGACGGTGCACGATCACGTGCTCCAAACGGATTCCTTTTCAAATATCCTTTAGGTTGCATACTTCAGATTTTTTTCCTCAACTTTTTATCCTCACAAATTCACTAATGGTTTTTAACATATCTTGAGCTTAGCTTTGAAAGGAAAGTAACAAGTTGTGCATCACCCTGTATTTTCATGAATATTTCCCTTCTCCTCGACCACTTCCCTTTTTTTGTTACAATATTCGAGCAACAGGTACATGATCCATTGAACGGAAGCTGGAATCAAAGGTAAACTAAAGTTGGACAAACGAATGGGTAACTATAGGAGACCGCAAAGCAGGAATCGAAGCGCCATAAATCAACACTATATTCAAATGAAATTGAATGGAGCTAAAACACAAACGACCAACTTTCTGTATTTTTTTACTAATGAACGTGAATATGAAAATATCTGTTTATTATGTAAATCGCTAGTTTTTCTGAAGGACTTATTCGTTGTCCGTAGTCCGTTGTCACTGTCAGTTCATCAATTTCATGAAGATGCATCATTTCAGTCACCGTTACTTATGGTGTGATAACATTTTAGATACATACCTATGCAAATTTCCTGAACTTGAACATGAACGAGCTTTGATGAGCAAGGTAAACACGAACACCAGAGCAATTATTCCATCGCCTGGCTCTCAAATAGAGTACGTTAGTAGTAGTAGTAAATTGGTGAAGTTAGGATAGTTAAGAAACAGCAGTGGTTAACTTGCAAATTATAAACCCTCCCCAAAACTTGTTTTCCTGCCAATTACAAGCCAGGATCGGGGATGTCTCTCAGTTCGTTAGGACAGTCTAACCGGTGACGTAAACCTATTTACGTTTTAAGTCTTTAGTTTAAGTATCTTCTCGGATCTTCCAGCCGGTTGTAACGCCACACATACAACGCCTGGAAACGAATCTTCGAGTACGTGACCGACTTATAGATGTTGCGGCGTTAAGCAGGCGTCGTCGACTTTGAATTGCTACGCAAACAAAGGAAAGCGAAGAGATTGCCAGGCATCAGCCGAAAAGACAGGGTTAGAAGCCCCATTAACATACATACAAGCACAAGCTGATCGTTTCAACCTGTCAGCTTAAGTGTGTTCCAACTTTGTAAAAGTTGGTGAGTTGTAGTTTTCTTATGATGCTTTTTTCCATGTTCCAGTTAAGGTTTATGGCTAGATCGCCTGGTGAAAATTTTTTAATTTTATTTTCTCACAATATTTTCTGCTAAGCATATTTGTAAATCTATAATGTATGTACGTAAATCCTCAACTTGACGTGAGATTGCGATTTTGAAAACTAATTTTGGGTTAAATATAATACTTACGGTTAGTATTATAAAAGACACATTCGGGCAAATCACTTTTGCATCAAAGACATGGGGCGAGCGTAAAGAAGTTCAACCAAATCAGTTCTACATGTTACTGTAAAACTTAAAGTTGGTTCTCTTGAAACTTGAAACTCTAAGCAAATAAAACTTCAGCTTTTGTAGAATTGGTCAGTATCTGCTGTGATTGATGTGAAGTTAGTAGGATTGACCCAACACAATTTTTTTTGGTCATTTTAGCATTTCAAGTGAAATAATCACTTGAGAACTTTTATTTTTATTTTTCAATACATTCTATTGGGAAATATACACACAGCGATGGGGTGCGCTAAAACTGTTTGCTTAGGTACATCCCCCAGTTCAAAAGATGGAAAGTTTTATGAAAGATGGAAATTATTTTATTCCTATAATTTGATTAGATAATTGTATGTTTATTCACAAAAGAGGTGAAATTTCATCAGAATCGATGGAAGTATGTCTCAGATTCTTTATTTAAAAAAAAGTTAAGAGTTGCAAGTTTGGAAATGTTATAAATTCTTATAAAAAAATTAACCATATATGAGAAGTTATTTATAATAGAGACTGTGCGCAGATTTTTGTCCACCACTGTTTTAAATAATACGTTCAATGCATTAGTTTCCTGATGTATATCAACAATCATTAATCACTAGTGATTAATAAAAAAGTAAAGTAAAATGAAATTTTGCATTCTTTTCAATTAATAAACCAGCATATTTAGCTTAATAACAGATTAAAAATAATTAATTCCTACCTATGCTGTTGCTAATGGTGACGTGTGCTACGGACTCAGCTACTTGCATAACAAATGACTGCAAGACGGCAAGCAAATTATTGTTGTTAGAAGTACAAACGTGAAAATGTTAATTTTCTTATAAATCACCACAAATTAAAGAAAGTGTATCCTTAGTTGCCGGGAAAATCGAGAACACTTTCCATGTAAACTTACGAGTCATCCATGAAGAGGAGAAAAATCAACCGAGTCAGTGATGTTAATATAATTTTCATTATTATGTAAATACTTATACAGTATTTTTTGTCGTGGACAAAGTATAGTATTCTATTCGCATATGAATGGCCATTCTTCACAGGAGTGAATTTTGTAAATCACCCGAGTGAATAATAGTCATTATTATTATGCTCGTTGAATAATACACTATTTTTCTATATCTTAGCCGTTTCAAGGTAAACAAAAGCTTCCTACCGCTGAATCAGCTAGCACAGACGGATTTTTTCCATCGCTGCTGAAGAGGCTTATTACCGCAGTCACCGTTAGAAATAAACCTGGGTGAATTTTACTGTATCGCACCCCTTTATACGTCTAAATTTCCAATGATTTCAATTAGAACCATTTTTTTTTTCAATTTTCGAAACTGCATTTGCTTTTTTTTTTTGGACGAATTAGTATTAATATTTAATTGGGTCTTTGAGAACTAGAAGTCAATGTCAGATTAAATCGTTCCAAGAAGCACCACCATGAGAAATAATCTACCATCATTGGATGTCAAAAACTTGCAGTCTACTTATATTATTATAAAAACACTTTTTTTTTTTTAATTAGGCCATAAAATTGTTGCGCTTTCTGCACTCGTTAATCGGGCACTCTACTTCGAACGGACGCGTAGGTATTGTTGTATCTGCAATAATTTTATTAATTATGATTCCTCTCATAAAAACTAGCCAATGCGAGTATCCTTCACCTGCTCCGTCATCTGCTTCGAGATCTCGTTCTGCAAATCCAAAGCACCTGGCTGATATATTTCTCATACAACTACCTACCATAAAATTCTCTGCTTAAAAAATATTTATTACTGCGGTCTTGACAATTTAAAAGAGAATAATTCCTTGATCAATTGTCTAAACGAATATAATTATTTCTTTACAGAATGTTGGACGTCCAACCTAGTGCATAAGTACTTGAACAAAATTTTCGTCCAGATTATTTAATTAAAGAGAGACTTGTTGTATGAGTTGTTGGAAAGACAAAAGAAAATTCAGTGTTTTATATTCTATGGAAGAAGCAGAGGGGACCCGATTTTTATGTGACAGGATGTCCAGTCCAGTAGAACAGCACTTACAGCACTCGGCGAAGCCTAAGGGCAGTTTAATTCGGAAAGCGTTATCGAGAAAGCAATTTTCCAGCGGCAGATAAGATGCATATGGCGATCGGAGGGTCAGAATCCCATGCGATATCATTTCATAGCACTTGGATGCGGCCACAATAGTCGCCACATTATCGCTTACCCCTTTACATATTCGCACAATTCCTATCTACCCCAAACATCCTTGCTGACTCGCTGGTAGGCACAAAAGCCTGGCCGTCTTCGGATCGCTATCAGTTGAACATCGTTTGAATACCAAACGTTCAAGTAGCATTCGCGTATGAATGCACTATAACGGAAAAAGCTGACAGAAATAGGTTTTGCCTTCATGACATTCAAAGACGCTTTTACTTGTAACGTGAAATGTGATATGCATGGGTATGTAAGGTATGTAAACATGAAAAAAAACACGCTACAGAATCAAAGATTGCCAAAATTGCATAATTATGAAGAAGGAAATGTGGCTTAATAGTTTTGACAAACGATTTTCTGTGCATATTGGACGAATTGGCCTAATAATTGCCTTCGTAAAAGGCGTTTCTAGTAAATTTGAAAGCTAAACATTGCTCTCATTATCACACCATGCAGAACAATGTGCAATGGATTTCTACCTTCGAGATCTGAAAACCGAATAATACCTTCTATCTGGACTCGATCAGTCTAGAACGGTCCAGAAGCAACGTTGCCGGCCTACTATACAGCATCGAATACTACATTATTCTCCGCAAGTATGAAGGTTTTCTTGACTTACCTAAAGAATCTACAAGTCTAATCGGAACTGGCAACAAACAATACCGCCCGAGTACATCGTGAAAGTGAAATTTTCCACGGATCAAGAAAAAATAAAAAATTCCGTCAACAAATAAAAAATGTTCCCACCATACTAATTCAATGAGTTTCATTTCTATCCCTTTCTATTAAACATACAAACGTACAATGTTCAGTATACTAGGTATATAAAAAAAATATAACTCAACTGAAGAACGTTATCTATTGAATATGTAAAATACATAAGAACCCCTGCAGTAAAGGCTAACCCAGTTGTATCCTGAATAAAGCAGGACTGTGTAAATAAGACAACAAACAAAAGGCGCAAATTATAAAATATAATCAAGCGCAGAAGCTTCGGCGCCTCCGTAGGCAAAGGATTCGGGCCATGCTCCCAGGATCTGTTTGTCTTTTAGAATTCACAGTTTCTGTGTCGTTGGGGATTAGACGGGACGATAACAAGGGGTAGTCGCTCCTTCGACGCCTCCTTGAGAGAATTTCCCAGGTGGCGAGGATCGAGTCGGGAAACAAAGCCAGTTGCCGTCTATCGGGATAAAACTCCGCAACTATAACTCCTGTCCACACACGCACTCTTCGGATCCTGTATTATTTAGGGTATAACGTCTGCTAAGGGGCCACGTCAGCAAGATATAATCCCTTTGCGATTCACGCCAGATAAATCCGCAGCGTTCAGAGGTCAACACTCAGCGAATAAAATCGCCCATTGAAGAAGTTTTTTCCCTCGACTATAGAGGCAGTGCGGTGACTAAAGTTCGAGGAAAAAATTTCAATGATTTTTCTGCATTTATGTAAAAAACTTGAAGGGTTTTGATTTTAAAAATGCTTTCCGTTACAGATTCAAGATATTTAAGAAAAATTGTAATAAGAATTGCTTTCCCTAAAAATCGCCAGTGGTATACAGGTTATCCTAAATAAGTGTGAAAAATTTCAGGGGGCGATTCCTTGGCTCATTCTAAATAAAAAATTTGATGCTCGAAAAGCCTTCAATTAATTTGAACAATTATTCTTATAAATAAATAACTAAACTTCGATAATATAATGATTTTCCTTGTTTGATAAAAATTAATTTTGATTACAGTTTCCTTTGAAAATGAAGAAGATGAACGGCCTAGAGAAAATTACATTACGCTGGGAGTAGAGTTGGGAGAACCGAATTATGGAGCAGCGACAGCTCTAATGTCCCCGTTACTTAAGATATCTATGTGGGAGGAACACTGTTTACGACCATTTGACGCATATTTACTGAAGGACTTATTAGAGCTACGGATGAACTACTGATGATTTGAGACTAACTACTACTACTGGCTAAAAATTATAGTCACTTTGAAATAACCTATAAATAAATCACAGTTACAGTTAGTAACCGTGACAATGGATCACTATTCTCTCCAAATCGACTCGCATCATTTTAGAAGTTATCTTGAATTTTTGACGAATCGAAATCAAGTTATGACATACGTTCCGCGGTCCACTGTCCACTGCGGAAGTGCTAATTAATGAGCACCCGACAGAATCAAATAATGAATTTGATTTGATTTATAAACAATTACAGCTAAATGAATTTGTACTAAGCTCAATAATAGAATGAAGTAATAATTGGTAAATGGGGATTGCACTTAAGTTTTTCGTCGGTCTATCCCTCCAAGCTTTGAACAATTAATTTCTTTTAAAGAAATATACTGCAAAGCTGCAGTAGCTATACTTGTCAGAGGAGTTTTAAAATTTTATGGGTTCAACCGTAGGAAGCATAGGTAGTATCCTATCGGCTGTCTTTTCCGATCGGCTTTTTGATAAAGAGAGGTACTTTCAGGTTGCCGCGATCGTTGAAGATCGAATCCAAGCACAAGCATTACGTTGTTTTACTTTTTTACCAGGATTTATTTTCAGGTTATACAGCTAATAATGGTTAATCATTCGGAAACGCGTAATAAAACAAAAACCAAATTTATCGTTAATGGAAATTGTGTGCTTTGCAGTTGAACCAATTCGGCTTGCATCTCTCCTTCACGCTATTTACAGAAGCGCTTATAAGCTGCTGCGACTAGCACTCTTTCATAATTTTAGTAAACAAAACAATATTTCCTCTCTACAATTTGTATTTTTAACTAGATTAATGATCAATTAATTTAGGGGTTAAAAGCATATCGCTGTATGTACAACTTCTAAGCCCTAAGTTTAGACCATAAACATAAATTCCTGATTATTAACGATCACTTTACTGCGGGTAACAAATATATACCTACGAATGACAAAAACATAAACATAATTATCTGGACCACTTAGAGACCAATTCCTTAGACATATTTACTGAATCTTACGGATGGCCAACACGGAAAAGATTTCAAGTTCAGGGCCGAAAGGATAATAGGTTAGAACAGAGTTTGGGGGAACTGCACCCCAGCCGAAGCTATATTTGTTTGACAAGGAACCATCAAAGAAAGTGAGGAAAGCGACGGTGCAGCTCAGGAGTACGTGATGAGAATCCTTATAGTAAACATCTTAGTCAGAGATAAATCGTTAAGCCTGTTTCACACAAGGCGAGATTAGATCTAGCCGTCTTTTCGAGCTTATAACACGCATATGTTTTCTTTGACGATTACTTGACCGATTGATATGACTTTCTATTATAGGTAAAAATAATCATAATATCAGAGTAGTCTTATTATAATAAAAAAAGTCAAATTATAAAGCATAATTAATTATAATCTTACCAACTTCCGTTGGAGCTTAAGCTTGTAAACTATATATAAAAAATTAGAATGAAGACATTTTATATAATGCCCCCTTATAGAGAGAGAAAGAGCCCACTTAAATTTGTAGTTTCTTATCCGAAAAATATTGTTTGAAAATGGCAAACTTACAAAAAAAAAAAAAAAATAGGTCCTGTCAAAGACAAAAACTGCCTTAATTCGAAAATATTTCTTCATGAAGTGATATGATGAGGACTAAAAAAGATAAAGCGCAAATGGAATTATTTAGCCTTGATTGTTGTATTTTTCCAGAAATAAAGTGTCTTGAGAATTCAAATATCCGTGACGATTTCTCTGGAGTTTACTCCGGAACATGAAAACTATTTTATCAAAATATTATTCAGACACAATTTGGCGTCTTATGAACCACAAATGAAAATAATTGGAATACATTTCTATAAATAATTTCAGCAGTGATTCATAAATCTAAAATTTACCTTTCTGACTCTGTTCTTGTGGTATCTACCTATATATAGGTATACTGACTAAAGTATGTGTTATATAACGAGTTACATAAACTCATTTCAGGCACACATTTATAAGATTTATAACAACTTTCGCGATTTTCCGTGTTATTAAAATACATTCCCAGAAGTAACAGAAGTTCTAAAGTCATTCTAAAGTTCTTATCTCTCAGCCGCTGCAATTTTCCATCTCATGGGCTTTGAAGAAAAAACCCGCCGCCGAACAAAAGTTCCTCAGGTCGCAAAGCGGACTGACTAAGATTTTCGTGTTATACGTGTATATTGAGAACTTTCAGAACTTGTTGTAGGGTATAGTCTGCCGGGATTCCATTTGTATAACAATACATAACACACGAATGAAGTAAATTCCACATTTTAGTAGACACCTTCATTCTCAGAGTTCATCTTTCGTACTGAAAAGTAAAAATTTAAAACCTTCGACGCTATAGTATATCCTAAATTCCAGAACAACTTTGTATCAGAATTAATAAATTTTTGATTTCAAAAACCATTTTCAAAGTATTGCTCTCTAAGATTATTATTAGACAAAACAATTATTATTATTAACTCTGCACCAAAAAAATTATAAATTAGGTAATAACTAACTAGTAAAAACAGTACCTATTTGGATATTTACAAACCCCTGACAAATTTAATAATGATATGAAAACATGAAAACATAATACCAAAATTCCTCATATTAACAGATTTATGAATAATACCTTCACTTACTATTTTATCGTAATCTCGAACCATTAGGGGACATTATTCCTTCCTAAATCTTGCAGGATAAAATAAAATTTTCATATCTTTGATGAATTTCCAAAACATAAAGGAAGATTCTCAATTCGGCTACACTGCCCCTTAACGTTCTATTACAATTCATAGCTCGTATTCCGCTCGCTTGCCTGCACCTTATCTCGCAGAGAAAACCCAATTTACCATCTCACTGTTGGACTTCCGTTGACTCACGATTGTGCCTCCTTTCTCCCGATGCGGTCCCTCGGCAATCATTTCATGCTCCTTGCTTCGTCCCAAAACTCAACCGATTCTATTAAACGGGGGAAACCAACGACGCGGTAATATTTGTCCGGACTCAGCCACATCTGTACGGTCACAAATTATTATCCTAGGCCATCGATAAAAAACTTCTTTCATTACATAAATTATAGGTAGGTAAATGAAAGACATGACTAAATATAGATGAGTTAATTCAAACAAAAAAATCCTGGCTTGCAGAAGCAATACTAACGCCCTTATTCTCAAAGCTTTACGACCCGATAACTCGAAAACAATTAAATAAATAGGATGGAGATATACAGTTTACGAGTATATGCATTCGACCGAGATGGGGATAATTATTTCATCATTATTGTATTTGCATATTTTGTTAATTGGGGAAATAAAAGTGTTATACCAGATAAACGCAATATGCTTGCAATAAATGATACTTATCGTAAAAGTTAAACAGCTCACCACTTTTCTTCCATTATACAAAATAAACTTTATGCAACAACAAAATCTTCCTATGAAGTTGAATTATGGTGAAACGAAAAACGGCAATAATCTCAATTAGCGTCAAAAGTAACTAGATAAGCATGAGCTAACTGTGTGAAGTTATCTTCATGGAACGGTTAATTGAGAGTACCATGTGCGAAAAACACGGCCTCAGACTATTTGTCGCGTAGGTATCTAATGATATATTTAAGCTTTCAGCAACCTGATCCATCGAGTTTTCGAATTAATATAATGTATTCGAGAAATCGATGTCGTCTAATGCTTCGAATAAAGATGTAATGCAAATTACGAGGTGCCTTTGTTAACTTTCCCTAGACTTAGGAGATGGGGATCTAGTCCAGTAAAATTAGACGAAAAATGCAATCAATTATGAAACCAACGCGGGAAAAACTCAATTTTGTGTGGGTGTTGGGTGATCGATGGTGAGTCTAAATCCAAAAATGCTACCTCCCACCCCTTGTCGAAAATCCATTTTGGTTTTAGGGGATTATGTTTTTTGCATTTAGGACGTTAATTGACTTTTTATCAAAAAAACTGTAATAACTTACGAGAAAAAATTTCTGTACAAATTCGCATCTATGTAATTTTATAATATTTTCAATACTTAGTTCATTAACAACAGGTAATTCATTTTTTCGCGATTTTTCGTATTGAAAATTATTAACAATGTTTGGTTGAAGGAGACATCGGGACATCGTTTGGACACTAAATCCCCCCACCTCCTCCCATGGATGGAAGGGGGTGATTTTTTTTTTGTTTCCCCCGCGAGAGTTCACATGAAAGCCGGTCAACTAGAGTACCTGCATTACCGACTGTCAAATAACCTTAAAAGAATATCAGCTTTTTCACGAGCATGCAACCGTCTAAAAATTCACACAATTTACAATTTATTATTATGTCAGCTTATTTGAAACATAATTATAGTCCTTTGTCAATATTTATCTATTACATACTGCTATAACTCTGGGTAAAAAAAAAACACTCAGCAGGCATTACTTTACAGTCTTTACACGAAAGTTTGTCAAGTAAGTTTTAAAACACTTGATGAACCATATTTTCAAAAGGATCGGATGGGAAGCCTTATTTAGATCACTCCGTTGTCCGTGTGTCAACACTCATTTTCTTAGTAACTGTTAACATTAGACCCGTAATATGTTTTTTTATAGCTACTAAAATAGGATGCGCCAAAAATATGACATGCAGCTGTTCAAACATTTCCATGTCAAGTTTGAACTTTGAATGGGAATCTTCGGTGATCGTTCCATTCTCACGAACTCGAGAATAGCCCCCGGGAGTAATCAACTGGGGAGGATTAAAATGGATCAAAATGTACATGGCAAAAATTGCCGCGAAATTGGGAAGACTTAATTTTGGGGGCATATTCACACTTATTTTTAGACTGAAAATTATGCGAATTGTAGATTTGTAAATTAATTTATTAAGCAGAATCGCGCCTCTTATTGACTTAGAGGCGCTACTGCGTAACAATCATTGGTTCGATCGATCAGAGATTATCATAAAAAACTTCATAATTTCAAGCGCTACAACTTTTGTGAAAATAATTTTCAGATCGCGAAGAAATAAATGGAGCTGTTCCAAAATTAAGAATTTTTCATCCCCCTTTTTTCTCAATTAATTACCTTGTCGTTATTTCACTATTCCAAATATAAAAAAATGCATAGATAAAAATTACATAGTAGATTTTTTTCTCCGTAAACTATCGTAAAATGCAAAAAATAAATTAATCACCTAAAAACAAAATGACAGATTTTTCACAAGGGGTAGGGAGGTCGCATTTTTGGATTTTGACTCACCCACACAAAATTCCCGATTTGATTGCATAATGAATTTCTAATTTTACTGGACTAATCTATGATTTCGATACTTTTAATGTCAAAATTTTTCTTTTAGGCTTTGTAAGATGTGTTTCGTTTCGTCTTTTTACTTTCTAAGATGTCAAAATTTTGAAGGAGTCTTTTTAATTTGTATTTTTTCTTTTTGTCAATACCACACCGCATACATGTTAATTGTTTCCATACTTGTATTTTATCTTCTAGTTGCGTATTTTCTATTAGGGTATATCGGTAATATCAATCAAGAGCAGTGAAGTCTAACTTTACTAACATTAAATGAAGCACTTAATGCTAGTCTTGATAATAGCATGCAAGAACAATAATTATGTACTTTTGTGTATCCATTAATTTTGGTTATAAAATTTTTATGACAACATTTTCTGTACTTTACATAGGTACTCACTTATATTGCATAAATCAATGTCTCATAAAGCTACCAAATGGATAGAATATAATATTATTCGGGCCAATTCAAATGTAAATTCTGACGTATTTTTATCTCATCCTATATCTTGTGTAAAGTCTAACTATACTATCACGGGACTTGCATATCTATTAAATTCCAAGAATTGCAACCGTATGCAATAATTCTGTTTTGCTTGAACGACTATGAGAGCCATAGCGTAATTTCTAATCCAAAATTCACATTTTGGGCTATTTATGGGTACTATTATTGATATTTTCTAGTTTAAGTTGGTATAAAAATGTATTCGCTTGAGTCATAGAGTTTTATAGGTAGCTCTTTCAGAGTAGGTACTGTGGAATTTTCAGATCCTGTATGGAATTATGCACGGTCTATTGAAAAATCTCCCCAGAGAATTATCTTTATTGGAAGTAACTCGGATCCGACAATGGCCATCCTGAGGCATCTTGTAATACATTTTAATATTCATACACTTCCGAAATATTCCTAATGCAGTGGCAGTAGCGCTGACAAAGTGGTCGGAAACGCGAAATTTGTATTTACATTAGTTATCTGTAAATCCCCTCGCTTCAGAGATTCAACTTGAAAAAGCCGCGTTGAAAGAACTCGATAAATTTACATAGTCTCTAAGATTTTATTAGTTTCCTTTTGTTATTTCGGATTTCACTTACTTTTATTGCTAAGCCTTCAGCTATTGAAATATTAACAATTTTAAAATTTCCCTTTAGCGAATCTGTGTATACCGTATTAATAAATCTATCAGTAAACTAGCATCAAAATTACCGTTGTCTGCCTTCATTTTAATAACATCAGATTTGTCTAAAAAAAGTATTATTTGAAGAATGGCAATAAAAGAGATAACTGAATAAATAAATTCACTTATTTGAAAATATTAACTTTCAAATAAAGTCAAAGACAAATTGATATAAATAATGCAGAGTTGGCCTGTTGCCCGAATGAGCCGGACTTACGGTCTGATGCATTTTCAACGAAGCTGGAAGTCTGGTAGTCTAAAAAATTACCTGCAATCAATGATTATCAATGAAAATAATCTGTAAAAAAATTGCTATTAAAATAATAGCACTATCGGAAAACTGCACTTTTCGGCATACAAATTCAAGTTATTATCTCTCAGCCTGTGTTTCAGAATTCCAGTCACTGCTGCCTTTATTATAATAGCTCTATAGAGCCCAGTAGTATCCGAACAATGGCACGCGTAAAAATTAGCTAGTGAGTTAGTTACCTACTATAAAATACACTTTGAAATAAAATAATTCACAATTACGTTCGGTTTGAACGAAAGAATCGCTGTGGGAGACAATTGCCAAATCATTGTTAATTTCTGCCGGCACAATACGTGGCTTAATTTGTATTCCGTTGCACATTTTCCAGGAATTTATGCCCGTTTCCATGGAGGAACAATTAATGGAGATAAGGAAACGAGGAAACTTCGTCTTTGAAATTGCTTCTGCTTATGTTTTTCTACCAACTGAACTGGATATCAAGCTATCTCTTTTGATTTACGAAAATAACCGCCCTGCAAAAGTTTCTTTCGTTATCGTTGATCAACCTAGTTTGGTAGATATGATAACAGCGACTGGTCAAATTAATTCGGAAAATCACTTGACCATGAGAATACTGAATCTTCATGGTTCTCATAGGTATAACTTGTTCCTATGCCTTATTAAAGAACGTGAACCTGAAGGTGGTACAAAAAAATGTTTCCAATAATGTTGTTTCGTAAATGATTTTTTTATATACGAGGGCCTGATATAAAAATATTTTTATACATATTTTTTAATTTTCTAAATCTACTGAGAAATACAAATACAATTATGCATGTCATACTCGTATGTCTTGTTTCGAATTTATTAGGCCTCTTCATCAAAAAATAGCTCAACTTTGAAGCACCATATGGCTATATCTGACATTTTTGAGCATCGTTTTTACAAAGAGATTTTTACATTTGTGTTATATAATTTTTTGTGAATAAAAATGTAAAATTTCCAATCACAAAGCAGTGTTGCACGTGCTTTGTGTGATGAAGTGTGAAGCAGTGATGAAGTGCTAATTTTCATCATTTTTCATTAAAAATTATTAAAAATGTATTCATAATAAACAATCATGGTTTTCAAGACAATGAGATGAGTGGCATAAGGGCTCAACAAATAAAACTGTTAAAAAATAGCTATTTATGATATTAGTGTTAAAAGTGAAGTTTTATTATGTGAGTGAAAAGATTTGTGAAATGAGCGAAGCGTAGCGGAGCGAGTTTTACAAATTTCACGAACATAATAAGATCACTTTTAAGACGAATATCATACAATGGTTTTTGTAAAACTGCTCTATTTTGATAATAAAATTGATGAATTTAGAATGACGATCAACTTCAAATTGCATTTTAAAATATTACAGATAAGTACAAGTATACCTACTATGCATAGCAACCATTGCCGACGCTATGATTACTAACAAATGCGTGCATACAAATAAAAGAAATGTCATATTAATAATAATAATTATTGATTGCAATTTCCGAACAATTATTATTGTCTTGAATACTTGACTAGGTACTTATTTTTTATTAATATGTTTTCCAATAATAAAAAGAATATGAAAAAATCATACTACCTATAATTTTGTCTGATTTCATCATGAGGAAATGTAGTTCAATGAGAGAATGTAAGTATATACAGAGAAAGTAGATAGAATTACTTTTGCCACTAGTGGCGAAAATATTTTTGCCACTAGTTGCAAAAGTACTTTTGACACGCTTCCATGTAAACAATCACTTTTAACACTATCAGCTGTCGTCAAAAGTGTGACTTTTAATGGCAGTTGCACAAAAATATATTTATTTACGAACACGAGCTGTCATTGTCATGGAAACCATTAACCGCTTATAATTATTATTTGGGAGGTGTTGCGTCGCCTGTAGCTGATTTACCTGAAATCGAGCCTGAAATATTCGTCTCCCTTGTGAGCTGATTCGCTGATACTTGTTCCATCTGTCCACCAAAGAAACCACCAGCATCAGCAGCCCGACTCACATCATTTAAATCCTTCAACAATCGAAGATAAGTAGGTACTCAAGGCGGAAGACTTCACACTACCATTTACTAACTCTTCACACTACTTTTTCTATTTAACTTTCAATCTGTGCAGATCCGTCGTTTTTTTTTATTGTTTTATTTGAACATGTAGTCATTTTTTTTGTAAGCGATTTAATTCCCATAGTATTTTTTCATCATAGTCTATTAAACCGTAAATTTTTTAAGTCATTGTTTCATTTTGTTTTTGTCTGGGTAATTAAACATTTTACATTTTCATTTTATACTTAAATGGAGAAAACAAAAATGTCAAAATCTTTTGGTGAAAACGGCGTTCGAAAATGCCAAATATAGCAACCTATGGTGCTTGAGCAATTTTTTTTGCTGAAGAGCCCTAATAAATTCGAAACAAGAAGTCGAAGACACATATGACATCCAAATTTGTAGTTGTATTTCTCAGTAGATTTGGAAAATTTAAAAATATATAGGCCTTCGAATTTAAAAATAATGTAACTTAGGGTGAAAACCCTAAAGCCAATAAAACGTCGGCCATTTTGAAATTACCTTACAGATCTTATTATTCGAAACAACATTTATTCGAAACATTTTTTTGGTAACTAATAAACGAAAAGACAATAAAAAATTAGTTTCGCGTTCATAACTAAGGAAGTTGGTGATGGTTCCGATTGAACGAAACATGGAAAGTTAAATCAGACTAAACGGACTAGACTCTAAACGAAAAGTTGGCGCTTAGAAGGTTTTTGTTTTTCAAAAATAATAATAATATCTAATAAAAATTATGAGTGCATTTAGAAAATGCAGCAACCTTGTTTCTTTTCAAAATATCTCAAAATCTAAGATAGCCATGACCATTTGGGCAGCGGTTTCAAGTAGGTAAGTCATAAAATTCTCTGAAACTTTCCCCATTTAAACGTTCTCGTGTCTCCTATATGTACCTACAGCTAGCAGCCGAGATCTCAATCTGGGACACACTGAATATAAACAAATCTCTTTTGATTACAAATATAACAGTTCTCTTATTAATCTCATAAAAATTTCTCTTATTATTATTGGTCAATTTATTTTGGTGATGATGATATTGATAATAACTATTATTGATGACTAATAATGGTTTTATTTTCTAAAAGCGTTACAGTAACCGTGCAATCACGATGCTGAACGTGTCTAAAATAATGGCCATAATTAAGATCAGACTAAGATTGTCCATCTCATAATTGCACAGATGGTAGCTTTTCCCTCGCATTGTCTCGGTATATTAGCTTTATTACGCAACGCCAGAGAAAATGTCGTTCTGGCATTGGGCCGGGAAAATGGCCGTATCTCAGAGGATAGTGCTTGCCATTAGGCCTCCCTGCAAAAGTTTCAAACACGTATCGCCCATTTCACTGGAAAACAGGAGAACCTGTTTAATTATAAATATTACTTTAAAAATTAAAGTCGAAATTTAATTCGTAAGGTCAGCTTCATATTAAAATAAATCATAAAATGTCCGTGAAGTTTGCTTGTTCCTGGAAGTGAAATAAGTAAATTAAAAACATCGCTTTTCACTCAGTATCATTAAAATCAAATTAAATTCAAGGGACTGTTTCATATTTTTATCCTTTTTAGTTTAGGACATTGTATTCGAGTGCTGATTAATGCCATTCCATACTCCATCATGTACCTACAAACAGGTTCGAGAAAAAAGCTTCTAGCGTCGAATTTTAATACAACTTTGAAACTTATTCGATTATAACATTGGAACTAATGTTATCTACAAACAAGTCTGATTTTTTTGCTCCTATTATTTCATTCACGTTTAGCTAACCATACGAGATTTTGTGTTACTCGCTAGAAGACAATGAAGACATAATGTATCAAAAAGAGAGCAATCAGGATTTCTATACAACCATAATTCCTGGATAAAAATGACTAAACTTTGGAACAGCTCAGCATTATGTAAAGTTATGAAAAAATTTGGACTTATCCTTATTTTCTTCAAATATTCCAACTTTAGTTGAAATTGTCAGTAGGGGACAGGTGGAGTACATGCCAGAGGATAAGGGAAAAAAGGAAAGAAAAAAGTCCCTCACCTGGATTCAGATAATCATTGGAATTGGCAAATATACAATTTGGTTTAATTCATATTATTGTTTTATTGTTACAAGTACAACTAAGCAGTAATAGGACCTATACGCTTCCAATTATTAGAAATAATTGAAAAACATTAATTATGCAGGTAGTATTATGTATAGCACCCAGTGGATTGGAGTTGTTGAAGTTTTCCTCCCATAATACGAGTCGTCGATTTAGGATTGCATATAGCTTCATAGTTTCATCAAAACATTCTTAATAAAAGCAGGGAAAGTAATTCCCAACAGAGTGAATTTGATAACTAAATTTCAGAACTCATAGTTCTAGATATGCGGACTCCCCGTGAACTTGGAGTTCAATAAATCGAGCTTATTGTGATGCACCCTTACATTTCACTAGATTATTATACAAAGATGATCCCTAGAGGGTATTATTTATGATGGCCAGATTAATGGCTACTCAGAGACGAAAAAAACAATTAATATCCCCCGCAGGAAATTTACTTTTCAGAGAGGAAAATTCCACACATCAACAGAAACTTGATTTTAAAGGAAACAAACTGAAAGTACAAAGTGTGGAGTCACTGGCCATCCCAGCCCTCGCAAACACGAATAATGCAATTACGGCTACATCAGCCCTCAACGGTAAAATGATTATTCTTTTCGAGGGGCATTCCTCATCTCTAAGGGCGTAAAGGGAATAGTAATGCACCTAGCTGAGGGGTGACCCGTAATTGCATTCATGTCATGTCGACATGTCATTTTCATAAACTGCGTAGGCATCTCTCTATATATAGTTGGACAAACGACGCGATGGTGCATCGTAAAGGATTCTGAACCGCCATTCCCATTATTCGACAAAAAAATGCTAATAAATTTAACGTTCGAGCGGAATTTCTGGACCAACTTTTCCCACATTAACTACTTAGTTTTTTGTGGCTTATCTGTGTTCACGAGTTCGCTTTAAACCAACTCTTCGGTTAAGAAAATCGAGTAAAACAAGGAGAAAATTCAAAGTGTTCAAAAGCTGTGCTGTTACTGCAGCGAGTCATCTATAAGTACATCAGTTGATCACTAAAATCATTTATTTTTTACTTATTTGCGAATCTGGGCCTGATGTAGGATCAATTTGTACTTTTAGAAAATATTAAGGATAAATACTAGAAGCATCAGGTAAAATTTTCTGCAATGATTTTTTTGCAATGAAATTCATTTTAAATTCATTCAGAAAAAAAAATCTCCTCAAATCTTATTATGACTTATGACATGATCCAAGAGCAGACACCCTAGAATCGGGATACCCTCTCTCAATTACGAAAAGAATTTATTGAACACTTTTTCCGCTTTCTTGTAAATATCTTAAAATATACATTCACGCAGAAGACTTCTTTTCCTCATCGAGATCATTTTGGCAGTAGCCAACGTCTCGGCGAACTTCAAGATAATTTCTATTATCTTGAATTTCATACCCAGGCTCGGTCCATTAAATTAAATGGTTGCGAGTGTCGCGTCATCTCTAGTTGCCATTTACTGGTTACTTAATCAGCATTAAACAGTACAGCAGGCAAGAGGCAAGTGGCCCATTGTCTCGGGACAATCAGGAACATTTCAGGTTTAATGTTCCGATTCCGGTGATTGATTGTGTGCCGTACATTACTCGGCAACCCTCCATCTTCAGGTCGCCCAGGCCGGTCCGTAGCCCGGAGGTCCTGCCGGAGTTGCTAATGGTAGTTATGACGCAACGTGTGCTACGTTGCCGGACAAGGATGCCGTTTTTGTGGAGGAAAGGAGGTAAATATGTCGCTCTTGGAAAATCAACATCGCTTAGAGTGTCGTGAAGAATAATCTGATTTATAGCACATGGTAACTTATGTCATTTCTATTAATAATTAGGCGGGGATTATTACTTATATTATGAAGTCTGATAAAGGAAACGTCATGGATGCCCTAAGGGTCGGTTGCAGCAAACCCATTAATTCAACTGTCCCAAGATAATTGGCTGAAATACAATGAATGGTCGTAGCAATGAATCAGTTTCACGTAATTATTTAACTACTCGTTGATTAACGAATGCATTAACGTGTAATAATGGATTTTACTGCAAAATCTCAAACTTTAAATTCTTAAATTCAGGAGCGTCTAGTTCTAGAGCGGAACTGCCGTAACTTACAGGTAGTTTATGAAAAGAAAAAAGAATCCTTTTGTTATAGAAAAGTTACGGTTACAGCAATACAAATTAAAAGTGAACTACTGTTGTTTAATTTTATTGTCTTTTAGCATTTTAGCATTTTAGTAGTTATAAATATTACAGTTGGCTAGGAAGGGAGTGTACAAAGGGAAACAATAGGTGCTATATAAATTTTATCCTGAAGTGTTGCATGACCTGCGGCACTAATCCTTATAAATTCCCGTATTAATGGTGCACGTAATTTCAGGAGTGGACTTCAGAACTAATTTTCAACATCTGATTAATGTCTCAGAATACGAGATAATCCTGGCTAATTTGAGATATTCATCTCGATCATGAAAACTTCGTTATGAAATATTACTTTCATACTTGGTTAAATAAAAATATATGAGTAGTGCGATAATTATAATTGTTCCTAAAAAATGGGTTTATCCACGAGAATGTACAGTGTGTGTATAAAGTTTAGAGCAAAATTCATATTTATGTTATGTGAAAACATAATTCTGTTCTTGTTTAAAATGACATGTAACATACGAGTATTATGACGTCATTGGATTTTGGCCAAAGTGGTCAGATATTTATTTTATTTTAACGGCAACCCCCTACTTGAAATATGTACAGTCCTGTTCAAATAGATCTAGGGCAGTTTCAATTTTATAATGCTAATGTGGTTTATAAGTTGGATAAAGTTTCCATAGTTTCCATGCTGTCAGCAAAGATGACAGTCTATTTATTTTCCTTCGAAATGGTCTTATAGGGTGACCTACTTTAAAAAACGTTTTTTTAAAATTAAATTTATAGAAAAATAATCCCCTTAAAAAGACCTTTGCAACGATATATGACAAGTTGGGGGTTTGCCATATTATGGTGACGTCATTAGGTAAACACCAACAACTTACGTCCTGTTAACATGTTACATGTCAGAAGACGGAATAAAAAAAGGTAGAACGAACGTATTTATTTTTAAGGTCGAAATTCGAACATTCGAGCTTTTTTGAAGCATTGTCAAACTGCCTTAAAAATATTTTTTCATGATTGGTTTGACAAGATCCGGCCTTTTGGAAAGGTTCGGTCAGCTCAAAAATTCGCACTTTTTTTTAACCTTATCAAACCGGACCTTACAAAAACATCGAGCTGACCGAACTTTGCGAAAATCAAAATTTGATTTCCTAACATTTAATGTTAGAGCTAACCACATATTGCCAAAAAATAAAAATCAACCTGGCCGGACTTTGTCTAAACGGATCTTGCAAAAAATCAAGCTGAACGGATTTTCCAAAAATCAAATTTTCCAGCTGACCGGCATTGTGAAACCGGATATTGCAAAAAAATTGAACTGATCGGATTTCCAAAAATCAAATTGAAGAGCTGACCGGACTTTCTCAAACTGGATCTTGCAAAAATCAAAATTTCGGGCTCACCGGACTTGGAAAAAAATCAAGCTGACCGGATTTTGCAAAGAAATTGGTTATAGCTGACCGGATTTTTAAAAAATCGATTTTTCGAGCAGACCGGCCCTTGCGAGATAATTCGAGATAACGCGGCCCTTGATCTGTGTAGAATTTACACTTAAACAAATTTGCTACCCACGAGCCGCCACTAGTTGTGACATATCATTGGATTATTTTTTTGAAGTACTTTCGGATGAGCCGATGTAAAGCAGAATCTGCCGTTGGAAAAAATGAAGAAAAAAAGCAATTTGCAAAACGTGCCGACACTGCTTTTTAATTAAAACTTTTACATTTTCATTTTATATCAGGATGAAGAAGACAAATGTCAAAATCATTTGGTGGAAACGGCATTCAAAAATGTTCAATCAACCCATCAATGGTGTTATAAGTTTAACTAATTTTTTCTGAAGAGCCCTAATAAATTTGAAACATGAAGTCGGAGATCCACTTGACATACATTATTGGATTTGTGTTTTTCAGCAGTTTTAGAAAATTTGAAAATATATAGGCCTTCGTATTTTAAAAAAGCCTGTATATGTATATAGAACATCGGCCATTTTGCAATTAGTTTACAGAAAAATATCTCATTATCCGAAACAACATTTATTCGAAACATTTTTTCGTACCATCACTTTCAGTTTCCTTATAGGTAATAAGGTACAGGGACAAGTTATATGAGACCCTGTACATGTTGTTTTCATTCCACATGCGGTCTATACCTCGTGACGTTTCAACCTATTGTTATTTTTTCAAGCAGTCAAAAGAAATTTCACTAAAAAAAAATATTATAAAATTGACAGTATAAAATAATAAGTAAGCAAAATAATTGTCTTGGGCATAATAATTGTCTTGGAGGATACATTACAGGATAATTATCGTTACCGTCTTTATATAGCCTGATTTAAAACTCCTATACCTCATAGGTGGAATTTCACCGTCATATAAGGCAGAAAAAAGAATAAAAGACTAAACGGAGATCATCTAACTTTACTAACCTTTAACTTTCATGGCGGAGAAAACTAATTTTAACTTTTTGCAGTTCAGAATTCTGATTGATAAAAAATTTAATATGTAATTTTCCGAATTATACACAGAAAGATGAAAGTTATACTATTTATGTACCTTGTTGTATTTTTTATACTGCATGGAAAAATTTGTTAACTTCAAATGCAGGAGCTAATTCAAGAAAAAACTGAATATAACACCGAAGTTATGAAACAGCGGTGTCTAAATCAGAGTGTCTATCGGTGGGATATTTTGTATGTGATTAACTCGGTTACAAGAGATTATCCGGTGCAACTTTAGTTGGCCACAATAGGTTACAAGCTTAATACATCTGATTATTTTAACGACTGGTAGATTCGCACTTGAGTTCCATTATCCTGTAACATGGTAATCTCAGGATGGAGTCGAGAGAACTCAGCGAAAACACTTAGCTGGGTCGATTCACATAGAAGCGTCAGCCAAAATATGGCCGTCTATGCCGAATACAAAAACTTAAGAATATACTTCCTTGGAGGTTATCTTTACAAAAGGGCACCATAAAAAAATAATTTTTTTCTGAAATTAGATTTTTGTAAAATTACGTTCAACGCCCATCTGTAATGTGTTCAATGATAATTCTCATCATCTTAAGAATAATCCTGCATAGTTTTTCAAGTCACACATCTTCTTAAGCCTGCTGTGAAAGAATTGACCGAGAATAATATTTTCAAATACTGCATGATAATTACGACGACCTAACAAACCAGCTTGTCTTATTTCATCTCCTTCATAATTAGGAGGAAATCTCTTCACGAATAAGACTTTCGATAATTTGAAGGCTAAAATTTCAGTCTGGGAAGGACATCTGCACTTACTCAGATTACTTGATCAGTTGATGATGTAATCTAACCCCGCTTAATTAAATTTATAACCAATCAGAGTCTATTTCAATTTAATCACTAACAACGTACAATTTAGTTACAGAAAGACATGCACCAATGGTTTTCCTAAGGCATGGTGTCCATAAGACCAATAAACATTTATATTTTTTTAATAATAAAAATCAAAGAAAAACAAAAATAGCACGTGCATAGGTATTGTCTCATCTCCACGTAAGCGAGAGGAATTCCCCGGAATTCCGGTTGGATTCCCCGCGATATGTGAATCGGCCGGTGTCTGTTTCAGCCATTCATAGATGGCGCTGGGCCATAAGCTTGTGCTTTAGCAGGTCGCCCCCGCTCGTAATGTTGACGTTATGGCCATTAGGAGTGGATGTCCATTCGCGCTCCGCTGCGTCTCCCCAATTCCCACATAGATGCGAAGGCGGCGGACTTGCCCCCCATCCCTGGTTGCCCTTACTTAACGCTGCCATTCCACAGCGGCCTTTATAGGGACATGGTCACGACCGCGTTACTCCCAATGGTTATTGCTAATATTTTGATTACAAACAATTAAGATCATTCCCGGCGATAACGGCAGGAAATTCAGGATATCTTACGGGATGTAATTAACTCTCTTCTAAATGTTAGAGGGAACTGATGGGGGTAGACCGTGCTCGTTTGTATTGTTATGATGCTTTTGTAAACATACCGTATATAAGGGATCTGATAACTGCGTTCATGATTTCAGAGTTTCTAATAAGATAGTTTCGCAGTACGCAGGAAAGATATACCTAGTTATTCATGGCTTCAATGAGTAAAGTGACATGTTATTATTCACATAAGGAGGGTTATTGCCAAATAGAGTTATTAACTTGAGTATTAGGTATGTTCATATTATACAAAGTCGCATCTGCGACTATCCTGTCCTACCAGTACCAGTACCAGTACCACACATGGCGTAAAAGGGATAAGAAATTTTTATAACTTGTCAAAACGTAGGAAGTTTAGCAGGGTGGAACGGGGAGAGGGTTTTGGTTCATCCAACAGATCTTCCAAGTCTGTTCTGAATCAGGGTATTCAGAAAGACACGGCGCCGCTACGCAAGCAAAGATTTGCGATTCCTTAAGACAGTATCAAGCGTATCATTGAAAGCAAACATTAATGTATCATCAAAGAAGTGCGTGGAAACTTCTAGTCCTTACGAAGGGTAGCAAAATTTGTTCGAGTTATTAAATATTTAGGTACTAGAAAGCACAGACATAAATCTTATAGTTATAATTAATACGTTCATTGCTACGAACTTTCATTATAATCACCTGTTAGTAAAGAACATAAACAATAATAAATCGAAGCGAGTTCCAGATTGAATATCAGAAAATAACGAAGCTTCCTTAAAACCGTAAAAAAATATTTGAGAAGGGTGATTTCGTAAAAATATAAGATATATGAAAATAAACAGAAACGCAGACAGCCATGAACGTAATTTTGAACTTATAAGGTCCTCCTGTTTTCTATATCATCAAAAAAGAAATCGATTGCAAAATAAAATGCAGGTGCAAACTTTAGTATAAGGATTTCAATCCAATTGCTGGAGTATTCCTTCAGGACTCATATACCAGCTTTCCACTACGAGTATACACAGCTTAATATCGAAATACTGTTTCAGGAGCTGAAGTATTTGTTATCCTGAGAATTATGGGATGCATCTGCCACGCGAATCCTTTTTTTGCAGTTGTAAGTAATGTTTGACAAAAAATATTGACCATATATCGTCCTTTAAGTTCTGTATTTCATTTTTAGAAACCCTGCAGAATGGCAGAGTATTTAACTATTTATTGAATTTATTGAATTGAAAAATTACACCTTCTCAGATAATATACCTATTTTTTTCCAAGTTCAATCAAACATATAAAAACTATCTGAGTGAAATTCTGATTGCTCAAGTTATAACTTCTATAAGTAAGTTCATCACCAATTCAAAAGAAACGTTTCATATCTCCAACTCTGCAGTTACAGCGGAATAGTGGATGCGCCAATTAATCTTTTCAAATCTTTTTACCCACTTCAATGATACTGCTGAATTGATTCAGTCCAATTTCTACTATTGCAGTAATGGCCTTCTCAATGAAGGCTTCCATTGCCCTGCGGTCCTCACAGGCGCCTCTGGCATAATTTAACTAATATAGGAGCTCTGCACGTCTCTGTAAAGGGCCTCTGCTTTGATATCGTTAATCGGACTGTCGAATCTACCATAGGGCTCTCAAAGACATGATCGTCAGATGTATCACTTTAACGATAAGAGTACCCGCTGGTGCAAGACAAAGTCACGGGAAATTATCGTCCGTACTTCTGATTGTCTTTCTATTGTCTTGCTGCCTTTGAATGGACTGTATTATAATTAGATGTGATATATTGTTCTATTGCAATGTACCTATATGATAAAATTTATGTTAGGAAAGCATACATATAGGTACATACAGTGTGGAACGCACTTATGGAATATTCAGAGAAAAAACGTTTTGGAAAAAAGCTCAAACACCGCAACTTAACATTTCTATTTGGCATCTTGTAAGTCTCAGTTTGAATTTTTACCCCCACTGCTCTAACCCCCACCATTGTGACCTTTTTTTTTAATACTACAACTGTATAGACTATTCAATTCAAGCTGCAACTGTAAAAACCATTTTTTCTGTATTTTCTCAGGAAATATGAAAATACCAAAATATACAGGTGTCCTATTTTTAAAAAATGGTGGAGGGAAAGCGGGGGTAAAAATTCAAATTGAAGCTTAAAAATACCAAATAAAAATTTGAAGTTGAGGTAGGTATGTGAGCTTTTTTTCAAAAACGTTTTTTCACTGAATAGTGATTTTTACTACATTAGTGCGTTCCATACTGTATAACTTTATATAGGGTGAATATGGTTCACTTATTCCATTTATTATTTCAAATTTGATTCTTCGGCTACTAGATAATTGCGTATACCTTCCGCGGACCACAAAAGCCGACGAGAAAACTTCGTTACAAAGCCCAGTCCGAGCGGACTTCTTCAACATGACTGGAGTTGAGGCTATAAAGAACATGCTGTGTGCTTAGGGCTTGGATTTGAGCACAAAATAGGGATGTCATAATTACATTTCTCCATGCGCATCGCATATTATTGCACACACACCATAAGATTGCGGTGAACACGTTGAAGGAGGACTGACCCCAAATGATATAAGCCAGACAGGAAGACTTCTTGAGCTACAACAAACTTTATCCTCTGGAGGAGATGAATTACCATCTTTGCCTTGATGAAAATAATAAAATGTTTAAAACTGGGACCACCAGTTTCAAGTGACAGTTTGTCGAGTTGTCACTTGTAAATGTTTTATAAAACGGGCCCATGGTTTACAATTTTCCCTTTGTTTTAACTTTCCCTTTGAAAAAACAAGTCGTTTCTTTCATTACTTTCATTAAGTAACGATCACGTCGATCAATTTAAAAAATACGATGTATTGTATGGCGTCATATTGGCTCGAGCGGTAAGCGAGGGACGATGTCATACGAGCTTAAAAGTGCTTTGGTACGGCCGAGATATGCACTTTATTTTTTAGCGCTATCGCGTTAGAACAGTGAAAACTTGAATGTTCCCAGGTTAGGTATCTATTGAGACTATGTAATATCGTGATTCGATACACTGTTCGGGAGCTGCGTAAATGGGGTAACTCTCACCTGTCGTTAGCAGCATCTACTAATACCAACTAATCGTGAAACTTTGTCTTGTCGGCACTAGGGCTATAGAAAGTTATTGTTATTACGCAAGGTTTATTAAAACTTGAGACCTTTTATTCCCTCTTTACTAAATTCATCTATATCTATCTACTCAGGTATAAAATTTGATTTTTATAAAACGAGAAGAGCAATGAGGGGTAAAAACTGGTTAGATCCTAACAAGGTCAATATTTCCTTAAATTAATCCGTATTAGATTCAATATAGACGTCTCACTAAAATGGAATGGCAACTTCTTGAACAAGACCGCTTGTTCTTTTGGGGTATATTTTCTCAATATTCTTATCTGAAAGTGAAGTCTCATTTTTCTACGTTCGACATCGTACTTACCTATGATAGTTTGTCTGATTAAATTTTGAGCAGCCTGCAGTGTCTATAAATTTGATAGTATCTTACATTACCAGGAGCAAATGCTGCCGATTTAATTAAAGTTCTCCAGAGTTTGATAAGAAAGTTTGTCGTAAAATTTTTCAAGCTTCATAAGCTTGACTAGAGTCTTTTTATTAGTAGAAGATGTTCAATATCACTTGTTTGTTTGGAAATGACGATAGGTATATAGGTATATGAACCTAGTCTAGTTTTTTCTTTTTAAAACTATGCTCGTACGCTTGATTTTTTTTCTTCTTACCATTAATCTGGAATAGTTTTCACATCTTCCTCTTACTGTTAAGCGATTTTTCAACTTTGACGTTTTTGCGGGCTCCCCAGACTGGAAATTTTAAATTGATTTATGAGGCTCAGACGTAGGTAACTTTTTCTAGAAGAAAACTATCTTAGCAAACCCTAGCTGAATTTAGAATAACAGAATATTCTCATAGACAATCGCGTTTGTTTCAAGATAAATCATACCTGCCTGGCAGCTGATCTCATATATCACCCCCATCCTCCTCGGCTCCTTTAACCCTTTAATGTACCTACCTAACTCTCCCATCCTCATGTTAATGTGTATAAATTTTTGTTTCAATTTCTTTCCATTGTAGGTATTTTTGTGCCGTGTAAAACGAAAAAAAAAAATAAAATAAAATTGTTTCCGAATCAATCCTATATTTTTTATTTATGAACGTTATTTATTCACTCTAGATTTAGGCAAAATTTTCGGAAACTCTCTCTGAAACACTCTTGCACAAGGAAGCTATTTTGAAGTTTTCTATCTTTCTGTTATTAGATTGATTATTAAAAAGGGCTCAATTAATAGAGATTTCGTCGAAATACATATTGTAGGTAGTTCAATCTATCGTAACGTGTGTGTGCTGCGATGCTACCATTTGCTCTTTGAGGTGGTCTCCGTCTGCCCCGCATCCAGTATAGAGACCTGTCGAGGTCTCTGACCGCTAATCGTTATGCTTGGCGGTACTTCCCATAGCTCGTGGTCATGCCGTGACATCGTGTAATATTTTCTTCAACTTACGATCCTCCGTGAAGGTTCAGGTGTACTGCTCTCAAATCCCCACCACCAGTAGAGGAAGAACTTGATCGCTCATCTTCTTCAAAAGCAGAGGACGAACAAGACTGCTCGGCATCGATATGTTGCCCAGCGGCGCTTTCTCTTCTAGCCTTTTTCCATTATAGGTGGCACCACCTGAATAAGTAATTCCACTTTTAGAAGGTATCAAGTTGGTGTCTCGCACTACTCTAACAGTCTCCTAACATTACCGTCTTCATCTGCCACGCGTCTGCTGTCCGGTCATGGCGTCCCACCGGTTGCCATCCTACTCGGCGGTACTTCCCGTAGCTCGCGGTCAGGCCGGTAGTTCCCTCGTGTCTATTTTTTTCTCTTTATTCGAAACATCAAGAATTAGCGAAAATAAAATCATTCATTCAGTCGGACTTGATTTTTATTAAAAAATCCTAAAACGAAATCATAAACTTTCCAAAAATTGCAAGCCCATCTGCATCCTTTTTTGAAAATTCCATGAAAGGACAAATTAACAATAACCATTTTATAAAATTTATGTTTTCAACCCCATACTTTGTAGAATCTCTTAAAATTTGAATTATAATTAGGTAGCAACCCTTATTTTTTATAACAGATTCTGTTACGACCGAAAATACGTAGGATATTTTGTCAGTATCCTTATTTTAGATTCATGACAGATGGAGGAATGACGGAGTTGTACTCGAGGAAACCCAAATTTGGTAAAAGCCGTTGAAAATGCAGTCCGTTGCACATGCACGGACAAATAAAAAAAAACACAAGAACACTTACTGGGTGTTTTGTAAATACAGTGTTTGTATAAAATAACCATTTCGCAATAAAAAATGAATAAAATTCACTTAACAATTCAAAACAGATTGAAATTTTTTACATATAGGTGCCCTTGATGGAGAGTATTAAATGTCCGTCAATTTAAGCGGAAACTCGCAGATTTTCTTCAGTAAAGATTTTTTTAAAGCGACCCCAAACTGCACCTGACTATTTTTCTCTCGCCCCCAAACCAATTATACAGAGTTATCTCCTCTCCTCCACCCCAGCGAAGTAAATCTCCCCCTCACGTCTACGGAATCACCACAATTGGATAGCTATTATTTGCCCTCGGCATCGACAAGCACGTCCGTCCACAAAGCGACGGTTCATTTTAATAAACCGCTTCGGGCTAGTTGTAATTGCACGGGGCTAGTTTGTTAACTGCACACGATATATAGATAATAATTACGTTTATGACTGCTATGCCATCTAAAGCCTAGATATTAAATGACGCCGCATATTAACAGTGCCGCAAAATATCTAAACATTTGGCATCGGCAGTGTCGTCCGACTGATATATCTAATTCGAACCCTGATTTACATATGCAATTATTATTTGTTTATGGTTTATATACCCTCATTATGATGCTGGTTATGGTAAATTTCCGAGCTGCTGAATATGCTGCTGTTTGAATTAGTTATGATGTCTGTCCTACGAGAATTACGTATGTGTTTCCGGGGAGTATCCTGCATGTATGAGAGTAAACAGATTCGCATAGCAATATAATTATATTGATAGATAATATGAAATCCATCAAATCTGCATGCTAGAAGCTAGAACTATAATAATAATAATAAATTAAAAATGAAAACTCTCAATTTCCATTCAGCGGAATTGCTCCCTCCTTCCCTCCTATGTAGTGAGGGGGGAATTGAAATTTGGTAAAAGCCGTTGAAAATGCAGTCCGTTGCACATGCACGGGCAAATTCAAATTAAAAAACAAAACAATGAACACATACTGGGTGTTTTGTAAATACAGTATGTGTAAAAAGTTTGGATTGGAACAAAAGTCATAAGTCAGTTATGTTACATTTCTATGAATATCACTTTGACAGGTCTATTTTGTATTTTACAATGCTATTCTGCTTCTGGCATACCAGATTATTATTATGACGTCAGTGATTTTTGACCAATAACGACTCCATCAATTTTTTTAATGGTAGCCCCCTACTTGTATATCTTGTATTAATTACATCGTTGCAAAGGTCTTTTTAAAATTATTTTTAAAAATTCATTTTTTAAAGGAAAGTCATAAATGTTATACCCTTACACAGTTTGGAAGGTGTTTTTAAGACGAACAATTCTGGAAATCGAAAGTGCAACGTTTATACGTCAGAAGATGACATTATAAAGAACAAAATCGACTTGTCAAAACCATTTCCATGAGAAAGTTACAAAAAGAAGATCATGGATTTTCTCTAAAACTTTATGTACACACCTGTGGGTATATTAATAACTATTACACGACATACCTATCAAGTATTTTTTGCAAGACAGAATTATCGGAAATTTTAAGAAGAATTTAGTCCATCTCTTATTTCTGTGACATCCTTAATCTCAATTATCTGTAACATTAATGTTACTTGACAGTTTCTATAACTAACTCATGCGGAATTACAATGACATGACAGAATAATGTCGTCGAATAAAGTATAGTAGATAACAGAGATCAGAGAATAAGGCCATTAAATATGATCATGAAACATGCAGGTAACGATTTATTTTCTCACTGTCGTAAAGAAATTGTGTCTCCGCTCACAACTCAGGCTTATGATATTATTACAACGATGGTTTCTATACAAAATTTTTACAGAGCAATTTTCTGACACAGTTTTCACAAATATATCATACCTACATGGTTATCATAATGACATAATCTATGAATGGATGTCTAAAAGGTGTCTTTTATCGGCTTAATAAATATGAGGGAGGCACCAAAGACAACATAGGGAAATGCTAATTTACCGTGAGATCGAGTCGCCGAGATGCGAACATGAGCTTATGAAAAGAAAAAATCTGAGGCATTATGTCGCGATTATTGTTCAGTGCACTCAACAACCGCCATGCGAAAGAGCATAATTGGATATTAAAGCAGAGGCGTTCCGACAATAAGAGGTCCTGAGTATTTGCATGGATGGGACCATAAATCAGGAGCAGGACGCGGGATCCATTCTCCCCCGCTAAGATATGCAGCCAAGGGCAGGGCATGGTTGCCATGTGTACCTATTACCCAATAAGACTTTGCAGGTGTAGGCAATCAATATGCATCGGGGATTTTCACCAAGATGTGTTTTCCGAGGCACAAAAGTTTTTTTTTCTATTTTAATTATCTTCTTGTTAGCATAAAATACCATTACAATTATAATTTTTTTAGCATAGCAGCTATGTGGTTTGATTAATTAATGTTAATTTAGAATAGGCGCTGGTTTTATTATAGGTACCTACTATAAAATAATGTAGTCATCATTTTGAATTTCAACTAAGCGAAAATTTACAGACCATAAACACGTAAGCGCCTCTCACTATTCACTACCTGCAGAAATGTATTTATATTGCTTTTTTTTGTGCAGTTGTTTTTGCATAAAACATACAAGCTCATATATCACAGTAAACAAGATTGAGGTAGAATATTTATCAAGTACTGTATGCAAATAAATAATAATCACATATAATTTAACTATACATGACAATCGTAACATGGGATATCTACATGAAGATGACATGCTGAAGACTTTGTAATAATACGTACTACTATTCAACTTTCATTTAAATGAATTAATGTCCTCTTGGACTACACTAGATGCAAATTTAAAAAAATTCACAAGAGAAAAATAAATTTACATTTGACAATCTACCGTGTGACAAGTTTCAAAGCAGAACATATAGGCGAATAGCATGGGAAATCACGTATTTTCAGTTTATTTCTCACCACTTGTATCTACAAGAATGGTAATGGTGTCTATCGAAAGATAATTGTTTCCTGATCATGCTGATACCAAATACTTAATAATTAACACTTTCTTTATGATGACAGAATAGCTTAAACATTTTCAAAATTAAAAGTGTGAGCGGCCATGACATGCCTAATTCGAATAATTTTGTTACTGTCAAAACAAACATTTTTAATTTTAATTAATGCACGTTTTTCTTAAAATATTGTCAATAAATAAATAATAACATGCGGGACGCGTGTTTATCGCCGTGGTACCTACTATTAACTGGCCTGCCAGATCTCCCGATTTAGCATCTTATTTTTATTGCGACGTTTCTAGTGATCTTGGGGCTACCTTCCTTAAAAACAAAATTTACATCAGAGCTAGTCGTTGCCGAATGTGCACTCCTTAATAACCAACAACTCGGACAAGCTGGAAGCGCAATTTATAAAAGGGCGCGAATATTAATTTCAAAATGAAGGACTATTTGAATATTTGTTGTAGTTATTGTTTTAGTTCAAATATTTTACGCGTTTATTTTTCATAGTAAATTGTTAGTAAAACAAAATGATGGTAAATGAGGATTTTCGTAATTTAATGATGTTCAATCAGAAAAAATAAATTAAATAATTGAAAATATTTGCTTTGACAGTGAAAAAGTTATCCGAATTTAACATGTCATGGCTGCTCATCTATTAATTTTTAATTAATTGTATAGTAAAAATTACACCCTATCCCTGTGTTAACTTACGTTGTCTTGAAACTTAGAAGTCGTTTTTAATTACCGCTGTGAAGTGAGCAACGAAATGCGAATCACACACGTTCGGGCTTGTCTCATCTATTTCTGACTTTACGCCACATATTACGGAAATATTTATCAATTCTAGTAATTAATATTATACCTATGTAAGTCTTAAGATGCAAGATGTATGTGTTATTAATGAATTTACTTGGTGCGAAAAAAATTACAACAAAAATATCAGAAAAATTTTATCGTTTCGCATAAAAAAGAATTGCTGGTGGGCCTGGTTTTCCCGACTTCCTTCATTTTTTGAGGCAAGATGCGCGTGGACATGACGGTTGATATTATATGAAAATGAAAGCGACCTGACGTCATCATTTGAGAAAAAAATAAGAAACCTGACGTCATCATTCTGAGAGAAAAAAAATCGCAAAAATTTCAGTTTTTTTCTGTGAACGGTTCAAGGGGTACGAGAAGATTTTCGATATTTTTTATGAGAGACGGTTCTCGAGGCGATTCTTCGTATTCCGCAAAAACCGGCCCCTAACACGGTACTTTTTTTCTACAAAACATATGAAAACTCCTAAAAATCGCATTTTTTCATTAAAAAGTGGAAAAAACTGGTGGGCCCGGTTTTGCCGATATCCTTAATTTATTTAGGAAATATTCGCATTGACATGCTGGTCGACATGGTAGATGTGAAATTTAGAGCGATACAACGTCATCATTTTGAGAAAAAATAAAAAATAAATAAAAATAGTTTTATAATAATAAAAAAAAATAAAAAAAGTTTTTTGCGTGTTTTTTTTGTAGGAAATACAAACCGTGTTAGGGGCCTATTTTTCGGGAATATGTTGCTTGACGGGAAACATTCGAAAATCAGTTCTTACACCTTGAACCGTTCACGCAAAAAACAGAAATTTTAATTTTTTTGTCAAAATATAACGTCATATAGCTTTAATTTTCACATTAGGTCGACCGGCATGTCAATGCAATGCGTATCTTCCCTAAAAAAATGAAGGAAATCTGGAAAACCGGTCCCCCCAGTAACGAGACTTTTTATCAAAATACACAATTTGTGAAGTTTTGACTTTTTTGTAGGAAATGCAGACGTTGCTTGGGGCACATTTTTCCGGAATTTGATGTATCGCTTCAATGGCCGTCTCTCATAAAAAAAAATCGAAAATCGGTTCTTACCCCTTTATTCACGCATAAAACTGAAAAAATGAAGGAAATCGGGGAAACCGTTCCCTTGAGCATGCGACTTTTTTGAGTTATTATTTGTTTTGTAGAAAATAGAGACCGTGTTAGAAGCCGGTTTTTCCGGAATATGATGCATCAATTTAAGGACCGCCTCTCATAAATAAAAAGAAAATCGATTCTTCTTGCCCCTTGAACCGTTTAAGCAAAAAATTGAAATATTTGCTTTTTTTTTTCTGAAAATTATGACGATATGTCGCTTTCATTTTCATATAATGTCGACTGTAATGTCCATGCGCATCTTCCCTAAAAAGAAGTGGCAAAATTCAGAAAGAGAAGCAAGCCCGAACGTGTGTGGATCGCGGCGCCGCATTCCGTTGCTGGCATTTCGTTGCTTGCTTCTTTTTAATTTTCAATAATAGTACCTGACATGTGTCATCTACTTCATAATACAACTTGCCAAAAAAACTGATTTGACTGTTTTGAAATTTGAAAATTACGATTTTTACTAGTTGTTTATTATATCTAACTCAAAACTCCCCAATTCATTAAAATTTCCAACTGCACCGAAACGATTTTTATTGGATTTTCTCCGACAATCTCAAAATGCAATAAGATATACTGTGAGTCCCATTTAAAATAACGAAGTCGGCAGCCGCTTATGGTATAATCGGAAGTGAGTACCGTCATTTTGGAAACATTTCACCAGAATAGATCGCTAACGATTACCTCCTATATTCACGATAGAAGTGAGTGAACTTCCAATGAACGTGGAAACTTGAGTGAATCATCCTGGATACATATAACTTAATATTGATGATCACATTGTTAAGCGTTGAATTAAAAATCTCAGGCGAAAAAGTGCAATAATTAGACAAAACAATATGCAAAAAACTCTGCCATATGACAACAATGTCTGCTTTGTAGACTTGCATCATGAGTCCTAACCCTCCTGGTAGATGGTCGTGCGTATAATTGAATTTAATACTGAATGAGCCATCCTTTGTGAATGGAAATAAAATATCCCCAGGCCGGTTCTTTGGAAAAGGGCGGCGGGTTATCGGTGTAGACACCTGCACAATGAGCGGGACAGGACCGGGCATTGCCGATATGGGCGAGGGCAAAGTAGCCAGCGTTATGAGATCGCATTTATTCCTATACCACTTACCGGCATTGGGGAAATGAATCGGCGGCCAGGATAAAAGGGAGCTGGAGCTTTTGTAATTTGTGACTTCTGGTCTGAAAGGTAGAAAAATTTTGCCTAAAAATCCATTTATTCCAGATATATAGGGGTTAAAGCCTTTCGATTTCCAGATGCTCCAAAAAGCTAGAAAATTGAAAATAAAGCAGAAATTGAAGTGTGACAATGGGTACCTATAGACGAAAATCTAACTCGTATGAACCGCAATTGAAAAAACACGGCAACACAAAAGAAATGTTTTTCCTTTCAAAAGTTGTTACTTTAATTTGTGTGGTAACTTGATCTTAACAATAATTATTATTGATTATTGTGCATCTAAATTAAATCCCTGTTGAAGTTATCCAACTTTTTTTTCTATTCTATCAATTTTATGAAAATTGCGAACAAAAGAACTTAGGTATGATATTTCTGAACTTATTATGAAACGATAAGAAACTTAACTAGACATAAAGCGAGAAAATATTTAAAACTTTTTGCAAGAACTCACCCTTTTAGTTTGTTAAAAGTAGATCAATCTTTGTACTCACCTGAAAAAAGAGAAAAGGAGAGATTAATTACTATCATTATCACATTTTATCTGCAGTAAATTATGAGCTTTTAATATAAGTCCCCAGGATACGAAGACTTCACCATAAATCACATATAACCTACGTGTGATTTATAAGAAGGATGAAAAATGAAATTTCACTTTCAGGATTAAATTCCAAGCAAAAAAAAATGAAACGTCTTCCGATCAGGTTTCATTTTTGAGATTTTTACTTCAAAGTTTCCTGTAGAGAAATATCACTTTTCATTAGTCGAGGTGAGCGTTATCCTTGAAAAGTATGGGACATGAAGTCAAGTTCTTACTATGAAAAGCAAAAAACACGACATAAACAGCTACTCTTATGCAATGTGACTTATCCTCTGCTACTCCTGTATTTATACGATAAACGAAGTCTGCATGCATTATCCTTCTCACCCCGGAGCCCGGAGCATGCATGAAGACAGCGTCGCAACAGGAATACTTTCAGCGTGGCATGCGGTAGCGGCTCCTGAAGATTAAAGTTATAAGTCTAGACTTATAAACGGCGGCGTGCTGCTGGCTGCAAGTCCGATAAGGAACGCCCTGCGCTACGAGTGCCACCCTGATAAAGAAACGCCAACTTGCTGGTATAAAATCGGATGATAATAAATTACGGCTTCCAATCTCAGGGTATACAGATATCAACTTATGGCTTCATATTTTATGTAAGGAACGTGTACGACACGATACTTCCAAAGACATATTCTCTGCCCTGGACGTGTATAAAACAGCTCGAGTGTTTGAAAAGTGGAAAGTGTGGTTTTATAGGTTTGCTGTTCATATTTAATATTTTGCAGACTCGTTATTCTAAAGCTTGTGAACTTACATTATATCTCATTTCATTATATTTATACCTATTTGGGTATAGGTATATGCAACTAAATTGGTCTTTTTGTAGGTATTTTTATGGTGTACTTTTCAACAATTGCTGTTATAATTTAAAAAAAATATTTAAAAAAATAATAAAAAATTATGAAAAAAGCTCATGAGCTTTTATCCTATACAAACTATTATTTTACTGCCACCTCAATCTAGGAAAAAAATTATTAATGGCATTTTGAATTCGATTTTTATCTTGAAGGTAAATTTAGATCAAGATTTTAGTTCCAGAAGAAAAAACAGTCTTGGTGTGCAAAAAAAAAGTACAATATGCAACCCCTAACCTAATTGGCACAATACCAAAGGCAACAAGTGCGTCATAAAATTCGGTTCAGTAGTTGTGAGAAAGCTGCCAAGCGAACATAATATAAGTATGTACAGTGTCACGTAAAGTACGCATCATAAGAGAAAAAAATTTCAATTTCGACTTAGGAAACTTTTTAATTCGCTAATAGTTTGTGCTTTAAAAATTATGACAAATGACACACACAACACCTGTCACGTGTTTTTCACAACTGTCAAATTTGACATTTTTGGCCACAAATTACAAAATATGACTCTAGTTTTCAAAATTTAGAAAGTGTTACACGAAAAAGTTGTTTTACATTTCATTTTTCACCCATGTACCAATTTTGAACCCTATAGCAAAATTTTTTTACAAAAATTTGGAACCTTGAACAAAATTATTCCTTGATCTTTTTAATGTTTTTTTTGTGACCCGTTGTTGTTCTAAGGTAACCTTTCTGATAATAATAAAAAACGGCAGCTATGTTAAAATTGGTAACTTGATGGAAAGTTGATTTAATTTTTACAAAAAACTAAACATTTACCTTATTTTGCTTCTTTACTAAAAAAACAAATACATACACCGAAATGAATAAAAATCCCAACGAAAACTAAAACTACCGTTGTTCAATTGCTTTAAGAGCACATGTTCAAAAATTGTAAAAGGTAAAAATAAATATTTTTCGTTGGAATTGTTATTTACTTCAGTGTAGGTATGTAAGTATTTACTTAGTAAATAACCAAAAGAAAATCACATGATATAAAGGAATAATTTTGTACAAGTTTCGAAATTTTTGAAAACTCAGATATGTTCCGTTCAACAAATTTTTGAAAAAAAATTGAAGTTAGAGGGTTCAAAATTGATAAATGGGTGAAAAATGAAATATCAAACAACTTTTTCCTGTCACATTTTCCAAAATTTTGAAAAGCAATGCCATATTTTATAATTTTTTTCCAAAAAATGTCAAATTTGTCAGTTGTAAAAGACACGTGACAGGTGGTTTGCATGTCATTTGTCATTATTTTTAAAACTCAAACTATTTGCCGAAGTCAAAATTTTCCTAAATCCAGAAGGATAATTTTTCCTTTTCGATTTTTCTTAAATTTGTCAACAAAAAATGTTAAAAGCTCAAAACTTTACAAATAATTGTAAAGAGAAAACTTCTATCTTCGATTTTTTTTTTTTTAGAGTTGCACACGTTATTGGCGCTTGGCCATTAATATTATTCAAACTTACCCTATACATAGTTCATTACGTCGTTAATTCAGCAAAAATTTCGGCCAAATTTACAAAATGAAGCAATTTAAGTTTTAAAAAATTTAAACAAAACAAACTCAAAGTTAGTACTTAAAGTTTCGTATTCCAAAATCCATAGTTGCATTTTATGCAATCGCGTTGTAGCAATTTGAAACCATGTATCTACAAGTAAAATAAAATAAGGTCAAACGAAGGAACATTCTTTGAACTTAATTAATGAAATCCAGGAAAATCCCCGAAACAGCCTCAATATTTCCCAACTTACTCCATAAGGAGCGCCGTAAAGCTTGAGTTAAACCAAAGTTAAATTTGGCAGATAGTCGCATACTTGGCCAAAGGCTAAATTGTACCTAATACTAAGTTAATTACATTTTACCACAACGTAACTGCGCTGACATAAAAGTAGAAACTAAAGACCATAAACTTCAACTCAGTACACTGCGGAATTAGTTTATAATGTGCAACCGAGACACGCTGTCGAGTGAGCAGCAGCTGCATTTTCTGCTCTGTTGTAAATTTTAGAGAAGCATAATATCAGCCTGGAAATTAATTAAAAAGACATTTAAATGTCCCACATAAATATACGATTTCGCGACATGCGAGTAGTCTACTGTTGGTCTGGTAACAAGGAAAAACTAGAAACGGCTGCGGTTTGTCTAATGGTACGAACACCGATAGACACCGTTTTCTAAATTGCTGGCCGATTGTCCCTTCAAGCGTAACGTTATATTTCTATCACAAACTTTAGCTTAAACATAAATATTGTACTTTATTTATTCAATTATTATGTCGTGACTACCTGTTGGCTGAAATAGAGCACTTTACTTGCTCCAGCAAGTTTATTCCTGTCGTAAAACACTCGTTTCATTTAAATAAATACATTTGAAATTGTGACTTGTTGTTTCATTGTTTCAAGATGTAACTTTCTAAAAATATTATATTGTACCTAGTACAAATCATACCCACTATACATATACAAACTAGTCAAGATAGCTAGAAAGTTACTTAAATAAACATAAAAACATTCCTCTTCATCCAAGCTCCATGGTTTTGGGAGTCGCTCACACAACATCAAGTCGCTAAAGCTACCTAACCATCTAATAGAAGATGATGGCAAGAAATATTAGACCAAATCGATAACATAATTTCTCAATCGATATCTTTGGAGGAACCAAACTCCTTTGAGAACTTCATTTGAGAGCCAGGACATCATTATTAGTTCCCGAAGCCTTACGACCTGATGGAAATTCGGACCTGCTCAATCAAATGAGAAACAAAAACGATTATCTTCAGATTAGAAAACAAACAAAAAAATGTAGTCTTCGAGGCGATCCATGTTTTGTGGCATTTTGAAACTAGGTTTGGAAACCATTAAAATTTGAAAATTTTTTTTGGATTTTTTAGTTTTTCAAAATTTTTGTTCTTGTTTTGTGAGAAAAACTGGGGACTTTACGGTTCAACTGGATTGTTTAACCGACTCGTATTGCGATTGGCTGTGAGCACACAAAGTTACGTCCTAATATCAAGACATCTATTTTTTCATGAAAAGTTCGAAGATACAAATTTTGCAGATTTTTCGCAAAATTTTTCCCTGCGATTTTAATAAAAATCTGTTGTCAGACGAAAAAAATCGTGAGAACTTCAGAGAAGTGTAATCGCTTCTTCTTTGGTGGTCTCCTTTTCCGAGATACCTACATGAGAAAGACCATTTTTCGGTGAAGGTTTTTATGTCGATTTTTTCAAAACAATTTTTTGACCCACTGAATAACTTGAGTCGTCTCTATAGCATTATGTACTTTTTCAGGTGCCGCCGTTCAATTAATAACAGACAACGAACCGGGAACCAGATTCTTGTTTATGACAAAAATTGTCCAATAATCAGTCAAAAAAAAATCGAATATAGAAGAGGATGTTTTATGTTGTCCATTTTCCAGTTAATTATTACTCCCCAAAACATGCAGTTTCATTATTTCTTTATAACTCGAATACATGATATGAACCTTAATAAGCCCAGGCGCGTCTCTTTGATTGAATCCACGCCGAAAATTGATACTGTTTCGATAAAAATTGGTGCAGAAGTTGGTTGAAAGTTTTCTTTAAGGAAGAATACCTTGCAAAGAATTCGAATTTAAGTAAATCCCTCCCTCCAACAAGGCTTGTTTTCATAAACAACAACTCGAATTTCCAAATCCGATAGAGCATTTTGTCAATGCAAGAGACGTCGAAACCCCTCTCCGTTGATATAAAAACAAAAAGGTACCAATGTGCCTATCGATCATACCTAATAACTTGTCAAAATAGAACGATCAGAGTTTAGTTTGTTCTCGTTCCGAGCACCCCCTTACGTTCTGCCGAACACAGCGCAATCCGGTGGTGTCATAATAGTGCAGATAAATTCCGGTCGTGGCGGCGTGCAGCAGAGGTTAATGCATCATCATTTGAGCCTATCATGGAGATCTGACAGGCACACGCGAAGGCTATTTAACATGACGGTTGCGCCTCGCTGTTGCTAATAAGGAGCGGTGCGGCGCGGGACAAGGCTGTAGGGTGTCTGCGTGTGGGGGCGCCAAGGGACCTTTAATCAAAGAGACGAGTTCTCCTCGTGCCTGACTTGGCGAGGCTGTAATGCCGCGATACTGTTGGAGGTGAGTGAGAATAGGGTGGTCTATCTTTGATCATTGTTTTCAAGGTAGGTAGGTAGGTATAGTGTATAGTGCATACTTACATGTATAAATAGGGGAGGGAGACTGGAATTATAAAGGAAGCGCATTATTCTTGCAACAACACATCAAATAATATTATCTGTGCTGTTAATAATTTCAAGAATATGCATGACGCGTGAAACATGAATTACGTATTGCAAGAGCGCACAAATATCATTATAACTTTTTCACAACTAAACTAATTTTAACAAGACATAATCGAAAACCTGACTGAAGACTGAATACCTCAGCTAGATTACAAAGAAAACCACATTAACATTGATCAATTTCTTAACTTCCAAGCGAACAAACCAACAGAAAGAGACAGTGATCGCATAAAAAGCACGGGTATAAAAGTTACATTCTATATTTTCTAGAACTTTCGGTGAACAATTTTAGAATAATTATTGTATCTTTACTCCAGGATAGAGTATTTATACATAATATAGTGCTGTAAATAATACTATCGGATGTTCATCAATTGGCACTTCCTCAGTGGACCGTGGATCGCGGAACGATGTCATAACTTGATTTCAATTCGTCGAGAATACGAGATATGGACCGTTCGACAATACGAGTCGATTTAGAGAAAATCGTGATCCGCTGTCACGGTTACTAACTGTAACTGTTATTTTTGTTTCGAGTTGTTTCAAAATAACAGTGTTATTTGTTGAGTATTTCATCCGTAACTCTAAATCCTTCAGTAGATAGGCGTCAAATAGTCATAAACAGTGTTTCTCGCTATTTGTATCTCTAAGTAACGATTATTTTAGATCTGTCGCTACTCCCTGATTTGGCTCTCACATCTCTACTCCCAGTTCACTTAAATTGATGTAATGTAACAATAATATGACGTTTATGACATTTAGCATTATTGATTTACTGAAGATCGTTCTTTTTTCAATCGTTCTTTTTTCAAAGGAAAAGTTAATAATCACGAAGAATAATTATCATTAGATAAAGAAAATAATGACTGAAGTTCTGGAGCACAGGAGTGGACTTAGCTATGGTTCCTCCTATAGGCAATAAAGACAACAATAATAATTAGTATACTGAATTGCTTAAAATTTGCTTATTTATTTTGATATTGTTCAAATCAATTAAAAGTGCTTACGTGAAAGCAAAAAACTGTTATAGTTGAAAGTTATTTTCGCAATGGGAGCAAACTTCATGGAATTTGGTTGTTGTTCTCTTCAGATCTATTTTGAACAATTATCATGTGGTGGAACCCATAAGAATTACTTCTAGTTCCTCATCAAACTCAATGCGTGGATGGAATGTTTCTGCAGGAACCTGCTTACAAGGTTCTTAGAAAAGGTACTTTTGTACTTATCGAGTGATACAGTAGTGAAAGTACAAAAAATATCCCTGCTCCGAGACATTCCTGGCAGGTAAAATTTTTGTCAATGGTTTTCCCCGAGACTTACAGTTTTCAGCGAGATTTTTTTACAGGTTGGAAATGGTTTCAAATATCATGTGGGTCAATTCCCAGAATTACACAACAAGGATACGTTTTTTGGAAAACTTCCGAAGCATCCGATTTAGTGAAACAAATCTGTGATGATCGACTTATCAGTCGTAATACTCCCATACCGTAGCCAGTCATATTCAAGCTTAAATGTACAATTCTGCAATCTTTCTATGCTTTTAAATCAAGGACTCGATATTTTTTGTGATCAAGTAATCGAGAGGAGAAGATCGTCGAGATAAACGCGAGGATAAACGAGACACTCGGCGAACTGTTACAGAGTACCCTTAGTGGAGTGAGAAGTCGTGCATGCATTAAAATGGCTTGAATCCTTTGATAACTGTAATTATAATAAAATCAAAGATCGAACCTAACAAAATCAAGAGCTGTCAGTTTTCTAAATTGGATTAAGTTAAGACAAAACTTTTTGCAGTCAGGGCCTACTCCTGAATACGAAAAATAAGAGATTTTTTCGATAGAGATTGATCTATCGAAACAAAATGATCGAGAAAAAACTAATTCCAAATTAACTGACGTACGAGTGTTCAGAATTAGAACGGCTAGACCACCGATCGCAACTAATGACCATTAAATCTCTTGAAATATTGGAAGGACTGCGTGTGACCTTATGACATCAGTTACTGAATCACTGTGACATGAAATAAGTTCATCCCCAGCCGTTAGTGTCACAGCTAATGCAAAATGTTCCGACATTTGTATGGTGTGATAATAATCTCTGCGACAGTTTTAAATCTACTCCCAGTAGTTTCGTATGCACGAATTCCTACCACCGGGAATTAGGCCCATTCGTCTCTTCCTCTCTCTTCTTGGTTATTCATTAGAAAAATTATTCACGGCTACCTTCATTCTATATAGGTAGGCACCGCCTGCTTCTCTTTTACTGTTAATTAACTTTTGCCTTAATTTCCAACCTAATGCGTGTCATTCGTCTTGGAGCAACGGCAGCGACAGAATTTCTAATGGAAGTTCGAAAGTTCGATATGGTAGACAAATGGCCTCTCTGCTAATACTTAATTGAGAATCCACTCTCAAATTGCTCTGCAAAATTTCACATAAAAATATCTTCTTTGATATCACAAGTTCATATTTAAGGTAAATGTGCTCCGTGTGCGTTTAGTGAAGAAGGAGCTAACCGATCCGCTCTGCCCTTCCTTTCAAATTAAAACGCTTTTACAGAGGTTATCTAGAATATGCTCCAGATAAAAAGGAAAGCCAGTGACTGCGAGTTGACTCATGTGGAAAATATTCCGGTCTTAATATTGACCACGGGCTTTTAAGGGAATCCACTTACTTGCCTTTGAGGACCCTCGTCGAATAAATCCATATAAACAGGAGTCTACAAAAGATGGATTATGGGTCTTTGTAAGCCGAGCATTTGCAAGTGAAATTATTTTCTAACGGCCCGTTTTAACTAAGATGCTTACCCCGGCAAAGCGGCTTTTGTTCATTGCTAAATCACTGAATGGTTAGCTCTCAGTCACTTGCTCTTTATGATGAACGTGCAAATCCCAACAATTTATTTTATATCCTCTGCTACCTTCTAATGTAATTTAAACACATCTTTTTTTTAACATTCTCAATAAACACGTTTAAAAAATCACAACCAATCCTCGTTAGTGCCTCATTTTCACAGTCCCCTTATTAGGAACACCCTTTTGTGAACGACATGAAAATAAATATGAGTTTATAAAAAGCCGATATGGGTTGTCTACTGACATATGAGCGAATATATGCGTATAGCCCTGTAGAAACTCAACTTATACTTCTGATTCTGTGAGAGCTCCAGGTCTCCAAGACGTGTTTGAGCTGCGTCAACAGGTTGCCACTTAGAAGTATTGTGCAACACAATAATGTATGGCATCCGATTTATATTTGAATACCAGAGATTTACGTTTGTTTTCACAAATATATCAAATCTATTATAAGAATCGGTCTTACGAAGCCATATGGTAGTACCGTTCAAATTCTTATTTGAAGCCATCAAATTCGTATATTATTTTATTGCAAGAAAAATTTATATTTCCTGATGTTATTTAAAAAGTATTTACACAAAGATGTTCACTTTTATAGTTTTGTAATGGTATTTAAGTTCAAAAATTTAATAATTCAATATGCCTTGGCTGGACATGTTTTTAGAATCAAAATTTAGAGTAACTGAACAAAGCATTTACTAAAACAATGTTCCATGAGATCACTCTTCACTCTCATTGATTGCCTTATGTTGCTCATTTGAAACTGGCAAAGGAAACTGGAGATAGGTAGGTACTAATGTGCTCTAACTGTCTTATCCGATGTGAACTTCATTTTTCCAGAGATTGTTTAAGGAATGAAATGAAATTTGAATTTCAATTTGATAGCTCTACTTACAGGTGAAGTTGTAGCAGTGCACACGAATTTACCATTTGCCAGAGATGAAGAGATGAACTTGCAGAGGATTTATCTGCAACTTTGTTGTTTCTCTTCCAAGATAAATAAAGAAACAGGTACTGCACTAATTATAAATTATGCTGTCGGATGATATGCTGACGTCATGGAAACACTTGTAATTATTTATTCTTTAGAAGGCGAGAGTCTCGGGGCTTCCGTGGCTTTATTCAATCGCCGGGATGTAGCAATGGCAATATGGCCGCTAATTCGCGAGAATCGTGCTAAAGACGTATTTCGCGAAACGAACATATAAAAAAAGAATGTTCTCATTATGTCTGTGTGAACTGATAGCTCGCACACCGCAGACATATGCAAGAGGTAGCCTACGCCCGATATGCAGGTATGGCACTTCAGGCAGAAGACAGGTGAGGTTTCTCTCGTATAGTATAATTTAAAAAAACATATAAATTATTTTCTTTTTACAATTTTGATTGGAGTCAATAATAATTCTACCATGTAAAATTAATAAAATACTGATCGATTTGGCACAATATTTCTATTTTAAAATAAAATTTGAGGGCATATGGCCAAAACCTAATTATCGATTTAAACTACATCAATAAAAATGTCTAAGAAAGCCATCATTTACCCTTGTAAAATTGTACTTTCTCAGCAGTCATAAAAGATCCCGTCATTATTTCTGGAGTCGAAGTCCAGGCAAGCAAATTACTTTGATTGCCTAAGAGAAATTCAACGAACGTTCAACGAGCTACTTGGTAACTAAATTCAAAGACTTGAGAGGACATGTCTTTCTTTCTGTGAAAGCAGGAGGTCTTCAACATTAACACAAACTTACAATTACAAAGTTTATAGCTTAAATGTAAATCTGCTCCATCACCTCTTGGCGACCAGGTGATGGTGTCATATTGCGGAACGTCGTGGAAACTTTAATGAAGTTCCCAGACAGCAGTGAGCTGAATAACGTCTATTGTCCTGAAAATTCACCTATTCCACCGAGAATAAGGAAAAATGTTTTTACGCTTCACAAAGTTGCCTTTGTAATCCTGGAATAACTTCGGGTTTTCTACCAGTGCCTGAGCAATGTCATAATTTCTTTCAATGATCATCTACATGCTCATTTTATGTGAGCATGCCATGTTTTACAATTTACATGAGAAAACCACAAAAGTGTTTTGCCTTTTCACGGAATAGAGCTCAAGCATTCAGTATTTAAGAAGTACCTACTTATTTTACCTTCAAGAATTTTATTTAAATTTTAAGTTTAATGGAAGAAGCTACTTAGTAAGAAAATTTGGGAACTCTAGCCTTTTTTTTAAGCAATAAATGGTTTGTTAATAAGCGGAAAATGGCAGACAAAAAGTTAACACATGAGGTAATTCATACAATCTTGAACCTTGTAGGTAAATGATCGTTCACTTAATAAACCTAAACTCTATACCATTGGGGAAATTAAATAACTTCCTTTGCATGATTTGCAAGAGAAAAATAATAAAAGGTTTTGGTTGATGAGTTCTAACGTCAAGACAGAAAACCAGTAATCACTAAACAGGTAACTTGCTAAGGCACATATTATCAAGACAATTACACAATAACATTGAAAATACTACCCATTTGACCAGAACGTCGTATATACTTAGAATTTTAAAAGAATGCGTTACCAGTTAATTCAAAGTACTTAAGCGGCTGAATCAATAAACTTATAACATTAATTCACATATCACTTCCGTTTATCAAATCCCACTTTCTGAAAATTTTATCAAATGGTGGAATACTCGAACAACAAATGAAGATTCCCTCCCCCAGTTTTGGTGGCGATGTGTAGTGACAGTTTCCCCGTGCTATCCCGGCGATATATGTGCCGCACGTAGAGGCCCTCGGATGGCTGAGACGCGTCCAGAATGGCCAACCGGAACCGGATACCGGGCCTCCCGCCCGCCGTAAAGATTTCCCAATGCTGCGATTCCTGCTCGGACAGAGAGCCGTCTCCCGCCGCCTCATCGCCGGAGATTCTTAACTCGTGTACCGCCAACTTATTGATGGACCTACTGATTAGCGCCTCTGAGTATACCATATCCCTCACGCTGCTGATTCCGTGCTGATAGCGACCAGGGCGATTCCTCCCTGAGAGCAAGTCGAGGGTAGGAGTGATTTATGTCTGCATCATTGTTATTTTTTTCTTGCTCTGGGAAACGAAAAAGGGATTGAGTAAAGTCGTTAGAGACGACCCGAGTTTTTTCTTGGACATATCACGCCTTTTAATTCATGGGATTCTGTTCAAACTTCAAATAATGCTTTTGGTTGACTATAGTCGTGCGAATGGTGGAATGATTCTAGATTCATATTTCATGATTATTCCCATCTTTTTGTAGTCATCTAAGGTTGACGCTTTTTCTGTGACACGTTACCCATTTGATGCTTCAACAGGGTTCCTTAGTAAAAGCAGCAACCTGGTGGCCGCTATCGTGTAACGTTATTTTATTCAAATATGTGGTCAAGGTCCTCTACGAATTTCCGCGCAAATATAGTCCGTTATTTGTTCAACTAGGCAGCAAAGTTGCGGATTTAATGCCGCGGGACTATTATGAAAAGTTAACCAAGGGTATTCAATCTCCACTGCTCAGTTGAGCCTAATTTGTTCGCCATTATCCCAAAAAAACACTTCACCTTAGTCGTTTTGTTATGTCCCATCATCAAACAGAAGTAGCATGTTTAGAATTAATTTGTTAAAAAAACAGGTACTTAGTCCTCTTATTTTCATCTCACTCTGTTAGGGGGACAAAGCTATAGATATACATATTTATTCGTTTTCTCTCCATGATATCTAAATTAACTTCTACATAGCCTGTATAATTTTAACGGTAGGTATAATAATAACATAGCGTTTCTCTAGTGGATATTTACTACAAAAGATGCCATTTTATGGTATTTACACCAATTATTCATGGGTGTATTGGCATCCTAACATAACGTCCTAACATTATTTAGGTAAAATTGGATACATACCGTATGGTCTATTTGAAGCTTTAGGAATAGTTTTTATATTATAAAGCTCCTCTGGAACGTATGACTTGGAATCGTATAATAATTTAATAACACATTCATCCAATATTATCATATACATACATATGCAGAGAATATTGTAAATTATACCAACTCATACGGTGACGTGAAAGTTCATAAATTTACAATTAATTTGAATTAATTAACAGTTGATACAAATAATATCCGACAGAGGGGTTTAGGAATTATTTTTTTTTACAAATTTTCAAATTTACATCTGTGGTGTATCTATAAAATAAATCACGATGAGAAAAATTACAACAATAACCTGTTTGGATTGAAAATTCATTACATAAAAAAGGTCAATTAAATGGCTATACGATTTAATTATAATTCTGATACAACCAACCACCCTGAATTTTCAGTACCAGAAGCCAGTTCCAGTATCTTCTAACAGTAGGGAGACCATCTTCGGAAGCAATGTCCAGTGAATAATTCGCAATTTAGTAATTTTAAATGGGAAGATACAACTATTTTTTTTTCTAAATAGTCTGCCAAGGTCATATTAGCTTATGCCAAAATGGCCGTTTTTTTTTGGCGAAATTTCTAATTTGACGTTTGAAAAATGACACTTGTGATTTTTTTCGTCCCTTTTGTATTGTATTTGTATTGTATTTGTATTTTTGAGGGTGATCAAGTTACTGCGACCTAAAAGATCTATTATTGTATCCCCTCTACTGTGCTTCGTCTGGTATGGAATCCCTTTAGTGAAGCACCCTCTCGAAGTCCGTTTCCTTGAGAAACTTCAGGATTTTGAGAGGATCAAGGTCGGGTAAGTTCCCTGCCTCTAGCTGGTGGTGGCCCAGAACATTACTTCTTTTAAGTTCTAAGTTCTAACGCATCGCAGTTGAGCAGCAGGTGACGTGGTGTCTCGTCTCCTTTCCCGCAGAATCTGCAGACGCCATTTTCTTCTATGCCTAACTTCCTCAGGTGTTCCTTGAGCTTGCAGTGTCCCGTTAGGAATCCCGTCAGTGTTCTGAGACGTTCATTGCTGAAGTTGAAGAGTATCTTCGACCTCTCTCGGTTAAAATTCCCGAGAAGTTCTTTGGCTTGTCTCAACCCCGAGAGGTTCCTCCAATGGGTTTCTCTCAGTTTTCTTCTTCCTTTTGGAGTTCTGCCTTGAAGAAAGTATCTTCGAAGCCACAGAATGGTTCTGGTCCTATGAAGGGTGTCGATGTTCCTTTTCTTGCCAATGAATTCATCCCTTTTGCACCTATAAATCATTGCTAAAGACCTTACCCGTATACGATGACACCAAAATCGGACCGCCATCTTGATTTTTGGCAATCACATTAAGAACTGACACCTGTCGTGACACGTGTTTTTTTTTATTTTAAATTTTGAAGTTTCCAGAGTGACAGTTCTAATTTGTTTTTCAAACTTATTTCACAAGAGTCTCTTCGTTACGTCAAAATAAAAAAATACGCCATCTTGATTTTTAGAATTATTAAAAATTATTTTCTTTGGTCGCGTTTACGAATATTCGAACGCCATTTTCTCCGAAATTGAGAGCGAAATCGAAAAACAGATTTCGGTTCGAGACTCGCGCTACGATTCAAACAGACCGATTTGAAATTTTTAATCGTTTTGTTTTTTCTTTCATTTTTCCATGAAAATTTTCAAGGGAGATTATTTTTCAAGGGAAAACCAAGATCCGTTTACGATGTACCTATACTATTTTGAGAATGAAAAATTTCGATTTTCACTTGCTTATAACTCATAAGCTACTCAGCTTAAACTCCAACTGTGGAAACGATTCTTACTGAATTTTCTCAATCTGAAAATGTAATAATCTATAGGATGTTCTATTCAAAATAACAAAGTTGTATGGCATACAATGATATTGGGCCAATTGTATAGCTTAAGATAATTTTAGGTTATAATCTCTTTAAACTATATATTTGTCTTGAACGTGCGCAAGGGCGCTATGGGACAATTACGCTAGGAATGGCCCAGCCTGTATAAAGACTTATGGTATAAAAATACATTTCAGGGGTGGGTGTTTGGCGAGGTGTTTGGTAACTGTCATGTAATTTTATATACGACAATGTTTTATAAGTACATATATATGTAAACGTCATGTATAAATTAGAATTTTAATCATAAAACAAAATATAATTTTCTTCCATAGCAGGCCTCGTTTGGGAAATATTTCCAAAAATGTCAAACTAATGCTGCTGTGAAAATGTTTGTTTTTAGTAACTGGACAGTCAAAATCGAACGCCATGTATAAAATCGTATTTTAATCATAAAAGAGAGAATAGCGTTCTTCAAGATCAGGCTTCGTTTAGGAAATATATCCAAAATTGTAAAATTAAGGCCACAATAAAAATAATGTTTTATTGTTTTACTAAACGAGGCCCCATCTTGAAAAAAGCTATTCTTTGGAAAAAAGATCAGGCTTCGTTCAAGATTGTTGTTCATTTACTGAATAAAAAATGGCGTTCAATTTTGGCGGTACAGTGACCAAACACCCTGTATATCTAGTCATCTAATAAAATATCAGGGTAGTAACTGAAAAGTTTTTGCTGGAAGTTTTCGTAACTATTACAAGAATAAGTATTTACACTAGTTTGTAGTAAGTACTTGAAATGGCAGGTTCATGACATTATAAAATACAAACGACCTGGTACCCGTATACCTATGCATGAATTTGAAATGCGGAAAGCTCGAATTTCATGATACACACTTTAAATAGACGATAGTTCTACAACTTCTAGTAAGTTCCACCCACAAATTAGAATTGCTAATCTAGGAGTACCAACACTAACTAGCAAGCCAAACTACGTTTGAGGAACTTATTACTTCCCCTAATAATAATATGTAAATTTGTTTATCTAAACTGTTTGACTGGTTTTCCTGGAAACCAGTAGTAGTGGTAGTAGGAGCAATTATCTCGCAGAATAATAATTATAAAGCTGGTGCGCTGTAATTATTTTCCATTACATATACGAGAAAACGCCATAAGACAATGTAAGGCTCAGTCAGCCTGGTTTACGAGTTCAACCGTCTGGCGCTAGCGTCGATATAAAGTTTTTATGTTGCTTATGTTCAGCCCTTCAACTAGAGGAAATGATTATTGTTGTCCTTGTCTATGATAGAGACTACAAGCCATATGTGTTCGCGTTTGTAAACGAGGATTACATATTAAGAAAGAGCTGTCAGTAGATACGTCGTACTGTTATAAAATTTATACAAAGCAGTGATGATTGATGATAAGTCATAAAAGTTTAATGTAAGAACTTATTAATTTCATTTCAGACTCCCGCAATAAGAATATATTGGGTTCAAAAATGATGGTCTTGAGCAAAGGTCGATTATTTTTTGATGTTTCCAGATTTATATTTTATGAAGTCAGGTTTTGTTGAAACTCCTCATTAAATCTTGAATGTGCAACTCGGGTAATATTAAACCTTTGCTTATGACACGCAAATAAGCGATGTAATTCCTTGTTTATTTCCTAAACATGCTTCAATAACAAATAATAATCAATTATTGATCATGACTTTTTTATATATTATCTCACTCAGAACATATTTTGAAAACCTCAAAAATTCGTTTTTTTTTAGCAATCAGCTGACAGTCAATCGCCTTTTTTTTTGAGCACACTGTGTAAGAATGCAATAGTACAGTATATGGGCATTGATTTATTTGTTTCCCACATGTATTGGCGCCATGCTTTCTATTTTATTCTATAACCACGTTTGGCATCAATTAGTAAATAGCTTCACAAATAAATTACAAAAAGTGATTGATACTTATAATTATCCAGCAATTTATCATTTTTATTTGACTTACAAGAATACATGTATAAGAAAACGTTATTCAACATTCTAAGTAGTTTAAAAACATTTCTGTAGTGCAGAACTTATCTGCCTCTGTCTGTGACATGAGAAAATTATATATGCACGTACCTATACCTACCATGGAAGGAAAATATAGTTCAATTTAAGAGAGTTGCAAGGGAAAAACTGGCAAGACAATAATAGGCATGTTATAAATTTATTAAACTAGAGCATTTGCCTCATATGAATTTTGCGTCTGAACAGTCGAATGCCTCCAGGGTGTTTCACGTAATCATAAAAGCTGTCTCTTAGCCTGAATGATATACTGCTGCGTAATTGTTTTCCAGGCATAACTCCTGATCATTATCATTTTTGTCGCAACAGTCACTGCGTTTTATTTTCCCCCCGACTCGTTTCCTTTAATGGAGGAGATGTGCTTTGCCATTTAAGCACATAAAAACGCGCAAACACTGCAGATGCTATACAGAACTGTAGCCGGGATGCTTTTTCCAGATTTCAACGGCCGAGGCTGAGATTAGGGTTGGAAAAATTGCTGCCTTTAATACGTACTTGAATCGATTCTGACTCACTGAATTGTGAAACTGTCTCGGCAATTAGAAAATGAAATTTTTTATATCCCGGAAATTATTTCTTTACGCTGTTAGTTCGCCGAAATAATCATCTCTAAGAAATGGTAACCTTTAGAGTTAGGGTACAGTTTAAAGCTAACGCTCTTATAATTTCATAAAAGAAAAGCGAAATAAATTGATTGGCATAGAAAGTAATTACCCAGAAATTAAACTATAAATAAAAAATAAAAAATTATACCAGAAATAATTGATAATAATTTACCTCTTAAGGAAAAGTAAGAAAGCCAAAATAAGCGGAATTGTTGCCCCACTACCTCTATTTATTACATCTATAAACTCAAAATTACACGTAAAATCAATAAAAAGGGTAAATTTTCTTGCAATAATTATTGTATGTGGGATCTAGAGCTTGCTGAGATTGTACTTTTTCACTGGCATCTAGAGCAAAGTGTTGAATACCTCCTCTCGAGTGGACAAACCCCGATTCTTGGATTGCTAGGATGTACTCTCTGTGGTATGATCCACCCAAATATGATGCCAGTTTTCCCGAAATATGGATGAAGTTGCGTATACAGCTATACTAAATAGCTTTGTTCATTTTAATTTGTTGAGATTTATTTTCCAGGTGAATAACATCAGCTCAGTTTTCATTGGATTTACCAACAATGCGTGCTAATTCGACAATTTACTTATATCAGTATAAGTAGGGACAAACCCACCCATAACGTAAATTAGAAATTTATTTTAATTGGATTTTTTTACATTAGAATTTAATTTTAAAGAATGAATCTAACCTGCCTCCCCCTCCAAAAAAATAACACAATTAACATAAATTAGAAGTAGATACGGTTGTATAATCTGCAATATAAAAACTTACTTACGGTTCAAATTAAATTAAATCTATTTATATCACATGAAATTATGGATCGTTAATCCATATAGGTACTTCTTTCTATAAAGAATTCATTGGATAATATTAGTTTGAGTTATAACGACTTTTCTATGAATAAATTTACATTTGATGGCAGAACTCTAGCAGATTTATCAATTTATTAAAAACTCAAGTAATCAAAGCCCAAAGTAATAACTCAATTGATCACGAGAGCTGAATAACAATGCATTTTCATCTCAGTTTGGCTTGATTCAGTCGTCCACCGAATATCGCCGTTTTCCTCTCAAACGTCAGGAGATATCGTTTCCGAAGGTTTAATTACTTTTCGTTTTGCTTTTTCCGCCATATCTGATCCGAATTAGCAAACTTTTAATATATGAGGAAGCAATTGTGCCGTGTCAACATCGTCAAAAGCTCCGATCGTGATCAGTAAATGAATACCTGCTTATTATTCCGAGAAGTGCTCTACTACTCGGAGTTATGATATATTTATTTGTTTACCTTGCGGAAAGAATTATCCGTCATCGGTCACGCTCGCAATGTTGGTGAAGTTTCCTATAACTCCGGGCTTTCAAGCTATACTTCATTAACTCCTCGAACGACTTGGAGAAATGAGAAGAACATTTTGTATCAAATTTATAAATGCCCCCAACCACAAGCAGAAATGATAAATTGCTAAACTAACGTGATTAGAAACAATTATTTACGTAGATACTCTGTGTTTGAAAGTTCTGTGCAACTAAACAAAACTTGATCTATGGTGAATTTATTCTGAAGTTGAGATATAGAAATAACGAGGCAGGATATGGAATACATAATAAGATTCACGAACTGTGTTAAGTTTGTTATCTTTCACGGTATCTAATAACAATCGGTTACTTCAAGAGTGAATTATTTCCAGGAGGTATTAAAATTTACTTACAGGCTCTTGTAATTCACATAATGTATAGATTCCCACAAAGAAATTATGACCCAAAAATAATTAGTTTGCTGTCATAGCAATTTATTTGGAATTATCGGTTGAGAGTCGTGATAAAAAAAGGATGAAAAAATTTGATATCAAATATCGACATAATCTGCATAAATGTACACATCCATGACAATTAATACACCTAATTTATCATAGAATTATCAGAACATAAGAATCTTTAATCTTCAATACATCATTGTTAAAAAAAAATCTGTCAAATAGTACAACGACGGTTTTTCGCTCTTGAAACTTGATAATTATTATAGCTATATGTATAATATACAGGGTGGTCTAAATACCGGGTACATATGAAACGAGTTAATTATTTGGCTTATTATATGATTAAAAGTTCATATTATTATACTATATCCGCAAATGCTTCTTTACCGATCTACTGGTGTTGAAATTTGAAGAGTTTTTCTTTATTTTTCTTTATAGCTCCTCGAGGTTTTAACAAGCTGAAATATCAAATAACAAGAAATGTCAAATAATGGCAACTTACCTTGACAATTAATATAAATGTAGCTGAAAGAAAAAAAAAACCTTCTTGCGCATCAATCGCAGAAATAGTGTATTTTTATGCGATTCAATAATAAATATTTTCTTCCTATTTTTTTTTTATAATGAATATAATGAAAAAATAATCCGATTTTTTGGGGGGGAAAAGCGGAAAACCACCTACCTACCAAAAAAAAAAAGAATAGCCCTCTCGTGGTTTCGAACCCGCATCAACAGTTTACTATTTAGACAAGGGTTCGCTTGCCTAACTAACTGAGCTAAAGGTGCCTTTCGAATATGTAGCGATGATCGAGTAGGTATATGTAGTACGTCCAATACTTCATCCTACACATTTTATTTTTTAAACTAGTCATATCTTAGTTATTAAAAGACCAATTTGAATACTTTTTTCACCCGCATGTAGGTGATTTAATTGTCGTTGCGATTGCTCTTCTAATTTTCAGAACCATTCATAATTGAATGTGAAAAAAAAATAAAAAAGAAATTGCGAACCATTTCATCGATTTAATAAGTGCAAGCTAATTTTGCACAAGCGAAAAACTTTTTTGTTTTTCATTTAAAGTGCTACATTAATCGAGGAGAATTGAAGCTAAGACATCAAATTATATGTTAAAGCAAAAAAAAATGGAAAATTTCGGTTCAACTTATTCAAAAATGGACTCATAAACGGTTATAGAATTGACACATTTTCACCCTTTTTCCTACCCACGACACTGGCTTATTAATGGAAAATATGCTAATTTTATTGCATTAACTCAAATTTCCAATAATTTTCTTCAAATCCTGTTAATTTGATTTCAAAGTTTTTTTCCCATCTTGCTCATACAGGGGTTCAAATATTAGCAAATTTTTCAAAAATTAAAATGACCGCCATTTTGAAACGGCTCGACCGATTTTGCTCAAGTACAATACCAGACCAGTTTTTATAGATATCTTACTCCCACAAAAATTTCAGCCTCCTAGATTCAAAACTGCGACCTGAAATTAGATGACAAAAACCGGATACCTGGAATTTTGAAGGGACACCCTGTAGAAGTGATGGGACTTTTGGAAAGTTTTTCAACGAAAATCCAACGTCATTCCCAAGCTTTACAAGGACCCAAAATTTCGTTCACTAATCTTAAAAGATAAAGCCACAGGAGCGTTTTTAAAATCGAAATTTCGCGATTTTGGAGAAATATATAAATATATAAATATATAAATATATATATAAATATATAAATATATATATATATATCGTGGGCAGGTGAATTTTGGAAAACCACTTTTTCGTGATCTGGGGGTCATGATCGGTGGACATTTGATGAGTTTGGGTGATTTTCGAAAAGTGATGTCGTCCTCAATAGTGTATTTTTTGTTAAAAAATACACTAAAATCGATTTTTCAGTTTTTTCGGGATATTTCAGCGACGACTGAATTATGTTTCAGATTGTAAATAGGCATAAAATTCTGCAACGAATTGTTTACCACTCTGTAACTCCGCTTAGCACGTCTAGAGTATTCTGACAACTCCAGTAAGTGATCTGTTTCTAGACGTAACCAGTAAGCACTCCCTTGGTTGGAAACTTTCTGTTATTAGAAGTGCCCAGAACAACACTCAGTACGTTCTGTTGTCAGTTCGATGCTGCAGGTTCACCATATATCGCGTATTTGGCTAATTTATCTTCTTCCAGTAGATTCGCGGTTCTGGAAGCTTGCTGCTTGATATAGCGCCTTCGGGCTGCCTACTATGATCATGTACTGTTACCATAATGATTAACATAAATTTCAAGGTTTCATTTATTATACAATACATAGTTTAGAGCATGCTAAATATAAAAATGCCTTCACTTATTTAAAATTGACTACTTTTTTAAACTTTTCATTTTGATAATGTATTGTTTTTCCCTTTTAGGATGACGTAAAATGTGAACAGAAACAAAACATGAACGCAATCAATCAGTTTCAACAATTTTATTCAAATATAATTTGCTTGAAAATTATTCTATATTATAATAATTGAAGATGCATATTTCGAGTACTCGTTACTTTTTCCTCGTTTGCAGTTCAACCAATTCAAAACGAATAAATAGTGAAATTCACGTCTTTTTTCGAGTTTATATGCTTTTGCTATTTTACGATTGTGTTTTTACGATAGCTATACCTATAAAATCATATCAATCTTGCGGTAAACCGAAAATGTATTCTTCGAAATGATAACATAAAACTCAAACTTGCAAACTATATACTTGGTCTCTACTGCTTTCAGCGATTCATTGAAAGACGAACAGCTATAATTATATGCAAAGTAGCAGTCAATATCAGCCCCTCTTATGTAAATCGAAACATTAAAATGAAATATATTCCTCATTCAGGATATTCAGTTCGATGGAGAAGTAGATTTCAGAACCGACAAAACATTTAGAAGATTCTTTTTACGAATATATTTCGTGGCGGAAAATTTCACGCAAAAGAGTCATGTTTTTAGCAGTCAAAGTTTATTTTTTGTAATCGAACAATTTAAAGAAATGTAATTTTTCTTAAAATTACAGCTGTTGCGGAACTTCAATGCAATTAGACTTGTTTATCTTTTGTAAAAGCCATGAAAGAAAATAAATATGTTTTTTAAGTATTTGATAAATTAAAATAATTGCCAAGATAATGCGAGCTTAATTGAGCTTAGCGGAGCTTAATTTATTCTAAGCAAATTCGTATAAATAATTTAGATTTAATACGAGCTAATCTAGGAGCATTTCAATATTGAAGTAAAGGAATTTTCGTTCAAATTTTCACTCAGATATTTGCAGTCCATTAATGATTCTCTTGAAGGAATTCCACAGAGGGCACGAATAAAAAGTAAATTTGAATTCAGGATATTACAATAATTAGGTATACTTACTTAATACTTGGAATAAAATATGAGTACATGAAATTAACGCAAAACTTTTCTACTTTTTTCATAATGAGAAAATTATTCATACAATTTACTTACCTATTAGTACCTACATAAAAAGTTACAGGAATAAAAAATACTTGAAACTTCCTTTCAATATAACTTAAAAAATACAAAGCAAATATTGTCTCACTTGCTTTTACTGCAAGGTAACATTGATTTGGGATCAGTTGATTTAAGCTTTCATATTAAAGCAAATCAACCTGATCGCGCCAATATGAACTAAATTTGCTTTATCCTAAATTTACTTGTAGGTAAATGATAGATCACTGAATTGTAGAAAAAAATATTTCGTCATCAAACTGAATGTATGTACTAGAGGGTTTGGTCGACCTCGGAGACCTAGCTCCATTAGCTAGATTTATTGGTATAATTTAGGGTTCGAGATTATATTTTTTTAATTTATTCCTTTATTTATTTATTTTTTAATTTTACCAGAAATTTTTTATGCATTCTTTAATCTTTATTTTTTTTCCAACAATATTGGGAAGAGACAGGGATACATGCATCCAGAGGTCCATTAGGATGACTTACTTTAAAGCACAAACATTCACTGGACCCTCGAATTGTCAGGTTATTGAAACACGGGAATGGTAAACAAAGGAACTAAAAATTATACCGATGTACATTTATAGGTACAACTTTTACTAAATTAACAAATATGTAAGTAGGTACATTTTAATCTCCTTGATACTTCCCGTCACTTCCGAGAAAAAATTCCATCCTGCCGGTAACGTAAGTACTTTTTCTAGCTGCAGGTGTTTCTCTACAATTCTTATCACGCATGCGAGTATAATTTTGACAAGTCTGTATGTAAATTCCCAGTGAAATCACGTACAGCCGAGCATCTCCCGCAATAGATCAATACCAACCTGCCATGCAGCAGCCATAATAGTTTTAACGACCTGAATGTACCAAAATATTTTAACAATAATAAGCCTAACAACCCCAAACGACCAATTCCACCGTTTCCGGCATATGACAAGCAACCCAGCAAATTGTTTAAAATAGATATGAAATAATCCCGACGGAAAACGGGGCGTGCACAGCAGAGTAATGAAATTGTGTTCAAAAGGAATGTTATTTGTTATTCATAGCACATGTATAAAATGAGCCATCGCATCAAATGCTGTAAAAGGCCCTACGTAGTCGGAATACTACGGGGCACATCTGCATTTATACACTGCCACTGTACCATCATTTTATTCCCGGTAATTCGGTGAATTTTCCACGCCACAAACTTGCATTTGGAAGGAGGATCTGAACGCCTTGATGTTATCCTTGCACGCGGGGGGCTCGCACCCCAAGCGACCGCGTGACAAACTAGCCACGCAGGAGAGAGGCGACGAAGGGCATCAAAAGGGCCGACCAGAGCGGTCACATAATGATCATAGTTTATTCGGATTATCTCCTGATATATTATGGGCCGTTTGTCAACGTAGACTGATGCAGTTAAACGGACGGTAAAAACATATAACTTTTGATGAATATGCCTTGGACTTCTTGCTTCATTTATCCTATGACATTAAATGAAATGAATAATTATTGCTTTTTCTTAAAATGTGCACTTACTAAATCCCAGGAGAACTTCTAGAAAAATGCAGCTCAAATTAAAACTGCAGCACTGCAAAGTTTCATGACTTATGATTTAGTTTTTACCAGTTAAACAAGCTCCCAACTTTATGCTCAAATTCGTGTTGCTACAACTTCATGGTTATAAGACTTTTAATACATTTATTTAACTTTTCAATTAAGTTATGGTCCAATCCATTAGACTTTCATATCAAGGAGTATACCATTGATACTCCTAATGTTTCCTCTTTGTTTCCTGTCTAATGTTTTTTCTGTTATGAAAAAAAATTTTCATAACAGAATTCTGATTTAGCCACCCTCCCCCCCCCCCCCCCAAAATTACATCCTTAGCCAATTCCATATACGAAACAAACACCTCTACCTTCAGTGTTCGGCAAACAAAAGGGTGCCTTCAGTGAATAAAAACTGATGTTCGCAATTACGGTAAAAAAAACTGCGTTTACCGACTAGGGCTACCTGTTAAGGATCCTAGACTCTTATTACCTTAGCAGATGAACAACACTACATGATCTCAGATGTAAATTTGTTGGACCGTCAATGGTCTTTTAGAGATAAGCAACACACTTGCTTGTCTTCAAAAGTAAACCACTTTTTCCACGCACACACAACAGATTTCATCACAGCGCTGTGTAAGCCCGGTTGCCTTATTTGGAAGAACAGTTTTTGACCGGGTAGAATGACTTTTGATGAAGTAGAACGGTTTTTCATCGGATAGAACGGTTTTTGATCGCGTAGAACGGTTTTCAAATCAAAAAAGGGCCAGGATGGCCCTGCCTCTCTGGGCTTGCATGCGCAGTGACAGTTCAGATGTCAATAAAAATATCTACGGTGGTATTAAGGTCAATTTACATCTAACGGCACGGACATGGGCCGGGTGTTCAACGTGAACGTGCATTTTTATTAATAAATGGATTCTGAATGGATGTATTTACATCTGACGGAGATGAACTGACAAAACGTCACGGTCAGATGTGAATAGAACCATTCGAAATCCATTTCTTTTAAATAAAAATGCACGTGCACGCTGAATACCCGGCCCGTGTCAGTGCCGTTAAATTTAAATTGACATTTATTGCAGAAAGTATTAATCGCAGACGAGATGCAATTATTATATAAAAACAGCGAAGACAAAAACGTTTAAACTTAAACAAACATCCAAGACTGTGAAGTTGATCATTCATCCGCATGTCACACACAGGATCAAATACTAATTTCCTATTGGTTCTCATTCAAAGTCAGCAACGAAACAACAGTCGAAAATAGCACATTCGTGTTTTATTAGTATAGAATGTAGCATAATGCCTATGCAACACAGCCCGCAACTCAGTTACCAGTGGAGGTCCTAGGAAATAATCTAGCAGGCAAAAAGCGCCGTAAAAAATTTGCTGAAATTTTGCTGAAAGATTTCCGAAAATTTTTATAATCATGGCCAGCCTCCCACGCTTTTGGCCATGGACTCGAAACTAAAAAGGAAATCATTTTTCCTAAAATTCTTGCTGAAAAAGGTCCGACATTTAATCGAGCATTTTATATAATAGCTATAGCCACGATTTTGGCCACGAACTTGATAAATTGAAAAAACAAATTTTTGCTGAAATTTTGCTGAAACAAATCCGAAATTTTATAATCATGACCAGCCAAACTGTAGCTATGCACTTGAGAAACTTAAAAAAAATTTTTTGCTGAAATTCTGCTCAAAATAGTCAGATATTTTAAAAGTCAGATATTTTATAAGAATGGGCAGCCACGCTTTTGGCCAGGGACTTGATAAACTGAAAAAACATATTTTTGGTGAAACTCTGCTCAAAAAGGTCCGAATTTTATCATCATTTTTGTTGAAATTTTGTTTTAAAAAATCCGAAATTTTATAATAATGGTCAGCCATGCTTCGGGCAACGGACTTAATAAACTGAAAAAAAATTACTGAAAATTTGCAGAAAAATTTCCAATACTTTATAATAATATTATCAACAAAAACAAAGCACATATTTTCCATTAAAGCCGTAAAATACGAAAAAAAGAAAATTTTGCTGGAAATTATTCCCTCAAGTCCCTCTCCCTGGCCGAAAGCGTGGTGGCCGAAGCATGGGTAACTTGACTTAGATAATTCTGCATTCAGAGATAATTCTAAAAGCCTTGGAAAAGATTGTAAAACATTCAAATATAGGAAATATAAGTAGGTGTTGGAAAAAAAGGGTTCTGCTTGTTTTCCTGAATATTTCCAGTTTTTTTTTTTTTTTTTAATTCTGGCAAATTAACCTCCACTGTATAGGAAATTATTTTCAGACCAATTTTGCTAGCTCCTGGAATTTTATCTGTATGGCAGACTCTTTGGAGCTGAGCTCCGTTTGTATCCTCAAGCTTTGGAGACATTAGGTACTACTAGAAATTAGAGTGATGCAAGATGTTCGTTATGTCATCCATGTACACAATTAACGTCTCGCTCAAGCTGTTGCAGTACAGAAAAGGATATCTAGTAGTCTTCGTAGACGATATTGTTATTTAAGCCGTATACACTCAGGAGAAAATAAACAGAGTTTATAGTAGTTAATCAGACAAGAAAGTAAGGCAAATTCGGTTAAATAGGTCAAAGTGAACTCATATCAACTTCATGAACATATAAAAGTCCAAAACATGAAACTCTGACGGTAAGTTTGAATTAAAGGCTGCTGTGAAGAATAAAAAAGATAATATATCAAGTAGTACAGGACAAAGGATTGGCCATAGACGAACCTAAAACAGAGAGAAACGTAAAATGTAATTTAATTAATTTAAATACATTCACGGTAGAAATTATAAGAGAAAACAGTCACACAACTTCAACTGAACTGCAACTGAAGAAAGAGACCAGAAAAAAAATGACTTGGGAAGAATTCTTGGATCTTGTGCAATGGACAAAAACTGTATAAGTCATATATTTGTCTATTTAAATTAAACTCCTTGGTAAAATTGTTTCAAAAAATTAAAATCGTGTTAAAAAATCAATTATTATTCCATTGATAACATTTTAAGAACGACTTTAGAAAATGAAAATGAGATCAATGTCCCAAAATTAATTAAAGTATTTTCAAACCTTCATTCATGTGTATATGTATATGTATATCATAGCAAACAAGCCAAACTTTATTTAACCACTAACCCTTTTGAAAACGAGTCATGATCATTTATCTTGCAGTCATAATCTGAAAACTTTATGGTATCCTGTGTCGCCATATTATTAAAATAATTAATAATCATGATGGAAAGAAGTAATCTTCGTTTTTTATGACGGCAATCTTATAATTTCGAGGGAAGTATAAACAGCGAAACACATGGCGAGATGGGTTTATACTTTATAGAGGATTATTATAGCCACTCCTGCTACATGGTAGACAGTATTCGTTCGTTTTAAACGGAATGTCCACATAAATTGTCCTGGTGAAACTGGAACATTTAAATCAGATAGGTACGCTAAGATATGGTTAATATCAAGCGTCTATATCAATTAAATAGTATCTATATCCATCATTAATTCAGGATAATACATATCAAAGTAACCAGTAATGATAATGATAATTGAAATATCGTTAAATTATTCATAATTCGAGATTTTGAAAATAGAATAACTTGAAGAAAATTATATCTACACTTCGTTAATAATTATTATAGTAATCATCGCCAAACGCAGTATACTTAAATATCCAGCAATTTGAGTTCTATAGAAAAATTCTAGACAAATTTGAAACGTAAAGTCCATTTCAAATCACTTTCTATATTAGAAGACAAAATAATAAATTATAATGTCCATTAGTGGAGTGGAATTAATAATAACAAAGACAGCATTCAGGCTTGACCGACAGCATGAAAACGTCTGTCCAATTTTTGGCTAGCGGGGACATGTAGAAATTGCTAGATAAAAATGGTGCTTACATTTTTCAGTTTATGGTTTATGAGACTCCCGAAACCAGACCACGTATTGTTTTCATTTCGATGTTTCCAGGAATATTTATCACTGCTGTTCTAGAATGGTCTTTATCGTTATTGCAGGGCATCCCGTGGGCATATTACGGAGAAACAAACTGCACAATACAAGGCCCAATTTAATAAAGACGTCAGAATGAGGATCAAATGTATCAGGCTAGATGTCTCCGCGGATTTGCCAAGATTTACTACGAGATCTATTACCTGTCGTCAAAGTCAGAAGAAAAACCCCAAACAAATTGCAAATCATATATATTCAGTCAACATTTTGACAGAATATTATGAACCTAGGAAAAGGCCAAGCTCGCATCAAATAAACACCAAATAAGGAGTTGCAACTTAACTAAAAAATAATGTAACTTATTAGCTATATGTTAAAAGTTTAAAGAATTCTGTAACAGAAAAAGCGATTAAAGTAAAAAATCCCTCTCAAGTCTTTGGTTTTCTTACCTCAGGGTTTCAGACCGTAAGGAAAGGAAAATAGTTGCGGTCTATCCAGAAACTAAAACTAGCCATAAGTGGTAAGTGGGTTACAGAGATTCAGAGACAGATTGGAAAATAGTTGCGGTATATCCTGAGACTCTGAAGCTAATCTTAAGAGGGAAGTAATAGGTTGAAGTATGTTATGTAAGTAGTACCTATGTTGTATAAGTAGTTTGACTACCTTTCTATAATTACTCGGAAATATAGGTACTTTTGATTTGATAAATCGTCTGGTATCCTTCAAGATAATAATTGGAAATTAATGGAAATTGAATAAAAACTAAAAATTAAAAAAATTCATGTAAAATATTTTAGTGTGGTTTTTTGGTGAAATGTGCTTGTACTAGAAACTGGAGGTTTTGCAAAGGAAAATTAAAATAGTTTAAAAATTCTAAGATAGTTGTCGTCTAAATTCGTCTAAATTAATGTATTATACGCGGGGCCCCTGAAATGACTTTCAGCTCTCTACCAAATTTTCCTCGGGTGAAACTAAGTCGATTTAAGTCATTTTATATTAGTCCAAAGTTGATTGGTTTGGCCACTAGACTAGGAGATGCAAAAGTGTCAATTCTGAAATAGTTTTCTTGGCACATTCTTTTGATAAATTTTTTGACAAACGTTAAACTGCTGAAACGATTTCCATGAAATTTGATATGACGTTATGGGTTTATGGACCAAAAAGTGCAATACTGAAATTACTAATGACGTTAATTCATTGGCGTATAGATAAGGTTTTTTTTTAGGTTTCACATCCTTTGAACTTCTACGCCAATGGAATAAAAAAATTTTAAATACCGAGCATAGATTAGTCGACTTATTTTCTACAAAAAAAGGTTCTCATGATAAAAGTCGCCTAACCTTATTATTTAAAATAAATTCGCATTTGAATGTTGAAATGTAAATTAATTTCTTTATCTTATCTAAATAAGGAAAATACCATAAAAAAACTTCCTATATCTACAGTCCCTTAATCTCGATATTTAATTTTTTTTTTTTAATTCCATTGTCATGAAGTTTAAATGGCGTAAAGCATAAAAAACCCATGATCTCTGCCAATGAATTACCGTCTTGAGTAATTTTAGTTTATCACTTTTTTACCCAAAAAAACTTAAACGTCATACCAAATTTCATCAAAATCGCTTCAGCGGTTTAGCTTTTATGATCAAAGAACAATTTCATAATTGACACTTATAGTGGCCAAACCAAACAACTTTGGACTTGAATAAGATGACTTAAATCGACTTAGTTTCAGCCGAGGAACATTTGGTAGTGAGCTGTAAAGTCATTTCAGGGACACTCTGTACATTTAAAATTTCAGAAACTGGAACTTTTGAACTTTGGAAAGAATCAGTTCAGAAGAACTCAAAATTTAGCGGGTTAGTTAAATTTACCAAATCTTCTGATTCAGCGTGTGGATTATTAGGACAAATCGGTTACAATTTGATACAATAAAGTTTGTTACATAAAATTATCTCAGGAACAATAAAAATAAAACGTTTAGTTTTTATTGTAAATTCTTTCCAACTATCGAAAAATAAAATCTGGGCAATAAGTCAAAAGTTTCAAAAGAACAAAGTCCTCGTAGTTGGGAAGACCGCGGCGACCTGATTCAAAAAACAACAATCTCGATAAAGACTTACTGAAGCTTTTCCTTGCTTTCCACGTTGCAACACTAACGCAAGACGTGCAGGGTTTGTCAAATTTGATTGGATTACCGGGGAACGTCTCCGGAAAATGCTGGAAAAATGTTAATTGAGCCTTGTTACACAACAGGTCGCTAACTAGGGGTTTATTTGCTCACCGGTACGTACACAATAGAGTCGCGACAGGCTCAAGCGGAACGGAATAGTAAGTGAATCAGTAATTAGGTTCGAACGTGGCTAATTGCATCCAGTCTTAGTCTGCAGTGCAAAATAATAGTCCTCCGTCTCAGTGAATGTTGATTTTGTTTATTAAATTCCCGCGCTTTAGAATATAAATTAGGCAGTTAGTTGATTGAATTACATAACATAAAAAGAATAAAACGAAAAGTTCAAAGAAGCTTAGAAATTCGTAAAATTACTCCATTTAGCTGCAACTAGTTCAATCTTCAGGGTGTTTAAGTATCCACCTTACTGAATAATTCATAATAACTTAGAACAAAATTATGCTTTCTTAGGAATTCACATATTCATTTAGTTAATTAAGTATTAAAATATCCCAAATCAGTAGAATTTTTTTTTTAGTTCTTAGGTACCAATCTAAACCTAATTTTTTATCAACGCATGTGCATGTGTCATAGCTCGGCAGCTTAAGCAAGCAAGTCAAGAATTGGCCATCGTGATTAAGAGAGGGGAGGCTGCTATGTAAATGTCTTTCTCGCAGTGATTGTATTTTATGCCGGGTTTTTCATGGAAATATGATTTCAGTTATGCGAACTAAAAGAGCGAATCCAAAATAGTATTTTTTAAATTTCTTTCATCTTCTTTTGTATTTGTAGTAATGGTCATATAAAAACTATGCCCAATACAATAAAATTGAGAAAATTTAAATAAAGTTCACTTATACAGGGTGAGGCGCGAGATCCTTAGGGCATTTTTATATGGAGAAGTCCTGGGAGTAGAAGTCTAAAAATGTGTGCGTGTATAATTTCGGTTTTGACGAGCTGAAATAAAATATTCACAACCCCACACCACTTCCGGTTATACCGGAAGTTGCCATATTTTTATTTTTTTAAATGGTACACCCTGTATATTATTACATTTTCAGATTACCTGAAAAAAAGTAATAAAAGTAATAAAAATGACGTTTACAGTTCAAATTTGTAACGACCAATTTATGAGTTATAAACAAATGAAAATATCAATTTTACATTTTCAAAGCAGCTTAGCTTGAAAACGGGTCAAGATATCGGAAAACGGCTTACATGTCCCTATCCTAACTTTTTGTATACTACGCTAGAGTACCTACCAAAAAAAAAAAAAATTATTAATTTTTTTTTGAAAATCGCTGATTTTTCATCACTTTGTATACAAATTTCATCAGCACCATAGGATACTATGTGAAAAGTTAAGATAGGGACATGTAAGCCGTTTTCCGATATCTTGACCCGTTTTCGACCTAAGCTGTTTTGAAAATGGAAAATTGCGATTTTCATTTGTTTATAACTCATAAACCACTCGGTACAATTTTGAACTGTAAATCCCATTTTTATTGTATTTTTTCAGACAATCTGAAAATATAATAATATACAGGGTGTCCCATTTAAAATAAGAAAGTTGATGGCAACTTCCGGTATAACCGGAAATAGTGAGGGGTTGTGAATATTTTAGTTCAGCTCGGCAAAGCCGAAATCATACACGTACAAATTTTTAACTTCTACTCCCAGGACTTCTCCATATAAAAATGCCCTAAGGTTCTCGCGCCTCACCCTGTATACCCGTTTAAGGTAATACTAGATTAGATAAAATTTTCTGCACGAATACGTAATTATATTGTTATAACACACTTTACCTAACACTTAATTTTATGGGGATGGAAGAGGGATTTTACTATATTACTACCCGTCACGACATACTCTCTGTATCAATTTCTGTGTTAATAAACGACTTTACGGTTATTTGTTACAATGACGCAAAGCTTCAAATGTTTTAATATTATGCCACAAGTACCTACCTACATTATGAAGCACTACTACATTACATATTATTAATTATTGATAAGCCATATTCGGAATTGTCATAAAATATTCAAATAAATTGGTTGCCAAAGTAATGAAATATTGCGTTACGCGATATGAATAGATTATAAACTACCCCAATGGGGAAATTCGTGGTTTTACGGCTGCAAGGGTTGCTTGCCAGATTTGTATCCCTAAAACGAGTCACGCATTAATTGAGCCAAATGAGCTATAATTATTGTTTTCCAGTACCTATTATTCAAAATTTCTAGCATATATTCCAAACAAACGAAGGGTAATTTCTAGCTCTCTATAATTAAAAAATAAAACATACCTTTTTTTGGGATTTAATATTATGTTGTTACCTAGAACGCTGAAGACACTTTTTTGCCATATATTATCATATAGCTCGTGCCCATTTACGTGATCCTAATGATTAAAATAAAACAGGAAAACTAGATTTTTAAGTTTTTCATCATATTTCAGCCACAACTGAAGTAATCCTAAATTTCCCGAGAAATTTCCTTTCAGATTCTTAATAAGTGTAAAATTCTGCATCACTTCTTTGCCTATTTAATAACGACTTCTTCAGTTCTTATAGTTTCCGAGATCCTCATAAAAATAAATAAAATTAACCCATCCTGTATGTACTTCATAAAATTAGAAGTAATACGATCGAGGAAATAAACCAGAAATATCATTACTAACAGGTACATTACTAAAATTAAAATTAAAACGACGATGACAGAATAGCAAAAGGACAAATGAAAATCAAGAAAGGAAGCATTGTGTAATGTACTATTATAGTAGAGTTAGAGTGTATCTAGATGCACTTTACGCTTTAATTGTTATGCTAAGATAATTAGTCGAAATAAATCAATGAGAATGTCAATGCTACATGCATACTACGTATTCAACGCGCATTTCCTAAATACAATTATTTACCCACTTGTTATGCATTTCCCCTGGTAAACAAACCTACACGCCCAGGGTAATGAACTAGCAATCAAATTAACGCATTAGCTTATATAGATTTAAAAGCCCCCAGCACCTAATCAACTTCAATTCGAGTTTTACTCCACCTCAATCATTCGCTGCACAAACAAGCACTTGCCCGACAAGCATGCTTTTACTAGTATTTCGTGAATAATTGTTATAAATTAGGTCGTAAAAGTAAATGGAAAGAATGAAAAATGGAAGAAAAATCAAATTAAGAATGGTCAGCCGTTTGGCCCAGTCAAAAAGCTACGCAGGTGGAGTGACAAATAATTAATTAAGGCAAAATAAAAATAATATAAGTAAGTGGAGGTAAACGTATAAAATAATATTAAAAATGCCAGTTTTCCTTTTTCAGGCATCTCTATCTTCCATAAAGATTAGACTAGTACATATTTATGTTGTTTTATTATATAATCGGGCTATTCACGGGCTGTCTAAATATCAACGTGCAGCCAGGACCATAATAATTGAGTAATTGACTAGGGCATATTTCATAAATCGATGGAGATAATCGAAGCGAATAAAATCAGTGTTAATATAATCTTTAAAGCTCTAAGACCGTGTGAAAACAGTCCCCATATCAATAATCCACCCTTAATATCCGGAACTTTTCTCGAAACAGAATAAAGAGAGTTATTCAGATGAAGTTGTCTTACACAATGTTTGTTTGAACAAAAATTCGATCAATAATAATTATTCATTACCGTTTATAAAAAAAACCATTGATTATGTTAAGAATCCGCTTCAAACATATTTTCTAAGATAAATGGTAGGCATCAAAACATCCCTCAATGTAAATAAACAAAAAGAAATTTAATTGGCAACATTAGGCAACTGCGAACAATAATCCTTTGTTTCTTTTCAAAGATAGCAGCTATAGCAACCAGATTCATCAGCGATACATCAAGAAGATATAGAAAGACAAATAACGTCTCACTGTAGAAAAAGAATTTGTTAACTGTATTAATTAATTAAAATTTCAGGAATAATAAATAAGTATGTAAGTATTTATTTTTTATTCAATTTTATGTCTCTTCTATCTTTTTGAAATCTCGTGCAGGGCTCAGTCTTTTCAATCCCATTTTTAGGATATTTTATATCTTTAGCGTCTAATTTGTCCACACAATATATTATTGTATCTCTGTTTTCTATTCTTTCATAATTTACTTCTTTTTATTTTTATTCTACTATACATTTTAAATTTTTATCACGGTAACTTCCTCGATAATTCCTCCACACTTCCTCGTACTTCCTCCATACTTCCTCCATACTTCCTCGTACTTCCTCGTACTTCCTCTTACTTCCTCATAATTTTTTTCATTTCTATTAAACAATTTCATATAATCTCTATACAGGGTGTCTGGTAAGTACCTCCTGATCTCTCGGGAGCATACAGGGGAGGTCAAAATAAACCTAGTCTGTCATAAAAAAAATTCCTAAAGTGTCCCTAAACGAAGATACAGAGCCCCAAAATGGTACCCTAAGATTTACTTTTTTGGCTCTAACTTTTGAACCGACTGTATAATTTGATGAAATTTAAATTTTTTTATAGAGGCCATAAAGACTCATTAAGCCATCAGAGTGGATGTTTGACGTCCTAAAGGAAGTCAGGAACGGACTTACCACCACACTCATTGTGTCAAAGTTTTGACAGGTGTCATTTTACAGAGCTGAAAACTTATTTTTTAGATACGCTGGTCATTCATCTTCACAAAAGGTACTCTTAATTTATTTCGATAAAACTAGCGGTTCTCAAGATAGATCGACATTTATGCGAATTTTGATCAAGTTCCGTCAATAGCAATCCATTATGTAGGTAGGTTTATCAACAAGAACCTGATTTTTACCTGTTTGTGTTTAGCATTAGTAACTTTTGAGTGTTTCGCATACCTAAAAACCGATTTATCTCGAAAACCGTCAGTTTTACCGAAATAAGTTAAGAGCACCTTTTTTAAAGACGAAGTATTAGACTATTCAAAAAAATAGTTTGTAGCTCTGTAAAGTGACACCTGTCAAAATTTTGACTCAACGAGTATGATGGTAAGTCCGTTCCTGACTTCCCTGACGACGTCAAACATCGACTTTAATATGGCCTGATGGCTCTCTGTGGCCTCTATAAAGTGTTTAAATTCCATTCAATTATACAGGTCGGTTCAACAGTTAGAGCCAAAAAAGTCAATTGCGGGGCACCCTTTTAGGGCTCCATATCTCCGTTTGGGGACACTTTAGGAAATTTTTTTTAATGACAGACTAGGTTTTTTTTGCCTCCGCTGTATGCTCCCGAGAGATTAGGAGGTACTTACCGGACACCCTGTATTTTCTTTATTATAATCATAATTCTTCTCATGTATCTCGTTTTTATATTTTATTTTATAATTCGTCCTTTATATTCTTTTTTTCTGCGACGGGCTATAAGTTTGACCTTTTTTCCCCGTTGACAGGTAGAAAAATGCCTCATTATATGAGTTGCATCTTATCTGGGAAATAAATGAATTAGCAGGGAAATAAATGAGTACTTATTTCCCCGAAATGGCGGCTTAGGTATAGCTACTAATAACACTCAGATATCTTTAAATTTATATCAAATATACGTAAAGGAAAGTTACCTTATTATCCAAATGGCAATTATTAAGGGAATTTTCATAATAATCACTATCCATATTATTAAATTCACTCATCGAAAACTAACAAGAATCTTTGCAAAACTGTCTTCAATTTTAATTACATTAATATGACGTTTATGTAATAATTAAATCGTTTCGTTACCCAGGCAACGTCAATTACGATAAAAGACAGTTTGAAAATCCAAGTTTAACATAAATCATTTTTCCGACATAATTTTAAGTTATCTAACTACGTTTTTCGACATTCTAACACTGATATTTCTTCTCGCAGAAAAAAATTGTATATTACACACGAGAAAAAAGTGCGATTTTAGCTCTCGATGTGTTTGTCCCCTCCGCGTCGGGGACGAAATCACATCTCGAGCTAAAATCTATCACTTTTTTCTCTTGTATAATAAATAACTATTCTTCCTTCCCACAATAATTCTGTATGACCAATTTTATTTGGCTTTCATTATAATTTTAATTAATTTGAATTAAAATTAATTAATAATTATTTGAAACTTCCATCTTAAGCAATTTGTCAGTCCTCAATACCATATTATCGTTAATATATTCTTTATTTTTATTAAATGTTATTTTTATATCCCATTTCTTGATAATTCTTGACTCGATTCTTGATAAGCTTCTCACAAAACTTCTGATTAAATCTTCTACTTTTCTCTTTAACACTTTGTTTTCCTTCTCTAATTTATTTTTATTTTCTTCCATTATCTTCATCGTTTCATCCATTTTATTATTATGTTCATATGATCCTTGTTCAATTTATTTCACCATCTTCGTATTATTTTCATACGTCTTCTTTACCATAGCCATTATGTCTGCCATTCCTTTATTTGATTCAGACTTATTTTTCATTCTACGTTTTAGTCGTTTTACTATTATTTGCGTATTTCTGGCATATCTGCAGTTTCTGCAATTTATATCAATCTAATTATTAGTAATCGACAAAAAAATTAAATTAAAATTTCTAATTTTTATGAATGATGAAAAAGAAAGTGCCCCACGTTGGGCGCCAAATTTGTTATGGTATCCCCTTCCCTCTATTTTTTTCTATTATTTGAAATTTAATATAATTATCAAATTTTAAATGCCATAGACAAAAATATTATTTCACGTTAAAGAAAACATTCCAAAATATTTTTTTATCTTGACACTTCAAATTAAGTTATTCTTTATACATTTTCCATAACGATATCTGTACAGTGGGGGCGTTTATAATAGTCCCCCCCCCCTGATCTTAAATTTTGATTCGAGTGAGTTAGAGTGCATAAAAACTAAAGCCAAATGTCATGAATTTCACTACTTTTTGACGTAAATCTGATTTGGCAAATAGCAAAGCTAACGTTGCAGTCGCTGTTAGCTTTAATTTTTTAAATTGAATAAGGGGTGGGGGCGTGTGACCTCAACTTAAAGGTATTTCAACTATCTGCACAAAAATGATGTTAGGTGTCAATTTTGTGAGTCTTTGTCTCAGTGAGAGCGTTCTAAATCCCCACTCATCCTTAAATTTTGATCGGAATGAGATCGAACATTGGTATAAAAATGCAATTTGATGGCACGAGTTTTATGACTTTTTGATATAAAATAGTTTTATGTCAGAAAGTAGTGAAATTCTTAACATTTGATTCAGTTTTTGTACCAAAGTTGCACAATTATTATTAATTTGACAAATATTACAGTTTACCGTCTGTAGAAAACGATTAAATATCCCAATTTAGATTTTCCTTAAATGATACTTACAGTTACTTCTTTAAAAGTTGTTCAAAAAGGTTCAAAATGTAAAGAAAAGTTCAACCAAATGGTGAAAGATAGTGTTCTTATAGGTAAAGGATTCTAAGCTAAGTGAAAATTAATGACGTTCTTATAAGTTGGCCTGAAAAGCCCTCTATAGATGTAATAATGATCTGACTTCTGAATCGATATCTAATACTTTTATGTGCAACAGCTTGTGAAACGAACGAATTAATAAATCAAACGTGATAAATGATTCGGTTCGATGCAATTCACCTGCTGTAGCCAATATATAATAATTTTCGTTGATTAATGAAGAAGTTATTGTTTGTTTGATATGTTTATCGAGCTTGATTCTGGTTTTGCTATAAGAACTTTTTTTATTTATCATTTCAGTGATTTAGTCGCTCGGGGAAATTCTGTACACGTTTCGTTATAACATCAGAATTTATATCAGAAATAAATACATATTTTAAGAGGATGAACGAACTTCTTGATTGCAAACCGAAAAGCTTGAAAATAATCATTTTAGTCCATTAAAAACTTAACTGTAATAAACCAGCGTGTAAAATAATTTGTTATATCCATGGGAAAAACATCATGAATTTTATTCCACTGGAACGGCAACAAATCAGCAAGCCACATGTTCTCTAATCAAATGATTGATTATCGGCTTAATTCCTTCTCGTAATATGCTCATTTTTCCAGCTAAAAGCTTCAATCTGTAGATTTCCCTTCGGCGATACGGTAACTGAATTATTTAGCATTCGGTCGGATTTCAGAGCCAAGAGGCGGCGCAGTTCTATAATCACAGGTAATTGATCAGAAATCCCAGTTCTTCTGTCGATTATTCTCATATAAATCCAATTTATTGTGGAGGTTAGTCCGATTTATGGACCGTATAACGGGTTCCTAGCTAGATGACCGCCAGGCCACCAAATAAACGCTGACTAGTTTTATTTTTAAGATCGTTTTTACATCCCCTTTACAGAAAATAAATAGTGAATGTAATTCAGAATGACACCCATGCTAGACTAATGATCGCACAAACAAGCAAATTAATTAATATATAACAACATGGTGCGACGAGTTTGGGCTGATAATTAGATTTAATTTCTGATTGGTTGATTATTTATTCACAGCTCGCTATTTTGCAATTTTCGAATAATCAACATCAGAATTAGAATTATTCAAATATGCTCAGTGCGATTGATAGGTAGTTGTCGTTCTGTGAATATGTTTCTATAAGCAAACAATGTCAACAAAGCTCTGAAACAATGTTAGGGTTTAGGGCCTTCTGTCCTTAATTGAAAATAAAAATTTATTCATTTAATAATTCCGATCAAAGAATTTTATGGACAACTCATTTTATTAAATAAACCCGCATGGATAATATGGAAATAAGCCCTTGGTTAAAATTTCTGGAATTCAAATAAGTTATTCAACTGTTTATGGCGATCAAAAGTATCCAGGGGCGTAAAGTAAATACCTATGTATTATACATAGGGCGATGGAAAACTCGCTTTTTTCAGTTTCTTTCTGTTAACCATTGCCAACTTCGTTATTGTTGGAGGCTACGATGTCGGTTGAATTAGCAAAAGAGAAGGATTTTTGTTGCTCAATACAAAGGTGAAAACAAACAAAACAATTTAGGTCCACGTCATTAGTTAAAAAGAAATAAAAATTGCCATTTTTCGATTTATGGCAATTTATTTAATATATAGATTAATATAGATTTATTTAATCTATTTACAAAGATAAAAATGACATAAAATAACAATTTACTCGTCTCACCCTAAACCAGTAATATCTTATGACCTTATGACACCAACAAGATGGTGCACCACCTCACCTCTGTATCCCAATTATATTGAATATTCGTTGACGAGATTTTCCTGCAGCACAGATTAAAAAAAGTGTGTAATATAAATAAATGTGTAAGTACCAGCAGAGAGGGCGTCACTTAGGCTGGTCGGATTTCCCTACAATCTAGGGAAAATTGAGCCTTCCCACCTACGGCAATTTTATGGGAAATCTAGGGAAATTCTGCCAGCCCAAGTGGCGCCTTATACTAAGCATCATAAACCAGCATACAACTTCACTTTACATCACCTTTATATTGCCTTTTGTGAGTTATTATAAAATTGTGAATTATTGAAAAATGAAACTAAAAAAGAAAAATCGGCCATTTTTCATAAAGAGACAAAACTTAAAACTTTATACACATAGGAATTTACTAAGGGAAGGGTATATACTTTGGCCCATACCTGATTGTCTCGTAATCAGTCACATTGAGTCACATTTTCAGGTAAGTATACAAAATGTCAAAATTAAGTGTCCTGATCTCGGTCTAGACAAAATAAGGCCTCGTTGGTAAAGGACTCGTTGTAAAACAAGAAGTGTCACACACGACGGACTTCCCGACTTGAACCTGATGTATCAGGGAATTTCGGTCACAGGTGGGAACACCGCCAAGCAGCTTTTAATTTGGAGAATTCCATGGAAGCTTCGAGGGCTCTAATTACATCTTGTTTCACATAGTCTGATTTATTTTCTTGTAAAGTGTCATAATTGTGAAACATGTTCTTAACTGGATTGGATGTTTCGTTAAATTAATAATTAATTTTGTGCTTTAGAAAATAATTATTTTCGATATTCGTTTTTTATTCTGGACTAAGCTTATTATTATATTTAAGAATCTAAAAAAATCCATTTTATTCATTGCGCTGAAAAAATAAAATATTACTGCCAAAATCATACCCTTGGATTTCGTAAGCTGCTAAATTCAAAAGTTTCTCGCCTTAAAAGTGCAATATCTCGCAGGGTCCAGCCCTTGGCATCCAGTTAATTAACGGCCATAACAGTAAAGTTTGCAGTATTTAGGACGGCATCGTAAATCTAATGCTCCTCGAAATTTTCACGGGTTGAATATTCATATCGGTATCGGTGGTCGTATCGCATATAAACGTTCCGTTCCCGATTCCTGTATGTGTTCAAGCTTAGTGTAGAAGCCGTTAATTCTCAGTTAGGCGCCGTTAATTCTGCATAAATAGGTAATTGAGTCAAACAGAAAATGAATAATAGGACAATAAATTATAATATGTACCCATATATTTAGGATAACGCTCCGTCGTAAACAGCCGTATCTTTTGCCGGTACGCAAAACGTTCGGTTTATCATAAGAATAATTATTTATTCGATAGATTTCAATCATAAATTAAATTAAAATTAAGAAAAGTAATAATTTGATTAATTTTTCAATAATCTAACATCTCGGAAATCAATGTTCGCTTTTAGAAATATTCTGGACAATCCTGAAATCAGAATTAAATCACAAAAAGAGTTTTAATAATTCGAGGCAGTGCCGAAGCACGTCAGAAATTTTTTTCTATGTTTGTTTTTTTTTCATGATCAAGGGAAAATTAATATTCTTAAAGCTTTTATAACGAAATTTACAATAAGATTATTTTGTGAGACAATCAACACAAGAAATCTTCTAATAAACCATCAAAAATATTAGGACGTTATAAATAAAAAACCTGTCGCAATACAATCACATGTGGGGGTCTGAGGACAGTGAAGTATTCCAGCAATTTTTCAGTATCTTGTCCTTTTATGTGACCTGTAAAGGTAATAAGGCAATGTGTCACGCCAGATTCCTTCAGGACGAGATAGAGGAAGATTTCTTTCAGAGTTATCTATTGTGACCTCACAAGGACCAGGATTGTATAAATCAGTGTACAACAAGACACGGGACAGTTTGCCTCGCATTAATCCCTTGGTTTTGCATTTGCCATTGCACGGAGAAGATTTATAGAGTAGAGAGTGCGATTTATCTAACACTGAATGTCCTGCGACAGGCTTAACACTGTGGAAAAACACGCCATAGGAGATGAAAAACCGTCCCCACTTGATCTACATGTTTATCCGTTAAATCACAATTGGCTTCCGAGGACTTTTTGAAACTAAGTTAGTCGGGGTTAATTGGAATTTGAAACATTCAACATGTCGACTTGTTTGCCTGCCATAAATTGATATTCGATTTCACTTTTAACTTACATTCACGTTAAGCCCATATTTTGCTTAAAAATTTCAATTAAAGAACACCTAACAATAATAAAGTCGCCGTTCTCACGAAGATTTCACCTTCAATCGACAATCGAACACGGTTTTCCAGCTCACAATACGGTCTAAAAACTGAGTTACCGATAATAATAATTGATAGGTATTAGTTTTTATTTCTGATAGTTGAAAGGTCTATAAACATGAAGAGCATGAAAACATATTATTGGTTCTTCTTTTAACTAAAAATGTGACAACATAATAATAATATGTCTTCTCATTAAGAAGTATTAATTCATTTAAGGGATCTAGTGTATACAGGGTGTTTAAAATCATGTGATGAAATAATGAAAGGCGTGATTTCCTGCCTCTACTATTGATATTAGCTATGTTTTAAATGCTAAGTCAATTTTTTGGCTTTTATTTTTTGGGTCACAATGCCAGAAAACTGTCAATGTTTTCAACATAAAAAATGGTTCTTGGTTGAAAGCCTAATGGAACTGTTTTCGAGAAAAACAGCATTTTAGGATGAAAAACATAAAAGTAGCAACACATTTTGTTGTGGCAAAAACATAGGTAACTTGTTTTTGATATTTTTTTATGATTTGTTTCATTGCCACATAAAAAAATTAATTAGCCCACAAAAAGTGGATAATATTAATTACAAGATGTGTACAAAAACTGTGTTCTGTATATCTCAAACCCTTCCTCTTCAAGGAATCAAACCTTTCATTTTACGACAGATGTTTTGAAACACCCTGTATAAGAATTCATTTCAAACACGTTTCAAGAGTTTTTTCAAAAATCCATTTCCCCGCGAATTATTTTGAAATAATGCATTTTTTTGTCACTAACTTCATTATTAAAGAGATAGACGGCCACTCGCATTTCACTACAATTTTTACATGAAACTGACCTTGTAAGAAGGGGACCATGGAGCAAATAAGAAAGCAGGGACTGGCGTGAAAACAGTTTCTAAAAAGATAGTTATTTATACCCCTGAAGTTATTTGCAAGAAATTATTCCTGGTATACCTAGTAGGCACTGGTCCTAGTGTTCTTCTGTAATTTTTTTTTATTTTCTATTTTGTCAAATCGAGTTATTAAATTTTTAATTTCAAGGGTGATGAATGACATGATTTAAAAACCCGCCCCTATTTATAGTTATTAGCAAGAAATTATTCCTGATGTATCTTGTGGGTCCTATAGTGGTCTTTCTTATTTTTTTTTCAAATGAGTTATTCAATTTTTCATTTTAAGGAGGATGAACGACATTATTTAAAATATCCGCTCTGTAGTTATTATCAAATTATTCCTGGTGTACCTTGTAGGTACTGGTCCTAGTTGTATTTCGTAATTTTTTGAAAATTGTTCTATTTGGTCAAATCGAGTTACTTAATTTTTCATTTTAAGGGGAATGAACAACACATATTGAAACAGCCGCCCCTGTAATTATTTGTAAGAAATTATTTCTGATGTACCCTCTGTAGGTACTGATCCTGATCCTAGTGTTCTTTTGTAAATTTTTCAAATTTTCCTATTTTGTCATAGCGAGTTATTTAATTTTTCATTTTAAGGGCAATGAACGACACAAATTAAAACAACAGCCCCTGTAGTTGTTCGTAAGACACTGTAGGTACTGGTCCTAGTGTTCAGTATTTTTTTTCTATTTTCGCAAATCGAGTTTTTCTATTTTTAATTTTATTAGTGATGCGCGACACAATTTGAAAAAACCGCCCCTGTAGTCGGTTGCAAGAAATTATTCCTGGTGTACCTCGTAGGTAGGTATGTACTGGTTCAAGAGTGCTCTTCGGTAATTTTTCAAATTTTTGGCAAATCGAGTTAAGTACCTACTTAATTATCCAATTTAATGGGGATGAACGACAAGATTTAAAATACCCGCCCCTACAGTTATTTGCAAAAAATTATTCCTGATGTATCTTGTAGGTACCTACCAGTCCTAGTGGTCTTTCGTAACTTTTTGAAAATTTTACTATTTGGTCAAATCGAGTTACTTAATTATTCATTTTAAATGGAATGAATGACTCATATTGAAACAGCCGCTCTCTAATTGTTTGTAAAAAAAATATTTCTGATGGACCCTCTGTAGGTACTGATCCTAGTGTTTCTTCTGTAATTTTTTCAAATTTTTGCTATTTTGGCGAATTGAGTTATTTCATTTTTCATTTTAATGGGGATTCACGACATGATTTATAATACCCGCCCCTGCAGTTATTTACAAAAAAATATTTCTGGTGTACCTTGTAAGTAGGTACTGGTCCTTCTTCAAGTGCCATACCCGCATATCGGGCGTAGGCTACCTCTCGCATATGTCTGTGGTGCGCGAGCTATCAGTTTACACAGTGCCATCTTTTTAGCAGCTGTTTTAACACCGGTTGGTGCAGGGTGGGTACAGCTATGGTTTGTCCAGTGAGTGTTGTCCGGTGAGATTCCACACTGATCCTGACTGGAAACGATTTTATTTTATGAGATTTAATTCGTGATTATAATGATAATTGATTTATATTGTAATTATAATATTTATTATTAATATAATATAAATATTATAATACAATAATTGATTTGATTCGTACAATTATAATAATTAGAATTAGTACGAATACTACGAATTAAAACATAAAATATCAAATCGTTTCTAGTCAGGATCAGTGTGGCATGTCATCGGACAACACTTACTGGACAAGCCATAGTAAAACTAAAGGCAGAGGTAATGAATATTTCTATCTTCAAGGTTCGAGCTTTTTTTACTGAAGCCATTTTGACACCAAGCTTAATTTTCGATACGGTGGGACGCATATTCATAAAAGATCACTCCTATCAATAACTCGTACGACCCTGACCCCAATCCCCTCCAAGTCTATTACCAAATAAATACGAATGCACAACACTCTCTGATGGCGTTTGTTTACAATTCCAGAAATGTCGAAAAATGTCGCAACAACCTAACCTCGAGTCACATTAAAATTTCACAAAATTATTTCTAAGGAGAGCACACTAGCACACTATGCCCTAAGTAGAGTCCCTCGATAACCACAAGGGACTCTAGCCCTAAGAAGAGGCTTATATTCAGTCATGTAGTACCTAATGATCTACATTGCATTATTTTTAACCTTTTAAAAAAAATTTCAGTAAATGTTATTATACTCGTAATGGTAGCAGGACATAGGAAATTCTTACTGTAAACCAATAATAAAAACTTACCTAACATAGGTAGGTAGGTACTACCTAGGTGGTATTTCCACTAACACTAAAATTTACACTAACACCACGATTGTCATGATCATTTAGGTACATACAGGGTGTCCCAATATTCCATGGACATGGAGCAACCACAGATTACTGAGGTAAAAAAAAGTCGCTCGGACGAAACTTATCTCTACACCAAAGTGCTTCGTTTGTCCGTTAGAGGGCTTCAAAGTCTTTTGAAAATTTTAGTTTTTTTGAAATAGCTCATAGTCGGCTGATTCCAATTCGATGAAATTTGGTAGGTAAATTTCTTATTAAAAGTACTAACTTCTGATGTACAAGATAATTTGACGGAAACCCGGGAAGGGGTGAAACTACCCCTACCCTCCATTAAAATTGATCGTAATTGTTGATAGGGTATCAGGAACGCTGTTCATGTTTTTTTGTTTGAAAGATACATCGTTTTAGGCAATTTTTGGTCTCCTACAAAAATCTGTATCTTTCCGAGGTGCTATGTGAGAAAATAAATTAGTCGATGATAACTAAATTTTTATTTCATTCTTTTAATTTGAAATCAAATTTTCAATTATTGTCAGGTGATTATTTTATCTAATCTCATAAAAGATGCTCGATGTGGGCGCCGGTTTGGACCCTAGAAAGTACCATCCTGCGCAAAAAAATGATTTGAACTTTTCTTGGAACCTCGTCGTTTTGCAAACTGTTTACTGCGTTTGAAAAAAACCGTTTGCAAACACCTGAAAAAAAAACGAACCATACTAAACATCTTTTATGAGATTAGATCAATCAATCACCTGACAATTGAAAATTTGATTTCAAATTAAAAGAATGAAATAAAGTTTTGGTTAGATGTCATCGACTAATTTATTTTATCACATGGCACCTCGGAGAGATACAGATTTTTGTAGGAGACCAAAAATGGGCTAAAATGATGTATCTTTCAAACAAAAAAACATGAACAGCGTTCCTGCTACCCTATCAACAATTACGATCGATTTTAATGGAGGATAGGGGTAGTTTAACCCTTTCCCGGGTTTCCGTCAAATTATCATGTACATCAGAAGTTAGTACTTTTAATAAGAAATTGACCTACCAAATTTCATCGAATTGGAATCAGCCGACTTTGAGCTATTTCAAAAAAACTAAAATTTTCAAAAGACTTTGAAGCCCTCTAACGGACAAACGAAGCACTTTGGTATAGAGATAAGTTTGGTCCGAGCGACTTTTTTTTACCTCAGTAATCTGTGGTTGCTCCATGTCCATGGAATATTGGGACACCCTGTATATTACAAACATATTGTTACACATATCACAAAGCGCACCTACATAAACACTTTACATTAACCTCACTAACCTTACCACAACCCCACAACTAGTCAACTACCAACCTAATAAGATAAGACCTGTCGTGACCTGTGCCTGTGATCATCCAGAACGATTGTCTTATTTCATTTTCGCGCAGCCTGGTCAGTAGTGGTCAGGCTGCGCAAGTACCAAGTATGGGTTATGTATTATGGGTGGTCTGCCTATGACGGGAAGTCGAAAACCTCCACTTTGGTAGGTATCCCGGTTTTATTACACGGTATTTTCGCGGAGCGCGGTGAAAGGAGAGGGTTGAGGAGGGAAGTTAGTAAAAGGAAAGATTCTCGGAAGTGATTGCACGCGTATATTGCAGTTTCCTGCGAAACTTATAGTTTTAGTTTTGATTCCATAAAGCGTTATATTGTGTATTTAAAATTATTGTAATCATTATAAATGACCAAAATAAACAGTGATTAGTGAGTGATATTACCAGTAGTACTTAGGTCTACTTATTTTTATAAATCCGTGTTAATTCTATAAGCTATGAGTGGTGGGCAAAGCAAATAACATCACCGGTGGTATGTGTTGTTATGGAGTGAAGCATTTTTTGTTATCGTGAAAGTGAAAATTTGGGGTGCAATTGAAGTGACAAGAATTATAAGTGTAGGAATTTGGGAGGATTTACTCATTTACCCCTTTTACGGTGTCAGTCCACCTGAAGGCTGACAGTAACTCATCGGCAGTGGGCAGTGTACTCTCCATTCTCCAAGTAGGTAAGTACGTATAGTTTGTCCAGCGAGTGTTGTCATTTGTGGTAACAAAGGATACATCATCTCTTTATACCTAAATCTTACTCATTCTATAGCATTGAACTGCTCGACAAACGTTTAAATCGTGGGTAATTCTAAAAAGATAAGCGCGAGTGAGATGGAAGTACAACTCGCGTCTTGATAGTTCGTTTCCCTTATAAGTAAGCTCAGACATTATTATGGTGATATGGTGATAAGATAAGATTGACAAACTGCGATACCACATTTGGTTCGACTTGGAAATATATGCCACAGAACCATTTTTTTATACAATATTTGATGATCATTAGGATTTTTTTGTTAACGGATGTCCATCTATAGGGGGTATTGAAAAATAAATTTCAGGGCTCACTGATGTTTTATGTTTTTGTCAGGCTTTTATATTCCCCTCAGTTATTACCTAATTAATTAACTTGTAATAGTTATATTAAACTTCATCATATACCCGTCTGTTAGTAAATATCAGTGAATCTGACAACACTGCAGGGCCATCAGCTGTTCACAGAGACTTGCCTTATATTCTCCCCATCTGGATTTTACTTGAATTTCGGTTAAAAATTACGTTTCGTGTAAACGATACAGGGTGTCAAAGTTTAAAAAAATATAACAGTTTTTTGGGTAATAATAATTATACATAAATTCGAGATTAGGGCAATATTAACTCTACAAGTAATGCAAGTGAATTGGAAACGAATGCTGCTGATTTTCCATTTTTTTCCGACTAGAAGCATAGAACTCCATTAATTGTCAGAGCATTCTAGAGTCCCAGCTCCCCAAAGGCAATAATAATACGCATGCCTCTGTGAACAGCTGATGGTCATGCAGTGTTGCCAGATCCAGTGGTATATTAGCAAGTGAACAGACGGGTATATGTTATATGATGAATATTAGAATTACTATTACAAGTTTATTAATTAGCTTATACGTGAGGGGAATAAGTAATGTTTAAATTTAATTATACTGAAGATAGAAGATGGCCAGAAACTGATCTATATCAGGTCATTAGTTTACATCATAATAATTTACATCAATTTCAGGAAAATGAAAAAAACATAACAGTAAGATATAAAATATAGATAATTATAGAAAGAAAAGAAAAAGCTGTAAAATATATTAAATTTTAGGGGAGAGAGAACCTAACCTGACCAATGACCTGACAAAGATCAATTCTGGTTAGTTTTAGTTCACCTCTATTGAAAAGTATAATATGTAATTAAAAATGCAGCTACTAAATCAGGTCATGCAACTATAACATTTTGTATCACCAATCTCTAACCTTGCTGAGTGCATGCGCATTATTGTCCTAATCTCGGATACCACTTCTTTTACGCCGCTGACTTTATTGCAATTACAAAATTTATCAATTACCCATACATTTTAGAACAAAAAAGCATTTCTTTTTTTTTCCGCACGACGCCACAGTTTTTGAGATATTTGAAGTTTCCTCAGGCTATGAAATCAATAATTTGGCAAATGGTGCAACATTACCTGTGAAAACCTTAAAATATCTCAAAAACGGTGCGGCATATAAAAAATAAAAAATAAAAAAACACTTTTTTATTCTGAAATGCATGGGTTACTAAAGTCAATTTCATAATTTAATTTACTTTATGTTAATGTTAAAAAAAATATACAGGATGTTCCTTGGCTCAGTAATGACGACTTTGTCTATTTTTTAATTAGGACAGCCAGTATATCATTGTATTCTCATATTAACTGAGAAAATTCAATAAAAATGGTTTTAACAGTTGCAGTTAAAACTGAGTAGTGTATGAGTTATAAACAAATGAAAAATGCTACTCTCAATTTTCAAAGTTTACATTAAAAACGGCTTAAGATATTAGTAAACGGCTTACATGTTCCTATTGTAACTTTTTGTGCACTCTCCTATGAAAATTTTTTATACAGGATGATAAAAATTATCAGATTTTTCATCACCCTGTATAAAAATTTAATTTACATCAAAGGATGGTGTTAAAATGTTAAAAAGTGTTAAAAAGTTAAAATAGGAACAGGTAGGTAAGCCGTTTTTCGATATCTTGAATCGGTCTTGTTTGTAAGTAAACAATACACAATGTTATCAATGCTGAACCAAGTAACACTCTATATTTTTTTATACATCAATAGTAAGTAAATTGAATTTTGAAATTGACTTGTTTTAAAATTTTTTTCAACTCATTATTTAGGGATTTATTGGGAGGTACCAAGATTTTTTCAGCATTCTGTACATACTTAAGAAATACAGGGTGTTTCAAAAATGTGTCGGAAAATGGAAAGTCTGATTGCCTGCTTCGTTTCAAGAAAAAAACGTTTATATTAACATGGGTCCGCAAACAGTCCGCAGGGTGTCAAAATAAAGTTTGTTCAGTTTTTTTTACGATATCTCAGGAACCGAGCTTGAAAAATTTTGCTTGTGAATTGCTAGTTACATCGGAGGTCACCCCTTGCGGGTGGCTCTCGATGGAGTTCTTTCAGAGACCTTTTCTATCAATGCCGGCGTACCTCAGGGATCCATTTTATCTCCGACTCTCTTATATTGGATATTAACAATTTGACCGAAACAATAAAAACCCCAATACATATAATTACTCTGCTCAGATTTTTAGAAAAGTTGGAGAGTTTACAGTGCGCGGTGGAAGTCTGCAATAAAATTAGAAAATCTGCTATTATTTTAGTTATGTACTACATACTTATCTTCAGCTGAAATATATTGAAAAAACTGAAAAATCGAGATTTCTTATTTTAGTCATTACTTTTTTGTGTTGAAAATGAATTATTTATTTGTTGTAGGTCTGCATAAATCGGCAAGAGCTCAGATGGGTAGTTTTTGCCGATTTATGCAAAAACGTGGATGCAAAAAAAAAATGGAACGTTTCAAAAAAATCAGAATCGACAAAATCCTATAGGGTTTTGTCAACTTTTGTCAACAATAGTCAACTTCAGAGTTTTGTTTTTCTTATGGCCGTCGTATTCTCGTATTGTTTTTCATGTCATTCGATTTAGTAAAAATCGAACAAAATTCTATTTCATAAAAAAAATTTGATTCTTCTTTTTTTTTTGGAAAAATTGTTGTTCGATGAACGGTGTTTGAATATGATTTGGTGTAGAACGATTCTTTTTTTTATGGGAAATGAAAAATTGATTTTTTCTGAACTTGACAGATTTTTATTTTTCAAATTGAAGATGGATAGGTGATGACAGCTGACGTAAATCTACGTAAAATCATCAATTAATTTTCAACAATAAAAAGGATATGGCTAAAATAAGAAATTTAGTTTTTTTTCAGTTCTGTACAGCATATTTCAGCAACGACCAAAGCTATGTCATATAAATTATATTCAAATTACAAATCGGCACGAATTTATATTTTAAATTTTTCTCCAATCTTTTCCATATTTTTTAAGATAACGGAGATCCCCATTCATATTCTCTAAAACCCGGCTCCCTAAATTGTAAATTGTAATTAACCAGTCGTAGAAAAAATAAAATAATTATTGTTAATATAGATATAAGAGTTACCTGGAATGGTTACTGAAGACAAAGTAGGGTAGTGGCTCAACTTACCTGAAAAGAGAGTAAAGTCACATTAATAAAATTATTGAAGGAATATAAACTTATAAGCGAAGATATGAAATTTTGTATGATGTTCAATCCTCGGTTCAATCATTCATGAGGGGTGAATAATATTTTCATTATCTATTCCTAAGGTATATTTACTCTTTAATCATCCCATGGACAGTCTTGAATGCAGAGCCGAGGCAGCATCTGGCCTTGTAATTGGCAAGGTATGCAAATTACGTCCATTCTTCATGCGTAACAGCGAAATATATCGCAATTATTTAAATATATGGCTCTTAATATGCTTTATACAATTACAAAAACGTCTCATAAATTTTTCAAGGGAATTATATTTTACCTACAGCAAGTATACAATAACAGACAGTTGAGGAAATGAGCAAGGCCGTTGTTGGCATTTCATCTGCAGTTGTTGCGGTACTTCTTGGATCTAAGGATGGAGAAGGTGGGAGAAGAGGGCTCTCAAGGAACTGGAACTCTCTCCTAAGCATGTCAAGTTGGTTGGTTAGTTGGGAAATTTACGGCATCATTTGCAGACATTCGGAATGCCGAATAATTGCTAGTGTCTTATGGTACTCCAGTCTAGACGAGAGGGATGAGAATGCGGGCGGAGTGAATTCAAAGGATTATTATGTCAGCATAAAGTATGTAAGGGCATATTAACAATTATGAAAATATTCCATCACGAAGGAAATTGTCTCCTAATTTAATGCAAATAATTTTCAGTCTATACCTATAATATTATGGTTGATTTCCATTATATCCATTATAAAGCATGCCATATGGGCATGTTCAAAATAATAGAATTGTCATTTTATTAGTCTCGACCTCGGTCTCGACTAATAAAAAATCGTAATTTAGAAATAAATTGTAGGAAATTTGTTATTTTTGAGACTCTAAGCAGTCCTTAAAATTTAATATTGAGGTCCTGTCCAGATTATTAGTTACAAGAAGGACCTTGGGGTTTGAATATCAACAATAACTTTTTGGAAAAATCTTATTACTCCCTTAAGTGTTATGGTTTATTCTAAAAATGATTATGATTTTAGTCAAAATTTTTACACTGACATAGGTCAATAATAATTGTAGAATAACATCTAGGCCAGAGTTGCTAGAGGAAAAGTGTTAAGAAAACGTATATCGATGCTACATGACAAAGATGGACAATTATTATTGCTTCCCTCATCTGCTGTTGTCTTCAAGTGATTTCCCCTACCCTCTACCTAATCATTTCCAAATTAATACAGGGTGTCCCATAATATGTGGGCAATCTCCCGGCTTTGGGTAAATTTCGTAAAAATAAATGAAAAAATAGCTATAAAATTAATTCCTCAGAGACACCCCTACAAAGATATTAGCTGGTTGAAGTTGAGGGTTGAAAATCAATTTTTTGCAATAACTTTTTTATTTCTTGAACGATTTTGATAATTTAAGGTTTTATTCTGTATTATTTTGAACTGTTTAGAATAGTGTTTCATAATCTTTGGTAGCACATACATAGACCTCGGGATGGCATAACCACTTCATTCACTTGAAAGAAAACAATAAAAATAATAATTTTACAGTTTTTAAGGTTAATTTTATTTTTATTTGATATTTTTTACATAAAAAATGTATCATTATTTATTTCGATTGAGCGAACCATTATCGAGATAAACGTCATTCTAATAGGTGATGCGTCGCAGGAACTTTCTAAATGTCAAGTAAATTTTAACAAAATGGCTGACCTTTGACAGTAAATTGAGCAGGAAACAAAACTTATTGTTTTATTTCAAGTGAATGAGGGGGTTATGCCATCCCGAGGTCTATGTATGTGCTACCAAAGATTATGAAACACTATTCTAAACAGTTCAAAATAATACAGAATAAAACCAAAAATTATCAAAATCGTTAAAGAAATAAAAAAGTTATTGCAAAAAATTGATTTTCAACCCTCAACTTCAACAGCTAATATCTTTGTAGGGGTGTCTCTGAGGAATTAATTTTATAGCTATTTTTTCATTTATTTTTACGAAATTTACCCAAAGCCGGGAGATTGCCCACATATTATGGGACACCCTGTATACGCATATTAGGTACACAATGTTTTTTTAAGACTATTTCTTGGATTGGTCGGTAGCGCAGCGGGGTGGGTAAAATGTTTGCGACCAAGTCGTTAGGAAAACCACCATATGGGTTCGAATCCCAGTGTCGCCATAGATGTTTATGTTCTCGTATTCAGTATATTAAAATGTGTTGTTGGCTAAATGAACTAGTTTTCGAAACCAAAATTACCAAAGAGGCATCAGTTAAGACGATTGAAAAACTATTTTTCAAAAAAAAAAAAAACTTTTCTGATACCAGACGTAGAAACAAACTCCTCTTGAGATATTATTTAATTATTATTAGTAAATTTCTAGTGCTTGCATTACTGTCCAACTAAATATCTGATAATTAGCAAGCATGGACGAAATTTAATGAACCATGTTCACCAATGTAGTATAAACCACTTACTTCTTACCTCGCTTCTTACGTAACGTTTTCAGACAGAACAGGAAAAAGTAAGTTCGAGCTTGACCAACCTTGTGATCTTCTTTACGACAATCAAAAAACTTTAAAAAGATCATTCATCGTTCACTTGTATCCTATACGTTACCGAATAACTGCGAGTAACTCCGAGAGCCAGCCAGGTTGATATATGAGTGAATTCCCGACACCCAACACATTCCCGAGACCGGGGCGATATATAGAGCCTGCGAAAGTCTGCCCGATAAATGTCTTTGATAAATAGCTGATATCGGCCCTACACCAGACGCAACCTGGATTTAACAGTATTCCACCATCGCGTTATTATTATTATCATCAGCTGTTCTCAAGTGAATAAACAGCCATTGTTTCATATGTAACATTTAAAATCGTTAATAAGTGTTAGATGATCGGCTCGAAGGACCAAAATGTTATGGGTTCAAGTTCACAGGAATGTCCAGATCGGGCTCGACGAGCAAAATGTTACCGATCAAGAAGAGCAAAAAAATGTTAAGGGCTCGAACCAAATGTTGCTCTACCCAAAAGACGAGATGTTATAGAGATGTCCTATTAAGGACCAATAAATTATGAATAGGTATAGTGATAATTATTAAGTTGATCAGATAAGGATGAAAATGCAATTGGTTGACCTTACCTTCAATACGATGCTTGATTGATTAGCAGAACGCCATTAACCATTGGTTGATTGACATTAATAATTATTTTTGTAAACGAATACGTGTAAGTCGGGTGTGCATTTTTCCCTATGTATCTGACGGGCGAAGGAGGTAAGTATACATTATACATAGCATTACCTTTGATTTTGGTTTCCAGGGTTCCAAGTCAGCGTCATAAAAGGTTACCAAGTAGGTAGTCAAAGAAAATATTTACTCCCACATCTTATTAGTCATTTACATTATAACCGTTTAACTCTGTTTTCGATTTTTATAGAGAAAAAAAAAATTTATTTGAAGAGTTTGCTTGACGATGTTGCATTGCCATTCAATAATACAGTATTGTTGTTTACATCTTCACTAAATGAGGTCCCGATCATAGGAAAGTTATTCTGATGCAAGAAATGAAGAGAAAAAAATTAGAATTTTATGCTATTAAAAAAATGGGGTTTGGAAATGGATCAAAAATGTCTTGGGAAATTAACATAAAAAATTGAAAATTTAAATATTTTATGTAGTTTACCAATTTATTAATCAAAACCTTCTCTCTTATAGTGTCTATATAGCCCCAATTTCGTCACAATGGCTAACGAATTTAACGGTTCCAGGACGACCAAAGTAAAATTTATCCTTCAGATATCATCCCCACAAAGAGAAGTCCGGAACTGTATGAGGTGTCATGAACGCGGGATCTAAGGAATATCGTCAAAACGTGAAAGAAGTCCGGTAAATTGATTGTCCAAGTGTTTCGTTGTTCGTCGAGCTACTCGTATATTACATGTGGCATAGTATTGCCGGAAATCCAGATTCCAGCAATACTGAGGTCTGGTCAACGAGAGGACCAAGCAGTATCACCAAAACGTAAAATAAGTCCGTAAAATTGATTGCACAAGTGTTTCACTGTTCTTCGAGCTATATATAACACGTAGTAATATTGTAACGACAGATTCCTTCAATTCACTACTTCTAGTCGCTTCTTGGGATAGAAAAACTGGAAGACATCTTTGCACCGTTTCATATTAACGGGTGACTGTTTGCTAGACATCGTTTGAAAAAATAGGGGTATTATTATAAATAATAATGTCAATAAGAGACTACTCTAAAGTAGTCCCTCTATGCTGTTTCATTGGTTGTTCAAACAATTATTTCTAAGAATCTGGGGTGCCAAAACAACGCACTTTACTTACTGAGGTCTGATAAATTAAGTTAAATCTAGTGAAGATAATAATTACCAATAATAACTTGATCTTGATTGACCAGGAGACGAGTACAGCTGACCTTACTCCCTCATCATCTCCTCGCTTAGTCACTGTCCTTGTTGGCCCAAGTCCATGTCTGATATGGAGTATTGACAAACCTAGTTTGTGATAGGAATACGACCATGTCAAGCTGCAGAGAAGTGGTGGCGGTAACGTTAACTTGTTTCAGTTTATCATAAACAAACTATCAGTTAAGTGAAAGTGATTTGTTTCAGTAGTGGGCAGCCTTTTGAATTGTTATGTTGAACACGTTTCTGCGACCGAAAGTTCTACGATAACGTTTTTCAAACAAACTTCAAACAGAAGTTATGCAAAACTTTGGCTAACGGTTCTAGTAAATTTAAATGTTTATGATAAAAGTACGAAATGATTAACGACTTTTTTGTGATGAAAAGTTATTCGGGGGCCAGACCACGTAACTAAAACGCGAAATGGGGCCTTTAGGAAACACGTTATTCCCAAATTCAAAGTTCGTCCATAATCAAACGCTAAACATTTTGGTCCTTCAATCAGATTTATAGTTCGTCCATAATCAAACGCAAAACATTTTGGTCCTTCGATCAGATTTTGAGTTCGTCCATAATCAAACGCAAAACAACATCATTAGAATTAGGTAACTAATGATATTTGAAAAAACAAGATTTTGTCCATATTTGTTGTCACAGAATGTGTTCAAAAAGGTCGCCTCCTACTTCAAGGCAAAAGATTCGCAATTGCAAAAATAGAAGCACGATCTCTTTGTAGAAGCCATGGTATGGGTTCACCTCTCCGATCCACCTTTATGTGAAATTTGGCTGCCTGGAGTGCCTGGGGTGTATCCTATGGCGCTAGCCGAACCCACCGTGCATTTTTAAAATTATTTTTTCAAATCTTGATTGACATCGTTTTTGATGAGATTTCTGGCGTATTGGATGAACGTTTTCATCCCTCTATTATTGCAAGTTATGAGTAATACCTGTTTCAGTAAATGTGAATTCATCGCTCCACAAAATCTTTCCAGTGAAATGGGGCAATTTCTTCTTCCAATGAAACGAGCTCAATAGCACGGACTTCAATTTTGAGATGATACTTACTCAGTTAAGAGAACAATACTAAGATGATTGATGCACATTTGCTCGGTTGCAGAGAAGCAATTCTTAATTTTCCAGGATATGATTAACTCAAAAAACATACTCTGACAACATGACGAATATGAAAGAACACTGGGCAAATTATTCTGGCTTGTTTGTTTACATTCTCTGAAATAATTAATAATCAGCTGATTGTTGGTCCGTGACAGCTCTAGCTTACATGATAGGAAAATCCTAATTCTAATAATTATTGTTTTCCATATCTTAGAAGGCGCGCGGCTGTGTCTATAGCACCCTAGAACCCTAATGAAGTTCCTAGAACTTTTCGAGAACCACTGCCGGCATGTATATACGTAGCAGTAGCTATACAGTTAGTTTCTATTGGAAGTTAGTTGAGGATGAAGAACCACAGAGTAAACAATAGAGTGAAGTGATTGTGACAGTATAAGTGGATATTGGTGAAAAGAGTCTATAGAAGGGAAGAGCATAGTTGTGCTTATAGCAGTATGTGTAAATACGAAGAACTAATTATTTAGATTTTTGAGGTTATTGTTGTTAATTTTTGTTGTGATGAATTTAAATAAAGACTAGTCATTATAAATAAGTCTTTTGTTTAGAAACGATAAGGAGGAAAAAATAAAAAGTAAAGTTATACCTACATTTTGAGGAAATTTCTTAAATAATACGGGTAACCTACTTACGTAGATATTAAGACACGCATTATGCTTCTCTCTTAGAGCCAAATCCGATAAGAATCTGCTAATTATTATCATAAATTAACCGGTAAATTAGCGAATTATTATTTTATAGCTGCATGCAATTTGTTACCGCTTATAGTGGAATATCCGACAGTAGAGCTTTAGTATGCTGCAGACCGCCGCATTCTGCACGAAGTTCGGATTCTCATTCATGCCCGTCCTCTTTCGTGCTAATACGATACGAGAAAACTCCGAAGCAACTGGATTACCGAGCTGAAATTTATCTCGGAACTTTGTAATTTTAAGCAAACTCATTTACTTGCCGCACTTTGACACCGTGCTGAATATGATTTGTGCCTACGAGCATGTATTATTATATCATTATATCATTATTCGGCGGCCAAGGGTCTAGCGTATAAAAGTAAATTAGGGCATTACCAAATTCATGTTGAGAGTTTATACCAACATATTATTATAATCTAGCAAAACACGTGCATTAGATAGAGTAATTTTTGAATTATTTTCAATGCTTTATTCACCTAAAAATTAACAAATTATTCTACCAATAAGCTTTGAAAATTTCAAATCATACGACATGTACAATAATAAAATTCCAATCTGCATGTCGACTGATTAGAAAATCCCGAAATTATATCATATCTATTCCCATTTGTAGAAAACTGCATCGAGGAGCATCTGCTTGGAAGCGAACGATATGGAATTGGAAAGAGGAACAATTCGCTCCCGCGGGGAAAGACCACGGAATGCAAACATTCCTAACGAGCGAGACTCGGCAAAAACTCTGCAACCCCGTCCCCCGAACAGATTTGAACGAACCCACTGGAAAATGTATGTGTGTTCATAATATAACCGCCAACATATTGTTTACGAAATAACAGGACAAGTTATTTCCTTCGGAGTGTCTGTGTGTGCCGTAGGATACGGAAGACCGGAAACCGTAAACACATCTGAAATATTTGACTTTTGAAATTTGTACCGCGCGCTCCGTTTATTAAGCCTGCAGTTTCGGGAGACAGTAATTTCAGATTTCTTCAGCGTTTTTTTTTCCCATTTCTGTTGGATATTAGCTGTCGGCAATTTTTAAAATTTGTATACCTAAGCAATAGGTATAGGTTAGGTAGCAAATCTATACTGATTGCAACCGTAGAAACCGATTTTAACCATAGAATAAAAATCTGGGCGTCTCACAAATGAGTGCCATAAATTTGACAGGAGATTCTCTGGGCCAGAATAAGTCAAAAACTCCTAATATAGTACTAATTAACATGGCCGACATTTTTCAAACTTAACTTTAGAGCCGATGCAACACGCTGATGAAAGCTAGAATAAATTTTGATAATCGATTTTGATAATTTAAAAATTAATTTTCAGTATGTTTTCTGAAATAATCAGGCAGTGTTAATCTGACTCAAATATGTAAAAACTATAAAAAAAAATTATTTTAAGGTGGGTTACATAATATATCTGGAATGGTACCTATAGGGTATACCTGTATAGTTTTACATTTATTATCAAAGTGATGTATGAAAAGTATCGGATTTACCTAAAAGAAAACAGACTCGGCATCTCTAAGCTCTCCTCTGTTGAAAAGCCAGGTTTCCCGAGGAATAATATTTCTTTAAGGAATTCAGATGTATATCTGCCGGCCCACTTTGAGTATTGGTTCTGACGAATTCCTATTCTGATGCCTTTCTGAAGTACAACAATATTTTCGTCTGCCGACTCCTCGCGTACTTGACAGGGTTTTTCCATTTCCTCGACGGTTTAGGACATGCAAAGCGTCCCGGTTACAAGAACTGGATCAATTTACTGTTGAATAAGGATTTCTATACTGATCTTTGTGATGCACGTCCGCATGTGTACACACAATCTAATTAATATGCTGGGATCAGAGCAGATTTACGAAATTGGATGCGATGACGAGCATTATCGACCTGTCAATACAACAAGGGGTTTCAATCAATGGGATTTTAATAATGAAAGCAAAACTTCACACGCTCTCTTATTCGGGTACAACGGGAGTTATCAGACAGCTGTGAAATTCCTGCTGTAAGTCGACCAATATTGCTGAAATTAGACCCTTTGTGAAGATATCCTGTAAAATGCTTACATTCCAGAATAAGCACGCCAAGTGTTATGGATCAGCATATGAATTATTTATTTTATTAATTACTTTTCGGAAATATTTTTATAATCTTCCCTCGCAACTCTTATAACTACTCAGTTTGGTCTAAAGACCTTGGACCCTTCGAAATAACACTTTATTATCGACAATTCCACTCACTATTACACCCATTTAATGTTTCAAATATCGCTGTTTGCTCTCGGTTATTTATTTCAAGGAAGGAAGAGAGAATGCTATGTTGCTATGGCAATGGCTTGAGTCTTGGCATATTTGGAAATATTTTTTATAGAAAAGAAAAGCTTATTGCCTCACCGAAGTTTGAACCCGGGTCCTTTCCAACAAGAGTCTTGAAACTTGCCCGTTTGATCACAGTCACCGTTTGCCGTTATGATTTTTATTACAAATAACAACACAAAATACAAAAATTATGTTTTTAACAATAATATTTGTCTTTTTATAAGGTATTTTTGGTATTATACACTGGTAGATACAGTTTATTATCTTCATATTCGAGGAATTGTCTCATCATAAACCATTCTAGCTTAGATTTTTAACGGGATATGTTTATGCAGTTGTGTTCTCATACATACTTACTTTCATATAGGCAATTCAACTCCATCTGCATAAAAAATAACTCGAGCTACGCTCTCTTGATTTTTTCAACATCTGTCGTTAAATTTCCAATGCAGGTAAGTATTCGAAATCAACTGCTTTTAAAAATATCCGGCTAAATCTAAGTTATATTGGTGTTACCCCCGATAATTTTCCGAGTAATTTTCAGTTCATCAGTCTGGATATAGCACCACCACCACTGGAGTGCGTCGAACAGAAAGAAAACTAATCTACAACTTTCAATATGTCATGAGTAAGTCGCTCAGAGAAATCTGCAAATTTATCACTTTCATCTCCGACTGTTCATTGAAAAAATGAAAAAATGACTGATGAGCTGAAAATAATCAGTGAAACTTAGGATGTCTCTGTCTTTACCATATACAGGGTGTCCGGAAATTATGAGCAAAAAATTAAGGTGGTGATTCTTCTTGATGAAATATTGCCAAAAGTATCTATAGTTTTTTTTTCGAAAACTCAATAAGAAGAAAGTTATAAGCCTTCAAAGTTTTTTTTTTTAATCAATATTTTCTTATAATTTTTTTTCTATTGGATGGATTTTCTTCAAATTTAACACACTTGCCACTGATGTTGCTTTACATCCTTGGTCCAAATTAGACTTGAATCCCTTGAAATCAAAAGGTCTTAACTGCCCTTGACCTTCAAAAAAGGCCTATAACTTTTATCGTAATATTTTTTTCTAAGTTTTGAAGACGCACAATTGAAAAACATGAAGAAATATTCGGAAAAGGTCCTCTTTGTCTATCACGATAAAATGATCTGTTTCCGAGTTAAACTGTTTTAAAAATTTGCTTGCACTAAAATTGATCACCATAAACTATGATCATTCTGCAACAACACCAAAGCATGCTTTGGAAACAGCGGCAGGGTTGCCTAGGAAACAAGACGTTTGCTTTGGATTTCATTTTGATAGCAATTTATTATTTTTTTATTAAAATTATTTTATTATTTAAAAAAAAAATGATTAAAATTTTTTTTCAATTTCAAAAAAAAATCATTTCCAAGTCTATTTATATACGAATGTCTCTGTTTTGTACATAACTAGGCAACCCTGCAGCTGTTTCCAAAGCATGCTTTGGTGTTGTTGCAAAATGATCACAAATTATGGTGATCAATTTTAGTGCAAGCAAATTTTTAAAACAGTTTTACTCGGAAACAGGTTATTTTATCATGATAGATGAAAAGGACCTTTTCCGAATATTTCTTCATGCTCTTTAATTGCGAGTCTTCAAAACTCAGAAAAGAATATTACGAAAAAAGTTATAGGCCTTTTTTGAAGGTTAAGGGCAGTTAAGGCCTTTTGATTTCGAGGGATTCAAGTCTAATTTGGACCAAGGATGTAAAGCAACATCAGTGGCAAGTGTGTTGAATTTTAAGAAAATCCATCCAATGGAAAAAAAATTATAAGAAAATATTGATTAAAAAAATAAACTTTGAAGGCTTATAACTTTCTTCTTTTTGAGTTTTCGAAAAAAAATTATAGATACTTTTGGCAATATTTCATCAAGAAGAATCACCCCTTTAATTTTTTGCTCATAATTTCCGGACACCCTGTATTTAAAGAAAGCGTGCCAACTGATAATAATGTCGGCCCATGCATCGCAATAAATGACTACATCTAAATAACTATACTATCTCTAAAGTGCAGCATGGCTTTGTTTGGTCAGTACTTAGATGGGTGACCAATTATAGTGGTAAAAAAAGCTCCATGACCGATCGTGCTCCCGGAGGTACGTTAAGAAGGGGGTCCCTGCTGCCTCATAGCAGTCGTTAAGTTACGTCAGAGGCCCTTGAGGCTACTTGAAAACTTCTGTTCTAACTTCTATTTTTTTTACTACATAACGTTGCTTACTTGTTTCAAAAGACTATTTATTCATATGGTGTTCCGAACTCGTGCAAGAACAGTTGGTTGCATACAGCAAGCATCATCTTTGCGTAAAATTCAAAATTATAAGCAAGGACAGCACAGGTGCATTTGCCACCACCCTCTCCCCGTTTTCACAAAGAAAAGCGTTCACACGTCTGGACGCGACACAGGACACTCTTCCCTACCAGCTTCGAAGAAGTCAAGATCGGTAGTGAAATCTCGCTCATTCAAGTCGGTGTCCACTACGACCCCTCGTGAATATTACTCAAACTCAAACTAGATCTCTCGACTCTCATCTCATTAACCGGTGATTAAAGTGATTCGCCTTCAACGAATGCAGCAATAGCAAGCAGCGTTTTCAAGCGACTAACACCTCGCACTTTCCAAGGTAGTTTCATTATTTTATACTGCCTTGCTTTGGTCTCATTCAATATTTTAAGCATCATAAACCATACATATGGTGTGAAAGTGTTGAACACGTTAATAAATTAATTTCGCTGAAAAATTCACGTAAAATTCAGTCAAGTTGTGTTAAACCAACTTATAATGGCATAAGTACTAACTAACGGAAAACTATAAACTTCGGCGTTCCATATTTGAGATATTATGAAACGTTCAGTTATACCTGCAATAAATTGTCCTGGTTTTTCATTAAGACATTTTATGTTTATATAAATTCTTTAGGTGTAGTGATTTTACAACTCCACACGCTGCACGTTATAATATTAACGAGCTTCGTTCAAGTCAGCTAGCTTATGTTTATGACTGTGAAATAGAATTGGTAGCCAGTTTTGTAACTGTTGTGATATTAAACCATTAAACAATGATGTTGCTGCGGGCTTGAGATGATTATATCCACTGGATGCATAGTGTTTTGCTTGAATTAAAACGTAATTGCATTTATACCGCGGCAGATTTATGTCTCAGTAACATTGTTAGTTTGATGCATCATAATTTATAGTTTGATGTAAATCTGCGAATGCCAATAAATTTAACCAGGTATACATTTAATGTCTCGATCGATCTCGATATCGCATGGATGTAACTCCCTGTTACTTCTGGAATTTCTTAGGAAAATTATTAGGTACGCTAATTGATTATCAAAGATATGGGAAAACTACTTGCAGTTTGCAATTGATATTAACAAGATAGCAAGAAAAGAATTCACAAGAAAAGGAACGGAAAAAAACTCAACCCTGTATCTTTTCTCTATATAAGCTATTTCGAACTAATGTTCATGTGAGAACTTGAATTCCTTAAAAACTTGAAAGTCCTGCTACAAAAACCTGAAACCTGAGTCACCTGTATAAATTTTTAAAGATTTTTAAATGCAGTTTGATCGCGATTTTTAATTTTTATTAGTATTAACGATCTACAATATTCTCTCGTTCATTTAATGGTTCGGATGATTAAGGCCTCTTTTTCGCATAATTTACCGATATTAGCGTCCTATTTGGCAACGGAGCCTTAGAAAGTGGAGAATTTTCGGCAGCTCTTGATGTGATTAATGGTATCAATAAAATCAGAATTTAATGAAGGAGGCGATGGAGCGTGCGATAGTGTTGCTAACGAGAAACGGCCTGGCCTGTCTAATGCCTTTACGGTCGATACTCGATACACACCGCTCCGCATCCCGCTTAGTGGCCCCCATCCGCTTACGCTTAGAAGGGTGTCCCGAATGACATCACGTCCTGTGGGTCCATGTTAATTAACGGGGACGGCCAAAGAACGCGGTTTGGGTTACTTAAATGTGGACAGGATGCCGAAAATTCCACTTTGAAATTCTGCCTAAGAAAAGAGTCCAGGAAGGTTGCTCTCGCATAATCAGGCCGAGGCTCTTCGTATATACCTGCACAGTAATTAATTTATAATTGAAATATTTTCAATTCGTTGCCTTGAAAGTTCAGGATAAAAAATTTGTATCAAGAATACAGGTATTATGTAGATCCCTTTAAAAATTTTACAATCACGGTGGATGGAGCTTCAAGGGTTGATGGGGTTGAGTAATTTCTTACATCCTTTTCGCAGTTCCTCCGTATTACCCAAACGGATTTTTGAGATTTTTGATATCCTTTTTTGTTTCAAAGATATCGCCAATGACAACTTTTAAAAATGTCACCCTCTCTCATGTCCCATATATTACTGTTATAAACACACCTACCAAAAAATAATATAAAAAATAATATACAAAAAAAGTATTTGCTCAGAAATGGCTTTAGCGTGGGGCATAATATTGTAATAATAAGGAAATTAATTCTAAATTTCCTGAGTTATAATATTTTAACATACCTCTACTTTTAAGAGTCACCTTTATGTTAAATCTGTCAGGTATTGCAGCTTGTATACCTGACAGATCTGTTCAAAGGTTTAAATAAAGATCTCTATACCACACGGCGAACATTAAAAAAAGTCACTCAAAGAGACAAACCTCTCATCAATATCATGTTAAACACGTCATACTATTAGCAGGGCGAGGCAATATCACCAAAGACCAAAGCCCACGAGAGACAAAGCTCTTGCCTGAAAGCGATGTCAAGCCAATCAGAGAGCCCTCTGTTCTCATTAAGTGGCTGTGCAGAAGGACCCATGCCATCGCAGGACGAAGCGGGAAGCAGGACTCACGGTTCACCTGGCTAATTAAGGATGGCCGTGTTTGAGGCCTAATTACAATACCTGCTGGAGAGTTTCACGTTTCGCGGCCACGAGGACTCCTGACCACGAGGAGCCGCACTCGATGTCGTCTGCAACGCGACGCCCGGTCGCCCCGACGCCCCGTTCTCTCGTTCGACGGGCACTCTAGAGAGATGCTTCAACTGTGACAGGCGCCGCCGGAGAATCGGGGGTTATCTCATTGTGTGGTCGAGTGGGTTGTGATTTCATAATGTCTGGATCAACGTGGATTTCTCACATGAACTCTTCAAAAGAGAATTAAATTACAGGAACAAGACTGACAGCCATTAAGTTATTTTCGTCAAGTATAATGTAAAGAAATATAATTCATCAATTTATTTATTAATCTTATTAAAATTATACAGGGTGAGTCAAATTCGAGCAACATCATTATTGGGAAACTTGAAGAGATACGGACTCGGTTGAATCGGGACAAAGTTGCTAAATTTTGTGCCTAAAAAGAGTCTGAAAAAAAGCAGGACCAGTCATTGCTGAAATATCCTAAAAAAGCTGAAAAATCAAAATCTTATTTTCTTCATATCTTTTTTATTATTGTAAATTAATAAGTTTTTTTTTTGTAAGTTGACATAAGTCGTCAAAATCTATCTATTCGACATTAGCGCCATATAGCACATAATATGGCGCAATAAGAAAAACAAAAGTTGGCTATGATTACTTTGGGATCTAGTCGGCTTTGAAATTTTTTGTAATGTCGAATGGAGAGCTTTTGACGACTTAACAAAAATAATTGATAATTTTCAATAAAAAAGATATGGTCAAAATAAGGAAATTAGATTTTTCAGGTTTTCAGGATATTTCAGCAACGACTGAAAATATCCTGAATTTTTTTTCATAGTCTTATTAAGCATAAAATTTAGCAACATTTTTTGGCCCCAATTTTACCGAGTACCGAGATCCAAATGACGTATCCTCGAATTTGACTCACCCTGTATAATAGTCCAGTAAAATTAGGCGAAAAATGCAATCAATTATTATGCAATTGAAACAAGAAAAACGGAATTTGTGTAAGTACTGGTGGTCGTTGGTGTGTCTAAATCCAAAAATGCGACCTCCTAGCCCTTCTGAATTCTATTTCTTTATTCTTCTATTTTGGTTTTAGGGGATGAATTTGTTTTTTGCATTTAATGACGTTATTTAACTTTTTAACGAAAAACGTGTATAATAGCTTAATTTGCGGAGAAAAAATTTCTTTACTAATCTTTATCTATGTATTTTTTTTTCATATTTGAAAAAGTTAATTAACGACAAGGTAATTAATTGACGAAAAGGGGCATGGAAAATTCTTGAAAACTCCATTTTTCATCGCGATCTCATAATCGTTTAAAAAAAATTGTAGCTCTTGAACTTATGAACATTTTTATGATCATAGATGATCGGTACTAATGACTATTACGCAAGCGCGTCAAAGTCATTAAGTAGGGCGATTCTGCCTACAATATTAATTCAGAAATTTACAATTCGTCTAATTTTCAATCTAAAAATAAGGAATATGCCCCCAAAATTAAGTTCTACCAATTTCGCGGCAATTTCTACCATATACAGGGTGTGATGCATTTTAATCCTCCCAGTTGATTATTTCTGACCATTAGTGTATAAGAAAAATTCAGTCAAACATTGTTTGGTTTGGAGGAGGACATCGTTTGGACACAAAAATCACCCCTCATCCCAACCCATCGCTAGGGGTGACATTTTAAAAGCGCATAGTGGCGTAATTTTAAGCGCATTGTCTAAAATGTCTCGTAGATATTAGACGCAAAGAGGGCAAAAAACTTAAGCAACCCTAAAATCTTCGCCCAGCATAATAAAAGAAAATCTTAGCATTAAAAAAGTAGAAAAAATTTAAAAAATCACAGAAGATAGAAAAAGAAAATCAATGAAAAGATCTGTAAAAAGCTGAGTTCTGTCTCTTATAAGGTTTCCGAGATATCTTCAAAAAACTTGAAAATATTTTTTTGACATCGTGTATCTCAAAAATGGTGCATCGAGTAGTGAATTTACAGACACACGTTAATGGGAATTTTGTAATTTTTTTACCAAAGACTTTGTCATTAAATTTTGTCGCAATATTAAAGTTAAACCCTCTTTAGTAAAATAACTAACATAACTGGAAAAAGAAAACATTTTTTTGACAAGTATTCATACAATAATCTGTAGGTATGTATATGCATTGGGAAAGATAGTGACAAAAACGGTTCTTGTAAATTCTTGTCTTCGTCAATCTTTAAGCCCGAAGTTAATCCTTTATGTCGGTTTTTTTTATCAGTAGAATTACCGTATGATGAATTTCTGGTCCGTCCAAAGGAGTTAAAGAAAAAGCACCTGAGAGCAAATAAGTACTTAATGTAATTAATGAAATATTTCATATCTTTCTACCATTGAGGCGACCTCTTCTTATCCTTATTCCATGGAAAGCATTAAAAAGGGACAAGTTATTTCTGTTGATGCAACGTTTATCCTGAAACAAACGGTAGGTACTTCCGGCGTCAGCTCAGCTGGATTATGCTCGTATGAAGGATTGAAATGAATGAATACGAACACCTCTGTTCGGAGAGGCGGCACGAGGAAACGGCAGATTCTACGTTGCAATCGCGTTATTTATGTTTGCTTAGTGAACAGCAGCTTTCCTGGGGTGGATTAGATAACAGGACCAGATAGTGTAACGAGAGCTGCAACACTTGTGTGCGCCTCTCCCCTCGGTGACAGGCTCTTTAATTACGAAATTCGCCAGAGGATCTTTCATTAACTCAGTCTAATGTAGATACAGATTTAGAAATTACGCATTTCTCGATGGGAATTGGGAATACACTTTGTGCACCAAAAAATTGTTTGTAAACACTTACTTATCTGAAATCGCTATTGTCTGACAAAAAATAAGTAATAATGTTTGCTACGTCCATTAAAAAAGCAACTTTTTTGATTTTGTTAATTAAAATTCATAACGGATTCTTTTCTACGGCACCAAGAGCCCTGAAAACTGTTTCAATCGATATTGGTTATTTTTGTTCATTTAATTTTTTGTTATTTTGTGTTTTCATTAACCTTTCTAACAAAAAGAGCAGTAGGTAGATTTCAAACTTCAAAAGCATCTTTCTTTAAAAGTTCTGTCCTTTCTCTATAATGATCTTCAATATTTACGTCAGCAATCTAAATCGTCTTAGAACTGAACACAACCAAGAAGATACAGTTCATTAAGGTATAATATAATTTGACCCTATTTTTACTATTGTGACTGTATAGAAAACCCTCAGAAACTTTTAAACATCTTATATGGTAAACGATTGATCAGTTATGTTAGAACAGAAATACATACAAATATCGAAAACTGCATAAATATAATAAATTATTTAGCACACACATTAAGAAAGGCGTTCATCATGTTCTTCTGTAATTATTTATTAGCGATAAATAAATTAGGGAATAATTTCCCGATAAACTGGTTAAAATTTTACCAGCACAAAGAGGATTGAAGTATAAGTACTAACATATTAAAATATTTATCATGACATTAAACATTAACATGCAGTTAGTTTCAAAGTCCATAAACCAAAATAAAACATGTGAAAAGTTTGAACATTCTCATAAAAATTTTATATCAAATAAAACGCAAACTGGACGGAAAACGGTCTATTTCAGAAAATCGCCTTCCATTTGTCTTGTCTCTGTATTGGTTCAAGAAGTAAGTCGAGGCAATCTTGGGTCGAGATCCTTGTTGTGTAACTGGTAAGTGATGCTCAGTTCTGAATAGGAAATAGTTCAGTATCTAAATCCGATTTTCCTGTAACGAGGATTACACTACTGCTCAGATAAGGATGAATCTGTTAGGGAACCTCGATCCTGTTTCTATTTCCAGCCCAAAGGATGGCTACACTTATTTCCTCCTAACTTCCTGCAGGTCATCTAACATAGCGAATTTATGAGTCAGGTATCTTGCGGGTATGATTTTATTGCAGGAGCTTGGAGGTGGTGGTTAAATATATCTTGTCCGTGGGAGTTTCTTTCTTTTTGGTTCTAGCATCGTGTCGTTTTAGTGGCTTTTACGGAAAACTTTTCAATTATAACTCTTTTGAAGCTTTAGTCATATTATTATAACTCTTATTATTGCTTTTCTAAAATTGTGATATGAAAGCTACGATTTTTCTGCTTTATTTTATAAATGGTACATAAGGTGTTGATGAATAGGTGTTACAAACTTAAAGGGCATGCAGGAAGGGCAAAAAAAGGCGAGAAAATTCCTTTACACATGGGTCGTTTTAGCTTTACTTTTAGAAATGTAGGAGGCTGATCTGGGTAGGTATATTAATACCTTTTTTATTAAATAATTTCCACGCCACTGACTTTAATAGAAATTTCTTATTTTTGGTAGATACCTCGTAGGAGAATAGTTACCCTAAGTATCTGTGGTAGGAGTCATTGTTTTGAAGACATTTCACAATGTAGAAACTCATGCAAGCTTTTTGTAATGCAACACGCTTCAATAGCGATCACAAAAATGATAAATTTATGGAAAAACTCAATAGCATTGATTTTTATGATATTTTACCCCGTACGGGTTCCTACATTGTGAAGTATCTCGGAAACAGTGCGTCCTACGACAAAAACGTACGATGACTTTTCTCTTCTAAACAACATGAGGTATCTACTAAAAATGGCAACTTTGCATTAAAGTCAGTGGTGTAGAAATTATTTAATTAAGAAGGTAACAAGCATCACCAAGATAAAAAATTAATGAAGATAGATTCAAGTAAAATGAGAACTGGAATAATTTGTTCCAGAGTGAGTGAAAATTTTATCCGAAATCTACTAAATCTGCTATTCGTATTTAATTTTCACTTCGACTTATTTTGTTGCGTTCATTGCTTCGACCCTAATGGATTACAATCATTTTCTATTATAAAATAGAATTGCTTTTTGCCTTTCTGTCAATTGTTGTTTTTTTCTAAAGATTTTCTCTTTTCTCACATTAATACTCATTCAACCCTTCCAAATAATATAAAACCAACATTGGCAGAAATTTCATTTATGCTCGGATTAATATTATAGGTGAATACTCTATTAGGTAATATCAAATAACAGCCCCGGGATACGGGTTTCATGAAATAAAAACATTTACCACAGATTTTCAATATTAATAGACTTTACATTTATTTTTTTCACTGTGTGTGTGTGGGTATGAGGAAATTGATCATAATCCATAATCCTGTAGGCAGCTCCCCGTCTGGAATAAAATTCCCAGACCCCATAACGGGCTGAATATTCATCGATTATTAAACGGCGTTTCCTGGTTCTCGGCACTGCTGCATAATGTGAATGCAGTAGTTCAGTTTCAACTTCCGATCCGGATGATATATTATTCATGCATCAGCCAGTAGAGAGAGGACAGAGTCAATCTCGCCCGTGTGATTGACGTTCGAAATTAAAGAATTTTAATCAAGAGAAATGCGACTCTCCGTGAAAACAATCAAAAGGGGAGGGCGATTATAATATGAGGGCTGTCCTCAATCCGGAGCTCTTGCCGTAGATATGTCAATATGCTGTCATGTTGCTAGGTTTCGATTCAGGATCTATATAGTCACGTAATAGTTTTTATTATTATTATCAGTGTTCAAAATAGACAGCCGAGCGTATTGTTCTAGTCTCAACTTTTATCGAATATCAGAGGTAGTTCTGAAAATCCTGAAAATTTTTGGGATGATAAACATGTATACTAGATTAAAACATGTTTAAAAAATGTATCTTAGCCAATATAAATAATTATAAACAATACAAACTAAAATAACTAAAATAAAAAGTGCGGTTACGAATCGGAAAAGACCTTATCAGTTTTTCCGGCTAGAGAGCTGCGGGGAATAAACGTAAGGGAAAAGCAGATGTCAGTGGCGCACGACTTGTCAGTTTTATAAAGCGGTTTTCTTCTGAATAGTCCTTCAAATTTATTTAAAAAATTTCTGCGCCACAAAACCATTTCATTTTTTTCGATCAATAGGTATGCTTTTTCGGTTTCTTTTCTGGCAGGTAGCGGATGTTCATTTCGCGTAAAGTACGGATTAGTACTTGACGAGATCTTATCTTTCAACACAAAAGGAACATTTTACCCCGAGTGACATATACAATTTTGTCCACAAAGTTTAGTAATAAAAAGTAACTAACATGACATTTTTAACTACAAAACACCTCAAAAATCCGCAATCAATTATGAAAACTGACAAATTTCACTCAAATCTTAATCAAAATTACTTTTAAAGTATCTTCACAAATCTACAAGCGTCTCGTGTCAGTGCGCTGTAAATCCTTTAACCTATGATCCTACATCCAATAACGAACTGACCTAGAGCCAAGAGCGAGAGTGGGGTCCTCAAGCGCAGCGACGTGGGCTGGCCGCTTGTTTTACAAAGCTAGAGTTTCTATATTTTTTCTGTCATGTTTCTTAAATTTCATGTTAATAATCAGCATTGGCCCAATACTGATTAAAAATCCTTAGTAGTAGGGATAGTTTCCATACCATACAAGTTTTCTCATTTATTATAACTTAATAATAATTCATTTTCTTATTTTTTAGGCGAATTATTTTGGTATTTAACGTAACGTTAGTGTCTCTCACTTCTTGTATAAAATTTCGAACATCTGATAATCGTAGGTTATACAGGCTGAATCATATGTAACGAGTAAATTCATTTTCTTTAATTAAAGTTAATTCTTGTAGACTTAAAAAAGATCAAATTTTGTTATTTAATTTACCAATTTTTTATTAACGAAAAAAAATTGTTCCTTGGCTCAGTAATGATGACATAATGACATAATGATGTCATAATGATGACGTTCTTTTTAATAGGACACCCTGCATATTATTGCATTTTCGTATTCCCTGAGAAAATCCAGCAATAATGATTTTTAAATTTGAAGAGTTATAAACAAATGAAAATCGCAATTTTTCATTTTTGAAAGCAGTGTACCTATATCGGAAACGGCTCCAAATATCGGAAAACGGAAAAATTACATGTCACTATTTTAACTTTTTATGTACTATCCCATGACTTAGATACAATTTATATACAGGGTGACAAAAAAAGTGATAATTATCATCATCCTGTATAGAAATTTAAACTACAGGGTAGGATACTAGTTGAAAGGTTAAGATAGGGACATGTAAGCCGTTTGCGATGTAGGTACACTGCTATCAAAATGAAAAATTGCTATTTTTTTATTTTTTTTATAACTTATAACCTATTCAATTGAAACTCCAACTGTAAAAACCATTTATACTGGATTTTCTCAGGCTTTATGAAAATACAATAATATATAGGGTGTCCAATTTTAAAAAATAGACAATATCGTCATTACTGAGCCAAGGAACACCCTCTATAATTTTTTTACATCACTAGAAAGTAAATTAATTATCAAATTTACCGGTTTCGGGTTTTTTTTACTCTATAAAATATTAACTTAGAAAATGAATTTATTTGTTACATCCTGTATACAAAATGAGCAAGTTTCTTGACAAGACATCAAGTCACTAACTACAAACAGTGCCACAAAATTGATATTGTAAACGTGAAATAGGAAATAGTTATTTACATTACAAGCTACGAAAGTTCACTTTTAGGTGTGAGGTGTATTTGAATACCCGAGGCGAAGCGTAGCGTAGCCGAGGGTATTTAAAACTCCGAGCACCTGAAAGAGCTTTCGTAGCGTGTAATGTATTAAACTTTTCATTCTCCCCTTGCCATATTGAACCACGGATTAAGAAGAAATGAGTAAAATAATACGATTCAGTGATATACAATGGAATTATTATAAGGTGCCATGTTTTTAACATTACCATAGTAACGATAGTTGTAAGTTATTAATTTATGACACTGTCAAGTTTAAAACTCTGTACCGCTATAATTTCAGAATCTTTGATCGTAGTTTAGTTCAAAATGAATTTCATTCAAGAAGCTGCAAATTCCAGTAAATCTTTCTGGAACATACAATAATAATTATTTGTATGTTCCAGAAAGATTTACTTGAATTTTTTATTGTAGTTTTATATTCAATTTTCCATCTAAATAAACGTTAATCAAACTGACATTTCTACTTTTTTGTCCAGGCCACGAAAGTTTTTCATAGCTAGCAACCTCCTAGCAACCTATCACCTAGGATGTTTTACTTTCGCTTTCGGTCGTCTTATCAAGACAGAAAGTTACACTTTCGTAAAGGGGAGAATGAAAACATTTTTTTACTGTGACTACTATTATGGACTCTTAAACGTAAAAAAATATATGACTTTTTTATTACATTTTCTCTGTCTGCGTTTAAACAGATAAATTTTACAACATGTGTATCCAATCAACGAAAGCTACGTCTGGTGCGTGCTATTTGTACATACTGTGCTTTTTTAGTAAAAAATGTGTATAAATAATCTAAATTCTAGGTAAAATATTTGGGTTAAAGTACCTAACACATTAAAATTTATTACACACCAATTTCAAGTTTTTTTTTTATTCATGTAGGCATAAACATAAAAATAAAGCGCATAAATTATTGTATTAGAAGTTCCTTATAAAATATGAATGATGCTCGCGTAAAAAATTTTATGGCACATTTAAATTACCGTATTCAAAGCAGCCTGGAAAGATTCGGAACTCGACGGGATATTCGAAATGTCTGTTATTAAAGACTTTTTATACATTATGTACATAACTTAAATTAATAAATATAATATATTTAATAATAATAAAAATAATAAAAATATCATTATTTGATTCATCATCAGAAAACTATCATCATCGAAGAAAGCTCAGCATCAACCAATACACGAACAAAGTAATAATAATAATAATAATAATAAGAGCCTTTATTTGTAAGTATCGTCATATACAATACTGTTTCACATGAAGAGGCGAAGTCTAGCTTAAAGCTACTCCACTTAACCTCCCTAATTTCTTTTTTAAAGTCGTTTATGAATATTGAAAAGCATGCAAAAAAATGTGGGATCGACCACTGCACCCTGGAGCACACCTCCACCGAACTCCACAGGCAAGGAAGGAAAGCAATCGATAACTGAATATCAATTTAATTTAATGATATTAGGGATTATTTATTATAAGCCAAGCTAAACTTTAATCTTTTTTCTAAACTTTATTTATAGTTTTTCCTCAGGGCTATCTAAATTATGGTCAGTAATATGGTAATTTTCTAGTAATACTAACTAGATCATAATATTTATCATAATGATGAAGTAATTCTATTTTATTGTTTGATGTTAGAGTGTAATAATTGTTTTCTATTGTAAGTATTTTGCCAAATTTGATCTTTTTGGATGTTTGAGTCTGTAATAAGAGTTTAGTGTTCGTTGTATCTAATTGCTAGGTTTCTACAAGTTTGTCCCATATAAACTGAATTACAATGTTTAATCGATAAATTCCAGGTTTTTGTAATTTAGTCAACTTTTCCTTTGCATTCAGCAATATAGAACCATTGCTCATAAAAGATTCAAATGGAATATTAAATGTAGTCGTGTTAGAAATCATTATTGATATTTGTGTTGAAATGTTTCCAAAGTAAGACGGTGATGAATATTTCCTGATCTCATTTACTGTGTTTAGGAAAAATGTTCAATTTTTGTTGTTTTTTGGGTAATAAGTTGTCAATTAATGTTTTTCGATAAACATTATCTATTGCAATTGGTTTGATAATAGAAATTTCTCTGTTTAAGTTGTTTACTTCATCAAAGGAAAAGTAATTTTGGGATATAAAAACATTGAAAAATCCATTACTTCAGAGATGTACTCTGGTAAAACATTGTTGGATTCTAATAACTTTTGAAGCATGGGTGAAACTTCTCGTGGAGGAATTGAAGAAAACATGCTCCTAACATCAAATGAAACTAATTTGCCATCGTGTGAAACTGTTGTTTAAGTTTTTGTATGAAGTCTAGTGAATTTTTGACGGTGTATTTTGGAGTGTAATTGAAATTTTTCAAGATTGTGTTGAGTTTAGTTGAAAGTTTATTATTTGGGACATTTATGTATGAAACAACAGGTCTGATTGGATGTAGTGGTTTATGTAGTTTGATAGTGCCATATAATTTTGGAGCCTGAGGATTTTTATAATGAGGCTATGTTGTTTTCGTTTATTAAAAACTAAATCTAATTTATGAATAGTTTCTTTAGTTTTGTTTGTAGGATCTCAAAGTAATTGAATTAAATTTTCAGTATTTATAAATTCATAGATTTTATGATTAACTAAATTATTCGGTAAAGTTGTTCTTGGCGAAACCAACTTATTTACAAAAATCAATCTTAAATCTAAATAATTAAATTACTTAGCTAATTTTATAAGTCAATGAGGGGGTTCGCGTTTCTAACAATCCTAGTTTGTTACCTATTATTATTAGCAGTTCTTTTCCTAGAATAAAATTATAAAACTATTCCTGAGGTCATATTATCTGTCTCCAGATGTGAACGCCCCTTAATCTTTCACAAGGAAACGTTTACACATGAATGAGTCCCAGCCATACGAGCTTGCTTCTCTACAATTACCAGTTTATTTGATGAATCCTCTTATACACAAAGAGGAATTTGCATACCGATCTCGAATGATTAATGAAACTGATGCATTATGATCGAGGATTTGCATATTCATGGCTCCAGTCTATGATCAGGCCGTATCACTATTCATGTACCGATGAAATCTGATTTCATAATTTCAATCAGCCAGGTTATACATACATATATAATATTATATGTATATGAATGTGTGTGTGAAATCTACAGCAACTCAACGACTGTTCTCCACAAATACAGTGTCGACTGTCAGCTGTAAGTGTAACTAGCAATGAGGGAAAAAATAACTGATATATTTCCATTTCACGGTATGCAAGTATACGTTATTTATTTGTTATAAGTACTTAGGTATGATAGGTATGCCTACTAGTTATATCTCATAGTTACAGGTAGGTACATGCAATTAAAATAATTAAGTATTTGTAGTTTTTTTTTTTTACTTAATAAACAGTAACGGATGCAAGTATTTGCTTGATCACATAAAATAATGTATTACGGGAGGTCTTCCTTATCATGGTTCATGTCAGGATGAGACATGATAATTTATCGATTACCACTGTAAGATATGACCTGACCTGACCCACGAGAATCTCTATTAGATCACGTACTCTGTTATACTATTTATATTTAATTAATAGTCGTTATGACTTGCCTGCATGATAATATATGCCAGGAACGCTCTCTCCTACAATTTATAGTGTTTACATAATAACAGGCGATATACTATGGGAGTAGAGCGTGCAGTAATTTATCAATGATTCATTATAAATTGCCAAATCTGCATAAATGCGCATCGTATTCCTTACTAAAAACACCTGAGCGCATTAAAATTAAATTTACTTCAAGCGAACTGTCCTCGACTTCTTCTTCTTATCAAAAAATAAATATCAAATATTTATGTTCTCATAACCCTCACTCGGTAGAATCTCTTCTGCACAAAAAATGTTGGTGTTTTATTTTTTATCATCAATATAAAATAAAACTGTAGGATATATAAATAAAAATATTTTTTTTGGGCTGATAATGATTTCAAGCCACAAGCCGGTGTTTCCGAGTTGGGCCATATTACCTGAGCGACCTTTCGAATTCATGGGGGGATTTTATAATCGTACAGTTCAATTGGGCCAAGAAATTTCTATAGGTCCCGTTGAAACCAGTGGAGACTTGGTTGATTATGTTAGTTCTTGGTTGAGTTATTGGCATGCTCTTATGACTACGTTGCCATATTTAACAGAAATTCCGGAACTTTACATTAATTAATACCTACTTGATATATTATTTTTGTAAAGTCTAGGAAATTCATCAAGTCCTTAGTGCATTTACAATAATTTTAGACTAAACAGCAGACACATATGAAACATCAATATAAAAGTAAACGTTGCTGCTATCGGTACCTACCTATACTCAAATAAACCATAAACAGTAATCAATTAGTACAATATGGACACTGATATTAGATTTTCAATTGGATAAGTTTGTATTTGAAAATTACGAACGTTTTCAATTAAATTTCGCAATAATTTCAATATTGTTGAAAATAAATGTCTAAGAAGTATTATTATAAACAAGAAGTTTAATTTTTATATTTTAATCGATTACAAGTAGCAAGTTACCGAGGTTATTTTTTGGCATTGGTATTGCTTAAATTAAAAAAAAAACGTGGTGAGCTTTTAGAAGAAATATGGAAAACACGAAAGGTTATAACGAATAATTCGTCAAGTCAACAATCTCTTCAATGTAGTAAATAGCATCAAACTTATTTGAATAGTCACTTTTATTAGTTTTGAACAAGTAGCAGTTATTCAAAATAAATCTGGCAACACTGCTATTTAAATGGGAAAGGCGTCACAGGTATTCCTTGCCTGTCCAGTTATGTTTCATTATCTGTGACCATCCCCTCATTTCTCGTTTTTCGCCCAACTGAGCTCTGCCATTATCGAAGAGCAAAATTATTGGCCCAAGTCGGTATTTCCCGGGTAAGCACGCTCAACTCAAAACGGTCTTCACTTCTGAGTTACGTCTACGCTCGCGTCTACGACTAAGTATAGGCGGATTAAAAATTGTATTACGCATACATACATTATTTAAATTGAACCTTATGGCAAGAAGTCTTTACGTTTAATCAATTCGGATATCACTTCAGTTCTAATGCTCCATAATTCGGACGGGATATAAAAAGGTTGTCTCAAAGTACATTTCAATTTTCTCAAAATCATTAGATAAATTCTACAGATGTCAAGATAAAAAGTTTAATGCAACAGCCCTAATATGGGTAAGTATTTACTGTAGGCCTCGCTGTAGGCACTCTTGCAAAATGTTAACTTGAATGGATTTGATTATTTTCTTACATTTCATATTTGTTTGAGTTACTACTTACCTACGTTTCAGATATTAATTAAAAAACTTACCAGTCATTTGAATAAAGGATGTAAGATTGGCAGAAGAAACTTACCTGCAAAAGAAAAATTATATGTAAACATCTCAATATAAAGATGGTTTGAAATGAAATAAATCAACACTTTTGGAGTAAAATTCTTACTACAAAGTCCGATCAATTATAAATTCATAGTTACTAAATAAAGCTTAATAGTATAAATAGCGAAAAAATAGGGGAGTTGATGTCGCTAGTTCCAAAAATCACGTTTTTTCATGCGCAATGCGACCAAGTGGCCCAAAATTTGAGAAATATGAACCAAAAATAGGGTTTTGCGATAAAACTTGAAAAACCATTGCGGATTTCATTATGTGATAAATTCATAAGTCTACGAATTGAAGGGGAGACACAAAATATCCTCTAGGTCGCAGGGTCAATGCTTATGCCATGTAGAAAATAGGATGGTTTTTCAAAAAGAGTATTTTTTAGTTTTTTGCCGATATTTTGAAAACTCCTCTACATATTTTTCATTTAAAATCATATCCTGGGAGAGCATAAAATAGTGCAACTTTTCTCTAATTTAACAGACCCTGTATCTCTTACCGCTTACGAGATCCCGCAATGATGAGTAGTACAAAAATTTCCCACCTTGTATAAGCTAACGGCAAATATACATATGTATACAGAGCACAGGACAATCAAACTATACACGGATAGTAGGGCACAATCATAATCCCAAGGCAATATGAAACCCAAAAGCAATACCAGGGATAATACTATAATTCCCCCACCAAACACTTGGTGGGAGTAACCTGCTGAAATACTATAATATAATAATTATGGGTGATTTTCTTCGACATTAATTTGAAAAGAATTTGTTGAACTGGTAGGTATATAAACGTATACAAACCGATGTAAAAAGAAAGTTGATCTAATTGGCAAAGAGGGCTTATTGTACATTTCATTTTTTCGATATGTTCAAATTATTGGAATACTCGTTCTTCAAAAAAATGTTTAGATGCATAAATAATATTTATTTTATGATAGTGTTATAATGTTTCGATTTATTAATAAACAGTGGATCTGCCTTTTCGGTCTGCGATCTCTGGAAATCCAAGCTAAGCCTAACTGACAGAATCCTTGTAGAATTATGGCGGATGTTTGATATATAGCTTTGTTATTCCTCTGCGCCCTTTCAACTCGATCCGCGGGCTTATCTATTGTTTATTTAGAATTAATAGAGTGACTTGAACTTCTCTTGTGCAACGATAGCATGCTTCAATTAAAATAGATTCGATTTTAACGAGGAATCCATTGTGTAAATCTGGCGCCCATGCCGCTATATGTCATCCATGGTAATTGGGGTTAACTGCATAGAGCTACACTTAGTAGACAATGCATTACTCATATAATGCTGTAATAATTTGATTAACGTGGATTTATTTTATAATTATTCATACGCCCCAGTATCTACCACGGTCTCTCGATATAACTTAATGCCATGCACTTTCATTTTATTTATTACCTGACACAAATCAATCATTGGAGTAGGTATCTAGGTACATCAGAATGCAGATCAGTTAAACATTATTCCTATAATAAAAAATCAGCAATTTTTTATATATCTATTCGAGAAGAGCTAATGCTATAATAATATAGTTCTTACATTATTATTATAATGTTATAGTTAATATGAAAAACAAGAAAATGATATGCCCGAAGATGAAAGCAGAGAGACCTCCTATTATGAAATCATTAAAAGACGAAGCGCTAAATTAACGAAGTATGGAGTAAAACAAAGTTTAAAAGCTTTCGACGTTGGAAAGGTGGAGAATATCGAACTGCTATTCCAGACGATTCGCGTAGAAGATTAATCTAATTTGGTTAATTAAGCAGGGTAAAGGAGCTATAAATTTTAATTTGCCTCAGGTAAATGCACGAATAAATTATCATCATACCACTCTGTACAAATTACCTCTGTGTAAATAGTAATTCTTAGTTAAATAATGTTGAAACTTTAATTATTTATTTCGCGTACGGCTCCAGGGAGCAGGCTCCGAATCATAAATCACTATTTCATTGAATTGCTGAGACCGATAGTTTATTTTGCCCAAATTAATCAATATTCACAAAAATATTTCACTAGCGGAGATGGTTACCGAAAATTGAAAAAAATATTAATTTGAACTAAGCGAAATATTCAATTTAAACTTTTTTTAATAACAGCAAAAAAAATAAAATGTATGCCGCAGAGAGAGATAAAAAAACATTTGACGCCTCAGTTGTTGGAGTCAGTATTTTCCGGAGTAAGTTATTTTGCCACAAGCGGAAAATAAACATAAGGAAATAGACATGTAAGATGTCTGGAAGGAAGTCAGAAGAGGAGGTTGTAGTTTTATTTTCGGCCATGCTATCTGCTGTCTTGAACATTTTGTAAAGAAATTATGCATGGGACGGTCACGCACGATTCTACAGAATACGTGACCCGAGTCCATCACGGTTGCAAATTGAACACGTTCAGCTGAAATTCGTGTTTGGATTAGACAAATCTATTTGCCAGGAAAACTTACGTTCCGGCCCAGTAGATATAACATTTAGAAGATACGGCTCCCTGACGTCTTTTGGTCGAGATGTCGATGTATGTCCCAAAATGCAGTGATTGTTTCCATCCATTTCACTTCACATCCTAAGTATTTAAGGTTGAATTCATTGCAGACTGTCTTTAATTTTAAATTAAGTAAGTAACTATTTAATTTATATCAAATTCATCTATTATGACAATTATGATATAATACATATATCCATTAATCTTAAATAGATTATAAAACATTGACAATATTTCTATAATGTAATTAAATTATTATTTTGAAATTGTGTACCCCGACTTATTATTAGATAAAATTATTCTGATTCTCTATCCATGTTCGTATTCATCAAAATTCAAAAGATAACTCTCTGGGGGTTATATTTAAATTTTTTTAACATGTATGTGTTAAATAGTCGGTGAAGAGTTAAGCTCAAAGAAAAACTATACAAACATTTATTAAGTCGCTATACATTACTATGGAGTGGTGACATTTATTATTCTTATTATTTTGTTTTCGCCTTCTTTTTTGCATGTTTTTTTCCTTTTTTTTCTTTTTTCCTTCCATTTTTATTATCTTAATTTTCACTCATATATTTTTTCTTTTATTACTATTTTCCCCCTTTTCTTGCTTTTTTTTCTTTCTGGCTTCTTTTTTTTTTTAATAAATTTTAATAGATTCTATCAGAATCATAAACAAACACATTTATTCCCAAAATTAATGTTCTTTAATTATTATTTATGTTACAATTTTTAATATTTATGTATTTTTTTTTATTAACCGATATGCTGTGTATTAATGCAACCCAAGTTAAATGGGTAGTCCATTTTATTCAATAAAGTTTTTCTCTCAGCAAATATCAGGAGCTTCGTGAAGTGAGCCGGAAAAACTCGGGAAAACCAGATTGCTATAGCGCATTCGATTGACCATCGTTTGACCACGTTTGACAACCCAATAATTTCGTTTTATCACCTTTTGTTTTTGTGTAATTGCGAAAAGAAATATTTCCGGCTAACTTCACGAAATTTTCAAATGCAGTAAATGGTGATGTTTAAATGCTAATTCGTTTGACCATCGTTTGACCACGTTTGACCACCCAATAATTTCGTTTGACCACGTCAAAACGATATGATTTTTTCAAATTTCCAATCAGGCCAACTTCACAATTATACATTTCTCTCTGGAAGCTAAACGGTGTGATTTCGGGAGTCGAAACTAGCTCACCCCGTTTAACCATCGTTTGAACAGGTTTGATCACCCAATAATTTCGTTTGACCACGTCCAGGAAAAAAAAATGATTTTTTTTTAATTTCCGATCCGGCCAACTTCACAATTTTTCATTTCTCTCTGGATACTAAAGGGTTTGATTTCCGGAATCGTTACTAGCTCACCCCGTTTGACCATCGTTTGACCAGGTCCAGGAAAAAAGATATGATTTTTTTTTTATTTCCGATCCGGCCAACTTCACAATATTTCAATTCTCTCTGGAATCTAAACGGTTTGATTTCCGGAGTCGTAACTGGTTCACCCCGTTTGACCATCGTTTGACCAGGGTTGACCAACCAATAATTTCGTTTGACCACGTCCAGGAAAAAAGATATGATTTTTGTTTATTTCCGATCCGGCCAACTTCACAATATTTCAATTCTCTCTGGAATCTAAACGGTTTGATTTCCGGAGTCGTAACTGGTTCACCCCGTTTGACCATCGTTTGACCAGGTTTGACCAACCAATAATTTCGTTTGATCACGTCCAGGAAAAAAGATAGTATGATTTTTTTTTAATTTCCGATCCGGCTAACTTCACAATTTTACATTTCTCTCTGGAAGCTAAACGGTTTGATTTTGGGAGTCGTAACTATCTCACTCCGTTTGACCATCGTTTCACCAGGTTCAAATCAATCAGCTCATCAATCCGTTTAGCTTCCAGAGAGAATTGAAATATTGTGAAGTTGGCCGGATCGGAAATTTAAAAAAATCGTATCTTTTTGTATGGACGTGGTCAAACGAAATTATTGGGTGGTCAAACCTCGTCAAACGATGGTCAAACGAATTAGCATTTAAACATCACCATTTACTCAATTTGGAAATTTTGTGAAGTTAGCCGGAAATTTTTCTTTTGGCAAAAACAAAAGGTGGTCAAACGAAATTATTGGGTGGTCAAACGTGGTCAAACGATGGTCAATCGAATGCGCTATAGCAATCTGGTTTTCCCGAGTTTTTCCGGCTCACTTCACGAAGTTAATATCAGGAGGTCGATAATGATCACAACGCGTCTAGGGGTCCATCAAGAGAACCAAATTTTGACATGATTGGTCCAATGCTCTAACTCAATAATAAATGCAACGAATTTTCAAACAATTACATCTTTCAAAATATACTCTCAAGGGATATATTTATCAATGAAGACTGGCCTAAGATATCTATCTACCAATCGAAATCACAACTGTGACTTGTGCACTCGTGCAAATTTTAACTCTACTAATTTTGTGAATTCTTTCCTCGGCTAGAGACTCTTTTATGAACTTTAAGTATTCAAATTCAGGGCTAATGGGCAATGTTAATTCAAAAGCAAACGAAACCCGACAACTTAACTTAATTTATTCATTAAATCAAATTTCCAATCAGAACAATAATTAAAATCATCAATAGTAAACAAGCAATAGTCTACAATTTATAGCTAATAAAAGAAAATAGCATGCTTCCAGATACCTAACTAAAATCTTCTTTCTTCGCACGTGCCTAAATTCCAAAGGAGATCGTTATATTATTATTTTATGGATTATGGTATCGATAACAACGTAATTTATTTATTAATTATCAGGATTTCCGTTTTAGTTATTTGGTGTTATTACTATTATAATTTATTATTGTTATTATTATTAGATGAGGTTTTATCCTTTTATTTGATAGTTTAAGGGTTTTATTATAATCTTTAATTATTTAGTAGTTATTTTAATGGTGATTGCTTACTGCTTTAACCTGGCTGTGCTCAGGGTTGATTTCCTCTGACTATAGTAGTACACAACACTCCGGTCGGTCTTCACCTTAATTTCCACGCAAATCCCGAAACTCAATAAGTACCGAGTATACCTACGTAGGTACTCGTTTCGTTCTCGAGCTCTACCGTCCAATTTGCTGGCTAAAGGTAGACTGTCCTTGGATTGGAACTCCTTCATTTCATCGCTGCAGGGCTGAAAACCTTCGATCTCCCTTCCTTTCTCTAAATATGCTCGTCTGACTTTTGTCACGTTAACACCTGCAGTCGACATCTCGATTGGAAGCACATGAACGTTCAACTTTACTCACACAGACACATTATTTTAAAACAATAGAGAGTATAGCCAGCTTAGACGCTTTTATAAATCAAACAGATTTCTAACTGGGTGCATTACCCCCCACAATGTTTAAGTTCTTGTAGGCATCAACGGAAAGGCTTGAACATTGTTATCCCCAAAATTACACCAACAACAAAACAAAAACAAAAACGTCTGAGCAAAAACAATGTATAACTCTTACTTGAATCAAGCCAAGTCATAGAAACAGATTGGGAAATCAAAACAAAATTTCTTTCTTGAAGTTAATAATTTTTTTTTTCTAAATTTCTTCCAGCATGGCCGTACATCATCCCCTAATACTGCATTTAATCCCCGAATAAAACTTGCTACTGAAGTCATTAAACCAAAAGGTAACCTACGAAAAACATAGGTTTCGTTCTCGTATAAAAAACCTGTAAATTTCCTATCCTTTGGCCTTATCAAAACCTGCCAATAACTGCTAGTTAGATCCAAAGCACTCAATTTTTGCCCTGGCTTAAACAAATACAACAATTCATTCGGGTTTGGAGGAATTACATGGTCCTCTTCCATGTTACTATTCAATTTTCTTGCATCTAGACACACTCGAGGTGTATTATCTCGTTTACGAACGACGACCAATGGATTAATATATTCGGTTTGAGCCTTTTCGATTACGCCCCATTCTAACATTTCCTGAATTTGCTCATGAATTACTTCCCGATAAGCGTGTGGAACGGGGTATGATTTGCAACAAAATGGAGTTTCTTCTTTCATCACTATTTTATGTTCATAATTTTTCATACAGCCGGGTTGTTCCGAGAAAACCTTACTATGTCTACCAAATACCTTTAATAACTCCATTTTTCCGCTTTCATTTAATGTCTCAGTTTTTTCAACAATTTCTTGTATTTGCTCCATTGTATAATTCTTAGGTTCCGGTTTTATTTCATTTTTAAACTCAGCATAATCAACCCTAACACCATCGTCACGACGAACACAATCACTATAGGCAAATTCCTGCGATTCATTGTTAAAATTTCCCTTAATCGTTACAGTTTCAGAATTAATTATAATTTGATGTTCTACTATAAAATCGTATCCAAGTATCATATCTCTAATTAAATTCGGCACCACTAAAAACGACACCGGTGTTATTTGTTTGTCTATCGTCAGATTAAGCTGGACCTGGTGGTTTATTTTCTGGCTCTTACCTCTTACTGCGCCTACCAAAGTAACTCCTGTTGCCGGTAAAAACAATAAACCCTCCTTTGTTTTTTTAATTTTATCTATTAATTCTTTAGAGATACAACTCACTTGAGCGCCAGTATCAATCAACGCATATATTGGGCCTAAACTTTCAATCTTTACCTCTATGGACGGACATTCGGGTACACCTGGCAACGTTTCATGGTCTTCATTCAGGATTTTATCTCCGATCTGGTTAAATACCGTACGAATTTGCACTGTTCGTTCTGGTTCCCTGACATTTACATTTTCCTCGACACTAGTACTATAAAACTGCCCTTCAGTTGAACACCTGTTATTTCTGCCTTCACCAATTCCTGCGCTCGCAACCTCAACAGCTACCCCGGTGGTCCCTGCTACTTCCAAATCGACACGCTCGACAATATTTACCTCTCGGTTAGAATGATTATTATTTCTGGGAGGAAAATCTCTTACCTGACCTTGAGGTCTTCTATCATTACGCCATGACGCACTATTATTTTGATTATTTCGTGTATTGTTGTAATTCAGAGACGGTTGGGTATTATAGTTTCTGTTTTGTTCCGGACGCATGTAATAATTTCCCCTGCTCTCATTATTATCGTTGTCATGATACCTACGACGTTCCTCTCTATCATTCCAATCGTGGCCATTATTCTGCCTGCTTTGATAACGATTTTGATTTTGGTATCTACGCGAACGACCTTCTATCTCATCCAACTGTCTCAAATAATTTTCGATCACACAAGGATCGTTCAAACTATTCAATGGTAAACTATTTCTTACATTAGAGGGAAAATGGGCAATGATTAACGGAACTAGTTCCGCATCTTTTAGAGGATTTCTAAGATACGACGCGTCTCTCATCAATTTTAAAAAATACTCCGATTTGGAAATTTTTTCATCATATTCCCCATACTGAACTTTTGTTAGCAGTTCTCTTTCTTTACTTATTGGCCAGTAGCGGTCTAAAAACTCCCACTCGAATTGTTCGTAGGAACAAATTTCAACTTCTCTCCACTCGAACCAATTTCTTGCCTCATTTACTATCAACCTTGAAATTAAACTTAACCGCCTATCTATAGGAACCATAGCCTCCTCTGCAATCTTACAAAAATTTCTTAAAAATTGGACCGGGTTTGTTGATGATTTCGGATCAAACCTCAAATTGAAACCTCCTAATTCCCTAAATAGTGATAAATACAATTGCGGATTTACATTCCCGCTCAAATTAGCCTCAAAACTCGCACCCCCCTTTTTAGTAAAATTTGCATCCTCACTAGACGATTTTTCACTATTACCCAGCTTTCCAATCTCAACTGAATTTTTCTCCCACTCTTTATGATCCCTTTTCTGGTTTTCATTTTCATTTCCAACCTTTTCTATGCCTTTCAAACCGGTCACTTCTTTTAGAACTTTACTGACTACTTCCGTAGTATTTTTTTTTACGACTTGCTCAAATTTTAAGGCCATTGTTTCGATAACACTTTTTTGCTTTTGGTCTATTTCTTTTACACTTTCTATAACTAACTTAGTCCCTTCATCGAATTTTTTAAACAATAACTCCTTATTCTTTTCGTCTTCCCCTCGATTTTCTCCTATCTTATTTGCCAGTGAATCTGTTACAGATTTTAATAGTCTCTCATTCGATTTGACAATATCTTCCCCAAATCCTCTCATATTTTTAAAAAAATGCTGCATTAATCGCGCATTGCCTAATTCAATTTTCTCAGCAACAAATGCCATCTGACTCATCCCCTGAGAATTTTCCCGTATATTTTCAGTCTCACCTACAGGTATATCTGTCAAACTTTTTGACTTTGCCATTTCACTATTGGTTCCTTCCATCACTTGATGCTGTTTATTTGCTTTACTCTTTGCTCTAGTAAGCATTACTGTTCCTCTCGTCTAAGCTCGCTATGTACACAATACATCATAAAATTCAATTTTCAAGGTTTCGCATTCTTTTGAATCTTGTTTATTTTTTTTATTATTTTTGTTTTCGTGCCCCACGTTGGGCGCCAAATATGCACTCGTGCAAATTTTAACTCTACTAATTTTGTGAATTCTTTCCTCGGCTAGAGACTCTTTTATGAACTTTAAGTATTCAAATTCAGGGCTAATGGGCAATGTTAATTCAAAAGCAAACGAAACCCGACAACTTAACTTAATTTATTCATTAAATCAAATTTCCAATCAGAACAATAATTAAAATCATCAATAGTAAACAAGCAATAGTCTACAATTTATAGCTAATAAAAGAAAATAGCATGCTTCCAGATACCTAACTAAAATCTTCTTTCTTCGCACGTGCCTAAATTCCAAAGGAGATCGTTATATTATTATTTTATGGATTATGGTATCGATAACAACGTAATTTATTTATTAATTATCAGGATTTCCGTTTTAGTTATTTGGTGTTATTACTATTATAATTTATTATTGTTATTATTATTAGATGAGGTTTTATCCTTTTATTTGATAGTTTAAGGGTTTTATTATAATCTTTAATTATTTAGTAGTTATTTTAATGGTGATTGCTTACTGCTTTAACCTGGCTGTGCTCAGGGTTGATTTCCTCTGACTATAGTAGTACACAACACTCCGGTCGGTCTTCACCTTAATTTCCACGCAAATCCCGAAACTCAATAAGTACCGAGTATACCTACGTAGGTACTCGTTTCGTTCTCGAGCTCTACCGTCCAATTTGCTGGCTAAAGGTAGACTGTCCTTGGATTGGAACTCCTTCATTTCATCGCTGCAGGGCTGAAAACCTTCGATCTCCCTTCCTTTCTCTAAATATGCTCGTCTGACTTTTGTCACGTTAACACCTGCAGTCGACATCTCGATTGGAAGCACATGAACGTTCAACTTTACTCACACAGACACATTATTTTAAAACAATAGAGAGTATAGCCAGCTTAGACGCTTTTATAAATCAAACAGATTTCTAACTGGGTGCACTTGATTGAGAAAATATCGCTAAAATATATGGAAAATGGGTAACTGAACACAGTTCGATAAAATCGCCCATCTCTATAATATTTCATTATACTTAATTCACGTTTTCATTTATTTTTATAAAAATCGCGATTATTCCTTACATGTCAGATATCGTTCTCTGGCGGTTGCAGTGGTAACAAAATATAAAAATCCGTAGAATTCAATCGACAGAAGAAGAAAAACTCTTTGTAATTAGACTAATCTTGTTAGATTCCGGCGATGTTAACAGACTAATTTTGAAAAATATTGAGAAAATCACAATTTTTTTATTTGGTCATGGTTCTTACACCCCCTAGAGGTCATTTTAGAAACTCAAAATCTCACTTTCTTGAGAAACAATTTTTTGCTTGAGGCTGTATGACGCTTAGTTTCTGAGATATTCCCGGTGACCATTCTTAATATGACTCACCCGGTCAACATCAGACGTAATACAAATAATACCGTCTGCCTATTTTTTTTTCTTTTTGTTGACTTAGCAGAAATGGCATCCCACGCAATTGCTACATTTCTGACCGTTACCTCCCACGTAGTAGGGTTCAGGATCATCTAATCTAACGACTTTATACGTTTTTGATCGTAAAACGATGAAACATGGCTTTGGTCGTGGGCTTCTGGGTTGCTAACAACACGGTCAATATCTTTGAAAAGTAATAACAAGAGCAAAGCAAGAGTCAAAGTTTTTGCTCCTCGTTTATTAAAGAGAAAAGTTCAATTAAATCATCCACAAGATTTGAAGTGGAGAAGGCCAAAGTTTGCACAGAAGAACAAACAACCAAGGTAAACCTGACTATATTTCAGTAGTTTCCTGGATTAGGAATTATCATTGAACCCCTGACCTGGATATTCTTGTACTAAATGGAATATTTTTCATATTCTAGATAACAATGAATGGAAAGCAGCTCTGTTTCGTGTTATGTTCTAAACTAAGTTTGTACTTTTTATACATGTTTCTTCATATATCTGTCTATACAAAAATGTTATGGGATGCGCGACTACGGGATGTTATGACAATTATAACAAAGTGAAGCAAAATAAGACTTAAGCCTAGGTATTGCAATAGATCTTAGATGTAGGTAATTCCTAAATCAGAAAAAAATGAGATAACATTTTTAAGAATTTCATCTAATTCCTGTTTTAATGTATTACGTCACGCAAAATGCTTGCAAAACAACAATGGAACAATATTTCCCTGCTGGAATTATTTATGATTTATAAAACATTATTTCACTCCACGTCTCGTTTATTCAACATTTCCCTGTAAAGTAGGTACCTAAGCAGCAATTCCAGTGAAAAGATTCAATAAAGCGAATTTATCCCCGGAACAGAGAAGTACAGTTTCATTAAATTCTGTTAACCAAGTAAATGATTTGAGACCCCGAAACGGTGCCAATTTCAATCTTGAACATTTCATATCCTTATTTGCGGAGAACTTACATTTGAATTTAATCTCCAGCTGGCGCTTTGGCGTAACGTGCACTGGCAACCGCTGGGGTCGACTCGAGATCTCGTCCTTTGCCAGGACGATGTCACCAGATATCGTAATGAGAATAATGCATACATAATGTTCCGACTTATCGTCGATGTAATCTCGACCCCGTCTCATCTTTGCCCTTGTCTCCTTCACCCTTTGCCGTCGCCGCCGCCTTTGTGAGGCCCGGCTGTTCAAGTTTCGCTTGTCATACGCATTTGCCGACTATTCCGCCGTTTAACCATACTATTTAATAATTAGGATTATTAGCCGCCCCCCCTTTGTGTCTCAGCCAGATTCTGCTGGCAAGCGTGTGTCGTCTTATTTCATCCAAGATTTAATAATTGTAATGTGGGGTGCATGTAAGCCCTGTTCATGCTTCATGGGTTACGGTAATGTGGATAAATGGGCGTTCGTACAGCACGTGCCACTGATTTTCGGATGCATTATCTTCTTGGGCAAAAAGGGACATTTACGCGACTCGAGTAAATTATATCCTCCAAGACTGTAATATATGGAGGAACAAAAGTAGAAATTTGTTATAAGGAAACATGCAAGAGGAATAACGCAATGTTTTATAAAAGATATTACCGCTTGAATGAAATATGTGGGATGATCCGCGAATATTTTATCTAAAAGAATGATTTTGGTTCCTGAATGAAACTTTTAAGCAAAAAAGATGACCAATATTTACATTTACTTATACTTATAAGGTAAAAAGTGAGATATCTAGTATAGGGATAGTAAATACTCGAGTGACATGCGACCTTAATATAATATCTTTTTAATGTCAAATAAAGTACAAAAAAAGTAATTTTATTTCCTCACAATAAGTTTTTTAAAACATAATTTTTCTATAGAAATTCAGAAGGCTGATAAAGAGGATTAGAGAAGGACAAAGATTTATTTGTTACGAGAACTGTAACTGATTTACGGAAAGAATGGTTGGTATAATAATAGGGGGTGTTTGATTGTTTTGATGCAAATTAACCATTTGTTCTTCATTATTAAGTCTCTTATTTACTTCTTGCTCGCTCTTGAAACTCAGTTAGCACAGCCAATTGGATCATCAACTCTGAATTACCTCAACTTACTTCAACTGAAGGAAAATTCGTCGAGATTACGCGAGTATTTCGACCGAAGAGACACAAAAATAGCTCGAAAAACGGGCTTTCCGATCAGCTATTTGTGTATAAACAAATTGTAATTAAATTAATGTGTCTCAAAAGAAGACAATTTATCGATAATTCTTCAACACATTAAACAATAAACGATATAAAGGCTGGGGCGACTATACAGGGTGTTTGGTAAATGGACAGCCAAAATTACGTCGCGGGACCTGCATCTTGAAAAAAGTTATTCTCTCTTTTATGTTAAAATACGAGTTTCTGTATGAAGTTCGATTTTGGTTGTCCAGTTACCAAACACCTTGTATATGATTTATATTTAATAAGGATAAAATAAAGCTCCATGCAGCTTCCATAACATTGAGTGTTACCTAGTTAGTAATGAAATGACATTGAAGAATTTATAATTTTAATTTTCATTGAAAATTGATCGTTTCAAGGTAAAAGCACATCACAACCAACCTGTGCCTACAATACCTTCACGCCATAATAATTTATGATCTCATCATAACAAGAAGCAGTATCGTTTTCAAGTAACAAGTAACTGCAGCGTGAATGAGACAATAGGAGCTTGTTTTTATTTTAAAGGAGAGGAAAATTATTTAATATCCTCATCCATGTTGAAATTGAAGCGATTTAATAACAGCAAGGAATAGGTTTCTAATTTGCGGTTTTCCTTTATTCGAGCCTTTGTAATTCCTTCATTAAGCGACAAAAAGTAATCCAGTTTAAGGCTATGGCTAACACAAGAATCAGTCTGCTGAGCTTGTGTATTAAGCAAATATATAACCAAGATAGTGGCACACAAAGGGTTTTCATTAAAGATCTTGAAGCTCCTCTACTTGGGGAATGCTGGCGCTTAACCCCTTTCTCAAAGATCCGCACCGACCCCTATATTCTCTGTGAAATTGCTTGCTACAACATACCCGTATATCAACTCCTACAAAATATTACTTGCTCCAATAAGTCTTGTTGAGTCTGTTTTGTATATCATGTGTCTTCAATTGTATAATTCGCTAGAGTTTTGTTTGACTCGAGTCCCCTATTTTATGCTGACTAGCTATGTACTCTAAAAACTAAATCAAATTAAAGCTGTAAATGTAACTTTACATTTAGGTAGGTAATAAGTGCCATGCACTTTAATAATTAAAATAATGTCTAAACATCTTGAGAACTTCCAGCCACGGATATGTCAAACGATTTTGAACGTGTAATTTTTGGGACAGTTATATGAAATAGAAGAAGCAATAATTAAATTACAGGTTTCTCTCTATATACAGGCTGTGTAACACTACAATGCTCACCATTGGGATCTTGGAAAACGGTGAGAGATACGAGCTTTTAATTATTGAAAAATGTTTCGTTATTTTACGTATACTTAATAAGAATCTGAAACAAAATTTAGGGTAACTTCATGCATTTGTTAAAAAAAAATCAAGGAACAACAATTAATTAAAAAAAAAAATCGAAAAAAAGAAATTAATTTTAACCAAATGTTGTAAATTATTTGGCTTATACAGGATGAGTCATGAGGAACTTTACAAACTTCTACCATGTGTACAAATTTTAGAAACTATACCCTTAAGGGGAATATCATGACATCCTTAAAAAGTGTCAACGCCCATTCTCTTATAATATACAGGGTGATTTATGAACTTAAAAAAATATTCATTTGGCTAAAATATCTACCTATACCCGGATAATTAGGATGTTCTAATTTTTTGTTGCAACTGTACACTGTTATCTAGCATTCGATTGGCGTTCTATAAACTTATAAATTACAGGAACGGCTTAAGTTCATAATTTTTTTTATGTAATAAATTATTGTTTTTCAAAGTGCACAAATAGTCAATGAAAACAGTGTATGTGATATAACAAACAATCATAGGAAATTAAAAAATTTAAGGACATAAGAATAATGAAAACATACAAAATTTGATTAAAATTAAGCTAATAAAATTAATAGCTTATTAAGTAATAAAATAGTTTTAACAATTTTTTACGATCTTGTTTAGTTTAATTGAGTAGTTTGATTTATTATTCAGTCTACAAAAATTTGCAGTGCGAACTTTTGCTCAAAAATAAAAAATTGAAAAATAATTTAGCTCGGTCCTGGAAATAACACAAAGTGACAGCACTATGTAGGTAACTACAGCAATCGTAACTTAGGCTGTACTTATTTTACTTAAAATTTGCAATTCATAACGTTTATTTTAAGTTATGACAATAATATATGTGATAAGGTGGATTTTCAATTTTGGTCAGTGTCGATCGTTTATAAAAATAAAACACGAAAGTGTGACAAAAATTTCACATACAAAGTTTTCTTTGTCTATTTGTGCACTTTGAAAATCAATAATTACATTTTTTAAATCGCATAGGTACAGGGTGAACTTCTTAGTAAAAACTCACCAAATCGTATTTTCTTAAGCCGGTCCTGGAATTTCAAAGTTTAGAGAACGCCGATCGAAAGCTAGATAGCAGCGTACAGTTGCACCCGAAAATTAGAAAATTCTAATGATAGATATTATTATAGTCAAATGATGATTTTCAAAATTCACAAATCACCCTGTATTTTAACAAAAAAGGGGGTCTACATTTTTTAAGGTTCACATGATATTCCCTCTGAAGTTCCTAATGAGTCACCCTGGTATAAGGAGATCTCGATTTTTCAGTTTCTTCTCAGAAATATTTCAGCAACAACTAAAGTTACAACAAACCGTAGGTAGGTAGGTCTTAATGAGTATAAAGACAAATCAATAGCCTGTCGTATTGGAGTCGGGTTTTAACCCATCGTCCTGACAGTTGTCAAGTCTGGAGCGCCCGAGAACCCAAATAAAGAGTTTCAGACTCAGGCAGCAACACACATCCAACCAGACTACCAAAAGCACGGACGGCCGTTTCGGTCTCATTAGACCTCGTCAGCGTACTATATTGGAGAGTCCGGAAGGATATGAATCGCTGCATGAATTGAAAACCCTATATGGAATATCATTCAACCGGTTACCAGTGACCTCGAGACAGAGCGACATCTATCAAGAGAAACAACAGGCTCCCAGCAAAACAAAACTCCAGTGTGTATAATGGGTTGCAGACACTCCAGGGGCTACAAGACTGACATCAAATATGCATATTAAAAAGCCGAAGTATACTCAAAAGTCACAACAAACCGTAGGTAGGTAGGTCTTAATGAGTATAAAGACAAATCAATAGCCTGTCGTATTGGAGTCGGGTTTTAACCCATCGTCCTGACAGTTGTCAAGTCTGGAGCGCCCGAGATTTTTTAATATATATTAATATACAACTAAAGTTATCTAAATTTTATAAACTAAATTTTGTTTCACATTCTTAATGAGTATAACATAACATAGTACAAATTTTCTGTAATCTACCTGACCTATTAGAGATCTCGTACAGTTTCCCAGATCCAAATTGTGAGCATCGAATTATTAAACACCTTTTACAGTTTTTTATAACAAGTCTTGTTTTCACAGTCGAAGCTGTGGTTCATTTTCTTTATACATTTAAATTAATATTAACAGGAAGTAATCATCAATCATCAATTATTACCAAACACGTCAGATTTGAAAGTCTACAACATCATCAAGAAATTTTGTATGAAATTTTGGAGAAAGTAACATGGTCAAAATGCTTTATGGTAGGTATAACTGATTAAAATAATTCATTTAAACTTAAAAGATAGGATCATTAAGAAGAAAGTCCCAATAATTTCATAAACAATTTTATTGGTTTCCTGAATACCTAATTATGTACTTAACATTTTTGAAAACGCCCCTTAATATATGGCAGTAATGAAGAAAAGATCCTTGTTGTAAAAAATTATCTGTTTTATATTTGAGGGGGAATGTTGACTTGCAAGCCGCTAAAGGTGAAACCATTACCTGAAGAAGCGGCAGATAAGACAAGGAAGTGAATAAATCATCTTTAACAACTCCAGGACCACGAGTTGATGGTAACATGAAAGGGCCATAAAACGTCTCATTTAATGGAAAAGGCCCCTTAATCACCCCGAGACAAAGTTAAAATATCCCATAAAATAAATAATACAATATTTCTTGGTCAAAGAATGCCAGTTCGGGAGTCTTATCGTATAAAACAGAGACTACGGTTATAACCCGGAAACTTAAATGGGAGTGCGCAGGAAACGGTCATTTTTGAAATACCACTCTCTCAAGTAATGCTGAATATTTCATGGGGTAATGTTCGATAGCTTTCTCAAACTGGATTTAAAAATACCTTTGCCCCATGTAATGCTTCTCGCACTGCATGACTTCCTCTAGTTGATTTTTTTACCACCTCTTAAAAGTATTTTATATAAATCATGGGAATTTCAAAAGCAAAGGCTTCTGAACAAGAAGTAGGTACCCATTTATTTAATAGGATCAAAATGCTCATAAATTTTTTAACAAACCCTTGACTGCTGAGCCCACATAAAATGTTTTATTTATATCCATTCTATTCTCATTTTCAAAGCTTATATACAGGACCCTTTACCTTTGGCATTTCTCTATGAATGGAAACAAAGAAAATATATGCCAAAAGCTTCTTAAATAAAAAGTGTGATGTTACCTACTCTAACAATTCTGTTAAATAATACTTGATATAATCTGAATATCATTAAATAGCTTAGTAATTTCAATCAAAAGCATCCAGCTAGGGGAAGGAGCTACGAAAGACGCAATTATAGAAGACAGATGTCTCTGGCTTATAATTATTAAGTCTAATACAGACATATTACAGCAATTTTCACGTTCGTTAAGTATCTTAATTATTATCTTTTAAAAACATGAAACATTACAGGTACCTACAGGTATCTATTAGCTGCACGAACATATCACAGTCAAACGGAAAGCACTAAATTTGACAAGAAGCTGTGAGGTAATTTGTAAAACTTTTTCTCGAAACAAAGCAATCGTACTAAATTGGTTTATCTTCTTAAGTTTTTTAATGCTTTAAAACATGTTTTATAGCTTTAGTTTTTAGATCGAAACTGAAAAAATGAATAAAAGTTTTAAACCTTGGTCGTTTCAAGAAATTCTGTCCTATTTTATTCAAAAATCTTATTATACATTATACAGAGTGTATCATAAATACACCAACAAACTTTCAGGCGTATAGGGGACGTTAAAACAAACTTTTTTTTCTTTATAACCATTTTTCCAAAAACGCTTCGTTTTCGAGATACAGGGTCTTAAAATATATAAAAAATTTCAATTTTTCATTAATATATCAAACATTCTTTTGCCGATATTGTGAAAATTTGGCAGTGTTATTTGTAGTACCTAATAAGGAGCTTTTTGGCCCATTCCCAATATTGATGAGAAAAAAAATTAAAGAAAGAATGCAGGAAAAAATTCATGAAAAAATTTATGGAAAAAATAATAAAAAAAACAAAAAAAAACAAATAAGTATCAGTAAGTAACATAAATCAAAATATACCTAGGTACCTATAAAAAAAAAAAATGGATAAATTACCATCTGCACACTGAGTTTTGAGTAATACTTGCTTGCCGGGAAAGCCGGATAAAGCATACATACTTGCTTGCCTGGTCTTCTCGTAGGTACTCTAAATTAAACCACTGAAGTCTGCATGTGGTTAATGGAGCTAGTTCTCCAAGGTCGGACAAACCCTTTACGTACATACATAATCTTTTCGTCCCAAGTAGGTTAAAATTATTAAGTCAAGTGGCGTCCAGGGGAACACCCTCACCCTCGCCCTCACCAATATTAAGATAAATGTACGCCACTGACTTTTTTGAAATTTTGATATATTTTTCAGATAAAGCAATTAAAAATTAAACTTCTGTGTCTCTTGACTTTTCTTCGTATCCTGTCGTTTTTGATAAAAAAATTATAAAAGCCGCTTATTTAATGCGTGTAGAAAAAATGATTTTAATTTTATGATTTTATTTTATTAATTTTTCGACATGCATTCAAGCGGCTTTTAATTTTTTCCGGAAACGAAGTAAGATTCAAAAGAAAACGAAAAAAATTCAAAAGACAAATAAGTTTTTTTTTTGCTACTTAACCTGGAAAAATATAAAATTCTAAACAAGTTAGTGGCGAACTCTTTGCAATAATGTTGGCGAGGGTGAAAAAAAACTGTAACACCTTGTAGTCGAAAACGAAGCGTTTTTGGACAATAATGTTTATGAGAAAAAATGTTTGTTTTGACGCCTCCTATTACCCCCAAAAGTTTGTCGGTATATTTATGATAGTTACACCTCCTGTAAATTATTAGATTTTATGAAGTAATATTTTAGGCAAATTTTTAGTTTAAATACATCTAACTAATAAGCAAATGTTGTAGGAAACATTGGTTAATTTCTATAAAAAAAATTTACCAAGATGGTGAAAATTAGGCCTCGATCGAGAACTGATTTCTTTGGTGTCTCTGCGCGTCTCGACCCTCACTGTCCCCGGCGTTATGTTGACATGCTGTGTGTTTTAAATTTTTACTGTTTGTCTTTATGTTTGTTTTTATAATTTCTGTAATGACGCTGTTGTACTGAGCAATGACTGTTGTAATTCAAGTACAATAAAGAAATTTGTAATTGTAATTGTAATAGGTTTTTATATAGGTCTATTTTACCATATTGTTTACCTATTTTTAACTTCAAAGACTTATTAACCATACAGTCGATTATAAGTAAATCAGAGTTGGGTATTAATTTTCCTATATTTACCTTCAAAGTAATAAATACTTTGAACGAACTATTTCAAAATAACATTCGTTTATTATTAGATGGGAACGCCAACCTACTAAGTGACTGCAGTGACTGACAGCAATGAAAAAGGTTACACATCAGAGTTTGAAACGGCTGAAAAAGGCCCAAAATAGTTAAAATGCCTCTTTGTCGCGTCAAGTGGCAAGTCACGTCTATCTTGCCCGTAAGTATAATTGGCTTAACTTGAAGGGTAAAATTCACAAATTTTTCGACGACTTTACCTACGTATTTTCTACTCTCACTTACTTTCTTTGTTATCTACGTAAATAAGAAGTAAATTTTACGTAATTTAGGTTAAGAAATTAATTTTTTTACGTAATTTACGGATATTGAGGTAAATTTAACATAAAATGCTACTTGGGTTTCAACTTCATGCTAATAAAACCAATGCCCATGAATATAATAATTATTTTATAACAAATTATACTATTTAACCTCAGTTCTTTTTATTATAAGATTACAATTTTGAATAATTTTGGAATATATTCATTTTTACATAATGTATATAATTAAATAAATCGAATACATAATATTATACGTTATTCTCTCAATGATCGTATATGCAGTGCAGTGATAAATATGAAAAATCTCTACAAAATTAAATTCCCTTCATTAATCTCAGCAGCAACCCGATAAACCCGGTTCTTTATCGCAAAATCTGTTGTTCTATTAAATTTTCTAAAGATGTGTTTATAATCGGTATGAATGAATAATAGCTAAACTCCCTATTGTTACAATTTATATATAACTGAGCTTACATAATCCCAAACTCCCGTATACCCATTATTTCAATATTAACAGTATACGTAATAATAATTGCATTTCTAGACCAACAGGGTAGGTCAGTGGTTATGGCCATATTCTCATTTATGCAAAGTGTGCAAACCACGGCGAATAAATGTTTCACTATTAAAGCGGGTTTTGATATGTTGCAAAGATAATGGCGTGAAGAATATTCCACCTCCGCTATGCCATTAACGGAACGGCTATCTGGACTCCGGGTTAGATTGAAAGGCGTGGAAAATGCTTCATCATTAATATTCAATTAGGAAATTATGCTAAAATTATGCTATTTAGAATGCTAATTAACAAAAAAAATACTGATGAAACTATTTCGCTTGGTAAAATTTTCCGGCAATTGTAATTTGTAATGCTCGTTCAATTATTCAAGTAGAAAAATAAACGGACGGACTCACAGTGTAAATCGTAAAAAAATAGGCATTTGCGCTTTGTATTCTTCCTCTAATGCCCTCTGACAGCTTTTGAACTGAAAAATTGAAATAATAATATCTACTCCTTGTTTTTTGCTGCGATCTAATTTTGTCAGATCGTTACCATTTTCATAATGCAGCTGTTGAACTCCTGCAGAAGTGGTTTTTAATTACAATGAACAGTGATAATTCCAAATATCACTTCCTACTTTTGACAAAACCCTAAAAACAGTGGAAGCCGCATGATAATACAAATATCCATTTACATATACATAAAACTTCCTTTCCACCACCGCCTAACGCCATATAATTACCTATCCCTTTACGAGCCACCCTTGGCGACCCACCTAACTAATGTGTCTCTACCTATCCCTGGCGGTGGCAGGTTCCCGCGGGATAACCTCACGCACTACAAGTAAGCCGACCCAGATCCTGCGTGCTGATGCTTGCGGGAGCTGTCTAAATACCGCAGCACGTCGGGGCAGTTTCCCCTCGGCTCCCTCAGGTCTAGGAGAGGTGGATAAACCAGACTGATAGGAGGAAGAGGCTTCTTATAACAACCAAAGTTAATTTATTTAGGGATCGAGAGGCACTTCATGAATGGGTGCGGTATAGCTTGTTAAGCTCATATGTGTATAGTGATGTAGAGTTAGCTTGTGATAGATTTTATGAAATTTTATATGATGTTTTAAATAGGTTTGTACCGTTGTACCGGAACGGCCCTGTGAATGCTAGGCGAACGTATCCTCAGTGGTATAACTCGGATATACTGGCTGGTATCAAGTGTAAAGATCGTTATTACAGACGGTATTCACGCACAGGTTCGCGTTTTGATTACGATCTGTTTAAGAAACAGCGAAAAGTAGTTAAATCTCAAATAAAAATTGCGTATGCAGATTATGTATCTAGTGTGGAGCAGTCTATCACTAAAGATCCAAAAAAATTCTGGTCATTCCTCTCCAAAAAAAAAAACGGTAGTAGAATTCCTAATAAGATGCAGCATGACGGAGATTGGTTTGACACACCCAAAGAAATTGTGGATGCGTTTGCCGATCATTTTTCTAGTGTGTTCGTGGATGATGGATCTGTGACACACGATTTAACTGTGCCTTTCTGTAGCAATATTGTCCAGATGAAATCGATATCGATTCAAGACATTGAGTCTGCAGTGGGGAGATTGGGATGTAAGAAAACAGCGGGCTGTGATCAAGTACCTGCATTTTTTGTTCGTGATTGTTCCCCAGTTTTGACTAGACCACTGCATACTTTATTCAATCTTAGTTTAAAAACTGCTGTATTCCCTTCTAGATGGAAATTAGCACGCTGTTGTCCAGTGTTCAAAAGCGGAAATAAAGATAATATAGCAAACTACAGATCAGTGGTTATCCTCTCAAACTTTGCCAAGGTCTTTGAGTCAGTGTTGTATAGATATATATATATATATAGCTCCGTCTCGCCTTTCATTTCTTCATCACAGCACGGATTTGTGGAGCGCAGATCCACCGTTACTAACTTGGCCTGCTTCTCTCAGTTTATCTCTGAAGCCTTAGATAATAAAAGACAGGTTGATGTGATTTACACAGACCTGTCCAAGGCTTTCGATAGGGTGAATCATAGAATCTTGCTCAACAGATTGGATGTTCTCGGATTTAGCGAGAATCTTCTCGAGTTTTTGAGATCATACTTGACCGACCGCCAGCAGTTCGTCTCATACAATGGGTACTCTTCAGCGGCATTTACTCCAGTGTCCGGAGTACCACAGGGCTCCAACCTAGGACCACTTCTGTTCATTTTGTTTATAAACAGCGTATGTGATGAACTCAACTGTGAAGCTCTGATGTTTGCAGACGATCTTAAGATCTTTAAGGCAGTAGAAGTAGAGGATGATTGTGTGTGTCTCCAACGGTGCTTAGATAGTGTGATTGAATGGTGCTCTGTCAGCGGGATGCAAATGAATATTGATAAGTGTAAGGTCATGTCGTATAACAGAAGACGCTCTGCAGTGGTTTTTGATTACGCCATATCAGGGGTATTACTGGATCGCGTTAACGAGATCAAGGATCTGGGTGTTCACTTTAGTTCAGATTTTTCATTTGTAAATCATGTCTTGGAACTGTCAGCATCCCTGAATAGACTATTGGGATATTTGCTGCGCAACACAAGAGAGTTCAAAGGTAACAGGGCTTTGAAAACATTATTCTTCGCTTTTATGGTTTCTAAAGCAGAATATGCTTCGCTAATCTGGTATCCCCTTCAGAGCTACCTTGTAGACCTGCTGGATGATGTTGTCAGGCGAGTACTTAAACATAATATGTGGTTCAGAGATTTTGGCTTCTATCCAGAGAGAGGGTTTTCTAATGCGACGCTTTTGAACACTTATTGCGTGGACATGTTTAGCAAAAGGCGAGTCAGAATGTCGATCATATTTCTGTTATAAGCTTGTACAGGGTGTGATTGATTGCCCGGAATTATTGAGTAAGTTAAATTTTGTAGTGCCCAGACCTAATTCCAGGAGCAGTCACACGTTCTATGTGCGGTTTGCAAGGACTAATTTGCTTTTTAGATCACCCATTGAGGTCATGTGTAACAACTATAATTCTCTTAGCTACTCTTGTGATATTTTTAACTGTAGTATTTATGATTTAAAGAAACTTCCTCTCGATATTATGTAATGTGTCTTGAATTGTTGGTTTTCCTATTTATGTTGTATGAGCAAATTGTGACATTTACAGAAATTGTCCTCTTATTGGTGTATATAATACTGTTGGACAATAAATTATTATTATTATTATTATTATTATTATGTGTAATGGTCTTGATCGTGAAAGTTGCTTCCGTCAGATTTTGTGTACTTACCTAAATACTACCGTGTACTGCGACAGAATGTGTTTTGGTCTAAACAATGCAGCGTTGTTAAATTATTAAAGTTAAAAAATAGCAGATAATTCTCTGTGTGATGTTTTTTTTTCTAAAAATTTGCTGCCGCAACATTAAAATTTGGATCAAATTTACAGGAATCGCTGAAATCACACATAATTAAATAAAAGTGCAAGTTTATCCAATCGCGAGGCTCAAATCTTACCTTGACACTATTTTTTTGGAGGAGAAAAACGTATCTTTTTTGAGGTCCACCATTTAAACCTTTAATAAGACGTATGCAAACCCGTAAAATGTTTCCATCCTTTGTCATGTGTTGGATATAATGAAGGGTGTGAAAGATCTTTTGCGCTTCTGAGAAAAACGTTTCTTTTAACATTATGGCAATTCGCACAAGCACCGTTTTTGAGATACTACACGGTGCCAAATTTTTTTTTCATCTTTTTGACGATTTTTCAGGAAACGTTCCAGATACACAAAACTCGGGTTTTGAACACATTTTATCATTATAAATTTTTCTTAATTTCTGAGCATTTTTTTGGCCCTAATGGGATATGCCCCAATAAAAGTGGACATCAAACATTACTTTTGTTCGTGATAACTTTTTTCCTATACAGTGAGGACGTTAGGGGGATAGCCCCCTGACCTTAATTTTTTAACCGAATGAGATAGAACTTTGAAACAAAAACTAAATCAAATGTCACGAGTTTTACTACTTTTTGACTATCTATTTTCTGTCAATTGTCAGCGACTGCAACATCAATTTTCAATCAAAAAGCAGTAAAATTCACAACATTTGATTTATTAGTGTTTGTTTCAAAGTTCTTGCTCATCCGGTTAAAAATTAAGTCAAAAAAAAATGTCAGGGGGGAGTATAAACGTCCTCACAGAATAATTTGTTTCACTGCCGTAAAAAAATAATTTTATTAGCTCTCAAAAAGTATATAATATTGTAACGAAGGAATACTGGCGAAGTAGTCTGGTTTCATATTTGTTTACATTCTCTCATAATAATTAATAGCCAGCCCATCTGATTCACGAAAATTCTAGCTGATTGTTGACAGGAACATTTCTAATTATAATTCTATTCTAATACAAACTGCCAGAGTAAATTCGGTAATGTTAGAAATCGCGTGGTAATGTTTAGAGCTACGCTACAACGCCAGTGAGACACCCAGAAGTTTTCGAGAATCACGTCCGACGTGTATACAGGCTGTTTTTGGAGGGAAGGGGGCAATAGTATGGCTCATTACAAGTAGAAAAATTCATATAAACGTGTCGTGTCATAAAATGTCTGGTTTTCAAAATGCAGGGTGTTTAGAACAAAATCTGTTATTTATTAATATTTAAATGATCCTCTTGCCAATTTTGTTGAAATTCGGCATTGTTGATTGTAGTAATAAAAAAATAAAATAAAATTAGATTAAAATTATTAAGACCAGTGGCGTCCAGAGGACACCTTCACCAATATTATTGCAAAGAAATATTTGCATTTTAGGACACATCGCTCACCGGCTGCAATAGTGGCACAACTTAAAAATCCTTAAAATCGTTGCATTAAAACTGTTGCATCAAATGTTAAATTTAATACCTTTCCTTGCAACAAGACTGGCACAAAATTAGGTATCATAGATTTCCCGATATGGCTAATTTGTCACTAAAGCATTATAACAATTTGTGCTTCTAAGTCGGACCAATGCACATTTTCAGTATGCCACTGACTTTGTAGGAGGATGTCTTGTTTTGTACGTACAATGTGACACTTTTGATTTGTACCGGTATAGTACGAGTTTTATTATTTGATATAAATTTATTTATTTGGGCACAGGTAAATTGCACACCAGTAATCCTTTTACGACTTGGACATATTCAAGTCCCTGTAATCTCATAGGTAAATTCCACACCGAGACCCAACAGGTAAAGATACTCGTACGCTGATATCTTAAAGTGGTATAGTCGACCAACAAGAGATATAACGAAATGATCTAATTGTTAACTAAACTGTTTTTTGCGCCGGCAAGAGTAATAGTTGAGAAATAAGGCCTGCAAAGTATGATCCTTACCCTAATACGTACCATCGAACATAATAATGCGCTCGAACAGGAAGCCCGCTCTCCACGAGACCGCAACAGTAGCTACCGGTTCCGTCAGGTTTTTGGTCAAGGTAGGTTTTTTTTTTCATTTTACGAGCATTTGAAGGAAAAAAAAACCTACCCTGACCAAAGACCTGACTTACTGCAGCAAATAAGTTTAAGGCAGTAAGTTACACTTTAAGGCCTTATTTCTCAACTACTACTTGCCGGCGCAAAAATTCAATGGTAGATACTAAAATTCAATTTTTCTAGAGACACAAGCTATCCGAAAGTAGAAGACAAATCGCCCTATACCCATGTATTTCAATATATACTTTGTATATATCCGTGTTGATATACCCGTGTATATCAAGTAAATATTCACCAAATAAAACTACTATTTTATCAGAAACTTTTTATCTTCACTATTATGCATTATTGCATGCATTAGGAGACTTATTTAACTATTTACAAGAAAAAATCTACCTGTAGGTATCTTTATTCTGGTTCCTCTGTAACAGCATTAAATTATACTTCCTTGGTGTGGAAATTACCTATAAGGATTAAAGACCTTTTAAAGGTTGGTGTGCAATTTACCTCTGGGATTAGAGAGCAGGTAGTCTTAGTGTGGAATTTAACAACTCCGATTTATTTATAAATCTTTAAACTAAAATATCTCCAATATTACTATTTTTGAGTTGTGCCACTATTGCAGCCGGTGGGCGACATGCTTTTTTACTTGCACTTTTTTACTTGTAATGACACTACTGTTGCCTCCTCAAGTATTTCCCTTTCCTCCCGAAACATCCCGTATAAGTGTGCATTTTAAAACGGGGTTTTAAACGTGTTTTAAATTGCGCATGTTTTTTTTAAATTAATTTCAGAGTATGTAACCTTTAAATCGTATTTATTTTTTATTTTATTGTATTTTTTATGAACACATAAGACATAAAAAGAAATTAATAATTCAAAATAAATGGAAACTGAAAGGAATAAAACTGAAGATATAGTTTCTTAAAAGTTCAGTTTAGGCCAGTTAAGGCTTTAAAAACTGTTACCACTTAGGCGGCTTTTCCATTTCCCAGCCTGTTTCACAATTTGCTTTGAACTCGGCCCAATGAAGAAAACAATCTTTCGACTCCGGCTGACGAAGCTATTGCTGTGTAACTAATTCTAGAATCTGTGGATTAACGAAATTCTTAAGCGCCTTCCAAATCATGGGTTTCAATTATTAAGTGTGGTGTGAAAAGAAAAATTACACTAAAAAAAGGTAAAAAAGATGATTCTAAATCCATGGCTTTTGCTATTTTATCAACTGCGACAATTGTATGATTTTAATTTTTCTGCATTAGCAATTCAGGGTTGGTAGAATAATTTACCTACACGTTTTTTACAGGTAAAAAGTTTAAGTAATTTACAAGAAAAAGGGTGTCAAAAATGTAAAAAAGCGTTAAAAATATAAAATACTATTGGAAACGAATTTATATTGTTCTTTTATTCAAGATAACAACTACTATCAGAGTTGAAATTAGATATCATAACAATACCATCAGTTATTAAAAGAACAAACATAACCAAACAATATAATTTGATAAGGAAAAAAAATAGTTTTTTCTGTTGGATGTATTCAAATCCTAATCTTGCATAATCCTTCCGTCGAGGCCTTCCCCACACAACCTTTTCGCTTAAACTTTTTATGTGTTCCCAGCATTTCTTTAGCGAAAATTACAGTAGCAAGCAATTCAATTAAAAAAGTAGATCAAATCGTGATCCTTATCAAATTCTAATAATTTTAGGTTACAAGAAAAATATCCTCAATTCTCTTCTTTTTCTTATCTCCGCTCTGTGAAGATAGCTACTGGAACTCGGCGAAGCTCTTGGCCTACTGAGCCAGTTGAAAAGTTCAGTTTTAACCTAATTTTTAACAATTTTACATTTTTTATATATTTGACATTTTTCACAGTTTTTTACGTACAAAACGTAGAACTCATCTTTCAACATCGTGTAAAATACCAACCCTGATTAGCATTAACCCGAGATATTAACCTATTCATTTACATTTTAACCATTACCATTGTACAAAACTTAATTTTCATGTTAAATTCCTATGACCCACTTGCAAGTTTCCTATACAAAAGGTACTTTTTACTTTAAGTCTTAAAAACATGTTTAAAACAAAACAAAAACGATTTTTTTTTGTTTAGTTTAAAGAAAAACATTTTTTTTTTTTGCAACTCTGTGTAAGTTGATATTGGTGGAAAAAAGTTGAAGTGGAAGTGAAGAGCATACTTGTGTTTAGTAGTGTGTGTAAAAAAATTGTTATTTAGGTTTTGGAGGTTATTGTTAATTTATGCTGTGACTAATTTATTGATTTATGACTTATTAACAAAATTTGAAGAAAGACTAATTTATAAAGAATTATTGTAACAGTGAGTATTATAAAGGCTCATTAGGCTAATGAGCAGATTTCTGTGCTCGTTTTTGAAGCTAATATCGACGTCAAATGACTTTCATTAACATTTTTGTAATTACTTTCATGTCAAGAATAGATAAAATTATACAATTTCCACTTAGACTCGATACCTTCTTCAGAAATAGCCACAGAAAACTGCCCATTAACTTAAAGAGCCTTTATAATACCATACCCGCTGTTTGACTTTTAATTATTGTAAACGATAAAGGGTAAGAATATTTCAATTAAATGATAGATGTGCACAGAAGCCGAGCTCTGTAGCATAAACGATTCCTGAAATATCGTCCAAAAACTGAAAAAAAAAATTTTTTAGCACTCTGTATCATGAAAAGGGTGTACGTTCTGAGGGCCAATATCAATGGGATTTTTTTTGACACATGTTAACAATTATGACGACATCCCTCTCACAATCGATTTCATCATGAAATCTGTGTAGTGATATAGAAGAGCACGCTATCCTGGTGGAGTAAACTATTTTTTTTTTATTAATTTCAAACCTTCACAGGGAATTTATTTCATTGCACGTAAACATGTTCAATTTTAATGACGATGCTTTTATATCAAGATCAAAAGATTTTTTATATAGATAATCCTAATGTTTCTTAAAGATCAGAACACTAGGAGGAGTACGCACGAACTCTAGGAGTACCTAGAGTATTAAAGTCGTTATTTAAGAGCATTATTTAACGCACATTAAAACTATTTGGTCAAACGAGCTGAAAACTAATTTAGGTATCAGTGATAGAATCAAATTAGATGAATAGGTGTTTAAAGAACGAAAATAGCCTCCCAATAGCGACAGTTTATTTTACTATTTGAATTTTCTTCCATCTCTTTGAAATTGTTGATCGGTATTGTTTGAGCTACTTACTCAAACAATACCTCATAAAAGGATTGATTAAAGGATAACAAATTCGAAATGGAAGAGAATTCCATTTAAATAACAGTCATAGCAGGGGGTAAAAAATATGTAAATAGTTCAAATTATCCATAAAAAGAGCTATAAATAATACCGGTAATTCCTAGACATGCCATATACCGAGTAGGTAGGTACTTCAATTTTATTTGTTTTGAAACAAGCGGAAGACTTCTAAAATCCTGACACACAAGATTTAATGGCGTACCACAGGGGTTGTCTAAATCCTGAAGTTTTATCATGCATTTTATCTAACTTACCACCACGAACAAACTCCCACAATTTATGATCATCTGCATGTGAATTATAACTTGTTTGTTGTCTATTGCGTCTGCACGCACATTAAAATATTCCTGAATTAATACAGGGAGATACTGGCTGAACTTGTGCGGCAAAATTCCGTAAACTATTACTTAATTGCTCCCGAAGAGACATTAATTTAGTCGAAGCTCGCAAATAATGCCGCGTTCGGAACTGGAGGGAGTCTCTCTTATATATTCCGGGGAAATTCGCAGTTTAAATCTGCGTCTGATGCCATAACACACCCCCGTAATAAAACAAACGGATTGAAATGGCGGAATATTCGCCGGAGACATCAGTTTACAAGCGCAAACATGTCACAAATGGCGCCACTTTACACTGAAATGCTCTTATAAAGGACATTATTGAATTATAATACAGATGCTGCTTCACACCAAAAACTACCCCTGTTAACTGCAATTTGGTTACATGCTAAAATTAATAATCCTGTTGACAAACCGGATAATCTTGGATTAGTTTTAGATTAATTGTAGATTTTCGTTACATCATATTATTTTGAAGGCAACGATAGAAATAACAATCCAAACACTATAATAGATACTGGTTGTAATTTCGACTGGACAACAAAACTTTCAATAAAGACAACTTTATTAATTACAATTAATTAGAATACATTAGTTATGTAAATGTTGAAAGAGTTGACTTCTTGCAAATATTCTGGTGCGAAATTCTCTAAAAGAGATAAACTCCAAACAACGGAACTGTTTATTTTTGAAGCATTAGTCTTGATCGTGATATTTTCTTATGAAGCCTTAGAAATTGAATTGCTACTCTCCGTGAGATAAAGACGCTATTTTCTCTAAGATGTTATGAAAAAAATCATCATACAGGTCCAAAGAGCGTGTCCAAACGCGCTTTGTCTGTGTTGTTGCTCTTTGGATTCTCACACTGTGACCAGCTACTAGCTCTCGGATCGCCGGTTTACGACCGCAGTGTCGGACTATGATGCGGTGACTTCTTACACCTGTGGAGTTGTGATTGGCTCTAGCTTGTAATTTTTCTTTGTACGTCATTATTAAACTGAAATCAGCAGGATAATGACTGAATATCGATAGTCATAGAGGAAATGTTTTAAGCCTTTTATTTTCTAATAAAAAAAAGAAAAATCTGACAGAGCTGATGGGATTTTCTCATTTCTTGAAGTATTCTTAAGAAATAATTTCCCTCTTCAGCACTACTGGAGTTTAATTCCAAAATAATTTATCCCTCAAGCGATAAAATATATTGAAAGTCGGAGAAAGATTTACGGGCCGAGCAGAAACTGAGAAGCTCAATAAATAAGATTTGCGAAGACAGTAGTAACGAAGCTGAAACTAAAAAATTGAGATCTGGAGGATGTGTACAAGGTTCAAGAGTTAAGACATGAAACCTAAGCGTTACCGCAATGCTCGTGAAATATGTCTGATGGTCTAGAATAAACCACAGTTTACTGCCAAGTATGCAGCAACTTAGAAATTCATAATTTTTGGTTCGTCTGGCTTCATTATTGAAAAAACTTCTTCGATTCATTGGTCAGTTTCATTATCAAAATTGCCGAATAATTAAAATTAACGTGGACTGCGTTTTCATACAGACTGGAAACTTGAAGTTACGTGGGACATAAGAATTTAACATGCGAATTTAGTTTTTCTTGAAAAAATCTCCAAGTTTAGATTTAGAGAACAATTTTATAGGAAATAACTTTGTTAACAGTATTTATCGAGGCTATCTTCAGTTAAAACACTTCACTAATACTGTAAGTAAGGATAACGAATAGGATCTTCGATGCGTGACATCTTGTCCAATTTACTCCGGGACCGGACTCGTAATTTCCTGTATTTTAATAATAATTGTCCTAATTACGCGAAGTATTAAGATAATAATTTGGCACGGAGATCCTTTAAAACCGTTTCAGTATACAAACGGTAACTTTTAGTAACTTGTCTGCATAATACTTGTCCAATACACTTAAGATTAAATTAATGAAAAGTTTTGGCTCAAAACTAATAAAAAAGGACAATATTTTCAAATACCGTAATTGGTATCAATGTCCACGATTTCAATCTATAATAAATGTTAGGTCCGGCAATACAATTAACGCTAGCAACCGATTTGTTGACTTGCGATCACTAAACAGTAAAATTTATGTTTAGGGTGTTTCGTGTCAGGGTGTAACCAGCTTGTTCATGAACTTTGTTGGTTTTATCTCTCTATTATTGAAATTAAAGCTATAAATCTCACACACACAAGACAGAGACAAATGACTCGAATAAATTGCCCTACATGCAGAGATTTTCTATTCCATTGGACGTTATTTTATTCAGCTCCTCTCTGGAACAAACAAGTAAATTAACAAGTCTCCTGCATATCTATTTCAGTGTGTCTGTTTACCAACAGTCAACCAGGAAATATTTTATTGCTGAGAAATCGGACAATCAAAACCAATTGCATAAATTTAAACCCTAAATACAATAATCTTAGATGCGGAGATGAGCAGGAGTTTTCCTAATGCCTTGAACAAAGGCCAAGCTGATGCAGATAAGATGATTAAGCGGAGATCCTAAACTTACTAGTCTGTGGTAGATATTAATATCTCTCCGCGTTCACCAGACCAGATAATTACTTTCTTATCTACCATTTCCACAGCCGAGTATTCATTTCCCTTGAAATTCCAGAAAGCCAACCCACTTTTCGATTTGCATAACGCGCGAATTTGTCATGTGTATTCATTAAGCGTTATCTTCAAACGAATTATAACGCTGTTGAACAATGCTGTGCTCCTGCAATGTTCAAGTTATACCTGATGGAGTTGCAAAAACTTGTTGAGATGAGAGTTATGTTGAGTTATATCAGTATAAAATACTCGTATTGTATCTCGCATATCAATAGACAGGATGCTTGCCGTATCTCATCTCTTATATCTTATCCCTAATTAATCTGACAGGATCTCTGTTTGATTAGAATCCAGAATCCAGGGTGCATTAATTCAACTTTAGGCAAAGATATTATCGATTGAGAATCCAAGGTCTTGTTGTTTATGCCCATTTTAACAAGATTTTAACAAATAATGATTTTTGGTTTATTTATTTGTGCTTTCGAAAAATGAAAATACTTTTAAAATATACCTATTACCCAACAACTTTAAATAAAGTTTTGAATGTGTGTTTGAATTTAACGTTCTGGCTGCAGCTCCCCTTGCTGTAGCTGGCTCCGTCGAGGAGCTGTCTCGTTGACGCATTTACGACGCCTGTAACTGGCTCCGCACACGCGCTGTCTTATTGGCACTCGGGATTTTTCAAAATTTTTGCCGAAGGAGACATGAAAGCGAGACCTCCAGTACATTTTGTCTAATCAAACTGTATTGTCATCGAGTTGTAAGCTCTCCTCTAAGTTTCAAGTATCGATTGCAGGGTTTGCGCAGACAAACAGACAAGAAAACTCGTATGAAGGAATAAATAAAAATAACATTCATATGGTAAGATTAAGTTTAAAAAGTCATATGTGACGTCATACTAACCGTCCGAATTAAGATTTTTCATTTCACCAGAAAATATCAAATAGTTAAAAGTCAAGGTGTGAACGAGCGTAAATTAATGAAGGAATCGTTCAAACAATGAATTGAATGGTTTAAGTCAGTTTGAGAGCCACTGACAACTACATAAAATTTATTCACGTTAATAACTTTTTATGTTGACGTGTACTTATCTATGCGAGATGGAGTGTTTAGACAAACTGGACGGTTTCTATGAGAACCACGACGTATGAAACAAAATAAATCGAACTATCAAAAGGATGTGAATTCTTAATCGATACATATGACTTTTTAAACTCTATTGGACTATATGTTATATGGAAAGAAAAAAAGTATTATTTCTATAAAGTTTCTATTTTGACTGTCATTTTAGTTTCTAATTGACATACTTTTACGCACTTGTGTCTAAACGTGACATAAGTGTATTAAAAGTGCTAAACAGTGATCAATTCACGAATTGTTGTGTTTTTAAGGACTGACGATTGTCAAACTACACTTTCGACCTTGCATTTGATAATTTTACAAGAAAGATTTGTATTGACATACATTTTATTAAATGCTTGTGTTCCTGTAATCTTGAAACAACTCCAGACTAATTTTACTATAAAATGAAAAAATTAAATAATGTTTTATATAGTTTATACATACATTATACAATGCAGTCCCGAATGCCCAATACCAACATCATTTCGAGATATTATAAAGGACGAAGTAGCAAAGAGTTTTATCCCTCCATATCAAAGATACCTTTCTCATTTTTCGTTAATGTTCCCTCCTGTCCACTACAGTTCCTATCTGATATAGCCTCACGAAATCGCTTCATGGAGAACTTATAATAAATATAATATCCTTATCTGATAATAAGATTTCGTGCAAGGGTGGAACGAGTTTTCCCACTGTATACCAATTACTGATAATTATCTATTTCATTCTCGAAGGGACATGCACCCTGTAAAAATCGAACGATCTCCAAGATCGCCGTATCCCGATCGTTCTGAAGACGTGACCTTTTTCGGTAACGAGGTCAATGTGTTATTTATATGGCCCTTTTATCTACGGGCAAAAAGAGGCTTTAGACAGCTCAAGTGTCTCAGGATAGTGATAAACAGAGAAGCCGGAAGCCTTCTGCATAATCATTGAGATATGCGTGTCTCCTCTCTGGGAACCTGGGACCCAACAACAAATTCCTGCACACTTCCATCTCGCACGCATGATATACGGGATATAATAACAATATCCATCCAGTTTATGGCGGTATAGTGACACTATCTCTGCCTTATGTAAGCTATGCATCACTAGGACGGTATTCAGATATTATGAGATCGTAAAAATTTTAGTCGAGTGGCGAAAATGAATAAAAATTTCCCTAAAAATAAGGTAGAGTGAGTGTATCTTATGGCTAATAATAGGAGGTTGAAAGAACAGAATCAATTACTAAGATTACTTAGTATGTACCTACCTATCTTTTTCCAAAAAACTACTTACATCGCTGGTTATCGTTCATAAAACATGCGAATGATAGTACAAGAATAATACAGTATAGTTAAATAAATTGGAGCAGTCCTTATTTTGACAATTTTTGACCTTTTATGGTCGTAGTAGGGGCCTCGACACAAATACATAAAAATTATTCAAGTTTTTTTTTATAATTTACCCCTGTTAGCGATAATTTTAGGAGATTGGTGATCAGCTTGCATCAAATGACAGAAACTTCACCTTCACAATAAAACACAGCACTATAAAGCAAAATATCCCAAAGAGGTATTCATAGTACCTACCATGGAATACTATGGAGCATTATAATCAGGCCACACCAATTCTGACCAACTTACTGGTTAGAGACATGGATCGTTTATTGTCTATGGAAAAAAATAATTCACTCGTAGGTATGTTGAAAAATAAACTCTCCGAAAATTATTCGGGAAGATGAGACGTACCACCATAAGATCCAATATCGAATATTAGGCCAAATATGAAGCAGGCGCTTGCTGGCCAGTCGAGCATTCACGGTGGGTCCCGAATCGCCGGGCCCTATAAAATTTTCTGACTTAGGTTGACTGATAATAATCCAGTCGGCAGTCGGTGGTTTTTTTCTTCTGAAACTGTTAGTCATAAAACCATAAAAATCAGTTTTGGGGGTGTCGCCTCCCCCCATAAAAACCTGCCCTTTGGTGGAGAAAACCTCATTTCACTAGTAACTCGTTAACCGTTGAAGATATTAAAACATTTCTCAAGAAGGATTTTTTTCAAAAAATCCTTCTTATAAAAAGGATATAAAAAGTTCTAATTGCGTTGTTATTTCTGCTGGGTATTTCATGATTAATGCGAAATAGTTAAATGCCAGGTAGGGGACATCCAGGCAAATCTAAATCTATTAATATAAGTTTTTTTTCCAACAGGTACGGAGATACAGGAGGGTGTTTTCTATTTCTTCAAACAGATTCAAACAGCGATATTTTTGCAACGTTTTTATGAAATGCAACAAAATTTTGCTAAAACACTCTTCTACCGATGCACTTCAAGATTGCAAATTGAAAACCCAGGACCATACTTGACAATAAACGTTTTGTAATTTTTTTTGTAAAAAAATCACATTTTTTGACTCTTTTGAAAAAAAAACGGAATCAGATTCGAAAAGTATAGGAAAAATTCTGTGAAATGATCCTGTTAAATAGTTAATTTCTTAATCTTAAATTTCAAAAAAGCAGGTCAAAGTAAGAACTTGTATATACCTACCTAAACTGCGATTTTCAATTTTGGCGTCTGAATTGTTTCCGATGTTCCTCAAAATTCATTGAAAATTACTTCAAACGCCGAGGTATTGCGAATTTACGAGATAGCCTATTGCCAGAATTTTAAGTCTAGTAACCAGGGTCGTACTTTAAGAAAAATTGTTCGCATTTTTGCGAAATAATATTATGTTTTTGCTTTTACAACTAATACCATTAAAAATTTCAGCGGACAGATTAGTACTTAAATTGTAATCAAAAGAGCAGGTTTGACTACTAAAATTAACAAAATTCTTAAGTACTTCATTAACTTCCTTCAACCTTTAATTTTTTTTTTATTTTGTCTAGCCTGCTTGGTTTTCAAACAATTGAATTTATTCAGTGGTCCGCGCAAAAAAATTTTGAATAAACGAGTATTCGCGCTTAAAAAAAATTATATTTTGCGATTTTTTCCACAGCGATTTTCTCGTTGCCGGAATAAAAAAAAACTATGGCGTACCTGCATTAATAAGAAAGTACAAGCGGACTTGTTTGGGAAATTAATAAAACTTTTTTGTACAACTGCCATTAAAAGTCACACTTTTAACGACAGCTAAGCTGACAGTGTTAAAAGTGATAGTTTACATGGAAGCGTGTTAAAAATACTTTTAACACTAGTGTTAAAAATATTTTTAACACTAGTGTTAAAAGTAATTCTATCTACTTTCTCTGTACTTACATTCTCTTAACTGCATTTCCTCACGATGAAATCAGACAAAATTATAGGTAGTAAGATTTTTTCATATTCTTTTTATTACTGGCAAACATATTATAAAAAAAATAAGTACCTAATCAAGAATTCAAGACAATAATAATTGTTCAGAAATTGCAATCAATAATAATTATTATGACATTTCTTTTATTTGTATGCACGCATTTGTTAGTAACCATAGCGTCGGAAACGGTTGCTATGCATAGTAGGTACACTTGTACTTATCTATAATATTTTAAAATGCAATTTGAAGTTGAGTGTCATTCTAAATTCATCAATTTTATTATCAAAATAGAGCAGTTTTACAAAAACCTTTGTATGATATTCGTCTTAAAAGTGATTTTATCATGTTCGTGAAATTTGTAAAATTCGCTCCGCTACGCTTCGCGCATTTCACAAACCTTTTCACTCACAAATAAAACTTCACTTTTAACACTAATATCATAAATAGCTATTTTATAAGAAGACATTTTTTGGTATTCTATAACACGGTTAATTAGGTAAATCTTGCTTCTTGGTGAATGCGGTACCCCCAGAATTGATTTTTGTAGTTTTATGGAGTTTAATGGTTTTATGCCTCCACTAACAGTTCCTAAAAAAAATTTAATGGACAATAATAATAATTATTATCAATAGGGATGTTTTTTAAATTAACTTTGTATTATTTTTAGGTTGTATTTTCGAAAAAAAAGTCCCCACGCCCCCCAGCTGGCATGTGATTGTACTTTTGTTAAAAGGCCCTTTAAGTTTATATGTCCGGAGCCTTTCCCGGGTGCCAGCACGCCCCTGAATATGAAAGGGGCCCCTAAATATCTTCGTCACTATTAAAATTGGACGATCATAATGAGCAGAACATCTAAATTTTACCTTAACAGGTTGTTTCAAAATATGTGTCGGAAAATGAAAGGTGTGTGATTCGATTCCATGACGCGTTCTGAGAAAAAAAGTTCCCATTAACATAGGTCCGTAAACGCACCGTTTTCAAGATACAAGAACTGGAAAAAAAAATTTCCAGTTTTTTGACGACTGTTATTATTAGCTACACATTATTATTATTATTGATTTTTTAACCCCTAATTCAGTTTAAAATGTTAAACTGTCAATGTTTTCTACATAAGAAAGGTGCTCTTGGTCAAAAGCTGTAATGTGAATTGATTTCGAGAAAAACATGCATCAAGTTTTGTTGTGGACAAAATCAGTACTTGTTTTTGATATTTTGTTTTTATTTGTTTCCTTGTGACATAAAAAAATAATCAGCCCTCAAAAAGGTAGATAATATAGTAAAAAAAAATCACACTTTTTTCTCAGAAAGCGCCAAGGAATCACGCCTTTCATTTTCCGACACATGTTTTGAAACAGTCTATATATTGGAAACCAATCTGGCAACCCAACAATTAAATATTTTGTAAAGTTCGGAGTACTTTAATTTTGGTAGTTTTGAATAAATAGCACCTGTAAACTTGCAACCATTTGAAAAATTTTAATATAATTTTTCATGAAACAGTTACTGTCACTTTGATTCAAGAGAAAAATGGACTTCGTAATATAAGCGTTATTTAAATGCAAAAGTTACTTCGGTGAGCAGTACCTAAAGAGGCTAATCTGAGCAGAGACTAAAACCGAGTTCTTAATAAAGCCATCAAACAGGCCTAAGGTCCCCACCTAGAGTCCTCATTTGGGTTCCAAATTCACCTCGCTTAGCATATCCACTCTGACGTTGGATGCGACCACTTTCATATTATGATAAGTTGTGTTGCCGTCTTCTTAAATGGAAAGGGTGAATCTGTAATACTTTTCTACGTGGAAGTTCCGTCGTTACGCGAGACTTTCACAGTAATTGCATTCCATACTGGGGAGTAATCGTACAAGGTTTCGAAACAAAAGCTGTAAAACTTCGGATATTTCTATGCAACTCTGGTTTTTATAAGAATTATGCGCTATTCCATGTTTGCTTTACGAAATTACAAGAGGGGAGAGAAATTGGGCTGTATCTACTTTAAAATATGTCTCGATGGGGACTTGAATCTTGTGAAGTTTCGATGGGAGTTTCATATCAATAGCATTGTTTCATTTTGTTCCTTAACGAAATTACCTTTATACCTTTTGAAAGTTTATTCGAGAGAAGTTATTATATCTATACTTTGATGTTTATATTTTTCTGAATTAGGTCAGCTTTTGGATACAAAGAATACTTTTTGAGCTCCCAGCAGTGACAAGGGAAGAGGCATACAAATAATTAAATATTAAAGCGTTGGTATAAAAAGAATAGTTTTTAAATAACTAAAACTTTTATTTTATTACAATAATATATTAATTATATTAAATGATCAGACCGAGAACCCCAGCATTTATACAAAGGTCTTCTAACACTTAGGTATATGAACATTTCATACTTCGTTCCTCTCAAGATCTTGTAAAACTAAAGTAATAAAATATCACTAAGAGCAAACTCGCATATTCCCGGAGAATACAATATCTGTTGGTAATGATTGCAGACTAAATATCGGAGGATGTTGCATTATTCAACGACTCCGAACTACATTACCGATGCTGCCCTGACAGATCGTTTTCCAACGTGTCTATCTTAGCAGTGCTTAACCGCGGCTCAGGTCTTCCCTCAAGGCATAATTCTACAAAAGCCACCGCTGCGGAAAATTAAAATGGCACCGAAACAACCCCTTCTCAGAGATACCCATCTTTGGTTTCAAATATCTATGAATACATAAACCCACCAATGCAATGATATCCAGGAATCGTTACAGCACGTGACTATAATTTCTAGTGGAGGTTCAGTTCCGAACTGAAATTACATAGAGAAGTTCGAATGCTAGCTGGTATTGTCAGGATGGTATTACACGCCAAGTTGTTAGCAGATAAAGTTTCAGTAGTAGGTATGTTATATGCAGAATATGTTGACGTAGGTAATGATAATATCAGTCTGATCTTCCTTAATGCGGAACTTTTAATTGTATGATTCAAATTATTAAACTTCTAGATGTAACCCTTATTTTGACAGGTTGAGAGAGTTACGGAGAGTTTGCGAATCCAACTCGAATACTGCTGATCGCTACAATCATACTTGTCTTTTGAAAGTTTATGAAGTTGTCAGTTACAATTATTTGTGTATTCGTTCTGGATTATCCCATTAAAAAGCAAGTTGGCAATTCAGGAATAAATTTCAAATCGAGTCGTATACCGAAATATTAAATTCACGGTTTCCTACTAGGTATATACCTAATTATTTCAAAACTCTAAAAATTTTAATATTACCTATATTTCATTATTTTTGAATTACTTATAGGTAATAAATGTTCCAATAAGAACAGCAAAAACTCACTTAGGTTGCTTAACTTAAGCTTTCGAAACGGAGGTAAACACTCGTTCGCCTTTCGGCCTCGGACGCGAATGTGGTTAAGATAATTTTTTAGAAACGATTAAGTTTCTAGATATGGGGATGAGAATTGAGATAAAAAGGGTAATAGGTAAGAAAAAATAATGTGCAGGAGAGGCTTGTCGTTCTCGTTCACCGGCCCCGCTCTCTGCTGCTCGCCTCTTCCTTTTATCTCCCCAAAGCTACTTGTCTCTGCTGTACCGCGCGTCATTCCTCTCTTCTCCAATGAGAAAACATTATGTCATTTTTGACCTAGCCTATTCGCAACTTCTCACGCGTCTGTTCTCTTTTCTTTCTAGATTATTGTTTCTGGTATCTGCGATGTCCGCGGTGATAATTGCAAGATCGCAACTGGCCTAGAGTCCGTGAATTTAAACAAGATTTTGTTTTAGGAATATTGTTAACAATTTTACTCGATAAAATAATTTTTATTTTGACGTTACAATACGCGTAGATAGACTTTAACGCTACTAATGCGTTACAGTAATCAAATCCTCTTTATTTGAGAATATAATAAGCTCTTGACGAATTGTTCATGATCTGCAATAGTCTGCGTCGTTATCTTAGCCACGATCTGGGCTTTTTGATTATTTGTTAGACAATAGTAAGTTAAACTTTTCTGTTGCTTCATTTGACTGAATACAGCGCCACTTTCAAAACTGACTAGCGGTCACGTAATACTTTCACTTATAACGTCAATTGAAGCAAATTTTCCGTAATGCTGAGAAGTAATTTAGAAAAATGTCTTTAATCGCTCCTATATAAAACAACTAAAGTCAGGAATTTATTCACATGATGGAATTTCAGCAGAAGGAATTCTAATATTCGTTTGAAGCAACCACCCTACAGAGCAAGACGTGTTCATTAAAATCTCGACTAGATAAAATCTGGTGTGATTTTTCTATACTTTTATCTGAAAGCGTTAGACAGCGACTGGCGACCCTCATTAGCGAGCAGTAATGACGATCACGGTGCAGCTTTCGTGATCGACACAACGTCCAGAGTGCATGCTGCATGCGATAAAGTCCCCGTTTTTTTTTTTTTTTCGTACCTAGAATAGTTGATTTTGTGTGTAATAACGTTGAAAACTAACGGTAGAATTATGTATAGGTATGTACTGCACTTCTCTGCGTAAACTGAAACCGCACGGGTATGAATATTAATCGATTTGAAAGCGCACCATTTGTAAAACTGAGAAGCGAAACCTGCTTTCACATATCAACAAGAGCCGAAAGCGCGTTAGTTGTGAATGCGAGATTACTGACCATTGTCAGAGCACAATAACCAGTACTGTCTGGGTTAATAAAGCCCATCGTGTTTCATCAGATGATCATGGAGCTACATGATGACTAATTCCCATCAAGGACGCCACTCGTCGCGGCGCCGTTGCATTCCTTTCCCCTTTTCCCCATTCGCACAATCATCGCCCTCCTGTATTATGTACCTCCGTGACGTTTGATAAATTTCCTACCAATTCAAAAGCTCATCTTGCTCCGAATTCCCAACACAATGAATCTTCCAGGTCAGCAGGAATCGGAGTAAATTTACCACAAGTCTATAAAAAATGTCGGCGTCCATGTGATTCCACATCGAGAGTTACGGATTATAAGAATTATTCGAAAAAGCTCGGAAAAAGGTTTTATAAAAAAACAAGGTAGTTAAAAAACTGATGGAAAAATTATTCTTTAGTAAAATTGCATCAATAATTTGGTGATCAAAAAGTAAGCTTTGTTTAATTAGCAATTATTATATTCATTTATTGCGTGTCTAAAAAAAGTTATGTAAAAAATTTTCTGCAAAATCACACGAAAATTTTTTTTATTATTATTTATTGCAAATAGGTACTATACCTCAGGGCCGAAATAACGTGCAGTAACTGACATTACTTGTGATTTCAGAGTAACGGAAAGCAGAAATTTATGTTTGGAGGAACATTTTCTCATTGATGGAGTAAGTTTCTGCTTTCTGTAACTCCGAAATTGCTTTTTTAGTAATATTAGTTACTGCACGTTATTTTGGCCATGTGGTTCAGAAAAAAGAGCTTTAAGAAGTAAATTGTTGAGATTACATTATACAAAATAATTTTTCTTTATTTGCAGGTATCTTATTAGGATGTCGAGATTTGGATATTTGCTGTTTTCAAGTAGGTAAATATTTTTTTTAACTGTGAAGATTAGACATAGTCTATAGTTTAGACACTCTGGTAATTTGGCTTCGAGATCGAGCTCATTTTGCCAGACACAAGTTTGAAGTATATAAATAATTAAATTAATGAACACAAACAACCATGTCGAGCTGGGATTCAAACCTCAGACGGAGGCAGCGTTTCAGTCAGTGACCTAACCGCGGCGCATATCGCTCGCTTATAGTAGTAAGTACAGTGAGGTAAATATTTTACAATATTCTTGATATAAAATCAATCTAATATTTTTTCGATTCATGGATCTTTTTCATTCACTTACCTACGTAGTAATAAGACAAAGCGAAAAATTAATTTCCCCGAAGCAAAAAAATAAGGGTTCCGCAATAGAATTTAAAATTCACCTCCCGCCCCACCTTCAGGAGTGGGGAGCCATTTCTACATTTTTTCAGCAATAAAATTCGAATCTACAATAAAAAATAAGGGGTTCTGTTTAATATTTCTAAATTACCCCCCCCCCTGCCTGTCAGAAGGGGGTGAAAGGGAAAATGTCAAAAAATATCGCTAAATATGTCCCCTCTTGTACTTACAACGTCGCCAAAATGACATTAAAATATTTGAAACCGTTTCCCAAATATCGTATTATAACACTTTAAAATCTCACCCTGTAATTTAGTGGTAAAGTGACGAAAATTAATTCGATTTTTCTGCAATAAATCGGTAGAAATCGATTAATAAAATCAAAATCGCTGACAAGAAATATTAAAAAACTAATAATTAGGTACTAGGACTTAATTAAATAAAGTATAATGGTATAGAAATGACAGGGTAGATTGGTATAATAGTGTTACCCTAATCTGAAAAGGGTAGGCATCATAAATTCTTGAGTAAACTAAGTAAATAGTAGTGTAGTGGAAATTCACAGGGGGTATGCCATTGAAAGCTAAGAAAGAATGGATATTTTTTTGTCCTTCTCAGTTTACTCAAGAACTTATAATGCCTAACCTTTTCAGATTACATTGATTACTTTATTAGACACCGTAAATCAATCATTCTACCTGTTATTTTTGAATAACTAATATTTTATTTAACTAAAGGCTTGTAATTTTTTTTTTTTTTTTTAATATTTTTTATAGCGATATTGATTTTATTAATCGATTTCTAGAGGGAGGAAAAACGGATTTTTTTCGCCACTTCATCACTCAATTATAGTTTTTTTTATCGCTGGTGCCTGAACGAAAAAAAAACAAAATTAATAAAACTGATTATGCCATTCTGTGGTCCTATTATATGAATTACACAAATTCTCAAAGTTAAAATTTTTTATGTTTAAAATTAACCCTTATTTCGGGGGTGGACATACGTAATGGATCACCGTGTATAAATTATTACTACTTAAAATGCATTGTACATAAAATTCTATGACTTTTCAATTAACTCGCGTTCGTTGGAATTCTCTTGCCAAATATAACTCGTTTACCAAATATAAATGGTATCTTTGAAATTTCAGGGACCTTTGGGCTCTCGTTCAAAGCTTTTGAGAACGGCTTTCATGTCATACGATGTCTTCACGACATGTCATTGTCCTAAATATAATATACAAAGTCAACACATCACACAGGAAAAATAAAATTATATTTTTATAAGTGTTGTATACCTGCCGTTGACCGCATTTTTTACCTCGCAGTCATTTAGGTATTCCCTTAGAATTCAGAAAGCTCATTCCGTCATCACAATGAATCTTTCAACAACGCATAAAACACTGCCTATACCGGAACAAGACGACAGCTGGCAGAGAGCGGTGAGATAAAAAGCGCTTCCCGGCTTCCAGGCGGATATCTTGAAGTTTTAACTAAATTCCTGTCGGATCGTCAGACGGCTCTCGGATCTGGGCCCTACGGCGTCCCGACGGTAGACTACTTCAGGTGTGCTTTGTTGCATAAATGCCTTTTTAATGCTCCTTCCCGGAATGTTTAGGCAGACATAAGAGGACACGGAGACGAGAATTCAATATGATGATGTCACTGACCTCAGAACTCTCCCTTGATGAAAGTTTCAAGTATTCACGACAAAGATGTTGTCTTCTGGTCAGCCAACTTCGAAAGTTTTGTCGACACAACTAAGATTATTCGCATAATTTCGAAGTATTCACTTCCTTTGAAGACACGAAACAAACAGTTTCAAATAAAATATGTCATCATCACATTGAATACTTGCAAAACTTTTCTCTCCTTACAATCCTTATCGAGGTGCTTAGTATATTGTTACAAGAATTTTCCTTTCACCTCTCCTCCAACAATTCACAAACTTATTTTTAATTCATAGGTATAACTTTTACTAAAAAAGTTGGTGGCTGTTATTAATTTCATTAATTAAAAAAAAATCTACAAAAGTCATCCATAAATGGAATGAGATCTATTTCATTCAGTTACTTGTGATCGATGTTGTTGATTCTGCTTGCAACAGTGGGAATTCCGAGAAGACTAAAGATTTGGAGATGGAGAGCATTCGGGAAGAAATAAATGAAGTGTTGGGTACAGAGGTCACAACTCGGACATGCACTTGGGCTCGGGTACTAGTCATTCCGATAACATTATCCGACTGACCTAACTCGGACCCTTATTTGTTTCACGTGACACTTTCCCAAGCACCACAAGTACGAACGTCTCTATATTGATCGTCGCCCTTCGCTATTCTGCACAGCTGAGAACCGTCGGAGGATTATTGGTCCATGCAGGACAGTCTGCAAGGCGACAAATGTGTTCAAAAGACAAATCTCCTTAAGCTGGCATTAGTAGCAATTCTGGGGCGAAAGTTTAGTAAATAAGCTTTCTGGAAGAACTTTCTATCTTATGTTCTAGAAATCAGTGTTCGGACACATCATCGAAAAGATTACAGTAATAATCTGGAAAGGATTGAGCTCCAAATATCTGTTTTCTGTATCCTGAGAAACATTCATTTTTTTTTAGGTTACAACAAATTGTTAATTATTTGTAACAGTTTAGGGTTAGTTTCTCCTTGAATAGTTTAAATTTCACGTCTTTTTTTATTTTAAACATACACATAGTCTTTAGGGCCGCTTGTTCAATCCAAGTTCAAACAACGTTCAACTAAACTGATGTTCACCGCTATCAACAGGAAAGGGGGTTGTCGCCTTTCTAGTTCCTATTCATTTTACTGCCGTATTTAAACCAAATTTTCAAAATTTAGCCCCATTCACCGCTTGGTAGCGGTGAGTGTGTACTTAGTCATACAAAACACATATGCGGGAGAAATTCCTTAACAAAACTTTTAACGAAACGGATTAAATAATTAGAAAATAATTAAAAGCATTAAAGGTCAACTTTTCCAACTTTTGCAGCACCAAGAGAATATTTATGATCGATTTCCTGACTAAACAGTAGTCCCAACTCTTACGATTGGTTTTTTTTTACTACGTGTTCAAAGGGACCACCTACAAATTCCGCTTTTCAGATAATTAACCCATTTTTTTAGCACGTGAAAAGTTTTCGGTTCAAGTGAACTGAGCCTGGCCTGATTTGCTCGCCTGAAGTCCCCTATATAGGCGCGACACGACGCTATTACTGTTTTTGCTCACGCATGTAAATTGTTACGACTTCCGCGAATCGGGTTATAGAAGGGTTTATCCGGGGGTTCAGCGGATCAGGGATCAAGAGATGCGGATCAACCGGAGACGCTTTCCAAGAGGTGAAAATTGCCCGTAACGAAGGAGTTGTAAATCAGGTTAATCGCATAATCTCAATTTCACAGTTTAGTACCTTCTCGAAGTGTTACCGGTAAAAGGAAACCATTCAAAGTTTTTATAAGACATGATTTGGATTCAGATAGAATAACTTCAAGTTATAGTAATAAAGATTTTATGGTCGATGATAAGAATTAAAGTTTTAAACTGGAAAAGATTAAAACTAGCACCATAAATGTTCCAGGATCTGCAGAAAATAAATTAAGAAAAGCAGAACTTGGACAATTTTTTTTGTATTTTTCCTACTGGAAAATAATATTTTAGTTTATAACCGGAAGTCATGGAAAATAACGACTTAACTTTGAGTAGTTTCCGAAGACATTTCCTAGACAACAAACTGACGGTTCTTAATTATTGCAAAATTAATGAAATTTTTTTAATTTGGAAGATGTTAGACAAAGTTCCTATATACCTACTATGTGCCCGTTTTTAGAGAAAATGCATGGGGATCTCAGTTATCTTATAAAAGAGTCGGTGAAATTACCTAGAGGGCAAAGCTGCGTATATTTGTGCTGATTAGTAATCTGAAAAAAAATCTGACTTGTCATTATTAGTTGTCAAAATATTGGAAAAAATACGAAATTTGCAATAATAATTATACAGGGTGGGCCATCGAAAAGGTAACAAGCCTAATAGCTTGGAAAGTGAAGATGTACGCGAAAAACTACCCAAGTTCACCCCCTTGGCAGGGGTAGCTACCCCTTTGTCATCATCATAGGGGGCAGCCATCGAGTGATACATCATTTGAAAGCTACTTGAATTCTCTTTACAACGATATCCAACATTTTGGGTTTCGCCCACATACAGGGTGGCCCAACGAAAACGTAACTCGCCTTAATCACTTGTATGCAGGGCACCCTGTATGTAAGCGAAACCCAAAATGTTGGATATCGTTGTAAAGATAATTCAAGTATCTTTCAAATGATGTATCACTTTCGCTTACATACAGGCTGGCCCAACGAACACGTAACTAGCCTTAATCATTTGTATGTAAGCCAGCCTGTATGTGAGCGAAAATCAAAATGTTGGATATCATTTTAAAGAGAATTCAACTAGCTTTCAAATGATGTATCACTCGATAGCTGTTCTCTATGATGATAAGCAAAGGGGTAGCTACCCCTGCCAAAGGGGTGAACTTGGGTATTTAAATTTGTCACGAAAATATGCCTACTTTGATAACAAAATCGACCTGTTTCGGCGTTTTTCGCGTACATGGTCAGTTTCCAAGTTATTAGGGCTGGTTACGTTTTCGTTGGGCCACCCTGTATGTAAGCGAAACCCAAAATGTTGGATATCGTTGTAAAGAGAATTCAAGTAGCTTTCACATGATGTATCACTCGATAGCTGTTCCCTATGATGATAAGCAAAGGGGTAGCTACCCCTGCCAAGGGGGTGAACTTGGGTAGTTGAATTTGTCACGAAAATATGTCCCCCTCGATAACAAAATCGACCTGTTTCGGCGTTTTTCGCATAACTCTTCACTTTCCAAATTATTATTAGGCTTGTTACCTTTTCGATGGTCCACCCTGTATAGTTTCTATTTTTTTGTTATGATCGATGCCGTTTTTAACCTAAACACTACTAGCACACTTTTCAACAAGGAATCCAAATTTAGTTTTCAAATATTTCTAGTACTTTAAGGGTCGGTTGTTCGTACGTCAGTTAAAAATTTTGAGATAACTACTGATTTTATTATCAAACCATTGGTCTGATATTTCTGAAAATGAATTCTGCTCGCTTTAAGAAGAGTTAATTACTGATTAAAAATACAAGATCATTAATTATATTCGCCGTATTTTCAAAATTTGCAATTTAAAATCAGTAATTATCTTAAAATTTTTAACTGACGTACGAACAACCGGCCCTAAGTTATCTTACACTCGATAGTTATCTTTTTTTTATGGACGCCATATTTGATTTTCTCAAAATATAACACAAGTAGTAATCAGACAAATTATTTACGTTCAAAAAGGGAAAAATCAAATATAATGCCCACAAGAAAATCGAAAGTTGACTATCAATGCTTCTCCATTAAGACAGCTAGAGCAATAATTTGAAAATTATTTTTGGATTTCTTGTTGAAAGGTGTCCTAATAATGCTTCGGTTAGAAACGACTAGCTTGATTGATTATTAAATAAAAAAAAATAAAAAAAATTGCAAATTTCGTATTTTTTCCAACATTTTGACAACTAATAGTGACAGCTGAGATTTTTTTTCAGAATACTAATCAGCACAAAAATACGCAGCCTTGCCCTAATTTAACCGACATCATATCTTTTAAGATAGCAGATCACCATACATTTTCTCGAAAAACGTCACCTCGACTTATATTGAAACGGGGGAATGAAAACCGCGGAAAGATTCTGCACGCCTCCAGATATCACCCTGTAGAAAATTTGTTGACAGTTTTTTTGAGTTAATATCCAATAAAGCAGAAAAATAAAGGATAGGGCTGCTGACATGCGAAAACAAAATCGAAATCCCTTGGGAATACCGAAAGTTTTCCCCAATCAAAATCAGGAAAACATTTGGAGTGCGTTACTTTATTTTAAGTTATAATTATTGTTGTCATGCAAATGAAACTGTACCTAATGCAAGTTAAGTTTGATTGAGTTAAGTTTCACGCAATACACTTTCAAATGGTGCTTCTAATAAAAATAGGTTAGTTGTTTTATACCTTTACGAGCATATAGTAGTATAAAACTAATCTAAGAACCTTAAATTGTTTATCTGCACGTCTGAACCAATCAGCTATAAAAAAAGCGTTATACTCTTGAAATGTTTGTTTTATGGCAACTTCATTTTACTTTCATATAATATTTTTTTCCTCGTATCTTTTCGACAAACTTTATCGAAAAACAATTTGGCATGAGTCCAAAGATTTATTACACTGTTACTGGAAAACATATAAAATTATGGATGTCATTCGAACCTCTCTTTTCAGCTCCTACAGTGGACTGACTACGATTTGGCAAACATATAGAATTAGAACGATCCCTTTTTTATTTTCTAGGCATTAATACAGAGCTTAATCTTCTTGAATTGTCGTAAAATTCAATGGAAGACACTATTAATGACACACAATTTATAAACCTGAAGTATTCCATCTATTATTAAATAATAAACGCTGTTAAATGTAGATAACGGCGGAGTGGCGATTTAATGTGTTGGTTTATTAAAAGCGACAAAATGTCTATAGGTGATAAAATTTAATAGCTGTCATTCAAAACATGAACTGCTGGTGCTATAGCCATAAAAGAATATTTCAATTAGACTAAATTAATCGATTATATAGTAGATGTCGAGTTCCACCCTCCTCCTTTATCATTATTACAAGTTTCCATTCATTTTCGCTTGTTAGTTAGGGTTAAATCTTGCACCTAATCCAGCTTTGACAGCCTTCTTCATATCCGATTATCTTGTGACAAAATCAAAATCGACAACAAGAACAACTTTTATTTCTCTGGATCGTGTTTTAAGGTTTTTTAATGATGAGCTCCTATGGATATTATCACTATCAACGTAAAACCGTCCTTCTAGCACACCAGAAAATAGCAGACTGGAAACTAATTTGGAGATTTTGCGGTCACTTGCACAGGTGCCGACCGATACAAGGATCTGCACAAAATTTATTAGATAAGTCGATTAAACCTGGCTTACCAAACGTTGATTACACAACCAATTCACCTAGTTCCTTCTATTTTAGGTACATATATAGAACTAAATATCTATGCATTTATAAATGTAATGTTTTTTTTTTGTTACATTCAAGATGCAGTAAAAAACTTGGAAACAAAAAAATTCTCTTTCAACTGGGACTAGTCGTGCGGTTACGTCATGCGCCCAAATTTAAATATTGATAAGCGTTACGAGCACGCTATAAAACCCTAATACCAAGCTCTGGACATTATTCTGGGTCTTTTCCCGCAACCCATTTAGACTCAGAGGGAAGGAAAGGGAACGGAGTATTTAAGTATTTAGAAGTACAAGTTTTAAAAAAAATTAAATAAATTCTCCAGATTCTCTAATATCCATTAATTTGCAATAAAAGCAACCAAGAAGAGATCATCTCTGATGGTTCTTCATCTTTTGCAATTTATTGTCATTTGCGGAGATATGAAAAAAATTACTTCCTATCAAATTTTTCAAATTTACAAACTAAAATTATATAAATTCAAGAGCCTAAAATGTATTTATCGAAGGATAGTACATGAAAAGTTAAAATAGGGACATGTAAGCCGTTTTCCTCTATCTTGAGCCGTTTTCGTTCTACAGGGCCTTGAACTTCAAAAATTGCGATTTTCACTTGTTCATAACTCACAAAGTTCTCGATTTTAGGCGATCTTATGCCAGGTAGGGGACATCGAGACAAGTCCAAATCTTTGACAAATTTATTTTTTTGATCAACAGGTACGAAGAAACAGGCTGTTTTAGATACTGTGCTTGGTCATAAATCTTAAACGACGATATCTTTGCAACGGTTTGATGAAATAAAAAAAAAACGCAGAAAAACACGACTATCGGGGCATTTCAAGATGACCTATCGCCAAATTTAAAAAGCCAGGACCGTCCTTAATGAATATGGTTCTTTCTTGACAGAAAAGCACATTTTCCGATCGACTTTCGGGAAAAAAACGGCAACGGATTCATAAAGTACAAGAAAATACTGTAAGCTTCACAAAAATAGATCAAAAGGAGAACTTATACTGCATTTTACAAGTTGCTTTTGTGAAGCTGGTCGAAGTGTGCCGTGCGATTTGAGAAGCTTATTTCATACCATTTTTCCTACACTCGCCTAATCCGATGACATTTTGTTTTCGAAAGTCGATCAGAAAATGTGGTTTTCTGTAAAAAAGTGAACAATTTTTCTTCAAGTACGGCCCTGATTCCTAGAGTTAGAATTCTGATTCGTAGTCCTAGGATAGCTTTTGTAATGATTTCAAATAAATTTTTGAGAAACATTGGAAACAATTTGCAAAGGAAAATTGAAAATTGAAGTTTTATAGTTTGATCACACAAGTTCTATCTATATTGTTCTTATTTTGTAAAGCTGGATGGAGTGTGCCATGAGATTTAAGAAGCTCATTTCCCAGCATTTTTCCTATACTTTCCCAATCTGATGCCGTTTTTTCTGAAAGTCGATCGGAAAATCTCCTGTTCTGTCAAAAACTTGCAAACCATGTCATTTGAAATCATTTGAGGTCATCTTGACACCCATCGACAGAAGAGTGTTTCAACAAAATTTTGTTGAATTTCATCAAACCGTTGCGAAGAAAACGTCGTTTAATTTATGCCCAAACGTATAAACTCTGTATCTTCGTACCTGTTGGCACAAAACAAAATTGCCATAGATTTAGACTTGCCTCAATGTGCACTACTTGGCCATTAACTACGTCGCATTAGGCATGAATCATCCTGTATACAAATCGTTTCTTTTCTTATATCTCTCTCAATTGAAATCTCGAGAACCAGCTTTATTAATAATACTTTGTTTCAGATTCTTAATTAGCATAAAATTGAGCAAGATTTCTATAATTTAATTTAACCGATCCTATATCTTTGCTATCATTCTTGAGATCCAATTGGTGTGGATGTGAGAGATAAGAAAAATGTAACTAAATAAGACCTTAGAGCACAGTCTATTTTTCGGTCACCTATATTAGAAGTTTCTTACTTCCATGTGACATAGTTCGGACAGTTACTTTAGGGACATGTAAACCATTTTGTTGCATCTTAAACCCTTTTCTAGTTACACTCATGGAAGTGCCAGAAAATGTGGAGTGATCTTAAGATAGTCACTCTTTTGCAGTAAATTATTAAAATCGAAGTATTTTATCTTTCATTTGGTATAGGTACCATTTCCACCCCCTCTATGAACGATAGAGGGATAAAATCAACACACATATTCGATGATTCTAATTATTGATATATTCATTGATAACATCACAGACTTTAATAATTTGACATGTAAGCGCATATCTAGATTTAAATGAAAACCCGGCTCTCACACACGAACACTTAATAACATTCATGAAAAATATGTAACGCAGTTACGCAACTTGCGAACCTGCAAGTTCTCCCGATCCCAGCGATATAAATTTTTATCAACCAACTAACTCCGGATACGTACCCTACTTCATTGATATTTCATCTTCACCCTGTATGCAATTTGTCATTTCTCTCCCGAGAAGCCGTCCCGCTTCCCGCAGTCCGCAGTGCTATATGCAAACACACGCTCACAACTCACAAGATGAGCGATATCGAGCAGATGACAAGCTCCCTCTTGTAGGTAACAGGATGACGGACACCGGGGATGCAGACAGACGGCTCCCGATTTCCCCCGAGACGAACCATAGGAGAAGTGACCGGACGGAATATACGTTTCCGATGGTATCGATTTTGCAATAAAGAGACATGCACCCTATTCTCCCTTAGAGGAGGAATGGGGTGTTAGTTCACCAAGCTGACCGTTAGGTGCTACTGGTGGGTAATTTAGGAGGATAATGAGTCTGGAGTTGAAAGAAGAAAGAGGGACAGGGTAAAGAAATACGTGACAGATGTTTGTGTTCAAGAAAAGCTAGAGACCCGAGACGAGTTGCGTGGCGGTTAGCCTTGTTGGACAATCGTTAAACGGGATTATATGATCTAATAGACAGGTAATAGCTTCTCTTCTTAGTTAACTACTATAGTTTTCCTACTACGGTGTGATAATAAAATGATAATGAAGTGAATCAATTTTTTCAAAATCAACATTGATCAATAATATGGATATTTAAATTATTTTTTTTATTGAAAATGCACATGCACTGCAGGGAAATCCCTATGACGCTCTGGGAGCGGTGCATGAGCGGAGATGTCGATTCACGTTGGCCTTGAATCTCTGTAGGTTGTATACTTCGGGAAACACGCCCTTTGGAATGTTATTCCAAAGAGATGCGGTTCTATACATAAAAGAAGTCTGAAATAGGGTGGTACGAGGTGTAACGAGCTGAACCTGATACGGATGAGCGTCTGCGGCTCGACGTGTATTTCTGCCCGGTCTTGTTCTAGGTGGGATCAAGCGGGCCACGTCTTTTGAACACTTTCCATAAAAATATCTGTAAAACAGACTCAGGTCAGCTACTCTTCTTCGATGTTCGAGAGTGTCTAAATTTTTTGTCAAATCTGGGTCCCCAATCAAGTGTATGGTTCTTTTCTGGATAGAGTCGAGTAGTCTCAGTGTATGTTTAGGAGCTGAGCTCCAAACATGTGAGCAGTACTCCAATGATGGTCGGATTTGAGCCTTGTATAAGAGGAGAAGCTGTTGTGGTGTATAAAATTTCTTCGTGCGGAAGAGTGTTCCAAGTTTTTGAGAAGCACTCTTCGCCAGACCAGCAACATGATCATGCCAAGACATGTTCGCTCCGAGACTCACTCCAAGTAAACGAAGAGATGACGCTGGAGTAAGAGAGTGTCCCGCCATCACCATATCTGGCTCCGAAACGTTGGCCTTTTTGGAGAATATGACTGCTTGGGGTTTTCCAGCATTAAATTGAACTTGGTTTCTAGAATGTCTTGTAAGTCATTGTGAAGTATGGCAACTTCTTGTTCCCTGCTAGTCTGTGCGTCGATGGCAGATGTTCGCGCATCTAAGGTATAAGAAGATATGAGTGTACTGTCATGGGCAAAACTGTATATTGGATTTTTTGTTGTTTCAAGCAAGTCGTTGATAAATATTAGAAAAAGAGACGGAGATAAAATGGATCCCTGAGGCACACCGGCATTGATGGAAAAGGTCTCAGAAAGAGCTCCATCGACTGCCACCTGTAATGAGCGATCTCCGAGATAACTCGCAAGCCACAAGCAGAATTTCTCGGGCATGCCATAAGCCTGCAGTTTTGCCAACAGTCCATCATGCCAGACACGGTCGAAAGCTCTAGAAATATCAAGCGCAACCCCTCGAGACTCCCCATGGTGATCGATTGCGCTGTTCCACAACTCGGTGACGTAGGTGAGGAGGTCACCCTGACCTGACCTGGCCTGACCTCTTTAATTAAATTAAATCTGAGAGTTTTTCGTCAACTGGGATGAATCATTTGATATAATGATCTTTTTTAATACAGGAAAAATTCCATTGTCTTGTTAAACCTGTTAGGGGAGTCTCTGGGGGAGTCTGAATTCAAAATGGCTACCAGATTCGGGGTGCCCATCGGTCTGCCATTTTGAATTTTATGAAAACATGTTTCTGTTGAATAACTCCGCCGTTTTTAGTTTTCCAAAACTTTGTACTTATTGCTCTACGGTCGATATTTTTTGAATAAAACCTAAAAAAGCGGGGATGTTATTCGACAAATAATGACAAATACCTGTTGGTAGTGGTGGGTTGGCCACGGGCCATATCGTAGAAACCAGTGGTCCTAGAGCCTAAAATGATTATGAGAAAATGAATGAAAATATTTTCAAGATAATATGGAGATTGTCAAGATAGGTCGCACTTTCGCAAATCTAATAAAGAGTTGACACCTAACTTCGTTATTTTGATGGATACACCCTGTATGTTAAATTGTCTGAGAAAATCTAATATGGGTGGTTTTCACAATTGGAAGTTAAATTGAGCAGTTTATGAATTATGACCAACTAAAAATTGCGAAAGTTTATTTCAAAAAGTATTCATCCTAGAGAAAAAACTGTAATTTTCAAAGTTGTAGAAAATTGAATTTCCTACAAGTTTTATTCCAACAGTTTTACCAGAAAAACTAAAACGGCCGAGTTATTAGGAAAAACTTTTTTTCATAAAATTCAAAATGACGGTCTTGAATCTGGTCGCCATTTTGAATTTAGACTACCATGCAGTTGCAGCGGAAAATCAAGAATAGGAGTTAGAACTAGAGTACTGAAATGTTACATATCCTCGCTATACTGTTGTATGGAGCTACAGTCTGGGCAATCAGACAAAATAGAAAAAATTCTTTGAAATGTGGTGTTATAGGAGAATGTGGAGGTGTCGTGGACACAACACATGTAACAAACACGGAAGTGTTAGAGAAGATGAAAAAGAAGAGAGAGATAGTCAAAAATAAAAAGAGACGGAAAATGAGCTACTTTGGTCATACAGTGAGAAACGAAAAATATGAGTTGATACTGGCCATATAGAGAAAGGTGAAGGGGAAAAGAGGACTGGGAAGGCACCGGAGGTCCTGGGTGAAAAACCTGAGACTATGGAGCGGAAAAACAGCTATAGAACTCTTCAGGACAGCAGAAGTAAAGTGGGCCATGATGTCGCCAAAGAATAACGCACACTAAAAAGAAGAAGAAGTTACCACCTCCCCTTGCGGATAGAACAAGAAAATTGCCAACGGAATTCTTTTAATGTTTCTAACGGAACTAATATCCAAAGTCACATCATACAACAGACAGTATAATTGAATGTCAGCTATTTATTATTTAAGCAGTCGACATAGAGAGATAATAAATATTTATTCAGACCGGGGTCGAAATAAGGCGAGCAAATATTTCTTACACATGATGCAGAGCGATCCCTGTCGTTTCAGCAAAGACTTTTTGTACTGCCTTGGTTGTTATCAAGTCAAGAAACGTTTCAAGAAATTTTGCTTGCGAACTTACACGAGAAATTACTGAAAGTAAACTTTTTACAAAAAAAGTTCCGCTCTTAATTAGGTAATAAAAGGTGAAATAGCTTAGATTTATTTGATGTATTAATTTTAAAGTATAACTGTAGACAAAAGTCTAGTCCTTGACAGTCTTGACGCACAATAAAGGTGCCTGTACAAACAATAAACATAGTTAATTTTACTAATTAAATATGACCTTGTAACTTGCAATTAACTGATACGGAATAAAGTATGAGGATTTTCCAATTAACCAAAACCTGGAAGCTATTTTCCTTGCTATTTTCAATTCCTGGGTTCAATAATTTATTATTCTGCTATATTATTTCGACCTGTTATTTTCTTCATCCAACTGAGTTCGTTCATCTAACAAGAAAAGCAATGACGAACTAGCAGAGGAATCGATGTCTCAAGAGATCTATCAAATAGTAAACCAAGTAATTAAAAACCGTCCAAAGGATATAATTATTAAAGAAAATACAACTATCTATAGATTTTGATTAAATTTATAAGAAATAAAAATTTTAATGTTATTTTTTTAAATTCTGCAGGCTTTTTCAAATTATGGATTAAGTAAAGTCTATTCAATTTATTAAAAATTAATTCCCTAAAACTATACAAACAGATATAAATCCTACAAAAGCACAAGACAAACAAATTCACTTCAATGTGATACCCATTTTCCATCTGTCACATCTTCGACTGTTGCCACTCATCATCTCCTCTGTCAGTTCTATTGATATTTCAAGACGGCGCCTCCCGATGTTTGCATGTCACTTCTTGGTGGATGCCGATGTCATATCTCCAGAATCTCAAGGCTTGACAAGTCATCTATGCGTACCTACGGCGATTCTCGGCAATGTAAACAGATACAGGGGACACATAAAAGGGGGTTGATTTGTACTGTAACAATATTGACAGTTCGATATTGTCACTTCACAGACAGGACAATATATTCCCGACATTCCTTGGTTGCATGAATAGAAGGTACAAATAATTGTATACGTATATATCTAGTATGTATCGTCATAATATAAAAGACAGATCGCAAATACTTTGAGAAAGAATCCTTCATCTTTTATTTTGAATCCAACACACGCCGAATATAATAACCCTTTCAAATTTGCATCCGAGAAAACTACCCAAGATATGATACAGAAAAATGATACCTACGTTGATATTCAATAAAGATCTTTCACTATACCTTGAAAAATTATAAAATTCCTCACACATTAATTATACAGGGTTATGCAAATTTCATGGTGTCAGTATTGGGATATCCTAAACCATCAGAGATACAGGGTTGCTTAAATTAGAGAAAAGTTGCGCTATTTTATGGCCATCTCGAATCCGTCAAAACATGCAAGATATCTGTGACCGTTCCTGAAATATCCTGAAAAAACTGAAAAATCGAGAAATCTTATTTTTGGAATATCTTTCTTTCCATTGGAAATTAATAAATAATTTTTTGTAGCCTTACATAAGCCGTTATAAGCTATTTATCTGACGTTTCAAAAATTTTCACAGCCGACTAGATCCCAGAGTTTTCATAGTCAACTATTGTTTTTCTTATGGCCGCCATATTATTTTTTTATGTCGTTCGATAAGAAAAAAATAATGTAAACCAAAAATTAATAAATTTTAGAAAAAAAAATTGGAAAATTTTTATTCTTCTTTTTTCAAAGAAAAACAGATATGTAGTTCTTAACTGAAATAGGCCAATATAAAGTCATACTGCTTGCCTTATAGGTTGTTAATTTCTCTATGATATTCGATCTAAGAAGTTGTCTTTTTTTTAGAAAAAAAAAGAACAAAAATTTTTGAAAGTTATTTTTTGAAGTTTATTAGTTTTTGGTTTCCATTATTTTTTTCTTATCGAACGACATAAAAAAATAATATGGTAGCCATAAGAAAAACGAAAGTTGACTATGAAAACTCTGGGATCTAGTCGGCTGTGAAAATTTTTGAAACGTCAGATAAATAGCTTATAACGGCTTATGTAAGCCTACAAAAAATTATTTATTAATTTCCAATGGTAAGAAAGATATTCCAAAAATAAGATTTCTCGATTTTTCAGTCTTTTCAGGATATTTCAGGAACGGTCACAGATATCTTGCATGTTTTGACGGATTCGAGATGGCCATAAAATAGCGCAACTTTTCTCTAATTTAAGCAACCCTGTATCTCTTATGGTTTAGGATATATGAAATTTGCATAACCCTGTATAAAATTTATAAATAACATATTTTTTCGAAAATTATTAGTGCTTTCCTTCATAGTGTTTTTTTTTTAATTCACATATATGTACCTATAGTAAGTTAGTGAAGGGTATCAAAAAGTGTCTGTATTTATAACAGCCAGTGCCAGTGGTCGGGATAGAGGAGTATACGGAGTACATAGTAGACTTTCCGTAATGAGTTCTATAATGTACAAACTCTACCCAAAACTTTTCAACCGAGCCGCGAAGACTATTGAGACCAATTTTGATTAGCTAGCATTAGCAATTCAAAGCATCACTCATTCTTTGATGTTAGACTGTAGCTGTATGAAGCAACTTATTATAAGTTTTGTTTGAAATTCCATGAATATACTTCACTGCAAAGTAAAGTACTGGTGTGCTTCACAAAGTATATTACATATCTCGAAAAACAAAAATTATGGCCATTTCCTCAAAGTATTCAATGACAGAAATGCCCAGGGTTACATAAAATTACATTCAATGCCTTTATGACTACTATTCCAGTTTGCGCAGAATTCGACGCAAGATTTGCAGTTACGAGCCGTAAAGATATTAAAGTCATACATCACGTCTGATCCTGGCGCCCCTCTCCATATTTTTTCATTAAAGCTTAGTTGCCTTTCTGTGTTTAAAACTTAGCAAGGCAATGGCTAATCTATCTTTCGTTCTAAAATAAAAGGAAAACTGTTGCGAAAATGTGAATATGCTTTCAGACAAATAACTTTCCTCGGTTTTAGTTACAAATGTTATAAAAACGTTCCTTGATATAATTGTAACGAAGTTCTCCACTTATTCATTCCTCCTTCCCTAAGTTTAATAGTGTTTCTTGTACTTAATAAAAATAATTTATAAATCTCGTAGACTTAAATCATGTATAGGCTTGTAGTTTTTGTAAGGTGCGCAATAAAATGTGTTCGTGAATTAACGTGCTTACGTATAATAAGGCCTTCACTTCTTGTTAACGAAGTAGGGGGTTTTGAAATTACCTCTTTGTGTTGATCAAAAAAACATGCCTAGATTTATCCTAATCCCTAGATTTATCGTAATTATCGCAAATATCAGCTAATTGATAATATTAAAGGTTAAGTAGATACTAACATTTTCAAATTGTGTTATATAGGGTGGGCCATCTAAGCGGTTGCATTTTGAACCACTAGTTATTTGAAGTATATGAATGTTAAATGTCATTACGACTTGACAGATTGTTAGTTGAAAGTCTGAAGTTTACGAAATGGTACTCTATACGCTTGAAGAAAACTGGGATATATTGAAAACTTTCTTCCAAAGTGGTGAGTCTTCTACCCAAACTGTGAGAAATTTACAAAAACCACGAGCAAAAATCGAGTGCCTCCACGTCAAGTTGTGGACAATTTCATGAAGCGAGCTCGTGCAACTGGTTCGTTGGTTGCCAAAGCAACTCGTTCCCGCTCTTGTTCAGTGCGTACACCCGAAAATATTGCTGCTGTTGCACAGAATGTGGCCGAACATCCATCAACATCAACTCGTCATCGTTCACAAGAAATGAACATTTCTCGAACTTCTCTGCGGCGAATTTTGCATTAGGACCTCGGTATGCACGCTTACAAGGTTCAATTAGTCCAACAATTGAAGCCTCATGACCATCTGATGCGTTTTCGGTTCGCGCAATGGGCTGAAGATCAATTCGCCGAAGATGGGCATTTTTACCGAAAAATCATCTTTTCAGATGATGCTCATTTCCACCTCGGAGCTGCGATTTGAGTCCGTTGGACTATTTTTTGTGGGGAGCCGTTAAAGACAAATGTTACGCAAATCATCCAGAGACGATTAAGGCTTTGAAACATTAAATCGAAGTTGTCATTCACGAGATTGAAGCCCGAACAATCGAAAATGTATTCAAAAATTGGGTTGATCGGATGGGGTACTATCGGGCCAGCCGTGGCAGTCATTTGAATGAAATTGTGTTTCATTCATAAATTTCAATGTCCAATCTTTCTAGTAAAACCGGAAATTTGAAAAAATATTCACTAGTTTCGTTTTTATTGAATTTCCAAATGCAACTTTTATATGGCCCACCCAGTATGATTCGAGCGTTGCTGTCTAATTAAACTTTATATCGTGTGAGTAAATGAAAATAACTTGAAGCTGGCCAAGTGCACAAATGTGCGTAAGCCATCAAGAAAGAAGAAGAAGAGCAAATGAAAATGGTGTAATAATTCATTTTTATAAACAAGTTTTTCTTTAAAAAGTAATACTTTGCCACTTAAAGTATTAATGATGAATGAATTACTTTTGAACAACCAGTTATTGACAATTAATAGTTTTTAGCATCAAATGAAAATGCAATTGTAGCATAAGAAGCAGCTTTCTTTCCTTAAGAAGTTTTACATTTGACATTTTACTGTAAAATAATTAGGGGAGCCAATATTTACAATAGTTTATGTTAACATGGCAATTCCCTATGTCCGGAAATTCAAGAGACACAGTGTATATGTAATGCAATGTCATCACAATTCTATATACAGCAATTTAGTATTTAATATCTAATTTTTGCACATATGAAATTAATAATCAATACAAGCGTAAATTCAAGTTATTGTGTTAAGTGGAAATTATTGCATCCAAAGAGCAGATTTAATAATGGTTCAACACTAATTAGTTATATGATGATTGGGGCAATATTACTCGTATGTGCGAAGATTCAGCCAATTATAAAGCATCCATTGGTGTGTTATTGTCACATTTGCATACAGAAACGTTATAAATTCACGATTACATTATTAGAACATTTCTTAAGTAGGTGTCAGCCATAGAATAGTACAAGGATATCAAATTCATCGAACAATCTCAAAACATCCTCCAAGAAAAACGAACTTTCTTCAGAACTCCAACATCTTTTATTTCCTCCATAAAATAATAATTTGGAATTCCGAAAAAAAAAACGGATAACTATGGATAAGTGATTGAACGAGCTTTATTGGATTAATTTTCGAGTTGGAGAAAAATTGGTTAAGTTTGTGGTACTTTTCTAGACCTATTTCGAAGGCAAACAAATCAAAGTGGAATAAAGCCGTCGCATTTCTCTTTGAATTTGATCTTGTTACGGAACTAGAAAGAACGGTTAAAGTGTTAGGAGAATTACAGTCATGTTTCATGGCAATTGATGCCTTGTCGTTTCTTGGCCCTTCCATTTATAGCAAGTTCGATAAAACGACTGCATAGTGTGATAAGTGTGGTTTCCATGGAAGATTTTCATTCTAGAGCTAGACTCGTTCTTTTGGGAATATTAATATAAGCTCTTTTCAAGTAATTTTTCTTCGGTAAATGATAAGAATTAGACTCATCCCTAAAAGGCGGTAGAAGTAACTAAGCTGTCACTTCAATCAAAAATACTCGTAATCACATTTATTAGTTATTGTTAAATTAAAAGGTACGTCAGGTACGGTGAATAAGATGTCAGTGGTTGGTAGTAAGGAAATATAGTATCTAGTAAAATTATTGATAGTTGTATCATAAAAAGAAGTAAGTATAATTTGCATAAAATGGTAATTTTATTGTTTCCACTATATTAAGTATTTCAATTGTTCTGGAGGAAAACAATAATAGATTTTCCTCTTCGTGCTTATTTTTCGCCACCTCATCACACACTATAAACTCCTAGAAAGTACCAAATATTCAGAGCTGAAGTCGTAAAAATTTGCTTCTTTGGCAATGATTCAGGAATTCTTCACATTACCATATCACTGTAAGATTCAATAATAATTGAGATAGGTATAGATTTCGTTTTATATCATCATAAAAGACCTCTTGTGACTGTCTGGAAACTTTTTTCTCGATTTAATAAGAAAAAGAACCCATTATCATCACATAACTTCGTAGAACTAATGGGATATGTCGAAATTAAAAGATGTTTCAGGTTTTAGTTATCCGGGTAACCGGAGAATGCGTATTTTCTTGAAAAGAGTAAATAAACTCGATACTCGAGTAAACTACTACTGCTTCCTTATAAAACTTTTCTCTTTCAAGTCCTTAACAATAGTTGAGAAATAATGTACCGGCAAATTTGGCGTAAAGTGTCAGACCCTTGGTAAATAATAGCGGAATTCTTAGCGAAGGTTTCCTCAAACTTCACTCAAACTATACCGACTACTTTTTCCCTATAATAAAGATACTTTTAGAAATGCTTGTAAGTGAACAAACTGCCATAAAGTTTCGAATAAGAAAATATATCACGTTTTATTTCAAAAAATCGAAGGGGATATTATTCCTTTTGGTTGGAGAAGAAGATAAATAACAAATTTATGAGCACCATCGTTGGCAATATACGAGAAAACATACCTTTGTTGAATTATTGAATTTATTAAAAAAAAAAAGTAAAAAAAATCTGGTAACGTATAATAATAGTTTGTGCGAGTTATGAAAGTAAATAGCAAAATTTTTAGAGGAAAGTAGGTACAAACAAAAGGTACTGTCTTTCGGGAGAGCGCTCAAGCAAAAAATAATCACATAAAAGAATCCTTCAGTTTCAAGACTTTATGTTTGTATGTTGCCTTTCTTCATGCATTATTAGCTTTTACTGATCTCTCGAGTCTTGAGAGTTTTAAAGCAGTATTGAAAGCTGTAGAAATACAGAAACTATTCTAGAGGAGCTCATTCTGAGCATCAACCTGCGTTTGTCGCAAATTCTAAGTAAATAGCATGAAATCTCCTGTTCTGTATGTATTTTCACAGTGTTCGCTTTAGTAAGCGGAAAGCTCGATGCTGCGATATTATTTTTTGTAGAAAATAAGCGCTGACTTTCTCAAAGTTGCCTCGACGTAACACTTAGTTTAGTTCTAGGGGTGCTGTGTTGGCTGTGCAGTTCATTTGGAAATTGCTGTTCGACACAAAGGGATATTTGAGGATACATAAATAGCTGTGAAAATATGTAGAAAAATCTATTCGTCTCGCAAGTGAGAATATCACACGGCTGCCGGGAAAATGTAAAGCGCGCGGCCGGGATTGAAGCCTTGCAATCTCCTGTGAGATAGATAACACTGATAAGCGGAACAGAGATTCTTGAAGATGCCGAGCTCGAGGGAAAGCGGTAAACACTCTCATCAGAAACTATTCAAAACCTTTTCGCGTTTTCATTTAAGGTAAAGGCTACTAAACAAAGGTCGACATCCTCCCGGCTGAATGCCGCCCTTGTGCCGAGCACGAAGCTGCCGATCGAGATATAAACTTTATTCCCGGATAATAGGTTTTTTTAGAAGTTTTTGGCAAGTTAAAGGCGCCGTATAGCGGTAAGGAAAAACGACATGTAATATCGTGTTTGGATGGAAGTTGGTTCACTGTTGATCTTTCTTGTTACATCTTCGTGTTATGTTCCTCCATTTACCGCAAACTTTGGATAGTTTGAATTCCTAATATCAGGGCAGTAGAGGGGTCGTGCTAGAGAATTTATTATGGATGCCTAAACTGATTCTTTATAACTATGATCGGATAGGTTATAGGTATACGAGTCACTTTATTACCTATAACCTAGAAGTTATGCAGGTTGATCAGAAACTCGCGCACTCCGAATACAGGGTATTATGGAGCTCATTATAATAATTAATGATAATTGATAATCTACAAAAAAATCCCTCGTCCATGTTTGAAGGTAATTATTTTAATTATCACGATAAAAATGAGTGAATACTCTACTATACTCTCTGGATCAAATGCTACATGATTCAAGGTTTTCAATTCTTCCAATTTTTTCGCCAAACTTCTATTACAGGAAATTGAAAATGTTGAAAATTAACAACATACCTGAATCTGAAAAAAAATTAAGTTTGGCAATCGTGCAAGCTATTGCCAATGAACTAAAAATAATTAAAATTATATCTAGCCCGAAATTATTTACATTTCCAATGCATGCAGGGTTGCCACTTTTATCTTTATAAAAATGGTGATATCCTTGGAAAAAAAGAAGTTATAGCACTCTTGTAAGAAAATTTACTACTCTTGAAAAGTGAATTTTATCACAGCATACTCATGTATTTATAGGTCATAGTTTTCCTCATGAATTAAATTTACCAAATCTACGATTGGCTGATTAGTTCTCGAAAATCGTCTCGAAAATAAACTCCGCTCAATGTAGACACCCATTTAACAGTAGGTAATAAATCCAGGTACTATAAATCAATAATAATTATTGATCATGGAAAAAAAAATATTCGACAATGGGGCATAATTACTGTGACGAGTTGTGGCTCAAAGCCTCAAAATGCAATAATTATTAAACTTACGACGGCGAAACAATAAGGTGATTAAAATTTAATTGCACCTATAAAAAAACAATAAACTCAGAATATGGTACTAATGAAATATGGGAGTTTATAATATTGTACCAGATCCTCACAATAACAAGCATTGCTTCGATTGCAATTAAAAATCGCTCATCAGTCCATGAGAAGTTCCACATGACGCAAGGTAGCACCAGCAGATTCCTGTCAATATCCCATCACTTCCATTGCACGATGGTGGTTGCCACCGACCAAGTCTCGCATGTCGCACATGATAATGCTTGCCGCCAATTACCGGTTCACGCCCGCCCCCCGATTAAACATTCAGGACATCTCGGAGTCGCCGGCTAATTATCCGTGCCCGGTAACGCGATCCCGCGAGGCTCCCCTACTAGCTCACGGTCTGCTCAATAATTCACCCGAGGGTTCAAACAGTGTTCAATAATTAACATATCGCAGGTGAGCGGCGGTGGGGGGAGGAACAAGGATTACTATAGTACGGCGGAAATGCGCGAGGTGGTGAATGACAGTGAAAGCAACAATGGCGTAGTATTCATCGAGAATTTTTTTTTTACAAGAGTCGTTCCACTTAGCCGGGGACACACTGGGGTACCTATGTAGCTATAATTTAAAAAAAATTGTGACTTCATTTCCAGAAAACAATTATGTAAATAACATTAATAAATTTTCTATGCAAGCGTTACGGAATCTTTTTGGTAGTTACTGATCTTTAATCTCTCTCCCCATTATGCACAAAAGCATCCAATCACGGTTTTTTATTTTACTAAAAATAGAAACTGTTCGAAAAAAAAAACATGAAACCCGGAAATAAGACTTAGTTACGCCCATGTTCTAAGAACGGTGCGCTTGCTGGGCACTAATTAATAAACGCCCTCCTAATTACACATTTCCACCTGCAAGGAGCTCGTAATGGAGCTCCCGTAGCTTCTCTCATAACTTGACGGACCGACTCCAGCATTAGGGCGTCATAAATTACACTTAACACGTGCCTAATTGCTTAAAGGATTCCATTTTTAACAAGGTTTGTTTTATGGCCAATTTGGGTTCAAATTAGGGGAATGTCGCAAAACCACTATAAGTACATGAAAAAGGCCGAATCTCTTAAAAAAAATATAAAACATACTTATTTTATTACCAAAACCTCAATAATTCAAGACAAAATTAACTTAAATCTTGTAAAGTTATAATTATTAGATTTTGCCCAAAAAATTCTATTTTTGGTTAGTCTAGCCAAATAAGATATACAATAATTAATAATTATAATTGCGTTATTTAGAAGTTTAGCAAAATTCAAATGGTGTAGGTAGAGGGCGCCACTAGAACATTCCAGCCACGTTCCCCCCTCCCTTCGGATTCCGTAAAGGGGGGGCCTCCATCTTGAATTTAGGGGATGAAATTATCTATCTCTAAAACTGCTATTATAAAAATTGTCAAGGAGGATATATCCAACAACTTTTGTTTGAAACTTGTTTTGAAATATCTTATTTTTAAAAAGTTAAAAGTTTTTTAAATTTACGCTTTTGGAAGTAAAAGCGTATTTTTTTTTTAGATTTTACAACAAAACGGACAAACATACTCGTATATCTTCATTTTTTCGTATGCTCAGTATGGATAGCGAGGGCTCCGAAACTCGACCAGCGCCAATATTTTGGATTTTTTTTTATCTATCCACATAAGTAATTAATTCAAGTCATACCGTTTTCACTGAATACTTACATGATTTTGTAGTTTTTGGGGTCTCTGTTAAGATCCGATATCGGTTTTCAAAAAACAAAATGGCGGATCCAATATGGCGGACGCCTTCCATAAATTCGTCGCATTTTCACCAAACTCATCATTATGGTATTTTCGGATTCTTTAATCAGCATCCATGACACACCCAAAATCATGTATTTGGTGAAAACGGTTGACTTTAATAATTAGTTATGTATGTGTAAAATTCGAAAATATTCAAAAATATTAGCGCCGGTCGACTTTTGGGGCCCTCGTCTGTATTGATACCAAGCATTCCAATTTTTTTTTTGTAAAGCATGCATAAAGAAACTCAAAAGTTACAAACTAAAGCTACAAACAAAAAGTTACTCTTGTTAACCGCTGATTAACGTTTTGTTGTATAATCGAAAAAGCCATTCCCACCCCCTAAAGTGTAATTTTCGCGAAATTATATCTTTTGAACAATTAGAAATTTCAAGAAACTTTTGAACAAAAGTTGCTGAATTTTCGTAATAATAGTACTTTTTTGCGTACAAGCGCAATATTTACCGAGATTCATATTTTCATCCCATAAATTCAAGATGGCGGCCGCCCTTTACGAAATCCGAGGGGGGAAACTTGGCTGGAGTATTCTAGTGGCGCATTAATGTTTTGTTAAATTTCCAATTAAGGCAATTTCAGTCCTTTTTTTTTTTGACTATTTGACTGGACTATATTATGTCAACCAACAACAAGATAAATTTTTGGAACGGATTTTGCGATTTCATGTGTCATATCATCTTAAAAAATAAATGAGATACTTGACAAATCCTCGATGTCTAATACAACCTCTTGTAAGTATGGAAGTATGATAAAAAAGACTTCATAAATTTTTCCGAGCTGAAGATTGATTTAATCAATTAAAACAAAGTGCATGTCACAAGGTCCGATTTAAATCCTCTATTAATGTAGGAAACACCATTCAGTGATGCCGGGTAATTCTTTATTGACAAGTGAAACTAATACCAAATGATCAATACGTTATCTATAAATTTTTAGTGCCCGCCCTCGAAAGCAAATCACGGGAGATAAAACAACAATAATTCGCAAAATAAACAACAAAATTAGTCAGATGGGAGACTGGGATTTATTCCACACGTTAATTTATGTGCAATTTACTACCATTTATATACCTACCAGTTCAATTTTAAATGACAGTTTGACAACCAGAGAAAATATATAGACGTTTGTCACAGGTAGATGCACACGACTGCCTTTATGTGGTTCTTTTTATGATTTAGTGGACCCACCAGTGAGTTAATTATCCTTTAGCAGCGGCATTATTAAAATAATACTTATTAATTTGTGTATGCTTGAGGGTAGTCTCACGGCTTATTCGTTTGTTTTATAAACAACTCTGATTCTAATGAGGTGCTTCATCTGATTTATAACGCCATAGGAAAGATAACAATTTCAACCAGCCTTTAAAGAGTTAGAATATTTTTTTATAATTAATATGCTGGTAGAAGAATGAAAATTAGTCCACTTGTTGCATAGGTACATATATGGCATCCGGTATCAACGTAGGTCGGTGCCATTTAATTTCTCTTATAGGACAAGTCTGAACGGTGAAAGAAACTCAATGAGATGAGGCTATGGTAAATTTAATAAAATTTATATAAGATTCTCATAATTTCTCATTTAGATGAATAGGTATAAAATCTTTGCATATACAGGGTGTTTCAGTTATATAGAACCAAATTTAAAAGGGTAGTTCCTCTCATATATGCAAGTTGAAAAAAAAAAAAATCAGCCCAAAATGACGTTTCGTTTAAAAGATACAGAGGGTGTCAAAAGTTTAAAAAAATTAACAGTTTTTGGTTATAACTCGTGTCAACTTTAACCAATTTTGATGAAACTTTGCATGAACAATAAACAAACAAAGATCTTCAATCTTAATACTTTTGATATTTCAGGTTTTGCAGACGTCTTCCAGTGGCATAGATATTGAGGGTTGAAGTCTCTTTTCCCTCCCTATTGATTACGCCACTGACTTTTTTGCAATTGAAAAATCTTTATTCAACATGCTCATACATTTTAGAATAAAAACGTATTCTTTAATTTTTTTCATACGGCTCATTGTTTTGGAGATATTTGAAGTTTTCTCATTATTGCTGGACCATTTACTACATTTAAAAATTATTGATTTCATTAAAACTTATTTGACTTTTTTATGTTTATTGTTAATGTCAAGTTTCATCAAAATCGGTTAAAATTTACACGAGTTATAACCAAAAACTCTGATATTTTTTAAACACTTTGACACCCTGTATATTTTTAAAGAAACGCCATTTTGAGCTGAAATATTTTTTCAACTTATATTTATGAGAGAAACTACCCCTTTAAGTTTGACCGTATATCACTGGAACACCCGGTATATAGGAACCTTTTTTGATCTTTAATTATTATTATTAACACAGATTTTGAGCAAAATTTTGAGCCATTTTGCATGAGCGAATTTACAACACATTTGATGTGAGTTTCACAGGGCATGATTGTGTTTCACCATTATTTTCTGCCAAGGGCTTACTACTGGCAACATCGTTGTCAAGAAGCTCGGACGAAAAACGGAGAAAGGGGCTTCCAGAAGAACGATTACTGGAAATGACTAGTCGCGAATGGTCTGTAGCTGGTAATAGGATGAACAGGCAAAACTGGATTTATGAATATGGTTGGTATTTTATGGTAGTTGTAAAATAGAAACTTTCAACCGATTCAAAGTTTGAAAGGAGTGGTCCATCTTCCTAAACCATGACCAAACAACTCGGAACCACTTTTGATTTCAGTTATTTTGATTGGATCCAGAAACTCCAGATTGAGCTTTTTTAGTTAGGAACCCTCATATTTTTTAATCCAGATTCAGATTTTGGGGCTAAAATACGTTAGAATTTGGTTTAAAAGCTTTTCTCGACCTACGTGGATCTTTTTCGTTCAATTTCAGTATATTAAGACAAATTGAAAAAAAATAGGTAATTTATTCGTAAAAATCCTTCGTTTTTTTGGCCGTAAAAGCCGAATTTGCAATACCTAAAAAATAAGGGTTCCTAACCAAAATTTCAAATTGAAGCCCCCCCCCCCACCTTCATGGGGGGAGAATAGGGAGGAATTTCGTTTGTATTTCCGAATTTGAAAAAAAAAACTGTAGGTTCTCATGTAAGATTTCAAAGTTGCTGCCCCCATCCCTAGGGGTTGTTAAAAGGGTCATTAAAGCTGAATGAGACAATAGCAGACTGTTGTCCTTAAGTAGAGAATCCTTTAAAAATGACAATATGACCCAAGTTATTGATGAACCCCGTCAATCATCAGATGATGGAGTTGATTTGCTTATATTCACGTGCTTTGACCAGTTTTGGGTATTGATAAAACGCAACTGACGATTTGATTAATTGGGTTACTTCCGCATATTATTATTTTTCTCTCTCAATTCTGTTCGTTATATTACGAAATGTTACTCGGATGGAATGACTGAGCGCTGCCAACATTTGTCAGTTCCAGAGAAAAATATTATAAGACGAAAATTTACATCAACTGGAGGGATGTATCTCAATTTTCACAGTCTTTGAATTGACTAGTGATAGCATTGCTCCTTCTTTCCAGTTGCAATAATAATAATAATAAATTTTGTTGATTATGATGTATTAACTGAACGAACTTGTATGTTGAATATTTTTCTATCAATCTGTATATGAAAAGATACCTCAACGAAACATATCTTAAAAGATTTTATATTCAGAAAAAAAAGGTAGATCCATCTGGCATTCGAAAGGTTTCTAAGAATTATCGGGTATTCAGAATGATGCTAGGGACATGCACCATGTGTGGTGAATTATCCAATCGAAGCAATCGATGTCGATAAGCACCACCACCGCAAGACTGATGGCATTTCATTCGCCGCACAATCGTCTAGTAAGCACCATTGGATCAAGTCTATAAAGCAGTTTTAGTGGCGAGTGGCGACACAGGAGCATTGGGAATTGTTATGGTAAAATCACAATGTTGATGTTTTATTCATTAGGAACACTTCGACACAACCCATCGATACTCTTACTCCTACGGATCTAGTAAACAGTGCCGGTGATGTTATAGGTAGACGTTCGACTGTGATTAAAATAACTGCCAGAAAACAGGAAAACATTTTCATGATGTCTGGAGAAACTTTTATGAAATATTTTACGTCACGATCACACAAATGAAATTAAAAAAGAAATCATTTACGTCTAACTAAATATTATAATGATTCGAGATATTGCCATTGAAGTCTCTTTTAATGGATCTCGTGAAAGGCTGAAAAGGTCCTATTACCACGACTATCTTTTACGTCGTTTAATTAAACCTAAAAAGTAGGAACATGTTCAAGAAGTAGATTTGTTAGTTTGAACGCCACTTCCGACTGCTGAAGGTAGTGGAATCAAACTGGAAATTTAAATGGGAACTGAGACATAATTTTTAAGCTCCTGGAAGTATTTTTCCGACAGTGGTTCATAGTTAGATTTAATGAAGTAATTAATGTAGCGCCATTGAATACAAAACTGTAAACCTTAGACATCAGGGTTCCCAAAATCTTTTTCACAATGAAGGCAATTTTTAGCCTTTTTACAGGCTAAGTCGGGGAAAATTTGATTCTGATCTTAAATAAATTACGTTATCTTCAGCCGCTGCTGAAATATCCTGAAAAAAACTGAAAAACCGATATTTTTTCTCTACGGGGCTCTACGCTTAAGTTCATTACTACTGACTTAATGACAAAGACAGAGAAAAACACAACTGAAGACATAAATGGCCATTTCGCTCTTGTTGGAGCTCATCGACATGCCACATCAGCAAATGTAATTCGCTGTCTTGACCATTATATGACCATCCATGTCTTCAGCAGTGTTTTTTTTCTGTCTTCGGCATGAAATCAACTAACGAGTTTTCTTCTTATTTTTCTTATTTTAGCCATATCCACTTAAAATGGGGTATGATTTTTAAGGGCTTTCAAACAATACTCTCAAACAGTTTACCTGGAATGGCTTGAATTTAACTCGCACTTGTCCCGTTTTTATAATCTCTTTTGTTTAACTTTTTTATTGGAAAAAAAATTAATTGAATTGAAAAGATTTGAAAAACTTTGTAAGACTTTTACCTTTATTATGGTAAGTTATAGTATTTATATTTTAAATGTACCTTGGAAATAGGGCTACCTGGGTGTAGCAGCCACTACAGGCTTAATCAGTCTGTTGTTCGCAAATCTACTCCATTAGACTTTATCTGATATGTGTCTGATATGCATACTGCAATACGTGCACCAAGTACAATAGGATTTCTTTCCGTATCTATGATGTTACGTTACAGGCGTTGATGTTGCCTTTTGTTAGATCGATAAAATGCCATTTTAAACAGGGTTTCAATTCTTAGACGTGGGCTGAATACCGTACATCGAATTCCAACTAGGCAAAATAAACACAAGTTCCTTTTGCGCCAACTGCCTGGTATAAAATGTGCAATTTTTCGCAACACAACGTTACATGTATGTTTATGGCGAAGACAACTGAAGCTTACATGAACTAGAGAATGTTTCCTGTTGTAATTTAGTAAAAAAATTCAAAAACCTATGCAACAAAAAATTAAACTAGCACTTGGAATAAATTTTTTTCCAAGATGAATGAACTACACCCATTTGTGTTACTGTAACCGCTATAAAATGACAATAATTAAACTAGAGAGCTACATGTTACATCATGTAACCTCAATCTCAAGAATTGAAACAGGAAGCAGAATCAAATAATCGTTGGACCTGATTTCCGTCCTACATAACCAGGGTCTTGATCGATTTGCTTGTTTTCCCTCACCCTTATTGGCAACACTTGAACTGGGAGGTTTCGTCCCAATCAACATAAACGGAAAAGTATCTGATGGAGCATTTCTGATATTTTTATAATAACTAGAAATAAAATCAGCATTTTCTCTATTAATACTCAATGCCAAATAAAACATTTGAACTGTAAAAAAAATTATTTCAACATAATTTAGTTTGTAGAGCTGAAAACAATAAACAGATTGTTATACCTACTCTCGATTGATACTGCCATAACAGACATGGTAACGCTAAAGAAGTGATTATTCCAGATCCAGCTACTTGTTTCAAAAATAGTACATACATTGTGATATCAAGGGCAGAACGAAGCGCATTTCAGAGAGAATGACGTCATATCGGCCCGAGCCCTAAACGAGGAACGATGCCCATACGAGCTTAAAAGTGCTTCGGTACGGTCGAGATATATTTGTACATACTCAGCAGGTTAGGTATCTTACCTATTAAGACTAAAAAAGGCATTCATAATAAAATCGATATATTTAATATGGCTTTAACGCGCTTTGACTTGCTTGAAACATATGCGTGTATCATGGTTTGATCTCTGGCGCTGCGGAGTTCTCGCCTGCCGTTAGCAGAAACTACTTAATACTATCGTGAAACTTTGTCTTGGGCTAGAAAATAATCCTTAGCGCGGGCTGGAAAATCTTGAAAATTTTGTTACACTTTGAAGTGAGCCGCTGTTCGCAATACTCGTCGCGTGTCGTTAGGACGGCTGTTGCTTATCAAAAAATAAGCTTCCAGAGGAGACGCGCTAAAAATCATTAGCCCGTTGTACTACAGCGGCTCGCTTCAAAGTGTACAAATTTTTCCAGCCCGCTAACGAATTTTTTTTAGCCCTAAGGCCGACAAATTTTCTCAGTTGTTGTTATCAGTATAACAATTTACAGCGGTTGATATTTTTACATTCTAGTTTTCAGCGTTCTAACGCGATTGCGCTAATAAGTACCGTGGATACCTCGGCCGTACCGAAGCCCATTTGTACTATTTCGATTCATATGGTGTAAATGCAGCAAAATCTATCGTGCAGGTTTATCGCTTTAGCAAATTGATACCTTCCGCAAAAGGTAAAAGTTTAACGCCATTCATTATTTGGAATAAATTAATTTTCACACTAACATGTTTTAAATTCAGTTTAAAAACTCGTTAAAAACATTTTTTTCGATTGGAATCCACTGACCGTCCCAATCCTAATCCTAATTGGGAATAATCCATAATTCCCAACTGAAAACTTCCATATTTGGAACATTTCAAATAAATTCTTGTTATAGTTTCACGAATGTAGGTAGTCATGACTCGTTACTACGTTAACAACAGGAAATAAAAAGTGTAGCTAAAAAAATAATATTGCTCAAGGTGTCATGGCTTTTAGACTTCTAGAAAGCTTACTCTCTGATTAGGTAGTGGAAAAAAAGGGAAATAAATAGAAATTGTAAAAATTGCAAAACTAATAAAAGAGAAAACAAGAAGGTAAGTATCATAGTGGAATCGTAAACTATCAGCTGTTGTCAATTGTATATAGAAATGAAAATATTCCGGCCAATGGAGACCCAGTCGGAAGAGAGCTGGAATTGATCTGTTCGCCCGTTAACGAAGTGCGCACTCGAACCAAAGACTGGGCTATTATTGCTTTCATTCGGACGGCACAAACGAAAAGTCGTGTTTTTAATGACACTACAAAAAAAAAATAAGTACAGTAGAGTCTCGATTATGCGAGCTAACGTGGGCGGCATCCTCCTCGGGGAACTTATTAAAACTCGGATAACCCAGAAGAATCATCTCTAACAATTTTTCGGTGTATGCCTTTACATAAATACTACATAGGAATGTTCAGTATTTTATAGGATATTATTATTAGGATGTTATTAATATGCACTATACAGTGTGTGTCACAGGCATGGTACACCCCCTTTTTTTTCTTTATTTTTTGAGATAATTTTTGAAATTTGGTACGTCACATATTCTCGATAGAGCGCACCTTTTAGCAGAAAATTGAATTTTTTCTCACATCCGGTTTTTCCGGAAATGTTACCAACTTTTTATTTTTAAATGGGACACCCAATATATTATTATATTTTTGGATTCACTTGTACGAATCCAACAATACCACATAAGTACCATTTTAAATGTCAAATTTGTTTTAATTTAATTTTTTATTTCTCAATTATAGTGTGCCATGACTATTTCGTTTTACTCCAATTGGATCATCTAATGCTAGAAAAATGGAATTTTTGTTCAAAGTACCAAATTAAGTGATTTATGGATCAATTATGCGCACCGGAATGATTTTTTGAGCTGGATTAATTTTTTTCAAATGGTACCATATTGGTACCGAGGTACCATCTACTAGTACTCTTAATAAGGGACATTTTGGTGTACCCATTTTGCATCTGTGACGAACACAACTGAAATGTAACCAAGAAAGTAACTAATCTTTGGTGTAAAGTACCATTTCAGTTGTGTTCGTCACAGATGCAAAATGGGTACACCAAAATGTTCCTTATTAAGAGTACTAGTAGATGGTACCTACCTCGGTACCAATATGGTACCATTTGAAAAAAATTAATCCAGCTCAAAAAATCATTCCGGTGTGCATAATTGATCCATAAATCACTTAATTTGGTACTTTGAACAAAAATTCCATTTTTCTAGCATTAGATGATCCAATTGGAGTAAAACGAAATAGTCATGGCACACTATAATTGAGAAATAAAAAATTAAATTAAAACAAATTTGACATTTAAAATAGTACTTATGTGGTATTGTTGGATTCGTACAAGTGTATAGAATCCAAAAATATAATAATATATAGGGTGTCCCATTTAAAAATAAAAAGTTGGTAACATTTCCGGAAAAACCGGATGTGGGAAAAAATTCAATTTTCTGTTAAAAAGTGAGCTCTATCGAGAATATGCGCCGTACCAAATTTCAAAAAATTTTCTCGAAAAGTAAAGAAAAAAAAGGGGGTGTACCATGCCTGTGACACACACACTGTATGTACAATATCCGAAGTATAATAATGATGAAATAAATTAAGTTAAATCTTGCCTCGAATAATCAAGACTTGAGAAAATCGTGACTTGGATAACCGAGACTGTATTATAAGTGCGCAGAAATACAAGATTTCATCTGTTGGGGGTAAATTTATGGTTTGAAAAAATAAGTTTTTATGCCACCGGGTTGGTAACTTGAAGCAAGCGAGCTTGAAGCCTTCTGAAAGATTATGATTACAGTATTTTTTGCAAAATTATGAAAGATATAAAATATTATTCATTATTGTGTATACTCGCATTTGGATCCCATAGTTATTTATTATATTATTACCACCAAAATACTCCTAATCGTAGTTGCAGTAAGTACTTATTACCTAGTTGGGTCCATTATGAGTTTTTTGGCAATTACGGTCACAAATTATCAGATACTCAAGTCTCCATTTAGCTTATTAAATTAGGGTAAAAGAAATTAAGAAAAAAACCTACAACGGAACTATTAAAAATACATTATTCTACACGTCGTGTCTTATAAGCTACCTGCACAGTTCTTTTTTTTTTTCGTTGAGACTAAAACCTTACAATGTAAAGTTTTCTTACGTGCTCTAGTTGTGGATGATAAAAAACTATTTTTTTTATTTGACGAATATGGTCCCTCAAGTATAGAGACATAACACGAAGTTTATTTTATATTAAAATCTCATCAGGTAATCTGCAAGGTCCAGATAATGGTTTATAATACCATAAAAATTACCTCATCAATATCTGACTGAATGACAAATAATGTTGATCAAAATGGGGGTAGGTTTACGTTTAAACGGATCGATTTATAGCCAATATTTTATAAAATGGGACGATTTAAATTTTTATCGAATTACACTCAAACAATAATACGAACAAGTCTGGGAGAGATAAAAATTTAAATAATAGGCAAATATCAATTATTATTATACGATTCATAACAGATTGTTGACCATATAAAATGTCATCCATATAACAAAACACAACCCCACAATAATTAACGTAACTAATGATGTCGATTGTTTATTTTTATGCCTGTACGGGAGTACTGCCTGATACAATCGACGCAGAATTGAATGCTCTTCATTTTTGTAAAGGTGGAATTTTCGCTGAAATGCACTGTTTCGAAACTATTTCGAAGGCAAAAAAAAACTGAAAAAGGTCCAGAGATTTCTGAGACGCGATTCGATTTAACTCATATAAGTCTTTGAGTAGAGATATCGGGTGTCCCAGCTTATTCGAAGCGCTTTCTGTAGGCCAAACGATGGATTTTTTCAAAAAAAAATTTGCACATTCAAGTACAGGATCACAATGGCCAAAATTTAAAATTAATTTGGGATATACAGAGTGTCCCATATGACAGTGGCCTATCAAAGTTATGTTTTTTTAAATGGAATGCTCCTAGGTTATTGAATTTTTAGATTGTCTGAAAAGAGAAAATAAGATTGGCTTTCACAGTTGGTGTTTAAATTCAGAAGTTTTTGAGTTATAAACAAGTGAAAATCGTCATTATTGAAGTTCAAGGCCCTGTACAACGAAAACGGTTCAAGATAGAGAAAAACGGCTTACATGTCCCTATTTTAACTTTTTATGTACTATCCTTTGATGTGGATGAAATGTTTATACAGGATGATAAAAAATTTGAAAAATTCTGAGATATCTCCTCGCGTCGCCAAATAAAAAAATCAAAGAAAGTACAAAAATGTTTCTATACCATAGGATAGTACATGAAAAGTTAAAATAGGGACATGTAAGCCGTTTTTCTCTATCTTCAGCCGTTTTCGTTGTACAGGGCCTTGAACTTGAAAAATGACGATTTTCACTTGTTTATAACTCAAAAACTTCTAAATTTAAACACCAACTGTAAAAGCCAATCTTATTTTCTCTTCTCAGACAATCTAAAAATGCAATAACATAGGAGCATTCCATTTAAAAAAACATAACTTTGATATGCCACTCTCATATGGGACACTCTGTATACTCCAAAATAATTTTAAATTATGGCGATTGTGATTCTGTACTTGAATTTTCAAATTTTTTTTTGAAAAAGTCCATCGTTTGGCCTACAGAGACCGCTTCGAATAAGCTGGGACACCCTGTATTTTATTTTACAAAAATGGAAGGGGGAATTAGATCCCAAGACTAATTGGAATGTTTAGCGCTTCAAGGACATTAATAAGTCGCCTAAGCTGAGAAAGAAAATCTCTGAGAAGCACGTACATGAGAGGACATACATACAAGTAATGTCCTATAAAGCCCTGATATGAATATTTATACGACACTCAATTTATTATCGCATTTAATTATTGAAATGTAAATTAATAATCCAATTAAAAGCTTCATTCCGTAAAACATCTTTAAGATGTCAGAGAGAGAAGCGTTGTTCCAATCTTCAGCCTTACCATAAAATAGAGGTATAAAGATCTTTGGTAAATGAACTTTTGAGTGAGAGTTAGTCGAATTTTCAGTATTAGTGTTACAAGGTCCACTATGACAACCAACTATTACTTAGGAAGTTTTTAGTCATTTAGTTATTTTTTTCATCTGGTCATTTTTGTTGGTAATTTTATTTTTTCAGTTATTGCAAAACGACTTGAAAATATTTACCCAAATCGAAATCTCTTATTTACAAAATTCAGTCAAAGTACTAAATTTTTCACTAGAAGATTCGTATCGTTACATGCCCTGTTGACACTAAGGAGACACGTATAAGCTTATTGTTCCAGATTCTTTATATCAGATTTTTATATCAGAAGAAAGGGAAAACTAGGCATTGTGAGAGTGTTTCATCGTCAATCTGTGCCCTTCTCTAAAGTAATAAGCGCTGCAAACAAACGGCAAAAACTCCAACTCCATCTTACAATAGGGATTCACTCCCGTATAAACTGACGGGATTCTGGCGGAATTGAAGCCAAATCGATGAGGATTTCCAACGGATTTAAACACTCGCAAAAACACAGCGACCGTTTATTATTGGAGTTTGCTTTGCTTGCAAAAACACAAAAGAAATTATGTCCTATTGGATCGAATAAGGTTATTGTTAAACGAGGGTTTCTCGGGATTTGACTCGTAACAGAGTACACTATACGCTATTGCTCCCTAGTTGGATACGTTACCCCGTCTCCTTTAACTCCGAAACTTTATTTCCAAGTTGAGCTCAGTTGTAATTGTCTTTATAGCGAATCCGGGAAGTGCAATTCCTTTAACACTAACAGCGAATTCGGCGTTCAGGTCAACGCCTTTCCTTCTGCCAGTTGCTTGCCTTGTTTCGATCGAACTTCACCGATAGAGCGATAAATGGAACATTTTAATGCTTTTAGTCATATTGAGAGAAGTTACTTTTCATCTCGACGAGATGGGCTTCTAAATGTCTCTATTATGTAATAATATAAAATAAGATTTGATAACTTTATTCGTACAGCTGTCGAAAGTTATTGCAGTTTGTTGTGTACTCGTATACGTATGCAAGTTACATAGGTACGATAAAATTTTTCATATCAACATTCGTATAATTTGAAGTCAATAATAATAATTATTATACTACATCCTACCGACATGTAAAAGCTGTGAAAAAAAGTCTAAAAGAATGTAGTAGGATTGAAAAGGTAGCAAGCAAGTGGAGTATATTCTGTTTATATTCAATTACATCTACCTTGAATTTCTCACAAGAAACCATTTCCCAAGATCGACACAATCAAAGACATAATATTAAGTAAGTAGAGTAAATAAACATCAATTTATTCATATCGAGTTATTCGGCTCGGGGATATTTGAAATTGAATCTCTTCTTTGAAGATTGCATTCGTAAGCTCAACGAGTCGTGCCTGACGCACTTTATTGGTCCAGGCTTCATCTCTTTTAAATTAATGTTGCCCGTAAAGTTTCCGCGATATTAGACTTGCAAGTTTGCCTATCGGCCATATTGGAATATCGCCCTTGTTAAATTTGAATTGCCCCGAAGTTTATACAAACTAATAATAATATGTGCGAGAATCTTTCAATATTTAACTGCTTCCCTAAAATTTAAATTCCAAATTGCTGCTCCAAAATTGAATTTATACTCCTAAGTAGGAAATCTCACTAGGGAATTCCTATATCAAAGGAAATATAAATGCTAGTCAACATTTACTATCATGTAGAATTTGGACCGCTTAGTTTAATTAATTAACTGTAATATACATAATAAACCAAATTAGGTAGACGAAACTAATTAGTTTTTAATTCATTGATACTAATCTGCATGTGGAATTAAAAGAGGTATCAAAATCTGTACTATAGCACGATGAACTTTGTGAAAAAAATTGAACACGAACAGAAAAATAGCAAGCTCAGTCCAGGACTGAGACTGTATTTTGCTTCTCAACATTGTGCCCAGAAAATTTACACCTATGATGAACCTTGTGAAAATAATTGAATTACCTGTTCGCGAATATGCTCCTAAATGCCTATAAGAATCATAGTTTTTTCAGAAGAATTATCAATCAAAACTTATTATTATTATTATACCATCATTTAACCTGAAGTTTACCTGAAGTTTTAAAGATTGCTTCAAATTAGAGATCACTTAAGATATAGGCATGCGCATGCGCGCCTTCATGACCTAGTAATTAAATAATTTCAAAGATATAAGTACCAAACTGATAAATATACACGAATTTATTGTGTTATTTCGGATGAGTAGTTTTAATTTCCCATAATTTTATCGATGTTCAAGGGGAACATCGATTGGCAGGGGAACTGTCAGGTTTCACTTCACGTTAACGTAAAAGTATCATAAATGACATGCCTTATTGAATATGTTGAAGGCGCGTCATAATATTTACGTTGTCGTCCCATTATTTAACCTCCGAGAACAATGCAATAAAGTTCACCAGTATATGAGCATCGTAAAGTTGTAAGACAATTGTAAGTTAATGAAGATGCAGCAATATTACCATCACATCGTATGCCATGACCTGACGCAAACCACCAATAAACACGACAAAAAAATATAGAACAGCGATCGCGAAACGTGCATAATCGGCCATTATATTTAAATTGCCTGAACGCGAGCAAGCGAAAAACGACTTGATAACTTCTATAATAACACCAACACCGTTTCAAAATGTCACACAATATGGCATTAACGCATGCACCCTTGATATTTAAATGTCTTCAAAAAGCGTTTTAGTTTCAATCTTATTACCTATAAGGTATTTTTTTTCTCAGAAATATCAAAGTTATTAAGGACCATTCTTTAAAATAATATGACAATATTGTTTATCAATACTTTAATAATAATATCAGCGGAAAAAAATATTTTTAATGCCTTCCTTTTCCATGTTTCGTTCAGCCTGAATATTCCCAAGAAAAGTTTTTTCTTTTCTTTTTAGTTTCTATTTTCAAACACGGAATTTTAAGATTTTTGAAAAGTGCAAGTTTCACAAGTACTGGAGGGAAAGCTCTATGACGATCTTGGAACATGAGCGAGGTGATCATTTAGTAGTTTTTTTTTATCAAAGTCCAGAAGATCTCTTCATGCAGAGGAGTCCCATTTCTTCCTTCAATGGTGACTCTGACACAAAAATTTTGACCCTAATGCCACTGTATACCTCACATAAGCCTATGTAATAATAGGAGATATCCCACATTTGGGACGGATTTTCCTCACCCCAATAAGTGTAGTGGCTATTCAGTCTGTTATGACTGGTAAGCACCTTGACTAGTGTCTCAACTCAACTCTACACGTTTTTGGGTTCATTTGTTTTGGGTCCACCTTTGGTCAGAGCAAGTAAAGTTCCGCACGAACTCATACGATTTGAACCGATTCTTGATTTCAACAAAAACTTACCAAGAATTTTGGGACAAATTGACTACAAGAAGAGACATTCGGGAACTTACCTGAAACAAAAAAAATTAAATATTAAAATTCTGGCTATTATTTTATAACACTAAATTATTTTACAATTATTACTATAATAATGAGGTAGTTACTAATTTACTGTTGTGAGAAAGTAGCATGGTAAAATAGCTCTGTTTTCAAACCTTATGCGCATACACCTATTGCACTGCACGTCTCACTAGAATAAATTGATTTCTCTCCAAAAATTGGAAAAGGTATTCAATTAAAAACGTACCCAACTGGTGAACTTGAATAAATTGTGCCAGATACCCATTCATTTTTAGGAGACAGAACTTTAATGTTAACAAAAAAATAAAAATCGGTGTATGTATCTATGTTTGTGTTGTTTTGGCATTGGAACTCACGTACCATCAGCCAGTGTCTTTTAGAAGGTCAGACGCAAGCTTAGATGAAGACACACCTGACAAATAAAAACCTTTGATCGTTTTCCATCTTTTATGAATTTTTTTTGTCATTAGTTGTGCTTTCAAAAGATTAAATTTGAGCACCATAGATCCATGGTGTGAATTTTATTTCTAGAGAAAATGGCTTTTTTCTGAATTTCAAAATCATGCACAAAAAACATATTTCTAAAACAAAAATTTTTTCAGGGTAAATTTTGGCAAAATTCGTTAGACATTCACTAAATGTAAAGTTAGTTATGAAATATTTTTTCATTAAAGAATTTGTCCTTATTACAGGTGGCCAAAAAATAGTAACAGATGAAATTTCAACTTTTTGCTCATTTTTCTCCGTGTAAAATTGAATTTTAAATATTTTGACTGCAATATTGGTTAATATAATGTTCACAATAATGATTAGGAAATTTAGCAAAAAAAAATTATGCCAGGAGCGAAATTTTCGAACGAATATAAATTTCTCTCATATTTTTCTTTATCTTTATCTTGATGGTGCAATGCGTATTCGATACGAAGAAACCATCCAACATGTTGAAGTATATTTTCTATTTAATAAGAAATGAACATAAAGCAACATTTAAATTCGATTATGGGTCACAAAAAATGTTCAAAAAATAAATGTTATCATTTATATTATTCCCTTATAAATAGGCAACTTGACTTCGAAGTGATAAAACTCCCTCAAAAAAATAAAAACTTAATTGAAGCATTGGCCGGAGTAACGTTGTAACTTATACATAATTTCTCGCAGTCATTTTTTCGATTCAGTAGGTTTAAATGGGCAGAATACTTCCACCAAAGCTTTAATTGTCGCCTAATTTACCTTAAATAATATTTAAACAATGTTTTAAGAATCGCCAAATGAAAACATTCCATTCAATAATGTTGGCAAGGTACATTTTTTGAGTCTCATGTAAAAATGTAAGTTACAACCGAACGTTACTGCGGCCAATGCTCCAATTTATGCTCATTTCTTGTAAAATTGAAGATTAACTTGAATTTTTAAGATTCTTTCTCTTAGAAAATACACGTTGCAGCAAGAATTTTTTCAAAATCGAAAATTCCGCTCCTGATATTAGTTTCTATTACTTATGTTGATTTTTTAAAATTTTATGAACAATATTAACAAATATCGCAGTCAAAAAAATTCAAATTCAAAATTTCACTGAGAAAAATGAGCAAAACGTTGAAATTTCGAAAGTCACCAATTTTATGCCACCTCTATCTAAAAAAAATAATTTCTTTGATAACTGACTTCACATTCGATGAATATCTAACGAATGTTGTCCAAAACATTTCTGGTTTTCGTAATATCATGTTCTTTATAATTTTGATATTTAAAAAAACGCCATTTTCCATTAAACTAAAATTCACACCATGAATCTAGTGTGCTCAAATTTATAATTTTGAAAAGCACAAACTTATGTACATAAAAAAATTCCAAAAAAGATGGAAAACAAAAAATTTTCCTGTAATATTGTGCGAAGCTTTCTGACGGGCACTGTACCTATATATTTTTTTCTTCTTATTACTTTTTGTTTCCTTCCTTTGTTTATTTTTTTCATTTTCTCCTTTTCTTTATTCTTTTCTGATAAAAATCTGTGTTTTATGATATAAAAATGAAAAGATATACCTAAGTATACTGAAAGTATACATTTTATCTCACACATTCAAAAATAACGCATTGATTTCAAAACAATCCTCAATAGTGCTAACGAATTGCTTAACAGACTGTAAATCTATGCCAGCTATTTAACATCCTGTGGGTTTATTGAAATCAGTGCACAGAATTCTGAATGTACAGGATACAAGGTTTACGGGCCGTATAAATTACCCTTTTTTATAAATATATTAATTACAGAGGTAATACTTGTTTACTGCAACCGTCAAAGGTAAATTGCTTGAAATTCCTAAAAATTGTTTTTTGCGTTACAAGTTGTAGCAAACATTCATATACATACTTTTATACTTTTTTTTTCAGCAAAGTTGAGCAAAAAATTTGCGAAGATATTAGTCAAACATTAATTTCTTCTTAATACTACTTCTACTGAAATTAATGTTTATTTTCAAACGTTAAAATATTTTAATAACCAAAAGAATTTTGATAGCCTTCTCTGCATTTACATAAATTCTCAAACAGCCGATGAGTCTGCCCTGGAAAACTGAACCGTAACCGGGCTGAAATTCTAGTAGGTTGTTCGCGAAGCACACCGCAAATCGCTCACCCTCGGAATAAAATTCAATGAATAATCGGATGAAAATATAAGCAAATAAAGTAGTAAGATAATATCCTCGGAAAGGGTAATAAAAAACTTGACTTCCGTTCAATTCTTTGGAGATTTGAGCACCTGCCTGTCATGAAGCCCACATAATTAGAATTCACAATAACTGAGACTACTCTTCTGAATGCTAAACTGAAAGGAGAAAACGACTAATTGTAAGACGCGCACAACCTGCCCAGTTCGTATGTACCCTTGACATCCGGCACAATGATAAATGATCTGCGGGCGGTATACCAATTTGCAAAGCTGTCCTTCAGTGACATCTGCAGAAATATAACATAAATATGTAACCGAGCTAGGAGAGAGGAATTCAAAGGATAATGGAACTGGACAACCCCTGACGATCTATCTCAAAAAAGTCATGTCTATATCAAATAATTCCAAGGAAAATTGAATATTTTAGAAAAGTATTTTTTGTCAAACTATTTTTTAGCAAGTCTTGTTATTGATAATTAATTTATTATATCGTGTGATTCACAAAATTTTTCATCAAATCTTGTCTTGGAAGAGAGAGAGATGGATATTGCAGTCATGTCTAAGCTCACTTTACAAAAAATAATATCAAAAGAACTTTAGCAGTTCAAATTCTCATGTGTCAATAATAAATGTCATATAATTTCAATTCTTGTCAGTTTAAATTAAAATAATAAAGATATTAGGTACTTACTTACTTTCACCGATCAACAAAAAAGGACCATGCTGGGTATATACGTCAGGAATGGACAAAATAACAATGGTCAATGGACTTATTCCAACCATGATTCCTGCCAAAAATATTATAAAATCAAAGAGTCTGCCCTAGAACTGTTACTCCCAACTACCCCTACTTTGAAGTTTCAACAAGCACCCCGTATACAAGGTGTTTGCACCATGTATCCTTCTCTATATTGCTATCTCCTGAACGCTAAGAGATACAGGGTCGGTTAAATTAGAGAAAACATGCGCAGTTTTGTGGCCATCTCGAATCCGTCAAGACATGCAAGATATCTGTGACTGCTCCTTAAATATCCTGAAAAAACTGAAAAATCGAGATTTCTTATTTTTGCCATATCTTGCTTATTATTAAAAATTAATAAATAATTTTTTGTAGGCTTACATAAGCCGTTAAGATCTATCCATCTGTCATTACAAAAACTTTCAAGGCCGACTGAAACCAAAAGTTTTCACAGTCAACTTTCGTTTTTCTTATGGCCGCCATATTATTTTTTTACGTCGTTCGATATGAAAAAAATAATGGAAACCAAAAATTAATAATTTTCAATTTTTTTTTTAATTGAAAAACAAAAAAAAATCGTCGAAAAACGTCAACATTTGTGAAATACGCCGAAATAATGCTTGCTTTATGGTTTTTTAATGTATCTATGAAATTCGGTCTTAAAAGTTGTGCCTTTTTGTAAAGAAAAAAGAAAAATAAAAAAAAAAATTATTTATTTTTTGAAGTTTAACAATTTTTAGTTTTTATGATTTTTTTATACCGAACAACATAAAAAAAAACAATATGGTGGACATAAGAAAAAAGAAAGTTGACCATGAAAATCTTGGGATCTCGTCAGCTTTGAAAATTTTTGAAATGTCAGATGGGTAGCTCTTGCCGACTTATGTAAGCCCACAAAAAATTATTCATTAATCTACAATAATAAAAAAAGATATGGCAAAAATAACAAATCTCAATTTTTCAGTTTTTTCAGGATATTTCAGGAACGGTCACAGATATTTTGTATGTCTTGACTGATTCGAGATGGCCACAAAATTGCGCAAAATTTGTTTAACCGACCCTCTATCTGTTAGCGTTAAGAGATAGCAATATAGAGAAGGATACATGGTGCACCCTGTATTGTGATACCTTATTTGAAAGAGAATTTCGGTAGAAATACAACGGTGTGTTTAATCCATTCATTTTTACGGAAGTTATAAACAAATAAATTCACAATTTTCCATTTTTATAGCAATTTGCGTTCGAAACAGCTGAAGATACAGAAAAACGGCTTACATGTCCCTATTTAACTTTTCAAGCAGCAACCAATAATCTTAACCAATCAAGCGGCAATAAACAATGAAATGTTTATACAGAACAGAGTAGTGAAAATAATCAGTTTTTCATCACCCTGTATAAAAATTTAAACTACATAACAATAGGATGCTACGTGAAAAGTTAAGATAGGGACATGTAAGCCGTTGTCCCATATCTTTAGCCGTTTTCAAGGTTATTTGATATAAAAATGAAAAACAGTGATGTTCAGTAATAATTATTGTTCATAGCTTCCGTAAAAATGAATTGATTTCAACACAACTGTAATTCTCTTCAAAATCACATTATCACAAGGTAAGAGGTGCCTTTTGAAATTTCAAAGTAGGGGTAGTTGGCGGTGAGAAGGTGAAACATAAAATTCATTAATTTAGATATCGTTTTTGAACTTCCCCTTGATATTCAAATAGACACGTTTAACAAAAAAATCACGTCAAATGTTATTAGGGAGGAAAGTTTTTAAATTAAAACCCTGTATATAATTTAAGAACCTGATGAAATTATTGATATATTACTAACTATACCTACCTCAATTACCACTTTTTTGTGACTCATCCCATTTTTTACCACCATTCTTCATAATTTCTTTTATTTTTTTGTATTTTTGAATTTTGAAGAAGAACTATAAAATTAATAATCAAAAATTATTATTTGAATGGTAAATACCTAATATGTAATTGAATTGATATTTTTAAATTAATCATTTAAAAACTCAAACTCGAACTGAAACGTCAAATTGAAATGGTATTTTATCCTCATTCAGAAAGACAGAACATTCTGAGTTTCTGAGATAACTTGTTCTTTGTGAAAATTGACCGTTTTGACAACGACCCACGCAAGAGCGCCACGCCTAACAACTTTTTGTTACCTTCATTTTTTTTGTTCATCCTTCTTGGAACACAACCAATGCCAAATCAGTAATAAACTTAGTAGTACCACACGTACTCATCAGATGCCGTTAATGTTTCATACTTATTAGTTTCTAACAATGTTCATTAAATAAGTCATGTTTTTATTTTTTACTCTATGATTTGTAGATCACTGATTGTAGTACAACCTAGTTCGATTAGACACCTTCCAATTGTTTGCATTTTATCTGGCAGACATGGTTTATTTTATTCAAGGCAAATATTTAATGAAAAATTTTATGGATCACACGATAGCTTTCTTGTTATAGTTATACCCTGTTTTTTTTTCAGGTGCTTGTTTTCATGTCCAAATTTCGATCCAGGAATATTTACATCCCGATATATTCAGAAAACTTACATATTATACATATAAGTATAGCTACTTCAAATAATTCTATGTGGTCCTATAGGGTTACTAAGCATAGAATCCTCCATGTTCCTTTAATATTTTAAAAACCGCTGAACTAGAACCATTCAATTCCCGATCAATTTCTGGAGTGCTTAATAAGGATGGGTCGACATTTATTATTCCGATCCGAACACGCCCTCCTCGAACATACTGCCTTTCTGCTTCTGGTAAGGTAGGTACTACTGTAATTGCTATGTTTCAGCATATTAGGAAAATTATACGCTGGCATTCCTAGCTTGAGATTCTGCTGGATTATTGGCGGTATTAGAATTTTTTACATATCACAAAATCGATTATGCTCGTATATACAGTGAGTGTCCGCCTAAAATTTTCCATAATTTTATGGCAACTACGAGACCAAAAAATTTCTGCATGTTTGAAAACATATTTTGCCCTAATAAGATATACAGAGTGAGAACAATAAGCAAGGTTTCCTTTAATTTTTTTACAGTGTGCCAATATCAGTTTACTTGATAGCTCTCAATTTTTTTTAATCGTAGTACCTACCTACCTAAATAAATGGAGATATAGAACTAAACATCAATTACACCTCGATTCTTAAATTAAGTCAATTAAATTAAAATTAGAGTTCTCGATTTTTTTATATCGAATACAATAATTATTGAAGTGAACCAAAAATCGATCTAACCATTTAACCACAAAATAATTACAGGATTAAATCTTGCGTCAATTATATATAACATCACCGTCTAGACTAACAACATATAATTTAAAATCGATTTACTGATCACCTTCTAATTGCGTTAAAATGCTATAAATTTATATATTAGCTTTATATAAATTTGATGAGAGTATACCTGTTAGTATCTGAGACCTCTTATTATTATTCCACGCTCCAGGCGTGTCTCTAATAATCGAAGCACCCTTGATTCGACGGAGGGCTCTTGAACCATTTTAGGACCTCCGGAACGTGCTCGAGGCTTGGTTAAATAATATTTCAGATAAGTTTTTCTGCAATCTGAGCTTTTGTTTCGTTTCACATAAAGGAGTCTCCCGTGCTGGAACAAGCCTAACACAATTTACTTCAGCAGGCGACGCAAGCAGAATGAAAAAGTAGATTTTGCAAGTTACGGTCTTCCCAATATAATACATAATATAGGTAAACTATACTGAATAATGATTTATTTAAGCATAAAAATAAATAAGCGATCATTTCTATTTATGATGGATCTGGCAACTATGATCGGTGCTAATAAGAATATTATAAAGGAAGGGGAACTAAATTTTCAGAGCTCCCATGTGTTGTACTTTTTGTTGCAAATAATTTATACGGAAGGGTTAGCAGGGAGGAAGCTTTCAGATGTCAGTATCAGATGTTACCACCGTTCTAACACGCGTAGGATTACGAGGTGGTTCGAGAATGGCCGGTGTGTTGTTTTACAGTGATATCCTTCTTTTTTATTAATCCTATTAAAATTTCTGTCATAAAACCTTGAACTTTGAAGCTGTGAAGTCAACTCCGATTATATCTATGCTAAGTTATTGCGTTAGATATAAGTGGTGAAAATTAGATTTTTGCCTTGATGATCTGGAATTTTCTGCATAAGCTGGACACAGTTCAGTTTGCAAATCGTACTTCAAGTGAGTTGACTGCAACCCTTGAGTGAAAGTCGTAGGCTTCCTGGAATCGTTATCCCTCTGCCCGTTACCCTGGACGGAGTTCGTGGCTACGTGAATCCTTGTAGGTAATCCCTGAAATGAAACCTGAATTTGACTATATTACAAAAAATAATAAAGCTTCTTGAAAGAAGTATACTTTCCACATAAAAAAGTTAACTTGCATTCAATAAATCAAAACGGCATTACTTTCAACCCCTTAGTTTGAGAGTTTCCTTTGTGTTTCTAAATATGTTTGACTTTCCTCATTAAGTTCTCCTAACTACTTAGGTTTATAGGTATACCTATACATTAGACATAGATTCCAATATTTGGTGAAACTTCAAATAAACACATCTGTATAATATAGTTTCAAAATTAGTTCCGACTTATCGCTGCCCATCTTCCTTATCCCAATAATTGCCATGGGAATATGTATTCGAACTTCACAGGAACCCAAATCGCACAGTTTGGCCGCATGGTTTCATTTCTGATAGTTCGTCCCTGATGCAAATAGCAGGACTTATAACAAGTGGTCGTGTCTAGTCTCTAGATGAGATAACTTGGATCTGCTGGGATAAGTGAATATCTAAACTTGTTAGTCCATCACGAAACTTTGCTCGCAGGCTTAGCCATTTAACTCGGAGTGAATTCGAGATGCAAGTTCGGACTAATTAAGTAGTGTGCATATGGGCGATATTGAGAGCTTCCATGATCAAGTTTGGGCATTATTCGGGATATATGTTACTGCTCTAATGTCTATCACTTAACATTTTATGTGAATTGTATTATCAAAGCTTCATATTTTGTCCATCTACGTTCGATATTCGTGAATATAGTTAGTAAGTTTATGATTTGTTTGATCACGATGAACTCAATCGCTTATTCCATACACATAACGGGAAGGGTATCGATTTAGAACTCTTATCAATAATAATTGTAGGTATATATTTATGTAAGTTGCTCTGGCCAAATAGCTGGTAAAAGCTAAAGGCCATAAACCCTAAAGAAGAAGATTTATGTAAGTTGAACGACTTCGTCAAAAATTATCAAAATCGATTAAAAATAACTTTTTCGTTGCAGTTAAATTTTGTCTGACCCAGTTACTAATTTTTTTTTACAGCAGCCTTAGTTTTATAATTTTTGAAATATTTCCTAAACGCGGCCTGACCTTGAGAAAAGTTACCTATTCTTTCTTTTATGCTTAAAATACGATTTTATATATTACGCTCGATTTTGTCTGTCCAGTTACCAAACACCCTATATTTATTTTGAAGACATGACTATTATTGGTTTTGTACCCCCCAACTTTTGGTTGCTAGTCTAGTCAAGCAGAAAATGTTGATATGCGATTTTTGATATCCCTAAAATTAAATACCGGTTCCAATTTCAAATAAAACCTCTTATTTTATTTCTTTGAAGCGTTTGGCATCAAATGAATGCCGGGTCTACATGTGTCGAGGGCCATTTCACGTTTCACGTACAGAATTTCATTAGCTGAAAAAAGCGCCAGTTGCCTTTCGCGTCGCTACGTCGTCGTCCCTGCAATCGGCGGCGTTTCCTACAAGTCTTTGTGGGGTACGCAGCCTGAAATTACTGTGCTCGGATTCCTGCCGTTTACAGAGTAATTCACGTTGACCCTCTATCCGCCAATTATCTGACGTAGATTACGTGAGGTCCCAGAAAATTGGCCATCACACACCGAGTGACTCACTTCTGATTCGGATTTAGATACATTGCCGTGAGGCAGTTCTAAGAATCCGCTTTCTTACTTTGACTGTACCATTATCAACTGAAGGTTTATAAAAAGACACCTTTATAACTTGCTATATCTTTTGCCGCCACGCATGAAATCTTCGTTTGATTACTTAATGTTATGCATTGAGGTACCTACTGTAAAATATTGCTGTTAAGATATCTACATTGTTTTTAGGTAAACTGAAGAGATTTCTGAATAAAAGGTGATTTTTTTTACATACATTAATTAGGCATTAGGATCTGCGAAAATTAGTAGTCTTTGCGTGTTATTTGTTGAGAAAAAAAGGAATGCATGATTGTATAACAGTGCTTATGTAGCGGGAAATACTTAAGTTTATACATTTAAGAATTTCATAAAAAAAATACAAGTTTTTAATGAATATTTGAAATTACACATGAAAAATGAAAGTTTTCATGTATATTTACAAATAATATGTAATAATAAAAATGGTAAATGCGAACGGACTAATATAGGTAAGCAAAGAAAATTGAAAATTGAAGTCTTGAAACGTGAACGGAGGAAAGTGAATCACTGAATTTCACCAAGTACCCAGGGAAAGACTATAAAATCACGGCTCAAAAATTTAATGTTCATAGTAAATCAACAGCAGCGAATCGGTTTCTGCACGGATTTTTTGAAGTCCAACTTGACATTATAATTAAAATAAATATATGAAGCCACATGCAGATCCGAGTAAAATAATATAATATGTAATATGTAATACTCTTCATTTGTCAGTTAGTTTATAAAATTAATAAAAATTGGTTGAATGGTCCGAATTGAAACATGCTTGGAAGGTGTTAATGACGCAAAAATGAGATATCAGTAAGTACGAGTAAGTAGAACTTATAGTTAGTTAAGATATAAGGTAAGCAATAAAACAAGATCCTAGTTAAATCGTTCAATTAGCATTGTATGTATACTCACATCGTCACATCGTTAATTATTATTAAAGGCAAAAATTAGAAATCGCTTGCACAGCAAACCACAAATTAAAATATTGCTTCTCAACAAAAAAAAAGATCTTCTAAAGTGTTTCAGGATGAAAAAAGATAAGAAGTTCTCGCTAATTGGATCTATTCCAGTTGAAGTTATCAAGCTGTATCTACATGAAAGCACGTCTCTGAATTCTGGATTGAAGTGGCAATGCAAGTAAATCTCGAATCTGCGCTTGCAGTAACAAAACCGTTACAAGACAAGCAGTAGGTATCAGAGAATATTTGAAATTACCCTTATTCTTCGAACTGACATTTTGAAAGATGACATTCTTCCGATTCAGCGAAAGTCTCTAAATTACAGATGATATCGCTGGCAATTAACACGAGGATGCCGTGAACATTCAAAGCAACAAGCATCGGTAAACTCATTATGTTATGAAACACGACGCCTAACTCCTATATCGATTCGAGGAGAGAAGACTCCGGCGGTAACCCCGGAATCAGTCAGGTCGTCAGGTGTAATAATAGCAAGCAGAGTTTATCGTAATTACTAGCTGAGAAATCTAGGAAACGTGCGCCTCCGATGTCTTGTATTGTCTTCAAGGTGTGAAATGAGTTATCTCTGCTGATTTTGAACAGTTAATTAATCTTGAGTGGTCTATACTGACTGTGTTATTTGTAGCATGATAGCGTTAATGATCAAGCGACATCAAAACAACAACTTATTATAGGTAGGTATACGTTATTCAGATACGAATATTACCCACGACTGATAATTACGTATAAATATTATAAAGGCTTACTGAATTTCAAAGGAAACAACTTTACTTAGGTAGGTTAGGTATATGGTATGCTCATGAAAAATTTCAGGAAGAAATTTTTTATTTGTCTCCCTTCCAGCGGGCTTGGCGAGCCATCGATTTGAGCCGAGCTTCTGAGCTTTTCTATTATCATAGCGCGTGACTTGGCGATTCCCAATCCAGGCTCGCCAAGTTTACACTACTTCTACACATATTTCAAAATCTTCGTACAACTGAACGATTTATACAACTAAAACTGGAGCTTGATGCATAGGTACTCAACATGAAACAAAGCATAATTATTACATAAAAATAAAAATAATTGAATATTTCTACATTAATCATATACAGGAAATGTCCATCCTGTTACAAATGGAAGGAAGAAGGAGAATAAATGTACGAAATCCTATAATCATAGCTGAATATTCTATGAAAGTATTACAATATACCTAAAAGGCACTAAAACTTCATTTACCGACAGAATATCTAAAGAGTACCTATACCAACCAAATGATAGTCGCTCATTTTCACCGAAGGAGATGGCATTACAAGGGTTATTATTAATTAGGTCTGCTTTTAGGTTAATGGTCGGTCTAAGTATACACTAAAGGTCGGGTTATTGCTGATTACGGCACTAACTGGTAGGTGATGGTATAATGTACGACGCATTAGGTATTTAATAACATTGGTAAATCTTTCAAGACCAGCAGTTGCCGGTCCATAGCGTGCGGCTTCGTGTAGGTGTAGTTAGTGGGCGCTGTATGATTAATTCTTCTCTCAGCTCGCATTTTTAAATTATTTTTCCAGGAAATATAACCAATTTCTTTTTGTCATTTTGCCAAAAAGGAATCAGCTTAATCAACGTGTTACAATAAAAATGCAGTGATATTACAAAGTCGTCTCAAGTTTAAATCCGTATATGAACCTTGGACAGCTCCCCAGATATTCGAGACTAAGTCAAATTTTTATTTGGTCAATTAATCTCATCTTATTTGTACAGGGTGGTCCATCAGTTATGGCCACCCCCGAAATAGAGGTTAATTTTAAAGATAAAAATTGAAACTTTGAGGATTTGTGTAATTAATAGAGGACCACATTAATTTTTTTTTCGTTCGGACACCAGCGATAAAAACTCTAATTTGGTGATGTAGTGGCGTAAAAAACAGGTTTTCTGGGAGAAATGTATGAAATGGAGAAATGGAAATGGAGAAATCGATTAATAAAATCAAAATCGCTGAAAAAAATAAATACAAGGCCTCAATTAAATAAAATATACTCGTAGTTATACAGGGTGAGTCTTTTAAAATGGAAAGCTCGACTACACCTACACCGTTAAAGATATCGAAATAAAACAAAAATGGCTGCGAAAACGGGAGACCAATAAGCTTGTAAAATTATTTTGCCGTAACAGGGTGTTTCATTATTGCACTGCATCCTTCAACCTTATTGTTTTAAATGGCAACCCCTGTATACATTTACATATTTAAATTTGTCCTTTTTTAAACTTTACAAATCCGTGTAGTTTTTGCGATTCGCTCCAACCGTTCAGAAGTTATGATTTTTTTTTCGAAAAAATGACGCGTTTCCAGGCATTTATTAAAAAAATTTCAGGGCACTTGATTTTTGGTATATCTGCCTGGAGCTTTTTGTACTAGGCAATGGTCTGGAGTATCTTTTAACAGCAACACCGCTAATTTTTCTTTTGACATCACTTTACTGTGACACATAGTATTTTATAAATTTTGAAGGATCATAACTGGATTTTTTCAAATGGCAGCCCCTATATTTTATTACTGAGTCGTATTCAGCGTCTTATTTTACATCTTTTCAACTCTTATGTTTTTCCCTAAAAGTTCACAATTTGTTTTCTACCGATGTAAAGAAGAAAACTCCATTTTTTTAGCCACTTTATCACTAATTTAGAGTTTTTTTATCGTTGGTGCCTGTGGTCCTATATTAATTACAAAAATTCTCAAAGTTTTTTATCTTTAATATTAACCTCTACTCGAGGGTGGGCATAAGTGTTGAACCCCCCTGTACACATTCCTATGATCCTATTCAGTTCAAGACTATTTCATTCTATGGCGGCGAGAATTTCCGGATCGTCGTAAAGACAGTATTTTAAATTAATTAAAGGTAGTTCATCAATTTGTACCAGAATGTCATTACATTAACCGAGAATGACATCCTGTTTCAGGGGTAGTAGGTTTACCTGGTAATAATAATTATACTAACCAGTCAGCATTGTTATTTCTTAAATTAATTTCCATGTTCAACCACAAGCTAGGTAGAAACTTCCGAACTTTTGTCCCACGTTAGGACCACAAATATAGGTAATTTGTGCGTGAACTATAATTAGTTGTTTGTTAAAATAATAAGTCTAATGTAGAGTCACACGCAAACTTTAGGATATAAATCAAGGATAAGTTCAGGCTTGTACGTACAAGCCTGAACTATACTGTACGACCTTATGATGGTCTTCTGATTATTTCCAGGAAATAATCGAACGGTTACTAAAATAATATTTAGCATGATCTTGTTGCAAATATAAGCTTCATGTATTAAAATGACATTTTTTATATAATTATTGTAGAAAATATAACAAGCTGATAATATTACGTACGAGTATCATAATAATTATCACATTACTCGTTGTTAAGTATGGGAATCCTAGATGAGAATAGAAAATTATGAAGACCTCTATTTACCTTACCCTGTAAATGAGATTGTAAATTATTTACGGATTATAATTATTTTAAGATGGTCTCGGACCGAGTGGCCGAACGTGCGAACATTAATAAATGTTGAATTGAAAACACTTCCAGGATTCCACTTGCACAAAAAAAATGGAGTTGAGCCAAAATTAAAGGTATAGTAATACAATTTGATCGATAATATAGAAGCATGATCCATTACTTTAGGACTTCCTGCAAACTATTCCATAGGTCTTATTTCCGTAGTAAAATTTTGATTAAGTTTACCTACCTGCTTCTATTCTTTTGATTTTAAAAAGTGTAAGTGTTTACTTTTAACGTCAGTAATACAACCCAGATCTAAATTGAATCCCATTTTATGAAGAATTTGGAACAAAAAAAAAAGATGTTATGATTACTAACATCATGTATTTTTCAATGAGTTCTCCAATTAATTAACAAGGATGCCACTGGGAATACAAGCGCTACGAAGCATCCAGCACGACTCTCGCTAGAACTTCCCCGCAACCCTACATAGTTCATTTCGGTTTCTATGCTTTATGATTACAATTTCTTCCAGTAAAAATTTAAATTATTCAGGAAGTTTGTTCGATAATTACATCTCGAGAGTATATTTTTGCAGAACGTTCCCAAGTCAATAGAAGAAAACCCCATGCAAATATGTTTAACAAGGGCGCAATTAAGAGCGCAATCTACAGAAGAATTTAACTGCAGTTGTAAAAAATACAATATTTCTGATCTCTAAAAAGTGAGAAACAAAAATATGTACCCATCAGGCAGTAAATCACGAAAGAGTGAGATTGAAGATTAACAGTTCCAAGCTGTACATTGACAGTCTGTCTGCTAATACAAGGAATCGGGGACACTGCTCCTAACTCCAGGAGTGGACATACCTGTAAAAAAAATGTAAAAAAAAAACACAGAGTTGACAAAATAGCTTCAAGTTCTCCAAAAATAGTATATTATTGCATAACGGGAGTTGAAAGTGACATTTTCCGCAAATGCGAAACTGTCTTTCAACTCGAGATATTGTACTATACTTTATCTACTCCCAATAACATTTAAGAACAAATAATTTTATGATGTACCCATTACTACCTAACTTTAGTACCGACCTACCTAATGGGAAACTTTAGGTACTATAATGTATTTCTTTTTACTTTTTTCAAGTATTTTTCATTGCCATTTAAGCTTGTGCTACTATTTGAGGTGTTAAACGTACTAAGCTCATTGACAAAATTCGTATATACGAATAGTATATTTTATTTAGTATACCACTGCAAAAATCTTATGTGTGGCTATTTCATTTTATAGGTTTCAGATCAAGCACAACTTTTTATAGAAGGGTTTTTTTATAGAAGGATTCAACAATTGAATATAGAAGAAAAATACATATCGACTTGTTGGGGAAAGGAATGCAGGACCTTTGAATCACGGGAAGACATCTTCAACCACTAGGCTATCCATACTTACCTTAATATTATGTATGCTTATTCGTTAATATCAATGTAATAATTAAACATGAAAAACTCACAGTTATAGTTGATATAAGTTAATTCATTATAGGTATGCCTATTTATTAAAACAAATAACTTTCATCGGAAAAGTAGGAAGTTTATAATAAAGCTTATCATTGTTTACAAAACGATATTATTGGAATAAATTAACTTTCAAAATTATTAGGCAATGCTTGATTTATATTCACAGAAAAGGTATACCACAAGATGTAATAAAAACTAAAGGTGTAAGATAAACCACAACACAAATATTGTTAAGTAACGGATGAGTGGTTTATTTTTCTGCATGGCTACGTCAAATAAAGACCATACTTTCCTGAATATTTCCACTATTTCTAAGACAATTTACGTCTTGAATTATCACACTGATTCTTAGTTTAATTTTTTTTATAAATATGTCGCTTGATTTTTTTAGAGCACACTTACTTCAATAATAAAAAAAATCTGTTTGTCGTTATGTATAATTTTTAAGTCAATTTCTATTATTTATTTTCCATTATCTTTATTTACATATTTTTTCCTGTATAAAAAAGGAAAGTAATATAAAAAAAACTCAATTTTTAACACCAAGTTCGAACATCACTTACATCGAACTTACAGAGCCGACTTCTTAAAACTTCTAAGGACATTTATCAAGATGACGATTAAAAATGCCGAGACGCTCGTAAGATTAACTTCTCTCATATACCAAGAAAAAGGAATAAACTGAAAAAAATCTCGTCAGGATTTCTTTCTTATCAGAATATAAGGCAACTCCGCTGAAATTCCACACCTAACTAATGACAAATTAAAGCTCGGGTTTACCCTAAGGATATTCAGCGGATGTAAACAGACAAAACTGGATTTACTGTCAAGTTTGTCGGCATATCGCAACACCTATCAAGATCAATTACATCATGGGCAGAGATAAAATTGAGCAATTTACCCTCCTCTAATATGTCAACTTCGGTTCTGATTAGGGTTATCATACATCTTGGGGTTGCAAGACTTCTCTCTAACAGCTGCTTTCACTTGAATAATATACACTTCATTCTCCTGCTACATTTTATGCGCCACTTTCCCTTGAAAGCCTTCTCGCTTCTGCCTTCAGTCAAAAATAATTGATACAAAGAGGTTTCTAGATGAACTCGAGTAACAGGGAGGTGGTATCTCTGATTATCTGCCTTGATCGGAATAAACAGTACTATCACTTTGACACGGGAGGTATTTTTATTTTTTTTCAGTTTACCACATCATTCAGATCGTCAAGAATGTGGCAGGTTTTCATGTTTTAGGGTTACTCCTTTCAATTAAGGTTTGTATGAACCAACATTATAAAAAATAGAATTTCTTGCAGTTGTCTTTATACAGCTGACATTTTCTTTCTACACCATTTCAAGTGTAGGTATGGACGAAAAGGATAAAAGGGTTTTTAATGACGCAGAAGGAAGGGGAGCCTTCAAATAAAACTGTATACAGTTCAGCGCCGTAACTTAAAGATTTGGTCTAGAACAAACGTACATTTTTCACCCGACAATAATCGTATATCGCACCCTCGTTAGGCCGACATGAAAAACTACTTTAGCCAATTAAATGGCATAATAATGAATTGATTTCTTCTAATCAGCTGCTCGAATCTTCGCGGTGACACACGATATGCTTGTTTGGTGCACCCTTTCTGTGCGGCTCCAAGCTCTCTTGCTGGGCGTTTCACCGACACATTCCCGATCTGCTGATCGATCATTCCTGGAGGACTGTTTGTTCTGTACTTATTCCGACTGGCAACCCTCCAGTTGTTACTTGGGGTGCTAATAAAGCTTTATTTCCTTTGTAATAACTGCAGACTTTGCCGCCAACTGGCTTCCATTGTGCCATCAACATAACTGACATATTGCGAATTGATTGAATCGACAATCGGAGAAATATTATTACTGAGGTTGAATTATGATCATGTATATGGGGTGATTCGGAAAAAAAGAACAAGGAAAATGCTTATAAATTGGTATCTGAAATCCATACTAGTTATACAGTGCCCTGCAAAAAGTTTGCTGCACCACATGCGAGATTTTTTTTTTGTTTTCCATCTTTTTTTTGTTTTTTTTTTTAATATGTTTGTGTTTTTCGAAAGATTAAACTTAAGCAAACTAGATCCACTATGTTTTTCTCCAGACAAAATGGCGGTTATCTAAACTTCAAAATCACAAAAAAAAACATGTTATACATATCAAGTGTTTTGAGGGAAATTTGGGAAAAATTCGCTATTTTGTAGAGAAAAATGTCAAAAAAAAGCACCAAGGAAAATTAACTAAACGTTGAAATTCCAAAAGTTACCACTTTTTGGTCACCTTTATAAAAAAATACTTTCTTTCATCACTGACACAACACTTTGTGAATATCTAACGAATGGTGCCCAAATTTCCCTTATAAAACTTTCATTTTCAAAATGAGTATAATATGCTTTTCGTAATTTTGAAGTCACAAACAAAATGGAAAAAGAACCATTTTCCCGTTTGGGGCCAACTTTTTAGCGGACACTGTATAAGATTTGATTCTGAAGAGGATTTCTTTGATTATTTATTAATAGTGCTACATAGGTACCACCACTTTGAACGTAATCCGAGTCAAAAAAGCTTCTTTCAAAAATTCAAAGCCTTATAGTTAATTTGAGCAGTCTGAATGACTTTTTCGGCTCTTTTGCTAGGTCAGCGGAACATTTTCCTGCTTTATAAGCAAACAAAAGTTAAATTATGGTGAAACTGGAATCGTCTTCAACCATGAAAGCTTTTTGCAAGGCTTTAAAGTTTAAAAAGTTCTTCTCAGATTATTGGCCTAAAATTTATTAATGAAATAACAAATTAAAAGAACAGTACCTATAATGGTTCTTTATTTTTTCTTATATTATTATAATATGTTACTTGGAAGCAGAATAATTTCTACATTTCCTGTTGCAACTCTTTTTTGCTCGTTTAGTGGCCTTTACAGAATACCAATTCTCTAACAGTGTCAGACTTCACTACCAAGTGTGTTATTTCAGATCCCCGATCTCATAAGAGTCCTTTTGTCGGAACACTTGAGGAAATATAATAACGAGTGATGCGTAGCTAATTACGTAGTAGGAGCAGGAAATTGAGGAGCAGGTAAATTCAGATAGATAAAGGGTAGAACGACTATTATGGCAGGTGGGACGGCAGTTAGCGGAGACCACCGTGGAAACAGGAGGACATAATAATCATTTGCAGCTCAATTAGTACCTACCCTGATGAATTACAATGGTCCTTTATCTCAATTAGACGTATATTTATATTTATTTATGCGTTTAATTGTGATCCCGGTCTTTAAAAGGTCCTTCACGGTGTACTTCATCAAAGCAGAAAAGCAAGCTCTTGTTGAAACATTCCCTACAAGACGAGTTAATTACCGAATCATTTGTCAAAGAGGAGTTAGGAGTTAGCAGTGCGTTCAGTGTGTGTCAGTGCGCAGTCCACTGGATTTAATTTGTTTATTACGGAAGGACGCAAATTTTTCATAACGATTGTATTCATGAGGATTAAGCGGATATTTCCTGTGCTGTTCCAAAAAAATTATAACGGTGAGATTTCAAATACCTAAAACCTTTTTATAATTTTATGTTTTTGTGACAATTTTACAAGAGTCCCTTATACATTACTTAACTACGCTTACTTCATCCTCACCATCTCCTCCTTACGATTACTATCTCTTGAATTGTTTTTTTTTTCTTTTCTTCCGATAATCTTCTGAAATATACTCAACTATTAATTAATAAGCTAATATGTAATAGTATATTCTTCAACGAGCAATAGCTATTATCCACGAGAACGAAAATTTCAACAAGAGCCGCCAGGCGAGTGTTGGAACGTTTAAGTGGATAATAGCTATTCTTCGCGAGAATAAGACGCTATTTTCTCTTCGACCTTTTGAGAAAATCATTAGTTAAAAAAAATAAAACTTTTCAATATGCTGATTTTCTTGATATTTGCGTTGTAATCTTTTACTAAATTCCCAGTAATTTCAATTATATGAATAGATCTCATCTAACCTGGTTATTATGACCTGTCTGGTAAGGTCAGGTCAGGTGGGCTGGTGGCTGGCGTAGATTGAAGCGCATATACTGCGCGCAGCTAGATATCGATTTTTCAGCTTTATTCACAATAATTCACGTCATACAGATTTATTTCTAAATAATCTCAAATACTATGAAGTCTTTGAATTTTAATTTGTCCATAAAATATCGACAATATTTGACAGTTTTCGATCATATTTAGTATAGTGTCGTTTTGAGGGATGGTGAATTCAGTAGCGTACACAGATTTTTCTAAAAAGAAATTAAAATTGCTAATATGAATTCTTGAAATTCTACTAGGTATTATAAACACTGTTCCAGTAGGCATTAGATTCTGTAGAAATAGAGTGCTTCTTGCTCCGAAAATCTATCGTTCATCAAACTCTACCATAAAAAAACGGTAAAAATTGCACAACAAAGAAAGACTTTACAGGCGAATTAATCAAGAACAACTAGACCACAGTGTGTTTAACCCGGCATTGGTCGCTAGGTGAATTGTAACACCAGTGGTCGCTAGCGAGCGTTTCGCTCCCATGTAAAATCAACAAGCAAATGTGCAATAAAAAGCACTTTGAATCACAATACAGGGTGTTTGGTGATCGGACATCTAAAATTAAATTTACAAAACCGCATTAGAAGCATAAAAAAGAATTATCAGATCAGGCGTTGTCTTTTTTTTTTGGCTGAGTATTTCCTAAACAAAGCCTACCTGGAAAATGTTATTATTTTTTAATAAAACAAATAAAAATTTAAATTTAATTAAATTTTTTATGAAATTTTAATTTGGCTGTCTAAGTACTGAAAAAAATAAAATATTTATAGATGATTTAGTTTTACATTTTTGGAAATATTTCCTGAATGAAGCCCGATCAGGACAAAGTTATTCTTTTTTATGTTGATGATGTGGTTTTGTATAATATGAAATTTTATTTTGGCTTTCCAATAACCGAACACTCTGTATTAGCAATATTTGTTGTAGGTATTTTAAAATAAGGAAGAATAATGTTAACTTGCCAATATAAATTTTTTTGGTATATAACTATAGGATTTTTTTTACATTAAATAACAAACTGATTCGATTCTTAGCTAAGCTAATACCATAATACCATAAAAACAACAAAGAACTTCAGATAAAGAAATTACAGCAACCCTTGCATATGGCTAGCAGACCTAAACATAAGAGCAGTTGAGTGACGCGGGTGGTCGCTAATGAGCGTTTAGCTCGCGCAGCGGCAACTGCGGTGAATGAAGCATCAATAAAAAATAAATTTATCCGATTTTTATTACAAAATCTTTTCTATGTTTCTTCTTAAGGCTATAAACTAAGCTAGAAAAATCGACAAGATTGTACGAGTTCAAGTAACAGAATAATTACAGTTTAAAGACAATGGTGAGCTAAATGCTCACCTAGCGACCACTCCCGGGTTAACTTGTTTCATAACATGATATTGTATACATATCAAGTATATGATAATAATTTGTAAAAATGACGTGGTTTTACAACTGGTTTCATATAATAGGTCTTCGGTCTTCATAAAAAAATATAAATTATGAATGTCCCAATAGTTAATTTTTACATCAGTTCAGAAATTTCATCATTTTATTTTAACAAGTCGCAACCCTCCTACAAAAGTGACACAACTGAAGAAAAATTTTTGTTTTCAATTGATTTAGGTTCAATTTTTACGGTACTAGAGCGTATTATTTTAACTCTATAGTTTTCCTCCAGATAGCTTTCTGTTATTGTTAATCACAACCAGTAGTACAGTCACTGAAGGTGAAAATAGGCTATTTAATTACCTACCTTAGAATTCGTTGGATCTCCATCGATTTTCATGAAAATTTGTGGTGAAACTTCTTTTGCCCTTAACTTCAACAGTGACTTGTGCTCGAGTTACGCTTTTTGCATTCTAGGGGTGAAACCCCAAAACAAATTTTAACACCCCTTTTGCAACAATAAAAAAAATGCAATTTAAAGCAATTCAATCAATGAAAATCTTATTTAATTAGGTAGAATAAATATTTCGAAAGCTTATTATTTACGACTTTATGATTTATGATACTATTTATGACAATTTTTCAAACCTTGGAGTCCATCCATTAAGTCGACAATCATGAAAAAATTGTTTTTGTCTCTTCATCGATTCCCAGGCTTATTTTTGATAAAATAATCAGCCCCTAAGGGTGTCATCCACCCCGAGGGTAAAAACGCAAGTCGGCATTATGTCACTTTTGTTACTTGAGGCACCCTCTAACTACTCACAAATTTTCACACAATCGATGGAGGTTTAAACTTTTCTGAGGGAAAAGTCTTCAACTCTTCAGTGACTGCACTACAGAGCGTTATTATAATAAATCCCCATAGCTTTTTTTTTTTGATTTATTAGAATCTTACTGTTTTGAGCTGTGCCATTTTTTTTAGCAGGGGTGCGAAGTGTATTTTTGTTGTAACTAATGTGTATTCGAATTTGGAGAAATTTACTTCTGTATTTTCAGAATAAACATTTAAATATCATTTTGTTTCTTATTCTGTAAGAAAAAGTTTGTATTTCTATTATTTAGGTTGCTTAAAAATTATCTTTTTTTTATTTTCATCGTGATAAACAAAACTAATGAGCTTTCAAAAATTGTACTCTTTATCCAAAAGTGACACCAGCTGAGATGGACAATTGGACTTCTAACAGGACACTGCCCACTTATGAAACACCTCTCAATAATAGGGGTGAAAAATAACCCGGATTGCAGGAGATGCGGGGAGGTGGAGGAAACCCCATACCACCAGATCTGTGAGTACCCGGAACTAGAGGGAACTAGACTTCTAATATTTGGGACCGAAATGTCGGAACCAAAAGAAATAGAACAAGCACCCATTAGACTCGTTCTGAAATACTGTCGGGAGACGGGACTGATGAGCTAATTATCCAAAGGGGTACAATAAGCGCAAGCTTCAGTACAAGGGCTTTGAACTTACCCTAGAAGTAATAATAATAATAATAAAAGTGTTTCACACTAAAGAAAAGTGACTGATTGAAAGCATTGCAGAGAGTGTAGAACCATTTCAAGCACGATTCAAATTAATAAACATAATCCATGAGGTAGGTAGGTATTGGATTGTGAGTTTTCCACACAATATATATCATCAAGTTCCAATAATTATTAATGTGGAGCGTTTCAAAGTATATGTTTTACATAATTTATATCCGCTGTTGGAAATCAAAACACGGAATAGGCGTATAAAAGTGACATTAACTAACAATTTAAACATTTATTTGCTATCATTATATGTTCATATTTTAATCGTTAAATAGTGTATAATTTTCAAAGTAAATACATAGGTTTAAGTTATTTATATGGACGTAACTGTTGATACACTACCTATTGATTGTATTATACATAATTTAAACTATGAAAAGTTATGTTGGTAGAGATTATTAAGGCAATAGTAATTACTAATTACATAAATGATCTGCATGATGGTGTCCAGTGTCCAGTGTGACAATATAAAGGAATAATAGAGCGATATTATGAAACTAATAATGACTATCAGCAACACCTGCCCTCGCTTTCAAATATCAGCTTTCTGGAATTATTTTCTGTAGCAATTAGTTTCCACAATAAGCCTATAATCCACCTGCATTTGCGCTACAACAGTTACTGTACCTATTGGAATTGCAATGCAATTTTGAGGTAAAATAGATTTTCAATACGAGCTTCATGCACATAGGTAGGATTTGGGAGTTTTTGCATAAAAATTAGAGATTTTAACCGCAAGTTAGAACTCTTTTTCGTTTTAGCCTTTCAAGGCCGGGTTGAAAGTTCAAAGACTCCCCCATTGGAAATGAGCAAATTAGATGACAGTAATTATGTACTCTTTCTCATACCTCTTTATATTAACTCTCAAATGCACTTCAAAGCGAAAAAGTTAAATCTCCATTAATTATGTTCTTAATATTTTTAATTCGGCCTAAAGGAATTGCTAAATTAAATTTGCGTTCATTAAAAACTTTTTTATAAAACAGGCATTTAGGCCACTGGAGGCAATAACTTTTAATAAGATCCGATTGGACATTTAAAAAAGTCGCTTCGTCAACTTCATTTTCAGTCAGAGAAAATATAAATTAGAACTGAGGTTTTGAGATAAAAAAACCTAAGATGACATACCGTGCGAGTACTGGGTCTCTCTACATAAACAAAAAATTGCCCTACGATTATGTTGAATACTGAAATTTTATTCCCTAGGCTCTATTTCAATGTAAAATTATCAATTATTGAAATTCGACTATATGTATGGAGTTTCAGTATAAATTTTTTTTTTCTCATTTGACAATTTTCAAACACTATGTAAATATGCAGCGAGAAAGCAGAGAAAGGTCATACTCGCATTTTAGAGGTAAAATTACTAATAGGATAATATATCTAGAGGGTATTTACCACACGCACTTCGGAAGAAATTGCAATAATTTTATCACAAATTTAAAATTTTCTACAACTAAAAAATTTTTCCCTGAAACAATCACTTAATCCTAACTTGAAATATTGATAATGCCATGTACTGAGATGTTAACATTTTCGAAGAACTGGAGAATATTAAATTCTTTTCTGATCGGGAGTTGAAAATTTGAAAATGAATCGGCATTGTAAAACTTTCAAGGAAAGAAATCGATGTTTGTACGTTTTTAAAAAAGCATTTCTAAGCAACTTTTTTAAAAGGGTCCGTTGCAAAAACTTTCTGGGATTTAATAAAACCGACATGCCAAAACCATTTTGCATGGCGAATATTCTATCATGCAACTGCGGTTAATATTGCTGTTTGTATCCAGGCTTCACCCTCGTCGTGCCCCAGGAACAACAATGAAATCGGTTCTTTTATACTTGACGGATTAGCGAATCGAGTGAATAACTTTTGCCGCCGCCGGTGCCGGACACAATTTATTGTTCAAATTCGCTTCACCGTCTGTCACAGTTAACTAACAGTCGCTCATTTGCTTTGAATCACATTAAATACTTCCACCGGTTCAAAGACTTTCTCGTTAATTTCTTTGGCGACGCTGCCGCCTTTGTTCTCCACGGCATAAGAGCAGCCCTGATGCAAAATAATATTGCAAGAAAATTTATTAACTAAATGCTTGAGTGTTTAAGCACTTAGAAGATAATCAATGTACCTATAGAACAAAATGAAGTAATACGATTAACTCGCTGTTCAGACTATCGCGAACTAAATTGCTTCAGTTCCTGTGTTATTGATTTCTAAGTGCATAGTGTCTCGAAACTGCACCAACTATAAAGAAGCTACCTATAAGACTAAAAGTTACCTATTTAACCACCCCCCAGAGTGCAATGAGAGCGTAATCTAATAATGTTGTTTCAGCAAAGTGCCGAGTAATTTCATTTCAAATACAGAGTGATCAACTTACTCAATGTATTAGACAAAAATATTAATAGAATAATGTCTGATTCTCAAAAATAGAGCTAAAGGCTTTTACCATAACTTGATACACCATGGAAAAGAAGCCCGATCTTTATCTATACCTTATACGAAAGTCTTTAGAGAAGATAAAATAGGAAAACGGAAAGATAAAAGCTAAGCACAGTCGGATTAAAAATATGTCCAAGTTAATTTACCCACTCTTCTTGTATGTTTGCAGATACCTACTATGTAAACATTTTACTAAGATAATGTGCACTAACAAGACCAGAAGTGAGAAAATAATACCTGAAAAGGGTAAAAAGACTCAAATTGTGTATAATAAAGATAATTACTAAACACACCTGGATGTAGTGTAGTTACTCTAAATGTGTTGGTAAATATGAACTAAAAGATACCAGCACAAAAAGAACAAAACCCGTTCTGTGTTTCTACCATTTAAGTAAGAGAGGGTACGAGTCATTCTGTTTACAAACTTGCAGGTATATAATTAGGATGATTAACTTATTTAGGCACATAGATAAACCTAATTAAAGATTTTAACGCACCAGTGAAGGAAATACGAACAAATCGAGTAAGAAAATATCGAAAGGAGGAGACGAACTAAGCTCATATCATATAAGCAAGTGCTTACTTTTCCATCCCCGGCACCATCAATATATGATGCAAAAAACAATGGTAGCTTCCCAAGCCTACTATTATTGAATGTAAACGGCCTATTATAACGGTCGTTAGTACAGGGAAAACTCCTTTCATTGCTAATAATAAACTCCTCCATTGGCAGACCATTCACCGGGACTCCAATGGCAAAAACAATGGACGTGGTGGGCATGTTAAGGAAAGCCGCCAGTATGGCGCTAATATACGGGGTTGAGTGTCGCCAATCAACTGTAAGACAGAACGACGCATTGTCTGGTTCTGGATAGGCAGCCATATCGAATATTCCGGCTAATGTAAGAGGCTTCATATATGTTGGATTCGACAAGGGAGAAAAGGCTATAGACAATATCCTGTTTCCGTATGCCATTGGCCGCATTGTATGTACCTATGTAAGTTTATATCAGAGGTTGGAAACCAAAGCGCGGACCACCTATATGCACTCGTCGGCTTTCTTTTCATATCCTCGCTAGCTTTCTGATGTCTGAAGCTGAAAGCCATTACTAGCGGTGATTAGCTGGTGAAGTTCTCGTGGATTGTGTTCAAAAAGGATTAATAAAGTAAATCAAGTTGACTTTTCTAGTTTCTTGAACTTTACTCGTTTACAAACTAAAACTTTCATCAACAATATAAAATATAGGTCTTGCTGTGAAGAAGACGTATTGTCAGCAACACACTAACTTTAAATATCCAATTAACTCCGGAATTAAAATTACCATCAGTTTCGTTTGGAAAGTGAAAACAATCTAAAAGGAATCAGGTTGTCTCTAACAAGTTGTGGGATAATATCTGTATTAAAAAAAAAACTCAACAAAAAAGTAACTGTTTACTGTTTAGTAAACTTAATTAAGTTAGGCTGAAAGTTGTTGAATGAAAATAGTAAGATTGAAGCTCAGCTGAAAAAGACAGCTAAAAAACCTCAGCTAAGATTATCACAGCTTCGGATTGAGGATTTTTTAGTAAAGTTAGAAGGATCGATGAAGTACTAAGTATACTTTAAATCTTACATTATGTTAAAAAAAAAATAGGTAGCTACACGACCTTTTTAAATTGATGAGGACAATTCATTCTGTTTTAGGTTTTGCTTAGTAGTAAGATTGATAGAATCAGTTGTACTTCTTTTGAAAAAGATACAGGCACGGGAAAAGATAAAAAGATAGAATTTAGGTAAGGTAAATTTCATAGGTGAGGTTTTCGCGTCCTCGGTACCCTAACCTACCAAAGAGTGTTTTGTTGAAATTTACGTGTGTGGAGTGTGAATAAATATAATTTCAGTTGATATTATTGTGTGACTATGTAGAAATTACTGAATTTGAAGTTACATAGAAAAAATGGGTCTTCTGATCCTCAGTTCTTCCTGAAAGGGCCTATCAGGAACAGAACTTGACAATTCGTGACAATTCTTACTTTGTTTCAGTCAAAATTCACTTGAAAAAAAAATCACTTCAATTGACTGTTTTCTACAAATATTTACTGGTCACAAAAACCACTTACCAAAATCATAAATGAAAATATTCGTCCCTCGAAAACGTGGTCACTTACCTGAAACAATAAAAAAAATTAATACAGGTCCATACTATACCTACTTATACATAATAGCTATAAAATAAATATTTGATCATAGTTACAAATAAATGAATAATACCCGTTCTGCACCCTCACCCCAAACAATAAAGGAAAAATACTCACTCACAAATTCGCTTTTACAAATACTCGATATGACACTTTCCCTGTTTAAGACAAACATTCATAAAGGCCCCTATTGTGTTATTTATTTGCCCACCGACGATCCTTTGCCAGGAGATGTAACTAGATAGGGAGTATGGGAACCCCCGAATCAGCACTCCGACGCTGACCCAGGAATGCTCAATGCACGTCGGTGGCGAACGGCGACTGACACCCTCGCAATATAACAACACGAAGGTATGCCTGGCTCGTCTGCACGGGCTGGACGACAATGAGTCAAACATGTGACGTAATGGTCAGGGAGGCTGGAATGGTGGATACCTATGATGATGGGGGCATGTTTGGAAATAGAAAAATAATGTTGAAGCTGAAATTGGTGAAATTCCTTCGGCAGATTTCTGAATAGGGGAATACTGATTCACTCCTAAACTCGACACTGGGTTCTAGGAGTGGATATGTAATCCTAGTTTTCATAAAATCAATAATAATATTTTGTCTTTTGTTAGTGTGTAATAAAAACAAAAAATTGATTTTTCGAATTTGATAATAGAAAAACTTATCATTTAGATCTTAGTCAATAATTAAAAATTTAGTTAATTAATAAAAAAATAGTTTAATATTGTTGGAGTATTTTAGAAGCCGCAAAGTCGTTTTTGCAACATAATAACCTTGAGTTTTGGATAATTTTTTTTTAAACACATATTCAGGGAGAAAAGGTTCAGTAAATTTGAACATCATGTCCAATGAAAAAATCTCATCAAATCCAGTAGTTCTTTTTTGTAAAAGCTTAAAAAAATGTCCGAGTAAGTAAATAGTTAAAATGAAAAGCCTCAAATCGTGTATCACACACGCTAAAGTAATTACTAATTTGGTAATTTGCATGAAAGTGAAAACCCTACACACTCTATAGCGATAACGCAACATGCGTGTTACTTTAATGTAAAACGTAACCGCAGAAGGTGTAATGTAATCTCTTTCATCCAACGGAATGCCAAGACACAACAAACGGGCACAATGTGAGTAGGTAACCATACTAGCTATACTTTTTTAAAACCATACGTTTCCCATTATTAGCTTCCGAATGATTTAGTTTGTGGTATATGAAGGGGGAAACAATCAAATACAATTCGCTTTAAATCCAGCGACAGAGGAACCGTCCCTGAAGAAAAAAACCAAACCACTAGTATGTATATCTTCACGGAAATTGATTCTTATTGTACAGTTACAGGTATTGATGTTGTGGTAATCTGCTTAGATAGCCTCATCCCACATCTGTTTCCTAACAATTTGCGAGTGTGCAACGACAAAAGAACGTTACAAATCGACGCAAGAGCCCCTTTATTATACCTCATTCCAGGAGAAAGAATAGTATGAGATACGCAGATTGGCGTTCGCGTAAACCTAAACGTGTAATTTTATCACTGGGGCGGCGGCAATCAATGCATTGAACTGGGGGTGAAAGCGGACTGTAGAGTCTTTGTGTGTGCGTATGTGTGGCGCGGTTTATTTTAGTCCAGTACACACGATGAGTCAGATTTACGAAATGAGAAAAAACGGGACTCGTGGTCCGCGTTTTTATCTATTAATCTTATTTATCCCGTTTATTATCTGTTTTGAATCCTAAATTAAGCTCCCGTTTCAACAGGGTAAGATTTGAATCGAAAATGCAAATATTTTGTTTTGTTTCGGGATAACTCGGGAAGAGTTGTTTTTGTCAGGGAAAAGTGTGGAAGTGTTTTCTTATCTACACTCTACACGCACAATTATTGTTATTTGATTAACCATGTACTTTATGGTACCTCGCCCTATTGAGTATCTAGAGCACACATTCAAATGTTGTGCTTGTGAAAATATGGATGATAAAATAATTTTGTAATTCCTTATTCATTCATATTAATATAATTTTTCATCAACCAAGTTTTTCAGTCTATTTAATAGTCTCTTCGTGTAAAATTCCCTTGAACCTTATCCATAAAAATATTTTATAGCTCCGTGGAGAAATTTACTCAGGATAATTCCCAGCAAAAGCAATACTTATGAATAATTAAAAAAAGTAACATTTTAGGGAACCTCCACATGGCGTTCAATGAAAAGTTTGTCCAAGTTGAAAAAGAAAATTTGCGTCTCAAAATATTTGATATTAAACTTGCAAAATAGTGATTTTAATGAACAAAACGAAGTATAAAAGATGTTTGGTCATTGGACAGTCAAAAATGAAACGTCATTTATAAAATCGTATTTTAAGCATAAAAGAGAGAATAACTTTTTTCAAGATCGGGCCTCGGTTAGGAAATATTTCCAAAATTGTTAAATTGACCTGCAATTCACTCTTTTATGAATTCCAAAATTGTTGTTCAGTTATACCGAATAAAACATTTTTATTGCGGCCTTAGTTTTACATTTTTGGAAATATTTCCTAAACGAGGCCTCGTTTTGAAAAGAGTTATTCCCTCTTTTATGCTTAAAATACGATTTTATAGGTACATGACGTTCGATTTCGGCCGCCTAGTTACCAAACACCCTTTATAGCATCTACGAAATTGAAATTTATAAAAAACAGTAAAGTAAGAAAAGAACGTTAGACTTTTTGACTTTTGATAATATGAAAATTCTTCGAAAACGGCTCAAGATAGAGAAAAACGGCTTACATGTCCCTATTTTAACTTTTTATGTAGTATTCTATGGTATAGAAACATTTACTTTTCTTTGATTTTTTTATTTGGCGACGCGTGAAGAAATCTCAGAATTTTTCAAATTTTTATCAACCTGTAGGTATGTATAATTTTGGACTTTCTTGACAAGCTGGCAACAACGCCTAGCTATTGTACCACCACTACCACCCAAGCGGGACTGCGGGAGTGAGGGGTGAATCGGGAATTGAGACTCTGGGAAAACAGCACCAGCACCGGGTGCACGGAGACTACCTACTTGTTACTCAAAGAGTAAAGACGCGACTTCAACTACTGTCGCGATTCACATTAATTAATTGTTGTTATATGTTTCTGGTTTTATTACCATCAATTAGAAGTTATATTGTTATTTTTATAGTCTGTGTGAGAGGTGTAATTTCATTTGTAATATTTCAATCAGTAAATAATTACTATACAAATACAGTTCATTTCATCTTAGGTCCGCCCTAAACTTGGGCATCCTAAAAGCACGTAAATTGCGGCGTTATCATTTTTTCTTTTAAATAAAAGTGGTTTCGCTACAAGGCGGTTCGCTAGCCTGATCGCCATAGTGATCCTTCGAGCTGAATCGCTACATATTTGGTCCTTCGAGCCGGATCCTGGGCACATCCTGGATTCCAAACTACTTACCACGACTGGAAATAAGAAGACGAATTACCCACCTACTCAACCACGATTGAACTTCAACATTAATGAACTTCAACACTACTACTAAAGAAGATAGACGAAATCACCAACGCTACTGTGAGTCGCTATCCCTTTAATCACTACTTAACTCCTTGCATGTACTTTATTTGACCAGAAACTGTATACATAACAATAATAAGTACCTAACTAATCAATTTTACTACAAATTACTTACTCTTTCGAAATTTTACCTAAGTACCTACCTACACATTAACAAAAAATGTCGAAAGAAGTCATTACTGAACTCAATTATAAACGAAGTCTTGTAAAAGGTTCACTTACTAAATTTTCTACTTTTTTGAATGATTTCGATCCAATAAAGGGCAATTATCAGGAATTAGAATTTAGATTAGAAAAGAAAGAACCGCTCTTGGAATCATTTGAAAGCATTCAGAATGAAATTGAGGTCGCATCTGGATTTATTATCCAAGACGAAGAGAGAGATTCCTTTGAAAATTCATACTTTAAACTCATTGGTAAAGCAAAATATTTATTAGCGCAATATCAAAACGAATTTTTAAACTCAGAATCTAAACAAACTGTGAAAGAGTTAGAGGTGGTTCCTACTCACGAAACTACAACCAACGACAATAATACTAGTTCACAACAAAATAAACAATCGCAGTCTAACGACATGGCTGCACATAGTGTTCTAAAACTTCCACCAATCAACTTGCCAGAATTTCACGGCTCTTATAGCCATTGGATGACATTTTCTGACATTTATAGTTCACTCGTACACACAAATTGTCACCTCTCTAACGTACAAAAATTTTGCTATTTGAGAACTTGTTTGAAAGGCGATGCGTCTCAATTAATTCAAGCAATCGAAGTTTCAAACGAAAACTACGAAATTGCTTGGGACATGTTACGAGAAAGATATGAAAACAAACGATTAATCGTACACACTCACGTTAAGGCTTTACTTGAATTACAGACAATGAAAAACGAATCTTTCTCACAACTAAGACACTTACTAGACACTTTCAATAAAAATATAAAGGCCTTGACAGTCATGAATCAACCTACTAGTACTTGGGATACATTACTAATCCATATATTAACTGCAAAATTAGACCCCATTACTACAAGGGAGTGGGAAGAATTTTGTAACAGAGAGACGGTTGATTTTCCTAAACTAACACAACTGACAGATTTCATTTCCAAACGTTGTCAATTCCTAGAAACAATTGAGGACAAAAACAAACATTCAAGAAGTACACATGTTAATTATACTAAAGAAAACCGAACTTTAAATCATGCGACATTTACAAAACTAACATGTGCTTTTTGTAAACAGAATCATTTCAATTTTAATTGCAACAAGATACATCGAATGTCATCCTCAGAACTTTACTCGCAAATTAAAACACACAAATTGTGTCTAAATTGTTTACGACCTAATCATACTAATAACGAATGCAATTCTCCGAGATGCAAACACTGCAATCGGAAACACCACTTTTTGCTTCACCTGTTTAACGAAAGAGTTCCTAAAAATAATAATAACGTTAACAAAAATGAAACCCTTCAACAAGGTCCTATTTCTGAAAACGAAGATAATACGCACGACCATAATAATTATTCTGATGTAAATGAAACTACTACTCCTAATTTAACAATGCATTGTTTGTCAGCTAGACGAAGATCACAAGTAATTTTGGCTACGGCAATTATTAAAATATTGGACTCACGTGGCAACCCTGTAGAATGTCGCGCGTTACTAGACAGTGCGAGTCAGAGCAATTTTGTTACGAGTTCCTTTGCTCGTAAACTGGGGTTGAAACTTCGAAATATCGAGACACCTGTGGTAGGAATAAACAATGCAACTAGCAACGTTACTAAAATGCTCGATGCTACCGTTCTCTCAGCAAGCCAGAAATATAGGGTCAAGGACTCGTTTTTGCTGGTAAATAAAATAACCGACGACCTACCGCAATTTACATTTGATGCATCGATTTTAAATTTACCTCCCAATATTCAACTTGCAGACGAACGATTCTACACACCAGGCCAGGTGGACGTTTTATTAGGAGCGAATATTTTCTTTGAAATATTATGTGTGGGACAAATTAAATTTGGAAGGAACCTTCCTATACTACAAAAAACAAAACTGGGTTGGGTTTTTTCGGGCACTTTGATTTCAGATAATTCTGAAACTCACAACCGAACAGTTTGCAATTTGTCAATTAACAATAATGATTTACATAATCAGATGGAAAAGTTTTGGGCTACAGAAAATTACGAATTTAAACAGGAAGCAAGTCTAGAAGATGTCAAGTGCGAGCAACATTTTTTAGAAAATTATACGCGAGATGACAAGGGTAGAATAGAAGTCTCATTACCATTTAGGGAAAATGTAAACAATTTAGGAGATTCACTTAACACGGCGATAAAACGTTTTTACAATTTAGAGAAAAGATTGGACAAAAATGTTGAATTAAAACGCGACTACGTGAATTTCATGACAGAATACGAGAATCTAGGGCATATGATTGAGATATCCCCGGAGGAACATGATTCAATTTTGAATTATTACTTGCCTCATCACGGGGTGGTGAAGGCGGATAGTACCACTACCAAACTGAGGGTGGTCTATGACGCGTCCGCGAAAACAAAAACGGGTTTAGCGCTCAATGACATATTGTTGACCGGACCGACTTTACAACCAGAATTGTTTGAAATTCTTTTAAATTTTCGCACTCACAACGTAGTTTTTACAGCTGACGTGGAAAAAATGTACAGACAAGTGAAGGTAAAGGATCCAGACAAACACTTACAACGTATTGTTTGGCGTTCTGAAAATACTGGTGACTTGAAACATTATGTTTTAAATACAGTCACTTACGGCACCGCACCGGCGTCGTTTCTCGCCATAAGATCTTTGAATCAAACGGCAATTGACAATATGAATAAATTTCCACAAGCCAGTAAAACTATTACTAATTCTTTTTATGTGGACGATTTAATTACTGGTGCCGATTCTATTAAGGAGGCAATCAAATTAAAAAACGAAATTGTCCAAATTTTGAATGAATACGGTTTTCCTTTGAGAAAATTTTACTCTAATGAACCCGACGTATTAGAACATTCTAATAAGGGTGAATTATTACAATATAATATGAATACTACAGACAAAGCTTGTAAGACTTTAGGTCTCTTTTGGGATCCTAAAACTGATACTTTAACTTACTCTGTCAATTTAAATAATTTGAAAACGACACGAATTAAGAATACTACAAATTTGGCAATTAGCGAACTAAATGATGCCACGAATGTTCTTTTAAAATTGGTACAGCATTCACATTTTCGTAATGAAATTAGGGATCTTTCCTCAAACAAACAAGTAGACAAGAACAGTAAACTGTATCAACTTAATGCATTCTTAGACGATAAAGGTTTAATTCGTGTAGGAGGAAGATTAGAATTGTCGAAACTGTCAACTGATACCAAACACCCAATAATATTGCCACCCAATCACAAGTTTACAAAACTTTTGATTTCACATGAGCACATTAGATTATTTCATGCAGGTACACAAGCCGTCCTAAATTCTTTGAGGTCCAAATACTGGATAATACATGGTAAAAACTCCATAAAATCAATTTTACATCATTGCATAACTTGTTTTAAAGTTAAACCTACTTTTGTGACACCAATGATGGGAGATTTGCCCGGAGCACGAGTCACACCCAACCGTCCGTTCCTTAATGTCGGATGTGATTTTGCTGGACCTCTCTTAGTAAAGGATGGTAAATTGAGAAATAGGAGGTTAGTAAAAACTTACCTTTGTATTTTTATTTGTTTTACTACTCACGCAGTTCACATTGAGCTTGCAAACGACCTAAGCACTGAATCTTTTCTAAATGCTTTGAAACGATTTACCTCAAGAAGGGGTATATGCGCAAACATATACACAGACAATGGGAAAAATTTTATTGGGGCAAATAACGAACTCAAAAACACATTTAAATTAATACAGGAATCTACAAGGTCTGGTAAGATTTCGAATTACTTGATTCAACAGTCAATAAATTGGCACTTTATACCACCGATTTCACCTAATTTTGGGGGCCTTTGGGAAGCGGCAGTGAAATCAGCCAAATTTCATTTGGTACGAGTTTTAGGGAATGCACATTTAACCTTTGAACATTTATATACAGTTTTATGTCAAATTGAGTCAATCCTAAACTCCAGGCCACTTACTCCACTCTCCAACGATCCAAACGATCTATTACCTCTTACTCCTAGTCACTTTTTAATTGGCGACGTGTTAACTGCTCTACCACAAGTTAACGTTTCCGAAGAACTACCTGGCAAATTGGTCCTGTATGAACGACTACAACAATTAGTTCAACACTTTTGGCAACGCTGGTCTGCAGAGTACCTCACCTCACTTCAGGCAAGGAGCAAGTGGCAGGCGAATCACAACAAAAACGTTCAAGTCGGCGCCTTGGTTCTACTACGAAATGAAAACCTGCCTCCACAACAATGGATTCTAGGAAGAATCACCGAAGTTCATCCTGGAAAGGACGACATCGTACGTGTAGTTACATTGAAGACGAGAATGGGGATCTTCAAGCGAAGTGTCACCAAGATCAGTGTCCTGCCAATCCATTTGGACTGACTCAACAATCTTGTTGAAAGATCAACCTTTCAACGGGGGGGAGCTATGTATAATTTTGGACTTTCTTGACAAGCTGGCAACAACGCCTAGCTATTGTACCACCACTACCACCCAAGCGGGACTGCGGGAGTGAGGGGTGAATCGGGAATTGAGACTCTGGGAAAACAGCACCAGCACCGGGTGCACGGAGACTACCTACTTGTTACTCAAAGAGTAAAGACGCGACTTCAACTACTGTCGCGATTCACATTAATTAATTGTTGTTATATGTTTCTGGTTTTATTACCATCAATTAGAAGTTATATTGTTATTTTTATAGTCTGTGTGAGAGGTGTAATTTCATTTGTAATATTTCAATCAGTAAATAATTACTATACAAATACAGTTCATTTCATCTTAGGTCCGCCCTAAACTTGGGCATCCTAAAAGCACGTAAATTGCGGCGTTATCATTTTTTCTTTTAAATAAAAGTGGTTTCGCTACAAGGCGGTTCGCTAGCCTGATCGCCATAGTGATCCTTCGAGCTGAATCGCTACAAGGTATATAACATTTCATCTACATCATGGGATAGTGCATGAAAAGTTAAAATAGGGACATGTGAGCCGTTTTTCTCTATCTTCAGCCGTTTTCGTTGTACAGGGCCTTGAACTTGAAAAATTACGATTTTCACTTGTTTATAACTCAAAAACTTCTGAATTTAAACACCAACTGTAAAAGCCAATCTTATTTTCTCTTTTCAGACAATCTAAAAATGCAATAACCTAGGAGCATTCCATTTAAAAATACATAACTTTGATATGCCACTGTCATATGGGACACTCTGTATACTCCAAAATAATTTTAAATTATGGCCATAGTGATTCTGTACTTGAATTTGCAATTTTTTTTTTGAAAAAATCTATCGTTTGGCCTACAGAGACCGCTTCGAATAAGCTGGGACAGTATATTGACCTGTATATTGAAAAAAACTACGCATCGAATCACAAAAGTGTTCGATGAAAGTTGTTCTTGTAGAAGAGTGACAATATAGACTCCCCTCCGCGCTACCTTAGTGTGGGGAGGAGAACTCTGAAATCATAAATGAGAATCCGCACTTTCTTACCGCAACTTCGGGTTTGAGAAACGCAAGAAAATGCTCCTCCCTTGCCCCTCCATGTAGGTGGGGGGAGTATATATGAACCTTTACTTAGGAACCTTATTTTTTATTGCAGATTCCGATTTTATGGCTAAAAATACGTGGTATTTGTCTGAGATTTTTTTCTCGGTTCATGGATTTATTCGTAAAACCATATTCATTGTCAGGTATCGAGTCAGCATTTGTTTCTCTGGTTGCCTACTAATAATTCATTTAAATTAAAAGTTGCTAACATCACGGAGGCCTCGCTAGGACAAATATTACTTCAACTTTTCGTATGGTATGTGTTGTGTGTGTGTGTGTCTGACTGACATCAAAATTATCAGTTTTTTCATCACCCTGTATAAAAATTTAAAACACATAGTAGGAAAACGCATGGAAAGTACAGTAAGTATAGAGGCATGTAAGCTGTTTTCTGGTACATCCGGGATATCCCCTTTAAAATAACGAAGTAGATGGTAACTTCCAGTATTTCCAGAAGTGCAGCCATCTTTAAATTTTAATTGAATTTCTCGTAGTCACTTAGGTATGTCTTATTTTTTTTTAGGTTCTATAGGCCAATATAGTTTCCCAGATATTGCACCCTTATATGGCCACACAGTACAATATTGTTCTTGTAATGCAGGATTTCAGAAAATCTTGCCATAGTAAGTCTAATTTTTTAGTTCTTTAATTGCCCTTTTTTGGTCATATTAATAAGAGATGATACTTATGTAATAATAAAATTAAATGTCATTTTTTGGAATGAGTCTAACTTCAGCCAGCAATAATTATTCTAATAAGAACGCTTTTCATACCACATATTACGTAATTACTGCTAGGCAGGGCTTCTGACAATTATTTCAAACACGCATCAATGCATAAAAGGTAAATGAATGGCCACTTACACACACAAGACTGGGTGATGCTGCATTGTACCATTATGCTCCCGCCACTAGTCTTCAATATCTGATGTAGCTCCTTCAGACTCATACTGGTGCATTCCTCTAGAATAGACTGGGGCTTGTGCTGACATCAGATATTTCCAGTGAGACAAAGGAAATTAGCATAATGTGCAACCATGGAGTTATCCCGGAAATGTACGGGCGTTCAGAGATGCAGGAAATGCCAGTGAATTACACCAAATACCTGTTAAAATGGTTATAGGTACGAGTTGCTCGAAAGGTGATTGTTTAAAAAATGCATCAAAGCTTGTTATACTGTTAAGTTTCCTTTATAATAGATTTCTTAAGTGTTATAACCCAACGAAAACTTTTACAAGCCAATACCGCTTACCATTTAAGTCGCTTCTTCTGTGAAGTAATGAAATTAAACGCGATTAGAGGCAATATTATTACAACTAAATTGAGAATATTGCGCTTTTAAAGCTTTAATAAGTATATTATAATGTCATAAGATACCTCAACATTTTTAAACTTTGAAAAATATATTATTCCTAAATGAGGATTCAGGTCGTTAAATTTACGTTTGACAGCTCTTAGTATAATAAACCAACCCCAAATATAAGGTTTCTTGTCGAATCTCTGAGCCTTCTATAAATATTTCAAATCATTTAGAAATGCAAAGAACGATGTCTCGTTACCTACTCTTCTGGTTGCAATTCTGGAACGGCGGAGGACTATCGACGAAAAAGGGTTCCGGAAGCTCTTTAAATCTTAATGAATTGAAATTTTAATTAGGTCTATTACAAAACGTTCCGATGGTTGTCTCGCAATTATTATAACGTTTCGAATCGACACGTCAACCACATCATCGCAACTTTGAGAAATGTTTTATTCGATGCTTCTGCAAGGCAATTAGTTAATAATATCAACTTCACTTAATTTGCTCAAGTAGCTTGTTAAAATGGCAATCAAAGGGTTAGAAATAATTCAGTGCTACTTCCTGCTGAGATTGTTTCCGGGGTTTGTGTTAGTGAAACTGTTTCCCCCTCCAAGTTTTTCTCACTTATAGGGCTTTATTCAATAAAAACAATACGACCAAGAGAACTTTCGGAGAAGTGTGAATTAATTTCATGAAAAGCATATAGCTGGTGGATTATCACCGACCACATATTTTCCAGCTCAAACGAATAAATGTATTTTGACAGCTAGCGTGATAGCTTTAGGCAAGCAAAATTTCCGGCTTTCTCATGCTTCAAATCTCAAATGTTATGTGCATTTAGGAATGAAATTATAACAGTCTAGTGGGTCGATGCATAACTCTGAACACGCAAACTTATCAACTCGTAAAATATGTACTTCAAAATTTGCTGCTCGTTGAATTATTACGGTTTCTGTTTGGGATAAGGATCAGAAAAGGGATTAAGTTCGCAGTAAAATATAATATTGATATTTCCATGCTAAATGGACAAAGTGGGTGTGCCTTATCTACACTCTCGATTTTTCATATTGGGATTAAGTTCGCAGAGCGAATAATGTGAAAAAGTTACAGTTTGCGGATTAATTTTCCAAATATTTAATCAAATGTTTAAATTTTATTAAATTTTCATTACGCACTTGAAAGTAAATTAGGGCTGAAGCCCTAACCGCAGCATCGTCGCTGTCCTTCAAACACTTAAATTAAATTCCCAGGGTTACTGTCCGTATTTTGCTAAGTTGAATTTATAGCTGTTTCGTTTTCCAGCTACGAAGGACTCGTCTGAAAACAGATATAAATCACTCAGGAAAAGCAATTCAGAAATGATGTCCTATACCTTTAATTTTAATAAATTAATGTTTACCTTTTATGTCACTACGGTAGAATGATTTTTTAAGGAAACAATTTCATATGGTCACAATATATATATATTCGTTTGAAATTACAAATTGCAGTCTTACGATACATGTTGTTTAGTTTATTAAATTACATATGATTGGTTTCGTCGATCATGGGGAAAAGAACGATCTGTAGGATATGTTAATAAAAGCATAAGATCTACTTTTTAAATTCATCGTGAAGCCCATATGAATTTTTAGGGAATAAACTAAATGAATATAATTTTGGTTTTTATATAAAAAAAGTAATATCTTCTTTTATGAAGTGAAATTAAATCACTTGTTTTGCTCTGCTATTGTTGACTTAATTAAAATCAGTAATTAAATAATTCCGTAAACAAAAACATGTTAATATAAACGAATAACACACGCACGTCATATGCATCGTGTAGTGCCGTTCCCAAATTAAATTTTGTTAACAACCACATAAAATAATTCTCCTAACGATAACTGCAAATGTGTGTTGGAATTTTGTTCAATAGACTGATTTATCGAGCAGTTTTTCACACAAAGCTGGCTAATCTGGGTTACTACTGAAATTATTTCCTGGGGTAAACACGGATGTGCCACAATACGCTTAACAAACATCAAATAAGCCCACTCCAAAACAAACAATAGCCTAGGTAAACTGATTTCAATTAAAATCTTCCGCCAGTAATTATCTAGATAACCAATTCAAATTCTATTTGAATTTCAAAACCCAATTCTATTTGACTTTTCCACTAAAGATCCTAAACTTGACAATGTTTCCACTAATATTAACGTAAATTCAACCATATTTAATTGAAATATTAAATATAAATTAATTGAAATTGAAATTCCACACTGAAATTCAGTAATTATTGTAACTTCAATTATTACATAGTTCGATTCAGGTTCCATCTGTAAAGTTCGGGATGTAAATTTCGGTATATCTACGGTATGAAGTTATCCTTCTCTCCACATGTGAGCACAAGCTCAAACTCGATAAATAATATATTTCTTCATTTCTTCATTCTTCCATATACATATGTGTGTCCAAGATAAGGATGTGATATAACACTAGGATATTGGAAATGGTAGGATTTGTAGTTTTATGTTATGAATTATATTTATAATTCAGCTTAAAACGTGACAATAAAGGAGTTTTATTTTTCCGATAGCCATTAAAATAGCGTCAGAAAAAAAAACGAAACTTTTTTACAATTTAAACAAAACTGTAACTCCTACCAATACCATTTCCAATATTCCCATGTTATATCTCTTGCTTTTCATGCACAGTAGGTATACCTATATTCCATTTTTGAATTTTTCCAAAATATTCAAAAAAATCCTCATAAAAAATTGAGATTTGGACATGTCAGCCGTTTTTCGATAATAACTTGTTTATAACTCATAAATTACTACTTTTATCAAACTACAACTGTAAAAACCATCCTTACTGGATTTTTTTAGAGAATTTTAAAATGAAATAATATATATGGGGCCTTTCGTTTGAAAACCCAAAGATGGTAGCTATTTGCGGTTTAACCAGAAGTGCCGCCATCTTGAAAATATTTTCTTTCAACGTTACAAAAATGTCAAATCGATTGCTTTCTTCGTTCCCCATTTCTAATATCCTGTCTCAATCAATCATCCTGTATAGTTACGTTCTTATACTTTATTTTAGATATTTGTTGGTTGTAATCTAATAATTATATATCATTTTACCATTATAGGTATACCTTGATAATGCTTCCATCCCCATTGTATAACGTTATCGGACTTGTTGGTGGAATAAACAATTTATTTAACACGTTAGGTATTATTGCATGGCCAACTGGGTTATTTTCTGTCCCCACTATGCCTCTTCTGTTAATATACATATATACTTTTATTTTTTTTTTAACAGCACGAACCCAAGTAGTTCGAAAAGTGGTTTAGTCTGTCTGTATAGGGACAGTACAAAATTTTATTCGTTCTGAAATTTTTTTAACTCTATTACTCTTGGGCATGGGTAATCCCAAATGTAAAGTTACCTTTAAAACATGAAAATACACGTAAGCTTTATATCCCCATCCATTGAGTAAATTATTTTGGAGCAGGTCGTAAGGCTTTGGGAATACGGGCTATGTGTCCAATGTCAGAATTCCAACAACGACATACAAGTAGTGATACAGGCAAAAACGTCTTTGATCATTGAATCAAGAACGAGATAATCAATTTTCACATTAGATAAAGGATATTCTGGTTATTTTACAAGACTATTGAGAGGAATTTAAAGACCAGTTTCTCTACTCTGAGTTGAAAAACGACAGATTTTAGAGCAACAACGACAAAATAGTGACAGTGGTTTGTTGCCCAACTCTTTGCCGCGAGCATAATCTGCCATGAATTGGGAGGCCATATCCTTACGCTAATGATTTACAAAAAATTGCGTTGGTTACAGTAATACTTTATCTTAAGAAATATGCCTAAAATCATCCGTTTTTAGAACCTTAAGAAACTAGCACTTATGCTGTATACTGACAAAGACGAAGAACAAAGTAGGAGCTACGAGTATGATGACTATAATAATATTATAGTGCTAATATTATTAGCACTGTGTCCAAGATAAGAATGAACAGCATGGTGACGTCGGAGAGGGTTACAGCGTCGGTTAAATGGGGAAAAAAGTTGGCCAACCAGAAAGACAATGCAATTTCAAAAATTATTTATGAACTATTTTAAAAAACAAAATTTTTAATTTTAGTTTTTCTTATTTTGACGTTATTAGGAAAAACTGAAACTACATTTTCATTGCAGTTATTGACCAGCTTAATTTTTGTGATGTCAATTTTTTTATTGTCTCATCAGTTTAATCATCATTCATCAGTTTAATTTTACCTTAATACGGATCTGTGCTCTTATTAATCTTCTTTGGATTTGTATTACTCATCGTTATCACAATTCACAATCCGACATATCCAAGAATTTTAATAAGAGCATAATAGCCCCGTGTAAGGGCGAAATTAAACTGATGATGTCAATAGCTTATAGTCCGAAACACGTTTGAACCACTATGTTCGGCATAACATTAAATTCAGAATTTAAATCTCATTCAATTTTTGCAATTAAAAATCCAGGTCCGTATTAAAAAAAAAAATCAAAGTTCAGTTCGGCTCTGTAAATATGAATCGTAAAAAAAAAACTGACATCGATAAAATAAAGGTGGTTAACAACTGCAATGAAAATGTGGTCTCACTTTTTCTAAATCTTCAATAATACTGTCAATACCTGAATACGAAAAACTAAAATTGAATTTTTTTTCAAAATAACACGAAAATTAAAAATAAAAGTGAAGTTATTTGATTACAGTCGCCATCTATCATAAATGGAAGAAACCATATAACAGATAATTCAACGTATTTTTAGAATTAAAATCCGCAACTGAAATAAAAAATTGGGGTTCCTAACTTTAATTTCAAATTTATCCCGTGCCACATCTACAAGAATGAGGGAGGGGGAGAAATTCCATACGTATTTCAGTCGTAACATCAGAATCTGGCATTAAAAAGTAAAGGATTCCTATTTAATATTTCTAACTTGCCCTTTCACCATCCCCCCTTCCCCCCAGGCTTAGTGATGGATAGGGGATGGGTCGTAGTTGGTATATCATTGGATTAACCCTTCCAGACGAAAAACTTACATATTCCAATGTCTGCCGATTGAACAGAATTGAACACATGGTATAATGTTTCAAGAAAAAATATGAAATAAAAATCTCAAAGGAAAAACCACATCCAAGCCCATCTATCAACACCAGACAGATCTAGTGCAAGTGAAAACTCTTGCATATTCCAGAAGAACTCTCATGAGAGAATTACGGCATAAAACGACTACCACGTAATGAAATTGGCTCGGGGCCACATGCAATCTGCATGATGGTCGGATTATATTGTAGCCGTTCAAACACGAGTAGATCGTGTCTGAGAGCGGCAGCAGCTCTGATGTCATCGCCGCCTAGGGCCCTTCAGAGGAGATACCGATCATGTAGAACATCGGTACACAGACATCCAGAGAACCTGGCTCCGCATCCTTCTAGCAGGAAACAACCAATCAATTGATTTCCAGGCCGGGAGAACATTGATCCCTAATATGCACAACAATCCCTGACTAATTCATGGAAACATCTCCCGTGTCCTTAATCCTGGTACCCAGTTATTATAAGGGTCCTTTCATTAGGTTCAAATTGGATGCTAAGAACTGCTGCAGAATAGCACGGAATTTGATTAGACAAGTAAGTGATCACGTATAGAAATTTGCTCTGTGCGAGGTTCTATACTGGAGATTCATCCTACCGTCTAATAATAATTCTATTCTACACATTAAAAGTTCTAAAATAAAAAACCTTCTTGCGCATCAAGTCTCAGGTCATATTAGCGTGAAATTTCATTTCATTTCGTTTGAAAACGTGCCACAAAATGGATTTTTAAATTTTACAAAACAAAAAATATTTCTCAATATTTAACAATGTTGCCCCTTTTCCTATGCACGCCACTGGTTAACCTTATTTAAAAAATGCAATTTTTTACACTACCTTTAAATTCGAAAAAATTACAGAGGAGTTTTGAAAATCGAACTAAACATCATGTTCGAACAAATCGAACAACATCAAGAAAAATCTAATATCTCCGCCATTTTTCTAATTGCTTCTTGAAATTTTTTAAGGTGAAACGTTATTATAACAGTATAATAGTTCTATATGTGTAACTTGCCGCCTTATTAAGACCTCGAGTAAATGCACGTGTCTCTACGCTGATTAACAGCATCGCGCAAGCTCTCTCAATACCTACCTACCCACACGCACCTCAGTTCCACGGGGTAAATTGTCAATTATTTTTATTTCCTGTAATTATTCTTTTTTCATAATATAAACCTCGGCATACATTTAGTGTAGTATTATAGTTAATATTTCACCGCTACCGTAAACTTGAATTACCTCGCCTACATCTTTGCTCAGCGGAAGTGTCAATAAATATCGGGGAGCGCTTAAAGCCCGCTCCGCCAACTACGATTTTTATTAGTGTTGAAGCACGCCAATGATTGGGACTGATATTTTACCTATAGACTTATAAGAGTGAATTATGTGAGGTGAGGGGTGAAACGAAGGAAAGGACCACCACGAAGCTGGATGGTAAGGGAAGTGCGAATTTCGACTACTGTGAAGGGAGTCGGGTACTAGCGGTGCTCGACGAAAAGACGGACCCTTTCCTGCAAGATAGGCAGATCGGTGTCTCCTGCGAGTGTTAACATTGGTAATGTAATATACAGAGTGTGTACTTTTAATAATAAAAATCCAGAGTGTTAATATTGGTAATAATTTAGAAGTGTACCAAGCAATATAATTTCGTATAACTTCGTCTCCAATCTACAGTCTTCATCATCCGTTACCCCGAAGGGTAAAGCAGCAAGCAGCATAATCATCTTCAGTTTAACAATTACATATATATTCTTCAGTTTAATAATTCTAATGTGGCAGTCAAGAGCCCCACCCCGGATGTTACCGTGAGTCTTTAATTATATTAAGCTTTGTTGAGTTTATTCTAGAATTTAAGTTATAACTTGTGGGGGATAAATTTGTAATTGTGTTGTACTTATGTAACAATATAGTATTATAGTAAAGTATATTTAATTAACTCTTCCTTTAATTAATGCAAAGTAATACTCAAAAGAACCTCCCTGAGAAATAATCAAAAAGACAAATCAAATGTAGGTGTCCCCAAAAAGGGGTGCTACAATAATTGGCGCCCAACGTGGGGCAATTAATTAATTAATTAAAGTAACTTTTCAGTAAATTCAATGTTAATTGTCCTGGGTGAGAAAACTTTGCATTAATAATGGGAGGTACAGAAAACCAACCAGAGACTTCGAACTCTGAAAATGTTGAAGGTAGTCAAAACAAAGGTATTGATCCTATTGTTTATTTGTTAAAGCGAAATGATGAACAGTTTGATAATTTATGTAAAATTCTAGAATCTCAGTCTCTCCAAAATAGTGAAATGCTAAGATTGTTAAATAAAAATGTAATCAAAATGAATGATAATTTGGAAAATGTAATAATCGATAAAGATTTAAATGTTGTTGATCAGAGAGATAAAGTTGAAAATCAAAATAAATATTGTGACCAGGAAAGTCAAAGAAAAGGGATTTTAAATAAAAGTAATAATAAGGATGAGCCCAGGGATGAGCAAAATGATACTTTATTAAAAGATTCGTCAGTGATTTTTCAAAGCAGAAATCCTCAGGCTCAGGTTAATAATAATTCAAATTCAAACATAATATTTTTATGGAAAGAATGGGGAGGACAGGCATTACAATTTCATCCTGGAGGTTCTGTTCATCCAGTTGTATTTTTGAGAAAGTTGAAAAGAAAATTTCATGAAGCCGAAATACCAAATAATAGAAAAGTAGAATTAGCTATCGATGCTTTAAAGGGGTCAGCTGCTGAATATTTTGAATTTAAGCAAAATCAAATAGTTAGTTTTGAAGATTTTGAAAATTTATTTCTTTCGAAATATTGGAATTTAAATATTCAAAGGGATACTTATAGAAGGATTTGTTTAGGTAGATACGATGATTCTTCCTTATCAAAAGCAGATTATTTCATAAAACTAGCCAAAGAATCTCAGTACCTAGAACCCCCACTTGACGATGATGAAATTTTGAAACTTCTTTCAAGCCACTTTTCACCTGAAATAGAAGCCATTTTATTTTCGTTGCGTAATGTAGATGATGCTGAAAATTATTTGAGGAGACTTGATAATGATAATAGGTACCGAGTGAAAAGAAATGAAAACTATTCAGGAAATGACCGTAATGACTATTATTCCAGACGCCAGGGTAATGATAGAAATTTTAACCGCTCTGAAAATACAAATTTTAATAAGCCTCCTTATCAAAATCAAACTTTTAATAGGTCAGGTAAAAACGCTAATTCGTATCATCCAAGTGATTATAACAATAAAGGGAATTTTAATTTCCGAGAAAATAATAACTCGCAAATACAGAGGAATAATTATCAAAAACGTAGTGTCAATATGATCCAAAAGGAAAATAACTATGATATTGTTGATAGTCGTGAAAAATCTAGTTCCGTCCCAGGTGTTGAAATTTCAAGAAGTGAGGTAGGTAGGGGACATGGTAATGGTAGTATCGATTTCTCCGAGCGGCCAAACCAGAATTTACGTCGTGAAATAAACACGGTCCCAGCATTATTCCCAGCAACACTCGATGAAAGGCGTAATATTCAAAGAAATTATTTGCAGGAAGGAGCGATACCTAAAAATAGAGAATCTTATGAAGACAGTGCCGGGGTGAATATTATTGAACTTGATGTGGAAAATGAGAATAATATTTCACAAAATAATCAGAATAATTCGGTGTTTACGGACATTCAAGATTATTTAGTTGATGAATTGGAAGGAAAATTGCCGTCAGTAGCTAGGTTACCTATTTTAAAAGCTGAAATTGAAGGATTTTCTGTAGAAATTCTAGTAGACAGTGGGAGTCAGATTAGTTGTTGTTCTCCAAATCTTATCAATAAATTGATAGAGAAAAATCATAAAATGATCAAATTACCAGTAAAAGGCATTACAGTTATGGGAGCAATAAAAGGGAAGTCTCAGAAAATAAAAGAACAAGTTTATTTGTCGTTTACCATTAATCAGAGTCTATCATTTAAACAAGGTTGTGTAATAATACCAGGCTTATCCAGAGATATAATTCTTGGTTGTGATTGGTTGGAGGATTTTCAAGTCGAAATAAATCTATTTGAAAATAAATTATTAGGGAAATTCAGTAATAATGAATTGAAGGAGTGCGTAAAATTGAACAATTATTCAGAGTCGAGAGTGCAATTGTCTGTAATACAAAACATTTGCAGTGACAATTATTTTGAAGACTTAGAAATCCGTGATGAAGATAAATTTAAAGCAATAGTAGAGTCAATTAATGACTGTGATTTAAAAGATGACAATTTTAAAAATAAACTAAAAAAGTTATTGTTCGAATATGAACATGTTTTTGCGGAAAAATCAGGTAATAATGAGCAGAGATCAAAGCATAAAATTTGTCTGAACTTATCAAAGTTGGCAAATCCGTTGAGAAAACGAAAGAAAAAGCGAAAAAAGAAGGGATATTCATGGAAATGGGGGGCAGCTCAAGAAGAGTCATACAGAATCTTAAAACTTATTTTCAATCGGGAAATAGGAAAGTTGTTAAGAGCGTTATGTTTTTACAAACATACTAAGTGGGCATTTGAATTGTCAAAAGTACAGGAATACCTTAACCAGGCGATAAACGAAACTACTGGCTATAGTTCCAATGAGTTACAGTTTGGTATTAAACGTGAAAATTCATTTATAAAAGACATTGCTATTCCTGAAGGAACAAAGCAGAAAAATATATTGGTATTGGCTTATGAAAGAATGAAAAATAAGGCAGATAGGAGACGTTTAAGACACAATAAAAAGTATTCTTTGACGACATTTAATATTGGTGACCAAGTGTTGGTACGAAATCATGAATTATCGTCCAGTGAGGATAGGGTAATAAAAAAATTCTTTGTGCTATTTAGAGGTCCTTGTACCGTAGTTGGTAAGCCTCATGCAAATGCTTACGATGTGGTGGATAATGACACTAATCAAAATTTAGGTATTCAAAATATCATTAACCTAAGGAAGTTTTATCCACGAATAGAACAGTTATAAGTTAAAAAAAAAAAGAGAACTAAGAATTGAATTATTGTTTTGGTGTTGTTTTTATTTTTCAAAGGGACAAATAAATTTTTAAGGGTCGTGCTTGTTATGAAGCTTGAAAACCCCTTTTTCTTTGGCAGTCCAGGGATTTTCAACCTTGGGGGGCTATGAAGCACGCCAATGATTGGGACTGATATTTTACCTATAGACTTATAAGAGTGAATTATGTGAGGTGAGGGGTGAAACGAAGGAAAGGACCACCACGAAGCTGGATGGTAAGGGAAGTGCGAATTTCGACTACTGTGAAGGGAGTCGGGTACTAGCGGTGCTCGACGAAAAGACGGACCCTTTCCTGCAAGATAGGCAGATCGGTGTCTCCTGCGAGTGTTAACATTGGTAATGTAATATACAGAGTGTGTACTTTTAATAATAAAAATCCAGAGTGTTAATATTGGTAATAATTTAGAAGTGTACCAAGCAATATAATTTCGTATAACTTCGTCTCCAATCTACAGTCTTCATCATCCGTTACCCCGAAGGGTAAAGCAGCAAGCAGCATAATCATCTTCAGTTTAACAATTACATATATATTCTTCAGTTTAATAATTCTAATGTGGCAGTCAAGAGCCCCACCCCGGATGTTACCGTGAGTCTTTAATTATATTAAGCTTTGTTGAGTTTATTCTAGAATTTAAGTTATAACTTGTGGGGGATAAATTTGTAATTGTGTTGTACTTATGTAACAATATAGTATTATAGTAAAGTATATTTAATTAACTCTTCCTTTAATTAATGCAAAGTAATACTCAAAAGAACCTCCCTGAGAAATAATCAAAAAGACAAATCAAATGTAGGTGTCCCCAAAAAGGGGTGCTACAGTGTTAACCTCAACCTCTGATGGCATTATCCGTTTCTCCATAGAGCTGCCTTGGGACAAGAGTACGATAGCAGTACCATATAGTGACTCAGGATTTTCCCTGGGGAGTACACCCCTAACAAAAATTTTAAACGCCCGAGAAATCTGTCAATCTCTACTCAGGTCCGAGTAAGCCCGAGATAGTCAAGATATTATATTTGTTTAAAAAAAAAAATTTAGTTTTTAATGCAGGAAATCAGAGTCTTTTTCAGAAAATAATTTATAATTTTTTTTCTTTTTTTTTTCTTTAGCTTCAAAATGGGAGTTGGATACTATTTTTGGCAGCTGTAGAAGCGGTCGAAGTTGTCGGGTTTTTCTCCTTGTGGGATAAACAAGGGGTTTTTGCAAAAACTATTGCACCTGCAGTCCCATCTTTCGCATAATATGTACTTGTTTGTTAAGCTTCGGAAAACTCATGTTACATAAAGAAATTTTAACGTTTTCAATTTTCATGTTTTTTTTAGTACTAACTTTTTTATTTGTTGTAATTTTTATTACCTACTTGAAAGAGGGGTTTCAAATTTAAGATATATTTGAACTTGGAAAAACCAAATTTGGTACAGGTTGTGAGTGTACCAAAAGCATTCATTAACAGTAAGTATAAAGTTAAATTATTGTAGCATTTTAAAGGGATGTTGCACCCTTAAAATACATTATGCCTGTTTACCCATTCAAGAAATTATTACCTACTTCATTTTATGGGCAATTTAATTATAAAAATTTTATTTCTCTTTTTATTTTTCAGAATTATTTGTCATTTTTCAACAAAAACCCGAAAAATTATAAAAAAGTATTGCAATTTTGTGTTTAAAATCATCGAAAATACAAAAGTTGGTTTTTAAATTAAATGCCAAAGTTGACGATTAGGAAGAAAGGGAAAATGACAAATATTTTTCAAAAATAACAAGAGAAAAAAACAACTTTGAATTTTCGATGATTAGATTAGGTACATAACTGCAATATTACAGTTTTTTGAAAAATAATAAGAAAATAAAAGTTTGAGAATTAAATTCTCCATTAAATAAAGTAACCATTTTATCAACTTTAGCAACCAGTATATCATTTTAAGGATACATCATCTTTTATCAACCCTTTTAAACTCTTGACCAATCCTTGACTCAACTTACTGTCAATGAATTCTGCTCTTGGTGTACTCACAACTTGTACCAAATTTGTTTTTTTTTAAGTTCAAGTACAACTGAGTATTGAATCTTTTTTAATTTCAAACTCATTTTCAAGGCCTTTAACTTCTTACACGGGTGCAACTTAGTAAAGAGATAAGTTGCGTGAAACACCATATTTTGGGTTCCCTACGCGTCCCTGCGCTCATGGGAAATACCCTGTATTATTAATTAATCAGCAATCTCCTTTAAATTGGATAAACGAGTTATCCGGTCTCTAGAGGTAATCCAAATAACTACCGCACATTTCTCCATTAGTCGACATTTCCAATAATTTCAGATTCTGGTCTGGTTTGTTTTTCGTAAGTTTTTTATTTAGCTGGCTTTGCTGAATTTTTTTTCATCTCGTCAAAAAATTACTGATACTTTTTTCTTTTAAATTGTTTGCAACTTTTACTGTCCAAATTTATCATTCTGGCTAAAATCCTAACGTAATGTGACAATTTAAAACTACCTACAGTAATCGTAAATTTTCCCGTATAAAGTATAAACCTACCATATTGTGGTAGGTATATCACGCATTCACGAAAACTCAACTCACGTCTCCTAAAATGTACCTACCTCTGGAAGACGGCGTCCATTATAACTTTTCTATAAGATATTGGTAAAAATAAGAAGCGGTTCGGTATATCTTGGTCTATTATGTACTGTTAGACGAGCAATGTCAGACGTACACCACCAATAAGTCTTTGCCATTCATTACTCACTTCTTTCAACATTCTGCAATTTCACGTACGTATAGGTGCTTTACCATACTTATTTTTATTTCTTATTTCAATAACGTTGATAAAAGAGAACTGTAATACCGTCGAAACTGCTAGCAATTTTTAAACAAGAGCTTCATTCCACTGACATGTTATTTGGGACTCGCGTAGGTACTTCATTAGGTTTGTCATTTAACGACAGCTCCCGGAATTTGTAGCTTTCATTTCACATCTTTTATGCGGCAATTTTTCCAACGTCCTTTATTATCCAGCTTGAATTATAATACTTTATGCATCTAGAATGTTCCAAACATCTAGTACTCTTCTTAATTTAATCTACTCTAGTACATATAGGTAAAATCTAAACGTATTACTATTAGGTATAATAGTAGACACTTTCAGGTTTCTCAGTAAAGTGTGTATTTTTATGTTACCGAGTATTTTAGAGTTATTTTTTTTTAGGTTTTCGTCAATTATGCAAAGAATGAAGCAAAGTTAATTTTCTTGGCAAGGTCTATTAAGGGTTTAATAGAGAATTTAAGGGCAGGAGACAGGACAGAACCCTTTAACTTGTTCATAGTTCCAGCCATAATGATTTATGACTTCCTTCCTTCCTAATGGAATTCATCGCATAGTTCAATGCAGCGTAAAGGGAAGATAACGATCTGGAATTTATGAGGTGTGCAAAAAGGATAAAAATCACTGGATGATTTAATAGCTAGCCAACTAGGTACACTCAATTTATATACCCCGCAATGTCCGACTCAAATTGGATGGTACCGTCGACTCCATTTATTATTACGGATACAATTGCTGCAATTCCCAGTTTAAACTCCTATTACTTCCACTTCATAAAGTGAGTGGAAACATTGTTTTCAGGAAAAAAAATTAATTTTTTTACCCATTCGATTCTGAATTGCTTAATAGGTAGAGGAATTAAATTTGCTCTAGAATGAAAATATGTAGTAGGTATATGTACCGGGTGAGTAATTGAAAATGGTTATAACTCAGAAACTAGGCGTCGTTCGTATACAGCCCCAGGCAAAAAAAAAATTATTGAGGAAAGTGGCCTTAAAAAATCGTTGGAAAATAGTTCTGAGATTCTAAAATGAACGTTAGTATTCGATGTTGCCAGGCAATTTAAAAATACAATAATATAAAGGGTGTCCCCGTTAAAATAACGAAGTAGGTGTCAACTTCCGGTATTTCCGGAAGTGCGACCATTTTGAAAATATTTTCATTGCATTTCGAATAGTCACTTATGTCTGGAAAATTTTCATTTTGAAACTGTAGGATCAATATTTCCCAAGATATGGCCGCTGTCCATTCTTAAATGCCCACCCGGTACATGTATGTAACTTATTTGCAAGAAGATACAAATTTTTTCACAATAATGCTGCTTCGAGTGAAATTATATCATAAGCAGTATTTTTTAGAGTTCTTATTTTCATCAAAATTTTCTTTACTTTGTTTAGATATGCATATACCGTGTGTCCCCGGATAGGTGAAACGACTCTTATAAAAGACAAAAATTTTTTGATTTTAATTTTAATTTTTTGGGGTTCAGCCCTGCTTGGCTAAAGAATAATTTCTAACAAAATTTTAGTTTTGAAAAATCAAGCATGACTTGGAAATTTCCAAGAAACCGGTTTTTCTGTTGAGTAAAGTGCCTTTTATTTGGCAAAAACGACAAAATGTTATTTGAAAAAGTTGTTCAGAATCAACATTTAGGTCCGTATACCAAATTTTAAAATCATAGGCCAACTTTGATCTTTTACATTTACTTTTATGTTTATTTCACAAATCATTTTTCAAAGACTGATATTTGTAACAATGACTAATATTGACAAATTGCTATTGCTATGGGTACAATTTGGTTTTTCCGCAAGCGTTCTAAAATGCGGCAATTATCATACTGTACACGCCTTGTAGAACGATCTCATTATGTTACTAGTAACAATATTTTCATTATTGTCCTAGCATAATAATAATTAACGTATGACATCGTCAAAATACATTGAATTCGGACAACTGGAAGTACCCGCGGATTATCTAGCTACTATTGCTACGACTATACGCTTTCTAATCATGGCGAGTGCTGTCAATCTAGCATAGGGTTAGAGTTCAATGTTCAATGACAAAATGTGTTATTGACATTGACGTAATAAACGTCAACGCAATTTTTTTAATTTTAATTAATAATTATTCTGTTGACACTATTAACACAGAATAAATAGTTTGTGTTGCAGTCCTTTATAAAATATAAATAAATAAATTCAGAAAATTTTATGTTTCAATACTACGCTTGCGGAAAAAATCGTATATGTCACTTGGAGTAGAATGCTCGTTTTGTGTTTCGCTCAATTATTGCACTAGTTACTATATAGGCTTCGCCTCGGCTGCAATAATTGCGCTCAACACAAAATGATCGCCTTCTACTCCTAGTAACATAATATACTATTTTCCATGGCAGTCATTGTTACAAAATGATATTCTTTGATTTGTGAAATAAAACATAAAAATAAATGAAAAAAATTAAAGTTGATCTATGATTTTGAAATTTGCTATAGGGACCTAAATGTTGATTCTGAACAACTTTTTCAAATAACATTTTGTCGTTTTTGCCAAATAAAAGGCACTTTACTCAACAGAAAACCCGGTTTCTTGGAAATTTCAAAGGCATGCTTGATTTTTCAAAACTAAAATTTTGTTAGAAATTATTCTTTAGCGAAGCAGGGCTGAATCCCAAAAAATTAAAATTGAAATCAAAAAATTTTTGTCTTTTATAAGAGTCGTTTCACCTATCCGGGGACACACGGTATGTAGTTGTTACAGATATATACATATATTGGCTTAATTCCGTGAATCGATGACATAATGTCTAATATGTTATTATAAGGTGCATTGATGAATAAATCAATAGTGTGCGCATTTGAATATCTGAAAATTTTGACCCAATTTACCCCTAAACTCTTTTAGTTTTCGAAAATTTAGTTTTACAAATTTTACTTTTGTAATTTCGAGGTTTAGATAAACGACAATTTTTCTGGAACTAAAATTCACACCATGGATCTAGTGCGCTCAAATTTAATCTTTTCAACAGCACAAACTTTATGTCAACTTTTTTTTTCAAAAAAGATGAAAAACAAAAAATTTTCCCTAATATTGCGAACTTTTTGGCGGGCACTGTATATGTATGTAGACACGGTAAAACTGAAATCGAAAAATTAAACTTTTGCTGAATTTTCACAGTTAGAATATAATGATTAATGATCCTTAAAAACCTACGAAATTCTTTATCTCCCAGTTTATGACCTGACTTAAAAAATGGGTGAAATTACCCGCAAGGGATAATATAATAGGGAAGTATACGTACTATTGAGGAACAGAATGCGAAAAGGAAAGATCGTTTAGCCGAGAGCGGAACAATAATATAAAGTGTTATATTAAAGATACTTCAAAAGGCCCAAAAGGACTTGGGATCCGTCAACTTGTAACTTCAAGAATAAGACCATATCCTAAAACATTGTTTCACTATTAATATTTTTTACAACTTTATTAATATGATATTAGTACCATTTAAAAAATATTATTAGTAATTTAATGACCGAAATTTGAAGTTGCAGCTTTGATTTTATTATATAGGGTGTTTTTAAGCTTATTTCAAATAATTTTCCTTAAAAGAGTAAAAAATAAACGAGTACAGCCTTTTAGAGGCTTAAAGAAATATTCCAGCCCTGTGATAAATTCAATCAACCAAACTAATTTCAATAAACAATAAAAAACAATTCCAATACATAAGGTTACCTGAGAAACAAACCAAAATAAGAGGAAATAAACGAAACTAACTCAAGTAGGTATAATTTATTTTATTTATTTATTTATTTAGGTGTACACCATCCCACAGCCAAGGGCCAATTATGGATGGGAAATAATACATAGAGTAATACAAAAGATATGACATTGTACGCTTAGAGCAAGAACGCAAACAGTCTAGACAATCAAATATCGCTCACTCTCGCTTTTATTTGCAAAACAGATGTGTTAAAAATGTCGATAGAATCCTGATTCTGGAGGTAGGCGCCACACATTCTGTAAATCGGTGAGGATTGTAGAACGCGTGTACGAGGTGTATTTAAATAGAAACTAGAAGGAAATCGAGCTCCAATTCTAGGCACTTCGAAGTTCAACTGCTGCAGCAATTCTGGGCTATCGATAGCATAGTTCACTAGCTTGTATAAGAAGAGGACAGATGCTAGGTTTCTGCGTGTTTCAAGACTATCTAAGCCAAATCGAGTAAGAAGTTCCTTCTGAGGGAATCCCTGGCAAGGGTAGACAGAGTCAATTCTGAAACTCAAGTATTTTAAGAACCTTCTCTGGACAATTTCTAGCTTGGCTGAGTGTATCTGATAAGAAGGACACCATACAATTGACGCGTATTCTAGACGAGATTTTACAAACGAATTGTAGAGGAGAAGTAGAGTATTCGGGCTGGTAAATTCACTGCAGTTCCTGACAATAAAGCCTAGCATTTTGTATGCAGCTGCCACCGTCAGATCCACATGACTGTTAAAAGACAAGGAACAGTCGAAATGAACGCCTAGGTCTCTGATGCCATTAGTGCGCGTTAGAGATTTATCGTCTATTGAATAGTTAAATAGTATAGGAGACCTGCCTTTTGAATATGAAACAACTGTGCACTTTGAGATATTCAGCTCTAACATATTGTTCGAACACCAGTTACAAAATATATCAAGATTTCTCTGAAGGACCAAGGCATCCTCAGGGGACTCAATCTGTATGAACAGTTTCAGATCATCCGCAAACAACAGGCACATCACATCCAGTACATTTACCACGTCATTAATAAATATGTTAAACAGTAAGGGTCCCAGTACGGAACCCTGTGGTACTCCCGAAGAAACCGATAGTGTGTCCGACCTGTACCCAGAAATCTCCACAAATTGTTGCCTACCCGTCAGATAACTTTCTATAAGTTTCACCAGGAAGAAACAAAGGCTAGAAATATTATTTTTATTTTTTTTCCTGTTATTTTGTTTTTGTTTCCCATTTATAGGTAACCGTATGTATACCTACCTGCTTATGTTGGAATTGTTTTTTCGTTTGTTCATTGAAAACCGTTTTGTTAGATTTATCACAGGGCTGGACTTTCCTCTTTTTAAACTTTCAAAGGCTTGTATCTCGTATATTTTTTGCTATTTCAAGGAAAGTAATTTGAAAAAAAACGTACCAGCTTAAAAAAAAAACAACACGTACATAATATACCGTGTGTCCCCGGATAGGTGAAACGACTCTTATAAAAGACAAAAATTTTTTGATTTCAATTTTAATTTTTTGGGGTTCAGCCCTGCTTGGCTAAAGAATAATTTCGAACAAAATTTTAGTTTTGAAAAATCAAGCATGCCTTGGAAATTTCCAAGAAACCGGTTTTTCAATTTAGTAAAGTGCTTTTTATGTGACAAAAATAACTAACACTAACTCATAAACCGCTCACTCTAAATTCCAATGGTGAAAACCACCTGTATTCGATTTCTTCAGACATTTAAAAAATATAATATTTTACAGGGTGTTTCCGTTAAAATAACAAAGTAGGTGTCAACTTCCGGTATTTCCGGAAGTGCGGCCATCTTGAAAATATTTTCATTGAATTTCTCGTGATCACTTATGTCTGTAATTTTTTTATTTTGAGGTTATAGGCCTATTAGTTTCCGAGATATGGCCGGTGGCCAACCTTAGCAAGACAGCCTGTATAACAGCCTGGTGTTCAAATGTGATATTTTCCTAAAATAACTCCAAATATATCTCATTTAAATCTTCTCCACGTAACTACAAGTAGGTATTTATATTTATGTAATAATAATACCTACGCATAAGTATACAGATTTTTATAAATTTTTTCATATTAGAATGCCATTAATTGACTTTTATCGTTAAAAATCGGATTCTTCTAGAAGTTTTAGGACTTTTCGAATATCTGAAAATTCTAGGTATGAGATTAACTCAGAATGTTCCAATTCTCCAAGTTGGATAGGCAAAAATGCAGTGTTGCCACTCGATTACAGGTCGCAATTTTTTAGCTATTAAACAGAAACTTACAGCAGTTAGTTCTGCGGGAGGAGTGGTCTGGATTTTTTTTCAGCTATTTCGGTCATCTCGATTATTTCAAATTATGTCTTTTCAAATTAAAACTATTTATGATTCACAGGTTTTAAATTATCAGGCCAAAATTTAGAGAAAACATTACAGAAAAAATTTAAAAGCTACCAACTACTAAAGTGTCATTACTATTTATGTTATGTTAATGCAGTTGATGCTCGAGGAACATTTTTTAAATCATGAGCTGTGGAGCTGGTGAATTTTATTCGTAATTAATTTCCAATGTGAAGACTACAATAATGAAAGTCGAAATTGAGATATACAACGTTGTCTGTGTTCAAAGCGTATTTTTCCATTACAACTAAACCTTTATGACAGAATAGGTGAACGTTTGTATGAATAAAACTCCACCACAAATAAGATCTATCACATTGGAACAATTTTATAGAGCAATGAAACGCTTGAAATGAGCTTTAAAATTTTTATAAGACTTTAACTGGCAATCTTGCAATTGTTAGATATGTAATAAAGATAATTTTATAGTGCGGGCATAAAACAAAACTAGATTTTTTAAAACACATGTTTCGAAGGTGAAGTGAGATTTATAAAAGATGGCTTTAAGTTTGACTAATTTTATGATTCTTTTTATAACCATTTTAGAGTTATTGTTTACAAGAAATTTTTTGTCAGGATAAGCACCCAAAGCTAGGTACATTTGACTCAACAATTTTAATTTAAAATACCTACATCAACTACCTACTTAAAGAAATTATTTCATTTTGCATTAATGTGCTTACAATATTTCGTAAAAAAACAAATAGGAGAGAACAATAAGGGAATTGATAACTTTAAACCCCCTAATTTTCTAACCACATGAGATACTTTGCTCAGCGATTTTTTTAACGTGTATTGATACTTATATCTTTCTGCAGAAAATTTCTACAGAATTTTTTTGTGTATAATATTCCATTTTCGGTATGTTAAAATATAAATTTGACAAAAAATGCAAGAAATAATAGACTGGCCTATGAATAGCGACAAGAAAAGGTAAAACATTAAATATTCAGTAAAAAAGTTTTTAACCCAATTAAGTGAATACTGAAGTCCGTTTTGTCACGAAAAGTTTGTCAGTTGAATTCGCAAGAGATTCCGAGTTGCGAACGACCGGTCCGGTGAATTTTTTTGGAACGTTTTAATAAATTAATTATAAATGCTAGAACATTTACTTCAATGGTGACGGAATCGAGGGCGAAGTTTCAAGCCTGCTGTGACTGAGGAATATTTCTTTTTTGATTTTATATCTAAAGCTTGAATAAGTTTATTAACTATTATACCTACTCCACTTTGTTCCATTATACTTTGCGTGTGTCTAAATTCACTATGATAAACGAAAATATGCATAGCACCACTTTTGGAGAAACAAAGACAGAACATGGATGTATTCGTCAGCATATAGCTTTCAATCAAGGATGGTTCGGTTGCTACCGCTTGCGCACTCTAGACGTCCGAGAATATGTATATCAATTTGAGGTTAAATTTCTAGCTCATAATTAATAACCACAGCCGGGAAGACACTACAGTGTAAAAAGTGTTGCTTATATTTTAATCACTGGTACCCCTATACTTATTTAAAAATACTGTAAACCTGAATATACAACAACCTCGGAACTGTGTCTTATCAAAGCGGAAATTCTGAATTGATTTAGTTCATATGATTGACAGTATGATGACTGATGGCACGTTGAAATTAATTTCAAATTTTAAATCCTACAAAATCAATTAATAAAACTGCCCTGTATACTTTAGGAGGACCTCTCAAAATAAATAATAAAATTTCTTGATTGTCCTGGATGAAACATCAGTCAATTCTAATTATATTTCAAGTTGCCAATGGATATTAATCAAACCTCTATGGTGTATTTAAAGTACCTTTACTATTTTGCTTCATCTTCCCAGACGATATTATAGGTTTTTTATAGATCACATCAAGAGTAGCAATTTAGTACCATATGGTCTTATAATATAGCGAGCTAGTATCTTGCGGCATAATCAATGTTCATACATAATCTTATGAGCTGTCAAAATTGATTTATGGAAGGAAAATGTAAAGTTAACGTCTATAAAGCCCTGTTGCATTTTCTCTCTATGAAGTTTACGCTTATCTTCTTTCATATACCATCACATATCTTATATACCTATACCTACCTGTATTATAATTTAGTATCTACTGTGAAAGTCTCTAAATTGCTATAGATGCTTGCAGGTAAATATTCATTCCCAAAGACGATAGCTTCTTCAGAAGTGGATTAGATTTTATTACAACCACATTACAAGCATAACTTTGTGTCAGGGATAATAATGCATAATGACGGATCCGTAAGAGATATAGACAATTAATCAAACAATTACTGAGGTCTGAGGTGACCTAAATTCCAATCTATTTCTACATCTTCATATAATTCATCTTCCTTATTGAAATTTATATCATGTTATATTTATGTGATATTACACTAGAGACAATGGAATTATTTATTATTGCAGCAATCAAATTGTTATTTCGTTATAATACCCATTAAGAATGCACTTCGTCTTCCACTAATTAAATCTGAATTATTATTACGCATTGATTAAAGAGTTATTTTATATGTTTATACTGGGTCATAAAATGGGTAAGTGATAATATCAGTTCTTTTCTGTGATATATTTCATGAACCGCGACAATTGCTCATAAATATTGGAGAGCGGATGAAAACAATAATTATTACATCTCACGGTTTAAAGAAATCTGTTGTATATATTTTCTTCGTTTTAAAATAAAAATAATTATGCAGCAATGAAATTTATAAATATGACGCCTACCTGGACTTTCCTTGATCAGATACGTGAGGTGCATGGGTGTAATGGCTCACATACACGAAACGCTTTGATTCCGCTTCTTATAATTTTTTTTCAACTTTTGTCAAGAGTAGATCAAAATTAGTACTCACCTGAAAAAGAAAAAAAAATAGATTAATTACTGTCATTGTTACCTATATTTTATAATGCAAGAAATTATTATGAGCTTATAGTAAATTAAATTCTCTTCATTTATATCACCGTCGTATCCCATAATTCCCATAAATACAACTAAAATGGGATTATATAAGAATAAAAATTGAATTATGATCTTAGTATCACATTTATTTTAAAGCAAAGAAAATGGAAAGAGTGTCTTCTAAAAAGGTTTTTGAGTCCTATTTTTTAAAATTTTCCTTAAAAAAGATCACCATTCATTACTAGAGATGAGCTTCCGAGATGAGAATAATTGCGTTCTCCTTTCAATTTTATTCTTCGTCGGACATGAAGTCCCTAATCCCGCAAAAAAATTAACACAAAACAGTAAGGACGTTTAGTATAGCGCCCCCTCCCCCCTTAAAATGTGATCTGAATAAGAGTGATGTGGGGGGGGGGGGGGTTATAAACTCCTCCCTGTATAATACTGTATACAGTCCTCACTGTACTATGTACAAAGAGTAAACTTATTATGCAATACAACTTATTTTCCGTTAGTTCTGTTATTTACAATAAATCAAATTAAGTCTGTATGTATTCGTCTCACTCTTGCGGAATCGAGAATGTATGCATACAAAATCGAGACGGGAATACTTTCAGAAGTATTGTGCTAAATCCAGACCAAATGATGATTTGCACACTCTCCTGTCCTGTATCCACATTTACTGTTTATAATTATTATTATTATTATTACATCTAACTCTGGAATTGCTTGCAAAATAAATGTTAATAGATAGGTTCAATAGTTGTTTTTAAGCTACATGTCTCTCAGAAGCCTCACAAGTCCCTCAACTTGTAATATTGTAATAGACAAGAATTTCCTCGCGTGTGTAATCTTGTAAAGATGCTTCCTCATCTAAGTGTTCAGAATCACACTCCTGCACGGCATCCCTAACGAGGAACCTCATTTCGACTGATTGTAGAGTGGCTTCATTAGATATACGATATATGACATTAAAATACATGATCAACAGAAAACGTAAAGAAATGTGCAAGAGCCAGACTAGGGCCAAGTATCTGATGCAAGGGGATGAGGTACCTGGGTATATTAATATTTTAAATTCTCCTGCAGGTCCATCTTTTACGTTTTTCAAAACTAAATTTTGAACTGCTGTAGCAGAACTTATGAAGGACTTTTCGTTGAAATATCTCCGAAAGTGGCGTGGTTGTAAAAATCCATTCTTCTCATCACGATTAAGGTCGCAGAATTCAGTTTAGGAACCTGAAATTTTTGTGGTTTTACGGTCAGATACTTGTTAAAGAGGTTCGAGAAGTACCAAATATATGGCTATTAAGCCCCTAGATGCTCACAGGCACTATACCTACTTATAGGTCCGGGCGTAAATGGCTTTCCTGCAACGGGAAGTTTACAGATGTCATCCCAAAAGTGTCGGGCAGTCATATAACCGATATTACTGTGGAGCTCGGTCCATAGCGACATTAGACGTTTACATATTTCGCAGACATCTACTGGACTGGCACAGGGGAGCCTTGTGCTCTTAAATACAAGATGAGAGAGGTATACCTTGTAATTTATACATGGAGATGGAAGTTTCTTCGACATGCTCTGTATTCCATCGTAAAGCAAATTTAATGACGATTATGTGTAACTGTATAAAGGCAATAGTAGTAGGTATGGACCTACGTGTCAATTTCGGTCTCTTCAGACCTTGGCAAAAATCCTTGTGAATTTTCTCATAAGGAATGACGGAATGAGCTGTCAAAAGCTCAAAAGCTAAAAAAAAAATTCAGGCGTTTTTTCGATCTTGGTGTTTTTGTGTTTCCCCATAAGGAACGATCCGGAATCGGCATACTATAATGTTATCTCCCGCGATATACAGGGTAATCAGTAACTTGCGCACTCCGAATACAGGGCTTTCTATTAAAATATAATTAAGGAATTTTTTTTAATACGATGGTTAGGTACATGAGAATTTGATCAATTGAAAAGTCTTCCCTGTACCTATTCTCTGAACAGTCTTCTCTGAGGTTATCATCGTACCCAGAAGTTCTCTCATAACTGGAAATTTCCTGTGAGAAGTCTACCACAACCACTACTCCTTCTGACGTTCTATTCAAATATTTTTTTTATTATTTTTTGGCAAGACTGTGGCTCCATTTATTTTTGTTACGTATGGTACGTGTCTACTGGTTCAGTCCCAGTAGTTGCAGACCGTCTCTGATAAAAAAGATCCCGCAGTCAGTCTTAGCATGCAGATTGGGTTCCTTTAATATTTATCAAACTTCGATCCACTTTTCCGAATGAATTAGACAAATTTCTTCGACGTAACTTAAACAAACTACGTTAAGAAATGTCAGATTTTTCTCGTGTGTGGCTCCTTTACTCACTCAGATGCGTAGGTAGGATTGGTGGTCCTCTTGTAAACGGCAACATTCAGAGTCGTCCGGGAACAACGAATTGATATTTATTATTGATTTTACTGCAATTTGCATATTAAACCTCTTTAAATGACAGTGGACTGCGAAGTCATACCCACACATCAACGTTAATGGTCGCTTTTGTGCTGTCTCCTGTGACAATCTACCCGGGTGCGATCTGTTTATGAAGGATTGACAGGTACAAAAATAATGGTGATCCAAATACTGATTTGCGAGCGTTTGTTTGTTCCAAGGTTTTGTGCGCTGCATCCAACATATTGACTTCGTGACAGGAATATTTCCAAGATTATTGCTTGCTTACACGTGATGTATAATAATGAAGCATATAACGATATATTAGTTCTGTTAAACCGCCCAAAACAGTAGAGGTCATCAAGGAAAGGTTAGTTTTTGCTGCGTATCAATAAATGGTAAAAAAATATGAGTTCAAAAATAATTGTACCTATTAACGTATCAAGAGGTAAAAGTTATCATTGTTACCCAACGCGTGCGCGTTTATTATTCATGCCGAGCGCTACTACGAGATGTAAGAATTCTGATTCTAATAAAAAATGTTCTCGTATTGAACTCAATAAAGTTTCCAAATTAAATTACATTAGGTTACTTCGTAACCAAACAAAATTAAACTTTGATTTAAATTTATCGCTAACAACATCGGCATAATTTCAAGAAGAACTTGTGTTACAACCTTCAGGTAATATAAAATAATATCCGCATACAAGACTGATCTCATTTTGGTGAATGGTGACTCATCTATGCACTAGTCTGAATCTAGTTTGCAACTTTATGAAACAAGTTATGAAGTAGCTGAAAACAACGATCAAATCATTCACCGAAATGGTTCAGTCAAATTAGTCATAGTCAAGCCCTAATGGTGAAGTTCTCAATAGTTTAAAACTGGAACCGACTTACGCCACTCGATGAATTAAGGTCGCGTTACCTTTTATCTCATATTACGGAAGAACGATTGTAATGAAAATTGGCTGGAGGATACGATAAAAAAGTTGCAACATATTTGTCCTGAAATCGGGAAAGTAAAACGTTCCTCCAACCACTTACTCTCTTGTACGCACGCTTTGCAAAACAAAACCATCAAAGAACACGTCATGTTTCTTCACGCGAGTAGGTGTGATACGACTTTAGCACTTTACCCCCAAAAGAAATTGGTGGAAGAAAAAGAAAAGAAAAGTTGGTGAAAACTCTTACCAAAAACTCTCACCAAGGTTTTGAAAGTACCAAAAATTTACCAAAATTTGAGCAAAAAGTGCAAAAAAAAAAAACAAAGGACCAAATTTTTGCCTGCAATCTTTAAATTTGTGTAGCCCAAAAAACTTGCAGGGTGATAAAATCAAAACTATAACAAAACTTTCCTCTGAGAATTCTCATAGAGGAGCGCATTATTTTCAGTAGCTCAAGGACCGGCGCAGAATATCTAAAGACAGTCATGAGCGTATATTACATGTTCGGCATACTTCTCTCCTGGCACGTGGTCTTGGTTGATATGGCAGACTGATGAGCTGAAATTACAGCGAAACGGCGATGTATTTGTCTTAATCAGCACCAGATCATCTGCATGAGGATGTGTCTTTCAGAGAACGTCTTTAGCGAAGTACATACAATTTTCTGCAAAAGGCTGAGATTAATTTTGCCTGAAAATTTCGCTGAACACTTAAACCCAAAACTCAAACTATTTTTTGAATTCTTTGCAATTTTTTTCTTCAAAATTAATTTCGATCTATTTTTTGTAATATAAAAGAAAAAACGTAAAAAAAGGTGTAATCTGCGATCTTGGACAAAACTAAAATTCAAGTATGTAAAAGGCCTTAAAAGGATGAAGTTACAAAATTAATCACCTAGAGAAGAGCTCTTAGTAATTAATGTGCAACAAAAAATAAAATGATCCTAAATTAATCGATTTTATTAAGAAAGGTATTGAATTTTGGAAGATTCGAAAACATTAAACAACGGGGGCAGATAAAATAAATGTATACAGGGTGTTGATTTTCAAAGCGGGCCATAGGGGATTAGCATTGCGAAAGTGGTTTTTGAGGATTCCTGCTCGCCGTTTAAACTGACAGAAATGGTTTTGGTATCAAAATGAAGCTAAAATTGTTGCGCATAACGCTTGACGTCAGAAATTAATTTAATTTCACGTTGTTTTCTAAAATTCTTCAGTAAAAATTCAAGTAATTGTTAATGTTTAATCACAAAATAGCATGCATTGCCTAAACAATAATGACGTTTCTACGTTTTGACAATCCAATAATAAAACTTTATAAGTCAGTAGGTATAATAATAAAGTCTGGTTCTATTTAAAAATGGGTTATACAAACCAAGAAAGAGTCTTTATGGTGAAAACCTACTTACAGTGTAGCCAGTTACAGGAGGGTTGAATAGAACCAGACTTTATTATTACCTACTGACTTATAAAGTTTTATTATTGGATTGTCGAAACGTAGAAACGTCATTATTGTTTAGGCAAGGCATGCTATTTTGTGATTAAACATTAACAGTTACTTGAATTTTTACTGAAGAATTTTACAAAACAACGTGAAATTAAATTAATTTCTGATGTCAAGCGTTATGCGCAATAATTTTAGCTTCATTTTGATACCAAAACCATTTCTTTCAGTTTAAACGGCGAGCAGGAATCCTCAAAAACCACTTTCGCAATGCTAATCCCCTATGGCCCGCTTTGAAAATCAACACCCTGTATAATATGTATATTAACGTTGAAAGATACTTTGAATGTTAAAACTAATTTATATCAAACTAAATTAGATTTGACAGAATCCACTAATTTTAAGCCGTGTTCGACTCCAATAACAGTGACTGACAAATCAGTTAATGAGGAACTCTGGTGGTCCTAGTCGATTGTCGTTTATTTCTGTCGAATCACCATTTTGAATGGAATTTCATAATAATTAAGCTTGACACATGTTCACTAGCATAAACAAACTGGCGCTTTCAGCTGATTCAATTTTAACCATTTGCTATTTTAAAACTATACGAACTATTATAATACATAAAACTAAAACCCTATGCATAGATATACATATAAATGTGACTATTTTGGTGTTTTCTATAGGTATGGATAGATTCAGAGTAGATGAAAGAGATTATTTACAAATTAAGGAATTTCACAACGAACCCTTAATAAGGTATCTCATTATACGACTCCTTATATAAAGAAGGTCTGAATTTCTGAAATGTAACAAGACACTTTGTAGGTGTTAACAGAAAGCGATATTATCACGTACCTCAAACTCGTGTAAGTATACCGTTTTCTTAACTCTTATGGTAAACAACACGGTTCTTAAAGATTTCATAAAACCATCAATTTACTCACGGAGATTTAATCTGGACATTAACAGTCTCATTCTTCCCTATTATAGGCATTGTAGAATTTCCAGATATCTGATCATGCTCAGACCTACGATTCGACACAATCATCCTTAATTTATACAAATAGAAGGAAACTATACGAATATGTTTTTAAATTGAACATGTCCAGTTTATCCAATTTGTTTGAATAAAATCAAGGTCAATAGAACATCACCCTATTTCAATGAAACCTACTTACAATCTGTTTTCGAATACAAGAAATATCGACCAATCTTTTTTCTATAACCCAAAAGCAAAGAACCTTAAAATTATGAAGTCAGGAAAAATAATTTTTTCTATTTCCGAGATCCAGCCACAATGTGGAAGTTCAAATATTTACATATCCACCGAACGAGAATGAATACATTTATCGGCAATTCAACTATTCCCACTATCTCTTGTTTTATTTCTACTTATCCACATGAACAGTTTATTCTTGAAAGTTTTGCTATAAATTCCAATTGGGCGGAAGATGTCTGCAGAAAGGCTAAGTTCGTGCACGACAACAATCGTAATGTGGATTTCTTAACCGTTAACAAGAATTATTACCGTAGTTCATATGAATTTAAATACGAGAGAATCAATAAAGAATATTTAATCATGGTGGAAAAAACTTTCTCAGTGAATCGGGATTCAATATATTATCTGTCCAGAATTTTTTATAAGTTTCCCAATATATCGAAATACACAAATATAGGCTCAGACTAAATGTATTTTCATCATTTTTCATTAATAAAATCTTCCGACTTTTTCAGGGTTTGTTCAAGATAATCAAATTAACTTGTAAACTTCCAGATTCTAAGCTGGAAAATCGGGAAAATTTCCAGCAAAGGATTCGCAAAATATTTCCTGATAAGATATGCAGACTTTCAAAGCTGCAGCTCTTAAAATAACTTTTATTCGATATCCGGAAATCTGATGAAGATGTAAAAATTAACAGTTTGAGATTTTTGAGGATTGATTGCTTCTAAGAATAAGAAGTGCGGTAACTACCTGAGTTTTCCAGTTTTAAACGCCTTTTCTTACCTTAAACATGACTGTTCACCAGTACTCTCTTCCTCCTAGATTTACACTCCGCAAAAATACAAAATTTTGTCTGATTTTGGTCTAGGATAACTTTCGATGTTCTCTTACTCTAACTCTAACCTTTATTTTCTGCTTTAAGGCCTCCTCAAACCGGCGCGGTATGCGGTAGCGGTAGCGGTGGCGATACACTGCGGTAACGGTATACCGCCATTTTGTTCAAACCGACGCGAGTATCGCGACGCGGTAAACTAAAAAGATACAACTAAAAGATGTGACATTTAATAAGCACGTGTGTTTTAATGTGTAGTGGAAAATTAATCAAAAATCAAAATGGAAGATTTGTACCTACTCTTCTTCGGACGAGGAAGAATTTTTTTAACTAGTGCTAGAAGCAATGGAAGGTGACATGAAAAAAACAATCTAAAACTTAAATTCTATATTATTTGGTTTGCCGACTTTTGGCAGAAGAAAAACTAGGAAATGGATTCATAACATTAACATGAAGAGAAAAACAGAAGGAGAGTTTTACACGCTAATTCCACAGCTCCTGCTAGATGAAAAAAGGTTTTATATACATGGTGTTATGTAATTGAATGTCAATATTTAAGAGGGTGATTGTTGGGCCCATTTGAAGAAGAAAACTTCATAATAACATGTCCTAAGAGTCTTAACTTTTGAGATACCGGGTGGTAAAGTTTTATTAAAATAAATAATTTTTTCGTAATATCTGTAATCCCGCTCTGGATATTTTAATGAAATTTCGAATACAGATATTACGCATCAAGGGGCATTTTTTCATGTACTACGTTTCATTTTATTTCCATTAGTGACGATTTGCAGTTTGCACGATCGTGCAGAATTTTACCAGCATATTTTAGCAGACATTGATGGTACGCCACTGACTTCTGTTCAAATAGAAATAATTTTTGGAATCCCCATTCATTTCCAAGCAACTTTGATTACTTTTTTTTAGTCCGATGCACGGTTTTCGCTTAAAAAAATAAATCTATTTCTCTACATGGTCACAAGATTATCGTTAAAATGACAATAAAAAAATATAAAAACATGCAGGTAAAATTCTGCAAGATGTGACTAGTGGAGATAAAACGAAATGTGGTACATGAAAAAATTTAAGACTTTTACGACTATTTAAGACTTAGGACAAACGTTCTTATGAAGTTTTCTTCTTAAGATTGACCCAAAAATCACCCCCTTAAATATTGATATTCAATTACAAAACACCCTGTATACTTCAACATGACAAGTTTGCTTCGATGAAATTTTAAATTTTATTATTTATTGTAATTGTAATCAGGATGCTTCATGTCATATACAGGGTGGTCCAACTTAAAACGTCAGGACTTTACCAAACGATAGATAACGTTAAAATAATGCCAGTTTCTCTAGTACACTTATAGCCGGGAAAGCTTTCTTTTCAAGATACAGGGCGTTGATACAGGAAGTTGAAGTTTTGGGAAAAAAAGAATGTTTTGCGAATATTGTCAAAACGGCTGCTTTAAAAAAATTGAAATATGGCACGCAGCATGAGCTGAGTATCTTTCATGATTTACCGCTTATGGTGATAAATTGCGAAAACCAGCGGCGGAGATATGGGTGTGCCATCGCCCCTTTAAAAAAAAAAAATTGACGCCACTGACTCTATGGCAAATTTAATAATACTATTCAATGCCCCATGCTTTTTAGAACAAAAAAGTACTCTCAATTTTTTTTCACAAGGCTTTTCGAGATAATTAAGGTTTTCTTAGGTAATATCCGTAGCCATTTTAAGAATAACAGACAAATTCTAATCAAATAACTTTTACTTAAATAATTAAATAACAGAAATAAACAACACCTAACTAATGTAACAATTGTCAGTAACCATAGAGTCAGTGGGGTCAATTTTTTTTTTAAGGGGCGATGACACACCCATATATCTCCGCCGCTGGTTTTCGCAATTTATCATTATAAGCCGTAAATCATGAAAGATACTTAGCTCATGCTGCGTGCCAAATTTCAATTTTTTTAAAGCAGCCGTTTTGACAATATTCACAAAACATTATTTTTTTTCCCAAAAATTCAACACCCTGTATCTTGAAAAGGAAGCTTTCCCCGCTATAAGTGTATTAGAGAAACTGGCATTATTTTAACGTTATCTATCGTTTGGTAAAGTCCTGACGTTTTAAGTTGGACCACCCTGTATAACACTACATGCGGTTTTACCATTTAAATCAACAGTTCAATTCCACTTGTTGCAGACATTTTATTTTTACGCCGTTCAAGTGCGGTACGAGCGCGCGGTCAACTGTGCCTGCAGCGATACAAACTTGTATCGCTGCAATACCGCAGCACGTGCACGGTATATCGCCATTGGTTTGAACACTTATATTTGCCGCTGTAGAAACATGTACCGCTGTACCGCTACCGCTACCGCATACCGCGCCGGTTTGAGGAGGCCTTAATTGGATCTAAACTCAAAGAAACTGTCAACAAATTTTTCACTGGATCATATTATTATGTGAAGGAGTGCAAAATCAAAAATAAATTTTTCTTATGTGTTTCGATGGGCAAATGAAGCTTTGAAGTTTGAAACTTGAAGTTTTTAAATTATTTTAAATTTCGAATTAACTCTGCTTTTACAGGGTGATTTCAAAAAAATATTCTTTTATAACTTTTTGCCTCGCCAACCGATTTTGGAAATTTATTAACGATGTATTGACGATAAAACTTCAGAAAAGAAAATCCCAGGGCGAAATTTGATTGATTCGGGACAAACATTTTAAAAACATTAGATTGCATAAAAAATTATTCAAATTTTAATTCCTTCATGAAACAGATTTTGGGAGGAAATTTGAATGAAAATCAACTTGTATCCGAAATTCATTTGTGAGAACAATATGAGAATTTTCTTTCTGACACGAGTTAAAAAAATGTTGATAACAACAGTCAAATTACATCCGCACTTTTTCAGGGGAATCCAGCAGTCTTTCTTACTTGAGATTGGTATGTAACCAGCGTTAGGAAAATTCTAACAATGACTGTTTGATTGAAAAGCGCTAGCAATTATTAGCGCAATTAACAATGTGCAGATGTATAATTTGGCTGCTGTTATCAACATTTTTCTTCTCATGTTAGCAAGAAAATTCTTAATTGTTCAAAGATGAAGCCTAGTTCGATTTTCCCCCCAAAACCTGCTCCCAAACGAAATTAATATTTAAGTAGTTTTTTATGCAATCTTTTGTTTTTCATTTTTGTCCGAGTCAATAATTCTCGTCCCTGGATTTTCTTTTCTGATTGGCTTAGTTCCGACAAGTTTTCAAAATTATTAGTTACTGATAACGGCAGGTAAGAGCTACACAAAGCACGCAGCTAAGAGCTCCCGAGCTCGATACCACACGTTACACGCATCTTCAAGCAAGTCGAAGCGCGTTAAAGCAATAACAATATATACCTACCTAATTAACGATAGACGGTGGTTGATATATTCAAGTTTTCAGTATTCTAACGAAATTGCTAAATCGTGCTAAAAATACAATGTATATGTCTGGGCCGTACCGAAGTCGCTTTAAGCTCGTCTGAAATCGTCCCTCGCTACGCTCGGGCCGAACTTAATACTAGCTGAAATGGGCTTCGTTCCCGCTTGATATAAGTACAATGTATTATTACGTGATCAATTATTATTATTACAAGGAAAAATATCTTCAACGACTTGAAACAAGGTAATTTTTCTATTATTTTTATCATAATAAAATATGCCCCTCTGACTAACCATTTTCTGATATAAAGCATGAAACAAAGACTGAGATGAATTAGTTAACATGAAAAGTAAAACACATGTTCTGTTTTCATAGGTTAGGTATTGAATATGAAAATTGAAAAAGATAAAAACTCGCAAAGGTTTTTCTTCACATACAGTTTCATAGTTATTTACTTTGTTCTTTAAAAATAAATAAATTTTTATACAACGTCCTGATTGAAACTTGAAAACATTGAATTTTATCTCCGTGGTTTCGGGTAATAGAGAGCCGTTTACCTTTTTTAGTGGCTTGTTTATTAAGGTAGCTCTTGCATTTGCTGATTTAATGAAAACCTACTATATCCCTGAAAGGGTATATTAAGAGAACGATACACATCAAGGAAATTAGGAAACGTGATATTCGCTACCTTTTCAATATTATGTGGATCGATCGGAACTTAATTTCATTCCTCATATATTCGTGTTTGCTGTAGGGATAAACAGAATTGCTTAAATAAAAAATCTTTAAAATGAGAAAATACCCATGCATAGCCTGAGTAATAGCATAATTATCTGAAAAAGTTCTGAACATAGAGATTTACTCGATTTATGTACCTACCTATGATTTGAAAAATGTATAAAATGGAATCCTCTAGAGAGTTTCTTAGCAAAACGCACAGACCCACAGACAGACCGACATTTTTGGGGCACAAGTGCGCATATAACTACCGCGAAATCTTGGAAGTTAATAAACTCTTGGACCAATTAAATTAATAATAATTAACTACAAGAAAACAGCGATAAGCTATTAAAAACATAATGAGTATGATGTAGAAATAACATTATACAATACACACATATACATTCTAATGAATCTCAACAAATGATGCAAATAAAGTCCATTTTCACCAGTAAGACAAAATTTAAATTAAGATCTCATCCCCCAAGTTCCTAGCACTAGAATTTAACATCCCCCTGAACAGGGAAGGCTGTGACGAGTAAAATCTAGATTCTCGACCATCTCAAATGTCAATACCTGTTCCTGTGAGCCGTTAGCAGACCTCGAACCGCCATTGAAGACATTAAAGGGCGACGCAAATCACCGCAACTTCCAAGTCGAGTAATTGCGCGACAGATGTAAATTATTGCAAGTTTAATTGAGAAGTTTGTGTATGGGGAAGCGGCCCGAAGGGACTTGGGGGATCGGGAGGACCCGTTGCGTGGATTCAAGGAGGCCGAGCCGTAATCGTCACCTGGTCGCAGCCAGCGGTGACAGCAGTTAACACTTCCTCGCACGTCCTGGCTCCCTAATCACGGGAATCCTGCCAATTACATCGACGTTAGGGTGAAATGTTCCCAGAAATAGTGCCTGAATCCCTGATTGTAAGTTGTAACCCTCATGTACGTGAGATGGTGCGTTACCGAAATTAGGCTAGATAAGATTTGAATGACAGTTTTAATTTTCAGATATTATTTGTACAGTCTGATAACAAAAAACTTGAAGCTAACTTTCTTGTTTTAATTTTTAAGAAGAGATAAGCGTGTGGTTTTATAGGTTTTATGTCCATTGTATATAACCGGAAGGTGCCAGTTATAAAAAATATTAATTTGGCTAAAACACACGATATAATAGGGCAATATAAAAATCAAAGCCACTCAAAAATGGTTTTTACCGTTACAGTTGTAGCGAAGTGAAAAGGATCTTGTATCTCGAGAAAAAACTGCCATATACTCGTATTATGAGGTGCAGGACACAGAATTACGATGAGGGGGGCATAAGAAAAAAGAATTAACCATACGATCTGACGAAAGAGCAGAAACTCTATTTCCTAAGAGCCAGAGAAAACGACAAGTCTTCCAAGAAGTAGAAGGGTAGAAAATCCCTCTTTTTCCCATAGAAGAATTGAACAATTCTGCCAAAGGCCGCTACTTGACCAGATCGTTCCACCGGATTGTTTCAGATCGAGTGGAAGGAGGTAAGAGTACTAAAGATGGGCAAGGGAAAAGCAGGCCATAAAAAAATGACTTCCTACAGACCCATATGCCTGTTAAACACTAATATGAGTAAATTGTATGCGAAGCTGATTAAGACGAAATTAGAAACCGAACTGGAGGATAGTAATAGAATAAGCGAATCAGTACGGATTCAGAAAAGGGAGCTAGGTATAGGCGGTTGCGTCCAATAGGAAAATTGTGTTTGACAAAAAAAATGGAAGTGATCACTGGCGTATTACAGGGACATTTTATATGATCACTCACCAACTAAACCAGCAATTAACAGAGGGATGCTCTATGACGGCGTTTGTAAATGACTTGGCGCTAGAGATCTCGGCAAGAGACACCGCCCAGGTTATGCACAGAGTAAATGAGAGCCAGAAGAAATTTCAAACCACAAACGAGAACTAGCCCCACAAAAGACCGAGACAGCAATTCTAAAGGGCCCACAACATTGGGAGGACCTTGTACTCAACCTGATGGAAGAAGAGACACACCATAACAGGTCAATCAAATAACTATGACTCGTGACTGACGATAAAATCAACATGCGGTAGAGAAGGTCGAAAATCGGATGGCTGCCCTGACAAGGATCGCAAAACATGGGGGGCTCTTTCAACAGAAGACTACTGGGTAGTTTGGTCGAATCGATCCTGTGGTAGGATCGATGTCGAAGTGGGAGTACTAGAGATGTCTAAATATAGAGCAATGATGTGTGCAGCCTTCAAAGACAATCATTACTGCGCATTATAAAGGGGTATAAAACAAAATCAACAATGGCCGTCCAGCTAATTGCGGGGACGTCCCCCATACAGCTGCTGGCAAGGGAAAGGGCAAGTCTGAGCTCATCACATAATAATTAACATACGAGAGAAGCTAAGAGAGAGAAAAGAATGCAAGTACTGCAGACATGGCAGGAAACTTAGAAAAACGAAACTGTTGTGGCCTCATGGAGAAGGAAACTCATAGGAAACATCCTGTGTGTGACCAATTCCTATTGGGCCACGGGTCACTCAGGAGATACAGGAGTATAGTCCGGACACACTATTTATATGTTTGCACAAGATGGAAGAATAAAGCGAAATTTTATACTCCTGGCTCGATTCAGAAAGGCTTACTGCTGAAAACACAATGGGCATTACGATGGAGTCAAGAAGAGATGGAAACAGATTCACGATTTCATCAGAGGAATTATGAAAAGCAAAGAGGAGGAAGAGAGAAAAATGAATGGTGAATGAAGATTAAAAAAAAAAAAAACAGTGGGGGAGTATCGAAGTTTACACAACGGAGGGGTTACTTTGATCGTCAGACACTAACTCTGGGTGGGAGGAACCATACCCGGGGTGTCAGAAGGATTCCTCCCCCCCCCCCCACTGAAAAAATCTGCTATATATGAGAATCATCAGTCACTTCTGTCATGTACCATGTGTCAAAACAATCATAGTCATCATTGGACATTTACACAACAAAGGAATTCAAGACCATGTTCTTTGACATGCAGGAGTCAAGAGGAACAGAAAACTTTTTCTTTCTAGTGAAGCTTACAGGATACAATAGTTCTGCGACTTTGCGTACATAGGAACAGCAAACTCAAGAAACGCGAATTTGATGTCTAGGCCATAGACCAAGCAGCGAAAAAGCCAATATGCTCGTAGAGAAGAATTTAAAGATCAACCGGATCGGTGGTAAAATTTGACAGAGTTTGACAGCGTTACTGTTCGAATGAAACGAAATATAATAGAAAATAGATACCCTTGCTATTATAATAGATCATCTTGCTTGACATCGATTTCAGCATTGTCTTTATAACATTGTAGCTTAGGAAAGGAAATAATTAATTATTCAGCAACCCTTTTAGATTATGGTAGCAACATTTTTGATCACAGTTTACTAAAATTCAATAACCTGTCATAAGATCCAGTTTCAGTAATAATAATAATCTCCTTACGTATAAACTATCAGGTTAATTTATAACAATAAGTTTTCCCAAAGGAGTATTGGTGGTTTAATTATTATTAACGTTGTTTAGATATATAGACCAAAATAACAAGCAAATCCTTAGGAAGTTCGCATGGTGTGATTAATGCACATTACCCAACTATTAATTATGCACTTATGGTGCAAAACTTAATCTATGTAACATAGGAGCCTTAAGTTTTAGTAGTTCAACGAACCACTTGTAGCATGTAGTTTCCTTGCATCTACAACTTGCATCAAATTTATGATTGTCATCTATTCAAGCGAAAAATATAATTGCTCTGAATTTTTTTTTATAGTAACATTATAATAATTCCATTTACTCTAACTCGGATTTACTTTCCCACCTGCATGAATGAAACAACCTTTTACTACACATTCTCAGATATGACAATTTCCACAATATCTTAGACAATAGAATTACATACTTGCAGGCTAAGTAAAATGTATTTGGTTGCATAAAAAAGAGCACAATGCTTTTATACGTTCTACACTTAATTAGTCTTGAAGCATTAAATTGCAGTAAATAATACAATAGTCAGTTGCTCGGCGGTCATAAATGTAAAACAGAATCTGAACTCAGCTAAAAACGATAATGGCGAGTCTGAGAAACAAAATACTGGCAAGATTATACGTGGATAAGACGAAACAGACGGGAGTGAAAAACCGCTATGGGAAGCAAAAAGCAGTCGAGTAAGCATGTCTTAAACTGCTTTCTTACAGGAGGTCCGGCGACAACGAAAAAAGTACCATTATGGAATTTGAGCTAAACGTATTACGTTATTTAGCGAATATTAAACAATTCTTAGTTGCGACCGCTTCTTGGTTGTTAAAATTTGTAACAAATATATTTATTCTCTTTTGAAACAGCAATTGTTTAAATTTTCTCCGTTGGTATAGCTAAGCACACTTTTGCTCTTTTTATTAAAATATTGCCGTGTTTACACTGAAGAATCTCAGGAGTTGCAGCAGATACCTTCTACCGTGCAGAAGGAAGAAAAAGGTTTAGTTAGACTCAAGTTTCTCTCAACTCTGGTCCAATTTAATTAAAAAAACTTCTCGTATGGATATGTCCTGCCTGTTGAAATTTAAAAAAATTCTTAATAGCTTGAGATATTTAGCTCAAATTTTGAATACAAGTTACATTATAGGGCTTACATCATTGGCATGACAAAGAGGTTGTGAGAATCGACAGAAAGATATTTTTCCCTGAATTTCTCCCATTTCGCCCCCATTTCTCCCCCTGATAGATGGCAGATGGCCGCTGGTAGATTTTTAAAATTTTCTGTTTTATTTAGAAACTTTTTGGTCTTTTAAAGTTTTTCTGCATCAGCAACCGTCATCAAGAAAAAAAAAAGAAACAATTTTAGAATTTTATCGTTTACATTAATTTTGATAGTTTTGACATTAAATTAAAGCTGGGATAACCCTGTGTAGTATGTACCTGTTATTTAAAAACACCCTGTACATTTATTAGTTAACAATCACCTTCAACAGCAACTACATAGCAGCTTCTCGTCTGCTTTCTATCTTATGTTATTTTGAATAGTATTAGAAAGACGAAAGTTTTGACAGGGTAGCCTTCCCGGAGTAAAGTGGCAAGGGATATCCCGAGCGTAGGGGTAGTTCTAGTGCTTAGCCGGTCGATGATGGTCATGGCAAGGTTGCTCTTGATTTAGTGAAGCGCCGCAACGGCTACTCTTTTGTTAGCTTTTATAGGCTATGTGGATTGGTGTCTAGGGGGTGGCCTATTTGACCAGACGGCCTATATAATAGTGATGTTATAATAAGTGGTGGCGAATTTTGGTCTATGTTACAGAGTGTAACGCCTATTTGACGAATCAAGGTGGATCCTGAGCGAGAGGTATCTTGGCAAAGAAGGTCTTGGCATCAGCGTAGTTTTTCAAGTAAATGAACCAGTTGAGGCTTAGGGGTATAAGGACACTTCAGGTGGTTTGATTCTGTTGAGGAAAGTGCCCATGAGCCTACGCAAGATAAGAGAGTCGCTTGGAGACGGTACTGACGAAATAAATTTATGCATTTCATGTGAGTAATTTTATCACCCTATCTTTCCTGCGTGACATTACTATTTGAAATGGTGTAATGTAAATGTAGGAATATATTATGTATACGTCGCTGATTTTAATTTATTAAAAGGATATGAAAGAAACAGTGCTCCTAGAGAAGCAGTTATTATACTTAATGAGATCCCGACAATTTCAATAGATTTTTTTTATTATAAATTTTGATCTTTATAACTTTCCAACGTAATCAAGAACTAATTGCCTTCGTAATGCAGAACCAACTCCGCTAGCTTCGTTTACTTTGCGGATGTTAGTATCTCTGGAATTTACAGTCTAAAATTACTTGATTTAAGCGTTTTTTAGTTCTTATATAGACGGGGATTGGTATCATCGAAGTTATTACGATATTCTATGAACTATGATACTCATTACTCAACTGTTTTCTATCCTTCAGTATATAACATTTTTGTTGTAAATCTTTATACCTACCTAATATAATTTAGTATAATTGACAGTAATTTAACAGTTATTTATTATACAAGAGAAAAAAGTGATAGATTTTAGCTCGAGATGTGATTTCGTCCCCGACGCGTTTAGCGGAGGGGACAAACACATCGAGAGCTAACATCGCACTTTTTTCTTGTGTGTAATATACAATTTTTTTCTGCGAGAAGAAATATCAGTGTTAGAATGTCGAAAAACGTAGTTAGATAACTGAAAATTATGTCGGAAAAATGATTTATGTTAAACTTGGATTCTCAAACTGACTTTTATCGTAATTGACGTTGCCTGGGTAACGAAACGATTTAATTATTACATAAACGTCATATTAATGTAATTAAAATTGAAGACAGTTTTGCAAAGATTCTTGTTAGTTTTCGATGAGTGAATTTAATAATATGGATAGTGAGCCCGTCGCAGAAAAAAAATATTTGACATGCACAGAAGCCCGTTATACGGTTAGTCGAAACTATAATTATTATTATTTTACGCGATCAAAAGTATTCGATTATAAAATATCTTTACATGTTAGAAAGAAGAAAAATAAAAATAATTGTCTATGGGGGAAAATTCTGATACACATAAAAATATATTTAGGTACACGGTTTATTTATAATTCATAAGGTAAAGAAAACATTAAACATTAATAATAGAGATATATAGTTTATTTTAGTTGCTGTAATGACCCCTGGAAAACGGTAATATTATTTATGTCGACTGTACAGTACCTCATCCTCATACACACATATAAAAAGGTTTCCTGTATACCTACCTATTTTAAAACCGAAATAAGAAACCCAGGCAGTTGATTAAAATAATCACCGGAGGTCATTAGGAATGTAAATCTTGGTGACCCACTGATAAAGCAAACAATGCGTCAAGTTTATAGCCTCATAAACTCCCTGCTACAAGAAAACGGACTTCTTTGATGTCATTTAACAAGCCGGATTAATGGCTGCAATTAAATCGATAAAAAAATAATGTCCAATTTACAATTACAAGTCCTTAATAAGGGTTCTGTTGAATAAGATTATACTCGAGTAGACCTAAATTAGTGGTAGGAATTGGAATCTCTGAATTCCTGATAACCTCGACCCACTACTGTTCTATTTCTCCTAGAGACTGCTAGAGAACCTTCCCATTACAGAGAACAAATAATATTATAAAAAACTTTAGCGACTAATTTCAACTTCCGAGACAAGAAACCCCAGAAATCACACTTGGATTTTCATTTGGACATACAGGGTGTTATATACATGTTGAAGAATAATCTTCCCTACTTTTTGCGTGAAAATTCTCCATAAAAGGACTTTTACAACGATGTATCACACAGGGTGTTGCCATTAAGAAAAAAGATGATTATATTCTTTTTTTTTAGTCATTTTGATTTAGTCAGAAGATGAGATTTTAAAAAACAAAATCGATTTTTCAAAACGATTTTCATAGAAACGTCAACGAAATTATGAATACTTATGTTACAAGCTTTATATCGTCAGACTGTATTATAATGTAAACGGTAGCTTTACGTTTTATGTTTGACTATTCGGGACTGTAAAGCTCGCTTGATTAGATATTCAAAAGGCCTTGCTATAATAATAGCAATTGCAATAAATAATACCGATTTCGTTTTATTACTCCATAATGTTCTTTAATCTGTCATGTATCTTGAAGTTTTATCCCATATAATAATTTTATTTTCAGCTGGAAAATGAACCAATTTACAATCAAATCTTAATGACTGCATTAAATCAACCTTCACAGGTAATTTCCGCCGCGTTTCAAAGTACTCCGGTAACTTATTTAGCACACACCTCCGTATCACAACATAGTATGCAAATGGTTAATGGTATCTAGTTCATCTACTCCATTGAAAGACAATTTGGCTTCAACAACAGCTTGATTTAAATGAGAAATTCAGTGTTATCTCTCTCTTGTTTAAAATCTGGGCGTGTTAAAGACTTTATTTATAATTGCATACCAAAGCACATTATCTCCGTTAGATTATATTCAATCCGGTGAAATAGATTGTTTCTGCCATACTTTTTTGTTTGGAATTTACATAGTTACCAGTTAAAAAAATTATCTTAATGGAGGACTTGCTCGGTTTCGGTATAAAAGCACTTATCGGAATGCTGAAATGTCTAATTTGAAGTTGTTACTGTGTAAGTATTATGTATAGGCTCGTTTTAATTTTTTTTTTAATTACAGTATGAGTTTTTGTTCAAAAAAATTTTACATACGCAGTATTTTGATGATTTTTGGTATTATACAGGGTGTAAATTTTTTGTACTACCCATCATTGCGATTTGGTAAGTGGTAAGAGATATAGGGTCGAGTTGTTAAGAAAAAAGTTGCACATTTTTATACTTATTGAGTATCTGTAACAAAATGTACGGAAACTTGAGGCGTTGCCGAAATATCTTGGAAAAACTGTAATATCGAGATTTCTTTCTTCGCAGTCATATCTTTTTTATTATTGAAAATACATTAAATTTTTTTTATGTTTACGTAAGTCGACTTTTGTTTTTCTTATGGACGTCATATGGTTTTTTCGTCTTATTCGGTATTAAAAAAAATCGAGGGCCAATTAAGCAAAACAAGCTCACATTCAACAGAAAATTATAAAAAAAAAAAAATTGGAAAATAAAAATTGGAAAAAAAAAGTTGCTAAAAGTTATACCTAGGTTTGATATATTTTAAATTGGGAACGAGCAAAAGAACGAACAAAATCCAACACATTCCACGTGGAACAATCATCAGTAACTTAATAAAAACAACAGGAATTTTCGTAGGTGTAAAGTTTTCATAATCGTTGAAATAGCATGTTGTTAGGATAACTACTATCCCTTTCCCTTATTATGCTTATGCACCATCCGCACTCGTTCCTATTCGCTTGTGAATTTACTATACCTACAAAAGCTCTGAAGACCTGCTATGTTTTGTTAATTAATTAAGCAGCATCACGGTGCACGTTTGGCGTAAATATAACACTTGAAAATATTCCTTTTTCTCTCCTATATAGAGAAATTTGATATATCTTTATAGAATAATTGCACTAGAAATTTGTCTCATTAAGCTCTCTATTCTAAAATATTATTCACTTTAATATTTAAATTCTCATTCTTTAACAGATAACTTTAAAATAAAAAATAAAAATATCATGAAAAATAAAAATATGCAGTGGAACACAAGTTTTTCTGATTTTGAAGAATTGGAGTCTATGAAACTTCCATTTGACTAGCCGTAAAACGAATTTCTGCAAACATCTTTCAAATAAAAATCATCTTCGAACTTTTATTTTTGAGCTCTTCAGATCTCTGAGGTCATTTACCTAAAAACTCTAGTTTTAAAATGACTAAAATAACTATTTATACACAAAAAAATGTCATAAGGTAAAAATAAGCAATAAACAGTATAAAATTTTGAATTAATCCCAAAAAATTATATAAAAGGAACAGTTACAAAAAAACACAAAAAATTTAGGGATAAATGCGCGATAGTACCTAAGGTTTCTTCAAATTACAATGACGAGTCGGTGTTTTTTATTGCGACAATCTATGCTGATCTGATAGCTAGTAAAAAGCTCATCTTTTATGTCAGACGTTAGGAATACTTTTTCTTTCATCTTCCAGGTAGGTATAATAGGAATAATAGGTGTGCTAATGCTCCCAAACACCTATTGTGATACCAGGATAATAGATTCTAACAGGAAACATCCGTCAAGGCTTATTTTAATCTGACAATGGGAATGAAATAATAATACGAACCATAAACTTATGCCCTTAATCCAATTTCAGTAAGAAAAATTAATTGCTTTGATAACATTTCAATAACATCTCATATCTTGACATTAAGATCTAAAACACTGTATCTAGGTTAGGTCAAGTAGTTAACTTTTCTGTTTGCCTACCTGAAATAAATCATTGTTTCACTCAAGAGTGTGAAATCCCAACCTAAACATTCGGCCGTCCCTCTCGGCCCCCTATGTCCGTCAACGGTACAGGCCAGGCACCAGCGACCGGTGTGTGCGGGTCCGCCTCGTGATGATAATTACGCGGGGGCGCCCGACACCGCATCACGGTCTAACAATGCACTCACCAGAGCAGAGAGACCACCCAGAGGGTCATCTTGTCAGCAGCCTTACTGCATTGCATACAGCCCCGGGTCTCCTCCGAAACATACGTGATTGTGTAGCAACTCAGAAACTAGCAATACAACCGTGGAGGCTCAAAAAACAGGGTTCTTGTTGTTTTAAACTGGATGGATACTGCTCTCGGATAAAAGAATAATTAAAAATGGAACGGTGTTGGAGATAAGCGTTCTCTTCTACTAACACGCTTGTCGGTGAAGTCTTCTTCGTTCTTCATGAAATGGATAACATTTTAACGAAATACCTTAAAAATGATGGTAGTTATCCTTATATTATGGAGGTTTGCTATACGAGGTCTGATCATAAAATACGCGGACTGTTTGAGCGTCCTGGCCTGGGCGTACTTCCACCTCAACTAACGACCCCCACGTCGATAGACTCAACACCTTATTGCGGGAAAATCGATGTCTGATTATCAGGGAGCTTGTTGAAGAGTGTGAGATATCAGTTGGAAGAAGATGAAAACTTCTTGTCAAGGATTATAACAGGAGATGAATTTTGATGGTCCAATCGTCCCAGTGGGTGGGTAAAACGTCTCCCAGATTCAAAAAAAATCGTCAGCGGTGTTGTTCACACTGAGCACCTCCCCAAGGTTTCACAGTGAACAAGATTTACTACATTATTGAAATTCCAAAGACGCCATCCATCGGAGAATACCAGAAATGTGGAGGAATATAAACCGGTTTTTCCACCACGACAAAACGCTCCAGTCCATTCAGCCCTCCGAACTCGTGAGTTTTTGGCCAAACGCTCGATCACTGTTCTTCCCTACCCCCTACTCGCCCAACCTTGCTCCTCGTGACTTTTTTTTTTGTTCCCCAAACTCAAAAGACACTTGAAGGAAGACGATTTGAGACGATTCCTGAGATTAAAGCAAATGCGACGAAGGACTTGAGGACACTCAAAAAAAAGCATACCAGGAGTGTTTCAACAAAAATGAAATCAAGTGCGTGCGTTGGAAATAGAGTACCTACCTACTTCGAAGGAGACCAAACCAACCCCCTCCCTCCGTTTTTTTATACAGGATAATATATAGCATTTTAAAGGTTGTGTCTTCTTAAATTATTGTCCTCTCGATATTCGCCAATCGCCATACACTTTTAAATTAGACTGCTGACTGGGAAAATGTTTAGTTTAGACAACAATAATAATAATAATTTAAAAAAATACCGATTGATTTAATAGTTTAGTCGTTGATCATACTTTGCCATGTAAATTATAAAAAACAAATTAGGGATTAAAAATGTTAAGATGTAATCAAAATCGCCGCTCGTGGGTATTCTGTCATGGTGCTTCAGGGTAATTCTATCAAATATGCACGTTTAGCTAATAGCTGTCGTTAGTTTTAATTACGAACATGTACGGGCGAAACACAATAACCTGTGTTAATGGCCTGGCAAGCGTTTTATTTTTTATCTTCTTCCAGTTTATAAATCAGGAAGATTGGGATTTATTCGGACTAATGTAATTTCTGCGGGTTATGTGGCGTTTTATACGAATTTTTGTGCTTTATGTGTAACGGTTCATAAATCTCTGAAATTATCATTTTAATTATTATGGTTATACCTGTACCTGTAATATTTACAATAAAAATGCCAAGCATTTCCGACACCTCCATCCTCTAACTCAATAATATTAATCCAAGGCAAAGACATTATTCATAGAACACGACATTAAAAAATGAGGAATCATTAATTTAATTCAATTTCGGAGAGAGAGAGAGGCTGACAAGCATGAACTACGTGTGGATCGGTGGCGTATGGTAATATATTACGTCTATTTGGCTATCTGTGCGGCAATATGACAAATTATTAATGTTTCCAAAGAACACGTACAGCTCACGTATCTCATTCAATTAGGAATCTGACGATCAACAGATACCGCATTGGCATAGGTAATTAAATTATCCACACTGCCGTAACTATTGGAATATTAATGTCTACCTGTCCGGCATTTGTTATGTTGCCTGCAGGTAAGATATTTGTTGTTACATTAGTTATCCTCCTGGAAAATAATTTCACTTGTCAATTATTCATGTTGCAGGGGGCAATTTTGAATGTATAATGATAAAAAATTAAAATGTAGGAATATAATTCACATCAGTATGGTAAAGAACTACTACAGTGTCTACATTAGTTAGTATCTACTAAATTATGAGAGCTATTAGTTGGCATACATTCATGTTCTTCGAGACAGTGTACATAAACGTGATCCCAGTAATGGTTTAGTAATCGCACCATCGCAGGATTAATAATTCACCCCGGTGGAGTAGTTTCCGAACGCCTACATTTATATATTCGTAAAAAATATATAGTCAGCTTTTTATTTTAAGTCGATCGTTATTGCAAGAAGGAATTTGAGCCAAGGATCTCAATCCTAGTTTGGAGTTTCAATTTATATCCGTTTATATTCTCTGGTCATGAAGAAAAATACTTCAACATCTTCACGTGTTTTTACAGATTTAGGATTACCTGGGGAAATGAATTTGGAACAGCTTGTTTCGTAAACTTTATAGTTCTTACACCTCACACGATTGCAAGTGCCCACAGAATGGTTAAATTATGCATATTACCAATTCTGAGCAGAACTGTTCGAGCGAAAAGAACATTGAATTGGTCCGTATATTAGCGCCCCATCAAAACCGCGTAAGAACCTCGAACTAGTGTTAACTTGTAGAATAATTTGCAATATAGGAATGTTACTTCTTCTGAATATTAAAAAAGACGTTGGAAATTGCTTATAAGAAATTTCGCTAAGGATATATAACAGTTCAAGTTTCAGACAAGCTCCAGGATAATAACTTATTACTTCAAACTTCGACCGTTCCAGCTGCTCACCAGTCCCAAAACATGAACGCCTGACATCTTTCTAATAGACGATGAGCTTTTTCGCTTTTTCGTGTAATTCATTTACTATTATACCGCGCTAGATATTACAGCGCCGAAGCTTACTCAGGAGCAATTATACTACAGTAATATTCACGTTCATCAACATCACCCACCAGCTACTTCTCCGTATAGAATTCCTTGTGCTGAACGACCCTTAGCCAATGACGTGGACGCCGCCCTATAGAACTGAAGCCCGATTCTATCAAGATGAGTTTTCACCCACTCAAACACCATGATCAATCATATTTAACAGACACTATACAGCAAAACTAGTACAAACTCTCAAAAACACTATTGACAGGTATGGGGGTAGACACATCATACCATCCAACTTTCAGAAGGCTATATGATCTATTGAAGTTACATAAGGAAAATATCTTAATCCGCCCTGAAGTTTCACAAATAGGGTACACCGAGGTGTCATTTCAACACCTTCCTTAACACCTTCCTTGACACCTTCTTTAAGGTGATTTGCTATACTGATTCCAAACCAAAGTTTTGTGTTAGAAACTCTCGTGAATTTTTTTGAACTTCTCTCTGGTCTAGAAATAATTGACGACATGAATCTGGTCTCGTATGAAATAAACATTTCACTTCCGTTCCTATCGACCACACAGTTAACATAGTTTGCAATCATCTAAAAAACAAAAACCAGATGCCACTGGCATATTCTCACTGATGTGTCTCACTAAAACTGTGTCTCACTGAAACAAAATTTATTTAAGTTTGGTGACTGTTTCTATGAACAGAAAGATGGACTCGCGCTATTTTTACTAACTTGCGCAGACATTTTTTAAAATTATTCAACAATGATCAACGTCACTGTCACATCTGTCATGTTAAGTCACGTTTCTTCTTTTATTAAGTTCGCCTCTGAATTTTGAGTCACATATAGTGACATTGTGTCAGTCATCATAACACACTTCAAAGATTCTGGATGATTTATTGTGGTGGTTGTCACGCATCCATCTTGACATCGTCATCATTCACCGGAAATCGGCGCCTCACGTCGGTTCACCGTTTAACTTGTTTTTATGCAATATTTAAGTTTTAATTTTAATAATCGTATTCAATAACGCCCACCATTTCATTCTGAAAGGGTTGTAATCTTAGACTATATTAATAAATATGGACCAAGACATAAACACTGAAAAAGTGTTCCGACATCCCTCTCTCTCCAAACAAGACTGTTCAAAACAATGAATGCCAGATCAATAATGAAACTGGCACTTACAATGAAAGAGCGCAACCTCTCCAGTGTTATTGGTGGGCAATAAACATCGATGGATCCCTTATACCAGTTTTACTTTGCTACATCTGGCAACATGAATGTTTACATCCTGTCAGACAGTTTGTTTACATAATCCATAATAAGAGTTCGTGTTTTTCAAACAGTTGTAAGTTCCTTGTTATTAATATTTTCAGCTCTAGCTTTCACTCGTTTTAAGCTTTAATAATTAATTTTTCAATTAAGTTAAAAAAACGTGGCGAAAACGTGTTCTGTTTTTGAGAAAACTTCGAAATAAGGTAAGTCTATCAGTTTCCTACGTAAGCAACGCAAAGCCGTCAATCAAAACAAAGCATACATGGTCATGGGCGTAGCGTAGTGTAAGTGTTTTGTTTTATCTTTTAATTTGTGAAAACAATTATTGTTTGACAGTTTTTTTTTTCATTTTCGAAAGCATACTGAATACCTACTGAATACTTTGAAAAATGCAACTTGGAAAAATTATTCCACTTAAATAAATAAAAAATACTGACTTTTTGAAAGTATATTACCTATTATTATATTGTCAACCTCTAATTTAAGATAATCAGAATATGGAGAGGGGGAATAATATTCAAACAATATCATCAAAGAATATGAAATAGAAGACTTTGTCCCGGTTGCACGAACGTTAAAAAATTTCAGATTATTACTAATTTTAAGGTGCAAATTTTTTAAATGTGGTGAACTTTTTCCATGATCTTTCATTTTTTATCGGCAATTAATTCTTCTAAAATTGAGACGAATTCACTCCCAGCAATCAGAACAAAACTTTAGTAATACAGGGCATTTTAAAATTAGTGATTAGGTATCTGACATATTTTCAATTAGGTTCGTTTAATTTATTTTTAGAATAAAATCAACTAAATATGTAAGAAATTGAAAAAATATTTTAGGTACCTACTGATGTATATTGCTTTCCGACTTTCCTATCGATTTGTTATTTGCTAAATTGTTATTACCTTTTTGTACCTTTTATTTTTAATAGGTAGGTATAAGTATATATTTTCTTAATTTAATATCTATTAGTATTCCCATAATTTATGTTTTTTGTAACAAAAACTGCAAATAAAATAATAATATTACGAAGTAGTAGTAGTATGGTGGGTAGGGGTGGTACACCCCAAGCGACTAGGCCACCGAGGGCCCTTTTCGCCTTACCCGAACCATGGTGAAACTCCTACTCGAACCTCCCCGACCTTTTAATAAAGGCCAGAAGGTTGTTGTATGAGAGGAGTTTCATTTCTTCCTCTTGTAGCTCCTCAGACCCAAAGATGTTGAGCCTGAGGTTACTGTATACCTCGCATACGCCCACATAATGGTGGGAGTCCTCGTCATCCATTCCGTATTTAGGGCAGACCGGGTCCCGAGTGACCCCCATCACTTGCAGGTGTCTGTTCAGACTGCTGTGACCGGTGAGAACCCCGACTAGTAGTCTGAGTTCCTTCCGGTTCATTCTGGACATGCTGGTCCATCTGTTTCCGATCGGACCAGCCAGAAACAGCCTGGCCTGTCTGCAGCCTGGTGCTGTTTCCCAGTGGTTCTCTAAACCCTTGCGAGTCCATTCTTTTATAGATTCTTTGAGAAGATTTTTGGTCAGACCCAGGACGGGCTCCGGCCCACAAAAGGTTTCCCTGGTCCCGAGCTTCGCGTATTGATCTGCTAGCTCATTACCTGGTACACCTGAGTGTGCGGGAACCCACACGATATGCACCGATTTTCTGTCCGCCAGTCTGTTCAGCGCCTCGACACACTCCTGGACCAGTGGGGAGCTGGTTCCGTGTGTGCCCAGCGCTTTTGCGGCGGCCTGACTATCCGTGCATATGTATATCGTCAGTTCCCCGGCTTCTGTTATCTGCTCCAGTCTAGCTGCTTGCAGGATGGCATAAATCTCCGCCTGGAAGACGGTCGCGGTGGACCCAAGAGGGTAGGATCTTCCCAGTTTCCGTCCAGCCAGGTAGAGCCCCGCTCCTACGTGGCCATTTTTGTTCCTGGAGCCGTCTGTGAAACAGACTAGTCCTCCTGGTTCGAAGGCTACCTCCCTTTTTTCCCACTTTTCCTTTTCAGGAATTTGCAGGGTAAATTTCTTGTTTTCTCTGTTGTTTCTTGTTTTTGAGGTAGACATAAGGTTTGAGATTGGTATCTTGAGATAATATTATGAATATTATGATCATTATTATAATTTATGTAATTATTACATTTCCTATAACTGAACTCGAGCGCGCCACTGCCGTTGAGTTCTGTTTGTTTACGTTTTACGTCGTTCCCCTTACCCCGCCAGAATCAGCATATGAGTGCGAGAGAGAATATCAACAAACCAAAACTGACTGCAAGCTAAGATAGGGAAGGCGCGGTCCATATTTATTAATATAGTCTAAGGTTGTAATCAATTGTTTGAGTAGTTTTTGTAAGTTTCCGAAATTTTTGAGTAGTTAATGATTTATCTTTGAACCACTTGTCCGGTTTTCCTTTTACATCTAGTCAAAGTTTTCATTTTGATCTTAGCATACTATTAACATACTTTTTTACATTGAGACTCTTTACAATCTCATTTAACATTTACAATTTCGTAAACTGACAAGTGATCACAACAAGAACTTTGTCATTTTTATTACACCTATGACAAACTCACTTTCAGTTGTCCTGAGAATGGGTTAACACCCGAAATCGCTCGACTAGATATTTTGTAATTTCTGAACGAAAATATATACGTAGGTACTGAATGACCTACTGATAATCTTTGTTTTATTGTATTGTTGAGTATACTATGGTCAATCTTGCGTAGTCTGAAATAAGACTATCATAAGTCTAGTTATAGGCATCACATTGGATAAAGATAAAAATAATCTCATTATTGTCTCAGTTACATTTTTGTTATCATCAATTACGTCATGGCCACTTTAGCTGAAATGACCCATATTGAAGAGTGTTCGTTATCTTCGACAGAATCCTGTCGAAAACTAAATCTGTCACTGTCAATCAAAGTTTACCTATTGAGAATCATTTTTATACTATAAGTATGTATTAGTATTTATGTACCCTATAATAATACATAATAGGAAGATCAATAATAATTGCAGTTAGAATTAATGCATTTGTGCATATAATGTAATCGAATAGATCTAGTTTTGGTTGCTTGCATTCCAGATAATCTCGGTGATTGATTTTAGCTTAATACCGATTGCGACGCCCCGTGAATCCTATTTTCTGGACGTAACGCTTCAGCGACTTCGACCTGCCAAGGGCTTCGCTTCTGAAATTATATTCGGATAATGAAACCCTCAATTCATACTGAGCAAACCTGTTTCAACTGTCTGATGTACTGGCTGAGCCTCGTGAAAGTGAATTCATTAATATTTTATGTTGATTTATTGATAGGTATTCGTTCATACACCATTATGCGGAGAATTCTTGATTTAGACTGGGTATAATGAACAACCTATCAACATTGATCGCAACAATAAAAGTTTTTTTCTGCCATGGAAAATGATATTTTATTTATTTAGGAGTCATGAAAAAACTCCGCACTCATATCTTAGGTAAACAAGAAAAATGTACAGAACTATGATCGTCATCACTGAACAAGGAAAGAGGATTTGAATAATTCAGCAACTCGGCAGGGAATTAAATAAGCCATCGTGTTGCAAAATTACAAGTCAAACATAAAACAACGTAACGAGCTACTCTAATTTTTCAGATCTTTATTAACTTATCATATGAATTCATTATCTCATATGCAGCAGCACCAGCACCAGCACCAGCCAATCCGGATGGATAGAATTTTTGCACATCCTTCAAAATTAAATTATTTCCTATATGATAAATCGTATAAAATCCTCTGCAAAACAATCGTGATATGAAATATTTATATGGAGCAATTTTAAGTGAAAGTCAACAAAAACTCAATAAAACGCCTATAGGTGCTCGACTTCTATAAATAATTCACAAAGAGCAGATTTCCATGAATAAGCAAAAACTCGAAATAGTATTGAAAAAGCTCTTTCCTCGTCGGTAGCATTTTAACGATTGAATGAGCCAATCCACCCTTACGTGATCCTAAAACAACGGAAGATGTCGAAATTACCAGGCGCCAGTGTTTGCACAAGCAATTTTAAATGTAGATGCATCTCCGGAATCGACAAATGGCCTCACCGAACAGACTGTTCTAAATTCGCAACTGCTGACTCTGCCTACGGAAAATGCATTAAGATCTTGGCCTGAGTTTTACAATGCCAGCTTACATTTTAAAATTTTACTCTATCGAAATCACAGTTTGTTCAAGAAGCGCACGAATGTAACAATAATTAAATCAGCACAAGATGCTTTCACATGTTTATGCTTATACAGGGTTTTTGGTAACTGCGAACAGTCAAACTCGAACGCCATGTATAAAATCGTATTTTAAGCATAAAAGAGAGAATAACTGTTTCCAATATCAGGCCTCGTTTAGGAAATATCTCCAAATAAGTAAAACTAAGGCCGCAATAAAAATATGTTTTATTCAGTAACTGAACAACATTTTGGGAAATATTTCGAGGCCTAATCTTGAAAAAAGTTATTCTCTCTTTTATGCTTAAACCACGAATTTATACATGACGTTAGATTTTGGTGTCGTAATTTAAAAAAATATATTTTTCATCAGCCTTACTTTTACATTTTTGGAAATATTTCCGAAACGAGGCCGGATTTTGGAAAAAGTTATTCTCTCTTTTATGCTTAAAATACGATTTTATACATGGTGTGCGATTTTGAATATCCAGCCGCTAAAAAAACATATATTTTCTAGCAGCCTTCGTTTTACATTTTTGTAAATATTTCCTAAGCGAGGCGTGATCTCGAAAAAAGTTATTCTTTGTTTTATGTTTAAAACACGATTTCGTACATGATGTTTCATTTGGCTCTCCAGCTACCAGAGACCCTGTGTAATAAAGTTTAAAACCTTTAATTTTGACATTCCTATATTGAAAAAATATTATTTTTTTATAATCGAAGCTTTAATAGTGAACGTTAAAATAGTCATTAATTAATTTCAATGGTAAAAAAATCAACAAAACAATAATGCCAGTTGCCTTCAGTTTGGATCTTGACCATGCAGGCACAATAATTATTAAGGCACAAGTAAGAATAAGTAACTTTTATCTACGAGTGATTCATAAAATGCACTTTTTTAGACGTTTCTTAGTTCATAAAATGTATGATTATATTGAAGAGTGAAATAAAGTAAGAAGGAGTGTAATAAAGTGCCGTAGCGGTTCATTATTTAACGCTAAATCTGACACGTTACGTTGCTGCACGCTCGCCGAGTACAAGTGTTCTAGTGAGCGGAGCGGAGCGATCCAACACGAGACACTGAACCACCAGTTTATTAGCAGAACGCCAGCGCCAGATCTATGTACAATTAATATTTTGTGTTTTGCGTCGTTTAGTTACCTGAAATGGATACCATTGTAGATGATTCAACGAATGAAATATCTTCCGCACTAGAAGAAATTATTATTCAATCAAATATGGCTGCACAAAATCTGTTAGGTACCTATAGGTACCTACCTCAAAAATCTAAAGAAGTGTATATTAAGCAATATATGTCACCTTTATGAACTGATGTGAAGAAAAAAGCGTTAATAGCTTCAAAGAAACACTCACATAAGATATGAATGCATTGGAAAAATTTTTTTTAATTTTATATTCGTTCTAGTTCAAGTCACTCGTAGATAAAATTTTGTATGCAACATATGCATAAAGTGCCTTTTTTTCACTTCTGGGATTGCCGCATTCGCCTGCGGCTCATGCGGTCAAACTTCCCAGTCGTGAAAAAAAGTACCACTTTATGCACTTGTTGCATAAATAACTATTAGAGTTCTTTTATAATAATAAATAAAATACCATAATCAAAACTCAGAATAACATGCAAATTTTGGAATATTTCTTCTCTTCATTTCTGTTTGCGATAGGATTCAAATTACAATTTTCTATGTATATTTCTTACAAATCTCACGTGTATTTTCATACCACAAAAATTCTAGCCTGCGGCGGAAAAGAAACAAACGCTGGAACGGGATTGTCTCCTACACAATTTCTAAGAGTTCGAGGGCACGTAAAGCCAAATTGAGAAAACGCAGCCTTATTCACCGATCTCATTACATATGTATTCATATTTCATTCGCGTGTCTCTGTGGGACTGATTCACTCGCTTGTTTGCATCTTCACAATTTACAATACAACCAACACCCAAACCACGACTCTCGGCTCGTTCTTCTTGTTGCATTATTTGATTCATTTTACCCCATAAAGATATTTTTTCTTGCATGACGTGCATTTGCATACTTATTATACACGCGGATACAAAGAGCTGAGATATTATACGTCCCAAAAAGTAGGTAGACGAGAAACAAGGTGCTACATTAATAATTATTAAATGCGAATTCTTCGTACTCTTCATGCCATGCTTATTAAAAGCAAAGGCATAATATATTTTAACCGTCATGAAGAACAACAGGGGAAAGTCTCGCCTTAAACATATTTCTTACTACCTTACATCAGTTGCTATTATGGAGTTCTAAAAAACGCTTTGAAAATGAAAATTAATTCTAAAAAAATTACCAAATTCTTTTGTTGATTTGAATAATATAAGTATCTACCTACAACAAAACGGGACTATTTTAACAGTAAATTTGCTTTAATTTTTCTTTGCGTTTCATTACTGCTATTGCGATTATTTTTTTTTACGGAAATAAAAATTTTACTCAAGTTAAGACACAGACCAACGCGGTACTATACATGCAGGAGCGGAGCACTCCGAGGGCGTGACGTTATTGTGTAATAACACAAATCACGCGTTTCAATCCATGCATTTCCGACTGCACACTTATCTGGTCCCGTTTGGTCTGTGAATATCTTGTTAGCATAAAAATGAACTTACGCTTACATCAATTAAAAAATGTTCACTCGAGCTATAGTTATTAGCGACCTTTTTCTTAAAAATATTGCGTGTAAATTCACGGACCCTTTTGACCGGTACAGAAAGCATCACATGAAAAGTGCATCGCAAGCACGAAAAGTGATTAGTTGGAACTCAAAGGGTGACCTGGAAGGCCACGGGGGGGGGGGGGGGGGGGTGGAGAAGAGGAAAACGGAAGCCCACCTGGTGAATCTATCTTACCTAAACTTTATCTTTTTATCTTTTTCGATTCCTCTTTAAACATCTCTTTAAACAACATCACAACAGTTCCTACTTATCTTAACGAAATTATTCGAGTGTTTAATCCAAAACCAACGAGTATTTCGTTCGTTGCAAGAAGCTGCGTTTCAAACGAACGACATTTAACTGCGCGGCTATTGTGATTTTTTCACGGGCAGTGAAGCATTTTCCTCAAAATCGAGTAAAAATCCAAGCGTGTTGCCCGAATTAACGAGATTGTTTTCGGAAAATAATTATCTTTAATTAACTTGCACTTTCCGTCAGTGACCGACCTCGACATCGAACGTCATGTAGCGATTTAAATTTCACAAGACTTTCAATCGAGATTGTCAAGTTGAGAATCAAGGTTACTAAAGATAGGGACAACTCCTATTAGAAATTTTACAGTTGGAAAAAGAGACAAGTTAAAAAAACCTAAGGTAGTTTTTGTTGCTTTTTAGAACTTGGGCTATTACTTTCATAAACTAAATCAAAAATTAATTCTAAATTAAAAAGTCAAATGGCATCCCAAAACGTTCCCTTCCCGTTCCTTTTAAAGTGGGGAGAGAGTGTCACATTATTCGCAATAATCTATGGCTCCTAACTTGATCTCTCTATTTCGAAGTGTCAGATAAAAATCATCTCTTCAAAATTTGCTACCTTTATCTATTTCTTCTCACAAATAATTGGACCCGCAAGTTAATTTTTTTTCTCACGGCACCCCCACAACCTTTATTGAGTTCGTAACCAAAAATGAAAGTAATGTGATCAGTGATACCAAGTAAATCATTTGGCCTCAAAACTTCCTTCATACAGCGATGAAGGAATAATCTTCCTTCCCTAATTCAAGCATACATCGTAATATTATAAGCAACAAAACAAAACCCATAAACAAAATCCTAAATTAGGTAGGTACTAAGTACCTCAATAATAATTATAGTATAGAAACGTCTAAATTTTGCTTAATGAGACCGTATTAGATCCAATATTAAAAGTTTAACTATAGTTAAAGAAAAACAAGAAAAGTCCATTAAATGTATATCGTTATAATGTCAAATATTATTTATGTTAATTGTAAACTATTATGGACACTACAGAAAAGTGATTAGACCTGGACAAATGCTCTGTAAATATTAATAATTCATTGTTTATCATACCCAACCGGTTAAAAGCTCTCTCATGACATGAGCGCTGAGTTGAAACACCATTAACCTAGTCGATTAGTGAAACAGTTTTATTAATTTTATTCATTATTGATAAGTCATTTTTCGCTTCAAAGCTAAATATGGACGCAGTGTTTTATTTTGAACGGAAGACAAAAGATTTATAAATGACAAGGAGACAGTCGAGTTGATTACATTCAAGCCTATCATTATTTGTGTCACACGCGTTTTGTATGCTATAATTCAGTACGAAAGATGAATGTCACCTATGTAATATGATACGTTTATAATGTCTCTTTTAGTTCATTGTAATAAATTCAGTTGGTAGACTTGACTTGCAACTATAAGTACTACTAACTATACCATTGTCTGCAAAACAAAAACTGTATAAAATCACTCTCGTGAAGTTAGTCCTCGAGTTGTATGAAACCAGAATATTTTTAAGAATTATGAGCACAACTGGACTAGAATAGTTTTAGAGTTATGTATATAAATTTTAAATAGTTCCACGGAACAAAGCCCTTTAGACGCAAAAATCAGTTTTGGGGGCTAGCTTTACGCAGCCCCCACTTTTCCCAGAAAATGAGTTCGCTGATGTGATAAGTAGGAACAAAACTTGGGGTTCTAGAGTTCCTGTATATTTTCTCAAATAGTTCTGCGAATTTTTGAAAAAATCGACGAAAACGAGTTCTGATTAGAGTTCTATATATATTTCTCTTGCACTTTGCAGAAAACTAAAAAAGTTTGGTTGTTAATTGCGAAAATGATTGTCAAAATTTGGTAGACCTATTTTTTTTAATACCGATTAGGTATAGGGTACGGATTATCAAAAATTGTATATGGCGATACCTAAACAAAAGAAGTTATGATATAAATTAAGTAAAATGAGTGCTGATTAGAGTTCTTGGTAGCCCCCGAAGAATTCTCTGGAAAAGTTTTCTTCAACTTTGTCGAAAACTCAATCGAAGATACCCATCAACTCTTCGGGAGCTACCCAGAACTCTAATCAGAACTCATTTTTGGGAATTTTTTTAAATTTGCAAACAAAAATTACAAAAACTCTAGCACTCCAAGTTTTGTTGCTACTTATCACATCAGAACTAATTTCTGAGCAAAGTGGCAGCCGCGTGAAGTTATCCCCCAAAAAGGAATTTGTTCCGCGTAACTATTTAAAATTTATATACAGAACTCTAGAACTTTAGATATATTGAATTATTTCTGAGAAGTGCTGTTTCCACAATGTCAAGTTTCACTTTTATCGGCTTAATAACTCAATCAACCTGCTGGATACACTTTTATACATCCATTGTTGCGTGTTCGATTATCAATACATCATCGGATTTGCCCTGAACAAGCCAGAAACCAGAGATTAAAACGAGCATCTGATACTTGGGCACCAATAAAGTCAACCGGATGGAAAATCTGAAGCGAACATCATCTACGCAATTTTGAACCCGTCAGCGTGTGTTAGCTTCAGCCGTCCACTTTACTTTCTCAGGTTGTAATGGTAATTAGAGGATATAAACTGCAAGACAACGCGGATAGATAAAGTAGAAATAAGACTAAAGTGAATGCAATCTTGCAGGTATATCTTGCCGGAAAGATCTTGTTGATATTATCGGTGTCTATAAAATACAAAATAACATTTAATTTTTTATGACATTTAGATTGGAAATGTAAAGTTGCATAAATCGTGTATCCTTTCCAATTAGAACTTACCTAGACATGATGTAGGGCCGGTTTCTCAAACAGCGATTAAATCTAGAATCACATTAATCAGTAATCAACCTGACTTCGTAGGCATGTACTTTGAATAACTATAGGAACAATAATTATTTGCTACATAAATTAAATACTATACAAGAAATCAGCCCTCTATGAATGAGGTATTCTATGAAACTCTTTCTATATTGCGGGTAACATGTAAATGTAAATGGCAGCCAAAGAAGTATATTTTCTGAATTATATCTGAAGAAGACAAGGTAATAATAACTTTCAGTCTTTATAATTTATTTATACAGGTTGTCTTGCATAAGAAGCGACACAGAACAGGGGCGTGTAGTAGAAACCCAAAATATTGTGATTTAACTCAACTCATTTATCGTTATACTAAGTTTCACCCCTAAGAAGTTGTAGGCCTTGAAATAGGAGTTTCAAATTTAGAAAAAAATCAATATTTTAGTTATACTTGAACTTGGAAAAACCAAATTTGGTACGCGTTGTGGGTATATCAAGAGCTTTCATTTGCAGTAAGTAGAGTTGTAGCATTTTAAAGGGTTGATATAAAAGATAATTAATACGTCATTAAAATGTTACATAATTTTTTAACCCGGTGGCCGATTTAAGAAATTGTTACTTTATTTTATGGGGAATTTAACTATGAAACTTTTATTTCTCTTATTATTTTTCAAAAAACTTTATCGTTTCCAAAAAAATCCGAAAAACTAAATTTAGATTAGGTACATAACACCGGAATATTTTATTTAGTTCTTCGGATTTGTTTGAAAACGACCAAGTTTTTTGAAAAATAATAAGAGAAATAAAAGCTTTAGAATTAAATTACCCATAAAATAAAGTAACAATTTCTTAAATCGGTGAACGGGTTAAAAAATTATGCAGCATTTCAACGATCAATCATCCCTTATAAACCCTTTGAAATGCTATAATTTAACTCTACTTACTGTCAACGAATGCTCCTGGTGCACACACACTGTGTACCGAAATTGATTTTTCTAAGTAAATAGAAATAAACTGAAATATTGATTTTTTCGAAATTTGAAACTTCGAGGCCTATAACTTCACAGGGGTGCAACTTAGTATAGAGATAAGTTGCGTTAAATTATCATATTTTGGGTTCCCCTATACGCCTCTGCTCTGTTTTGGTTCTTATGCGAAACACCCTGTTGCAAATAACCTCCAGATTTTTTACCGTCAGATTGTCCTACCTCATTTCACATTCAAATTCCAAACTACTCTTCTTCTTGTTTACTTTCCTTCTGATCATACTTCCGTTAATATTTAACACTATTCTCCACTATGCACTTCTGTCTCTAACTCTCCAACTGATCGTGCTCTAATAGCTGCCGAGCTAGTAGTCTACTGCTTCAGTTCCTTACACAGTTTTTCTGGAATACAAACAACTGACAGATCAATTACTGACACGTTATTCTAACTGTCTCGGTCAACTATACAGGGTTATTCACGGTATACGTCATGGAAGTTTATGGCCGTGTCTCTGGATTTTAGGATCTTTTTATTTTTAGAGTGGATAGAGACCAGGCAGAGGTACGTTTTAAAATTATATTCATAATGTACAGGGTGTCCCAAAAGCATGAAACATATCAAAGTTATGTTTTTTTAAATGGGAAGCTCCTATGTTATTGCATTTTTAGATTGTCTGAGAAGAGAAAATAAGATTGGCTTTTACAGTTGGTGTTTAAATTCAGAAGTTTTTGAGTTATAAACAAGTGAAAATCGTAATTTTTTAAGTTCAATGCCCTGTACAACGAAAACGGTTCAAGATAGAGAAAAACGGCTTACATGTCCCTATTTTAACTTTTCATGTACTATCCAATGATGTAGATGAAATGTTGTGAAATGAACTATCCCACGCGTCGACAAATAAATAAATCAAAGAATGTACAAATGTTTCTATACCATAGGATAGTACATGAAAAGTTAAAATAGGGACATGTAAGCCGTTTTTCTCTATCTTGAAGCGTTTTCGTTGTAAAGGGCCTTGAACTTGAAAAATGACGATTTTCACTTGTTTATAACTCAAAAACTTCTGGATTTAAACACCAACTGTAAAAGCTAATCTTATTTTTTCTTCACAGACAATCTAAAAACGCAATAACACAGGAGCATTCCATTTAAAAAAACATAACTATGATATGTTTCATGCTTTTGGGACACCCTGTACATTATGAATATAATTTTAAAACGTACCTCTGCCGGATCTCTATCCACTCCAAAAATAAAAAGATCCTAAAATCCAGAGATACGGCCATAATCTTCCGTGGCGTATACCGTGAATAACCCTGTAGAATTTCCATATACGACCACATTCTAGATTTCAATAGACCAGAATCTAAATAAACGAGAAGAACTTATGTTCGATGTTCCTAACCTCCAGTTCCAAATAAATTCAGAAGTGCTGACATGAGTATAATATGGAATTAGTAACTCGCTGATGTTTTTTTTTGTATTTACGCTACGATCTAGGAAGATCTATTGTTTTTGGTGTTTTTACAAAAAGAAAAACATAAAACTCAAGGTCTTGGAGTAAATTTATAATTATTTTTGGATTTAAAGGTGATGTCTTTGTCACCTTTGAAATTGTGAAATTTTTGTGTTGTACTGAATGGCGCTCGACCAGGAGACGTATTAGAGTTTTTTCGCCTTCCATGCATTTCCATGGAATCTACAGATTTGGAAATTTTGTTTCCTTAGCAGTATCACGGCCTGTCTTAATCCTGGGAGCTCTCTCCAGAGATTAGCCCCCTGGGTTCCTGTTGTTTTTATTATTTTGTCCCGGAATTTTTTTTCCTAATTCTCAAAATGGTTCGCTATAAGTGACTTTATTGCTCCTGATTTTGCTACGTTATCGACTTTCTCGTTACCATTTCAGACGTGTGTCCTTGCTGCAAAAAGCAACATGTAAGAGCTCCATGCTTCAATGAGACATTAAAAGAGAGAAATTTTCCTCTTTTTATATAGTTTATGACGATATTAAATTAAAAACAAAATACACCTGAAATATTCTGGGATATATCCCATCGACTCAAGTACTTTATCCCAAGCCCAAAAACCTCCTTCCTTCGAACGTTTTTGATCCGTCTGCATACAATTTGATGGTGTGCTTTTTGGTCCAATCGTTTTTGTTACTTCACACTATTCTCCTCAAAGCTTTAATTCGTTGTGATTGAATCCCTAAGGGCGTTGGTGATTTGTTTGGTAACCTGGGGACATAAATAGTAACCTGGTGGTCACTATTTCGCGTAACTATTATTTTGGCGCCAAAATAACTGCATTGAAAAATTTAGCATTCTTTTTTAACAGTGCCCTCTTGCAGCAGTCACTTGAATGATTTGGAGACCACAACATTTGGAACGTCAAATCGATCTACATTTCCAAACTACGATCATGAGATTTGAACGACAACCATTAAAACGCAATCGGCTACTACTTGCAGGAAAAATACGATTCCTCAGCTTCATTAGCCACGATTGCACTTTTATCTCCAAAAAGGTACTAGGACGCCATCAGAAGTTTTACCCGAGCAATAAATTTGTCCAAGTCGATCAGAAAATGAACCAAGGTCGTCTTGGCTAACACAAGACCAAAGTATTCGACCTCGTATTCGACCTCACAGAGGAACTCGGTATTCAGATAAAACTTAATAGACTAATTTTTATTTAAACAAATTGCAGATCAGTCGATAGCGCAGTGAGTAAAGGCATATGAGTCTCTGTAGTCTATAGAGTCTAGACTGTAACCTAGGTGCACGGCTGTTATGCGTGGGTTCGAAATATTCCGCCGTTGTCATGGATATCTGCAGGAGTTAATGAAACGATTTATTATTTTACAGTTTTTCTGTAAGTAAAATGAGCTTAAGTCTTGAAGCGAAATTACTAGAATGGCGTACTACCTCTTCTTGTGTAAAGCAGTTGTTATTCCTGATTATATACTTTACATGATCCAGAATTTTTTTCTTTACCTACATCTCATGAAGTGTTTTGTTTAATCTGATATGACATGCCGAGGAGTAACAAGTAAAAATAAAGAAAAAATAGCACGCTATTAATGAATAGAAAGATTAACTTAAATGAGGAAAACCTGCCATACTTTTATTAGCTATGTGCGTTAATAATTTTGGAGGTAAGTTCTTTAATTCCCATTAATAAAAAAAAGTCTGCACGTATGTAAAAATTTAGCTGCATTAAACAAAGTGCAGTTAAAATTCATAAAATGACTCAACACACGAGCACACTGCAAGTTATACGAGGATATGGTTTGAAATGTAATACATTTTGCACGATATTCATAATTAGTAACCTTAAACCTTCATCTACAACAGCCAAGGTATATTTCATTCATACCCGAGACTCGCCAATGAAACCGAATAGCGTGAGAACATCATAATTGAGTTTAATTGTTTCCATTTTCAGCACTTCAGCATCCAAGTCACACATAGGTATTTCCATCAATTATTTGCACACCAATTTCTAGTCTGAACTACTTTCAACTTCTGTTTGCACCTATTTTGAGTCAGTCAGTCCAGTTGCATTCGTTCAGAACAACTGCAAATAAATCTGTTCATTAACTCTTGTGAAGCATGTTAATTCAACAATTCTTCACTCGATTGCATAGCCAGAGCGGATCAACTTCTCGATAGATACTGTCAGAGCTAATAGACACACTGACAGATAAATTGCTCCGCGTACAGTACTACACTTGCACTACGCCGAGCAATTAATTCACAATCTTGCCGTATATTTAGGTTAAGGTATACGTGAGGTGTGCCAACAATGTTCACGGGCACATGTGTGTTCAATTCAAGGCGGAAATATATATTACCGTGAATTTTTATACAGAATTCTTAACTGTCACACTGGGGAATAAACCATATGTTTGTGTCTGAGACCTGCATATCTTATGCACGGCAGCTTGGAATAATAAATATGAATGTATTATTACCTGTGGTTTTTTATTTAAAAATGTTTCGTTGGCGTGAATGCCAAATTGAGGAATTTCGTTCAAATTTTCCAACATGATTTATTTGAGTATATTCTTTAGATTTAAATTCTCTTCCTACCACAACTTTTCAAGATTTATGCAGTAAAAACAAGCATTCTTTCGTGTATTGATCTCCATATTTTGTAGCCAGAAGTAAGTTGGTTTCTTTTCTATGTAGGTACCTATGTGGAATGCGAAACACTTGTATCTTGTATTATTACTCTGCTATAAAAAAGACTAATTTAAAGGAACATTTATCATTTTCCAGCAGTTTGTGCAATGTCATATTTCAAGTTTCTAACAGAAATGTTATTATCTACCGCAATATCTTGGGTAAAGCCTTTATTGGTGTCAGACGACTGACCAGACTACTTTACTCGGTATTGAAACTTGAACTCAAACGGTTACTTTTGACAATACATTATTGAAAATTTTGGGAATATTTCATCATCATCATCATCAATACAAACTTCTCTTAATTCAACTAAAACATGGATTTGTGTCATGGTGTCATTGTGTCACATATTTTTTTAATATATGCGGAGATCATAAAAATCTCATTGATGTCCAAAATTTGATAAATTGGTCAATTGCTCAAAAATGTTATCGCATATCTAATAAAATAGTTATGCGCGGTGACTGTCTTGGAGGCACTGAAGCTAAAAAAAAAAAATTTTAAAATTAACTAGTCATCAATCACAGTGATTTAAATCACCGCTAAATGACAATGAGATTCACTGACTACATTCTTCTTTGTCTTCCTCTACATGATTTTGATTGGTGTATCGATTAATCAATTTTTCTTTCCAGAGTTCGATTTGCAGATCGAAACGTTATGAGTAAAGGTGTGCATCAAGTTATACCGTGGTACGTCAATTCGGTCACAGCTGACGTGTTTAGATAACTCTCTAGAAGACTTCAGGATAATTAATCAGTGATGCGAGATTTTTGTGATTTTCAGAACTAGAAAACTGCTTAATAGAAAACAGAAATTCCTGTATTTGATGAACTGTACCTACTTTTGCGATCTTTTTAATTATTGCATTTTCTAGGTGAAATATTTAGTGATAGTGAGTATCTACACAATAATAGGGTGGTAAAAAATAGGCGCATACCAACTCGATGGCGGCACGCTATACAGGGTGCCCTTTTTAGAGAAAATACATGGGTGATCTCAGTTATCTTAAGAGATACGAAGATATGAAAAAAAAAACTGAGCCGTCATTATTACTCGTAGTTGTCAAAATATTTGAAAAAATACCAAATTTGCATTTTTATTTAATGGCTAATCAACCTTTTTTGACCGAAACATTATTAGGACACTTTTCAACATGGAATCCAAAAATATAATTTTCAAATTGCTCTAGCTCTCTAGATGGAGAAGCATCGATAGTCAACTTTCGATTTTCTTATGGGCCTTTCCCTTTTTGAACGTAAATAATTTTTCTATGTATAACACTTTATGCTATATTTTGGGAAAATCAAATATGGCGTCCATGAGAAAAAAAGATAACCATCGATTTTTCTCCATCTTGATTATCATCACACCTTTCAACAAGGAATCCGAAAACAATTTTCAAGTCTCTAGCACTTTAAAAGATGGCAAAAAAGTTATATTTTTTACGCCATATTGGATTTTCTCAAAATATCATAGCACAAAGTGTTATTATAAATGTTATGCAAGCATATGTACAGAGATTGAAACACCAGTCAGCATGTTTTAAAAATCAATAAAAAAAAACAGTTCAATAATTTAGATATAACATAATTATTTCGACCATTAAAATGCAAGACATTAGGTAAACGTAACATCAAACGAACTAATTCCCCATTAGTTCTAAAAGCTTTTCAAGATAGTGAATCTCTTTATTTTACCAAACTCCTCTTCATGATTACGTATTATAGTAATCATTGTAAATGTACCTACGAGGCAATGAAGTAACATGAAGTTGCTTTTATTAAATGATAATACGGCTACATCTAAAACACAATAAAAGAGCCGCCTTGATGCGGTAGCCTAATTATTGCATTTGTTTCCTCCCTCTCCTCAAGATAGGTGACCTGGTATCCTGGTAAAAACATGCCAGGCCGCTTTTGCCTGATAGTCGCCGGTGCAAGTCTCTTCATCCTCCTCATCGGGACAAGAAGAACCTGAATCTACTGATGCGTCTACAGTCCGTGCAAATCGCCTGCAACTATTTCTGCTCATTATTATCAAAAGTAAAAAAGTATCTCGCGAAGAAAATAATGAATGATTTGATAGTTTCGAATTTAGATTTGTATAATTAATTATGCAAAACTGCCTGTAAAAATCTGATAATGTAGACAGGGCAGGTATACAGTGTTCTTTGATGGCATTCAAGCTTTGTTTGTCGTTGGTCATTGGCCGTTCGCATCGCATTCTTTAATTCTTACTTATATCTTTATAATCCCTAGATAGGTTAAAGTAGAGATTAATATTGTAGCTTTTTTACCGGTATCCGCTAGCACTAGCCTGCCATTACTCTTCGAATTTTATTAATTAGTATGGAATATTTGAATGTTTTATCCACGAGCAATTTTATGATAAGCTTCACTGCAATACTGCATTTTTATGAGTAGAATGCTGTGATAAAAACAATAAAATAAAATATGATACACTACCATTTATGTCGAGGATAGAAAATTATTTACAAGAAGACTAGAAAGTAATCAATAATTAATGTTATGTCATGTTAATTGTAAATCAAGAAGAGTTGGAATCTCTGGGGGGCCGCGCTATTATCCATAATTTTATTTTATTTAATGCTTATGAAATAATATGCATGAATGATTGTTGGTGATGGATGAATGACAATTTGACAGCCTATCATTAAATTAATCACAAGCAAAAAAGTCTTTTTTATCACCAAACATTTCAGCGTCACCCATAGCGTACCAATTTATTTATTTACAAAAATGTATAAACAAAATAAAATAACAAAGATATTTTGTTAATAGGTTGTAACGTGAATACGTCACCTGTTTTCATCCTTACAAAGTTTCTTTCGTTTTAAAGTGAATTGTAAAATTACAATTCCCCACAACTCCCCATAACATAGATCGCATCTTTGAACTGGCTACCCAAACTGTATGTCGGTACGGGTACTGTCCGGATAATTCACTACTAGATGGCGTTGCACATCTCGTTTCAGTTCGATCTTGAGTTCCTTTCAGGAACCAAATAAGTTGTCAACTGTCAATCAGATTTCAGTATCTGCTAGTGACATTTCTCCTTTCACCAACCGAAGGCGGACTTCCTCTCAAGTTCACGGAACTGAATTCACTTCCTTTTTATCTGTCCACCAAGAAAGTTGATTCTCTTAACCGTTCCCGTACGAAGCCTGTTGTTCAGGGTAAGTCGCCATTACGGTTATTCTAGAAATGAGTTTCTAATTCGATTATTACTTATTTTTAGCTTCTGGGATTTCCTTCAATCCTTCGGGGATTTTATCTCAACTTTACCTTATACCTTTATCTTTACCTTTATCTTTGGTAAATACCTTGCCTTCTCCGGTATTTACTGATATCTGGATTAATTGCCTTTTTGTGAAGAGGAAGCCATCTTGAGCTAGGAGACAAAGGGAGCGTGGCCTGTTTTTGTTCCACAACTATCTAATTCATCCTTGCATCGTTTTCACTTATCAATGGTGAAATAAATCAACGTTTTGGTGATCTTCAATAACAGCAGAACATTTCCCGGTGCTAGTGCTGATTCGGCCATTCAATCCTAGGAGTCTCATCAGGGCGTTATCTCTGCACCTGCTGCTTTCTCTGGAGACTTCGATGCCTGATTAAACACCACCACTAGTAAAGTCCAGGAGTTATTAATATCCTTTTTACTGTCAAAATAAAGACAGTTTTTATCTCAATCAGCTTCATCCCGGAAACTGTAAGTTGCCTTTTATTTTATTTCACCGATCATGACGAGGAAGGACTAGAGGATCAGTGCTAATTTAGTAAATTAATTAATTGCTGCTCACGAACTTTATCTTTCCCGATATAAATGATATCGGAAGTATTTTATTCTTTTGTACGCCAGTGTACAAAGTAAAGGTACCTTTATTTTAAACGAACTGATTGTCTAAACATTTATATCAGATTTAAAACTTTTAGAGTAAGTCAGGATAATTATTGATTTAATTAAACAAGAAATGTAAACCATAATTTGCTCATTAAACATCTGTACATTATAACTTATTCTTTGAAAATCACATTAACATCTTCATCACCCTAAATCTATTTTTTATTAGTTCTTCATAGAGTTTAGGTAGCACAATAAAAATTAGAACTCAAGTAAATCGAGTTAGTAACCCCTGAAGAACTCTTTGGCATCCCTAACCTACCTTAGATATCTATATAAAGGGTGTAACTCCTTATAAATTAAAGCAGCGGAATAACTAGCACTCTGATAGTATTTGATTCAGTTTTCAAGTTATTCAACATCATTATCTTTAGAGAAATTTGTCGTGAAAGTTTATTTTGCAGTATTACCGTTTTGCCGAAATAACATTTTGTCTTTCGCTTGCACTACAAGCTCTCGCTACTGTTACGTTCGACATTCCCTGATTTTATAATCTTATCGCTCACACTGCAATTGGCATTTACGACGAGCAAACGTCTTTTATTTTGCTCACGCAGCAAAAATTCGCATTTGCTGGCGCTGCGATAATAAACTTGCATTTGCTTACGCTGCAAGGTACAAGAATTTGAAAGTTTTCCTTTATAATATGACAGCCTATCATTAAATTAATCACAAGCAAAAAAGTCTTTTTTATCACCAAACATTTCAGCGTCACCCATAGCGTACCAATTTATTTATTTACAAAAATGTATAAACAAAATAAAATAACAAAGATATTTTGTTAATAGGTACAAGAATTTGAAAGTTTTCCTTTATAATATGGAGCTTTTTTTAAAAAAGCTCCATAGCTTTAAAGGGTGAAGTTAAGGACGAAAAATTAACGACGGGAGTGTCTAAACATCCGGCTCGGGTACGATGATAATCCAATTTCATAATTTGCTATTATTTCTTGAATTACGATGAAATGGAAGTTCATGAAGTCATGTGAGAATTTTTTCACGTAAAAATAAAAAATCCTAGCAGCATAATTATATATTGGGGAGTTCTTTTAGTCTACGATCATTTTTACAGCTGGATTCGAATCTGATTATCAAAAATTCAGGGCCCGGACAAGACGAGTTCTCAACAAAACGTCATAGGTGGACCTTTCTCTGTCCTGCAGAAAATAAGAACCCGCAGCGACGCATCAAGGGCCGTTTTCATAATACCTGAATATCCGGATACGGAATTTCAAATAATCAAGCTGCCCTTGATACGCCAATTGGGTTTTATTTTTCTACCCGAGGAAGAAAGTTCTATAAGACGACTTCATGTTGAAAACTCGTCTTGTCCGGGCTCAGAAAGGCTGTCATGAATTTTTGAATTACCATTCTTGATACTCAGTTGTTATAATTTTACATTTTCGGCTATAAAAACGACCCTTTAATGAATCGCTGGGGTTTTTATTTTTCTGCACGACCGAGCACAATCAATAGAGCGTCTACCTTATGACGCTCCATTGATAACTCGTCTTGCCGGGCCCAGAAAGACCGCCATGAATTTTTGAAATTACCGAGGAAATTACTATTACTGATACTCAGTTGTTATAATTTTACATTTTCGGCCTTTAATGCGTCGCTGGGGTTTTTATTTCTCTGCACGACGAAAGGTTCACTTTACGATCATGTATAAAACTCATTTTTGAAATTCAGTTTCGAATCCAGCTGAAAAATGATCTTAAGACTAAAAGAACTCCATTAAACGTATTTTAGTCCAGTCATTATATATTTGTAAATGCAATAGTGAACCGAGAACCAGATTTCTGGATATTGTGTGAGGGGGCCTTAGAAAAGCTTCTCTTCAAATTGTCGACCAAAATTTCCGTTGCTAAGATTTTGTATTCTTACGTGAATATATTCTCACATGACTTCATTGGAGTGGCATTTTATCGTTATTCAAGAAATAATACCAGATTATGAAATTACATATTAGATTATTATCATACCCGAGCCGGATGTTTAGCCACTCCCGCCGTTAAATTTTCGTGGTAAACTTCACCCAAGTACAGTATGCATGAGCAGAGTTTAGTCTTAATATAATTAAAACTCAAGTAAGAAAGAATCCTGCAAACGAATTTTGTGGTGAAAAATTCCTGCATTGATTGCCACTTCATATAGGGATGCACATAAGTTTCAACTAGTTAAGCTGCTGCAGGATATGGAAATCTGTAGAACTCGCAAAGTTCTAGAGGTTTATTTTTAATAACTTCAAATTTAAATTTTTTAAATTTTTATTTTATCGTTAGGAAATGAAGTTCTACGATATATCGAAAATATAAAAATATTCTATAAAACTTCCGTTCGAGCACTTAATTATCAAATATGCTGGAACTAATTTTGAAACTAAATGGAAGTTTTTAGACTTGGCAACAGTAATAATTTTAAAACAAATACAAAAAAAAACCGCTGGGGAGTTTTGTGTCATAAAAAATGTGTAAAAAATAAACTCTTACTATTATTCTAACTCTCATTGTAACAATTAAATAAATTCGGTAAATATGAAATTAACTCCCGGTTTTTCTATTTTTAGGAAAGTGTAAGAGTTCCAGATTTTCCCAGTTTTTAGAAACTAACTTCGAAACAAACAATATAGGAAGCGTTATTCTGGTAAGCTGATCCAATTATAAGTTTACATAAACTAAAAACCATATTTTTTTGTCATAGCTGAAAATACTAACTTTTTTAGACTAAATTTTTTTTTATCTGAAATAATTTTTATCTATTAGTCTCTTAATTTCTCAGCTTCCTCTGAAATATTCAAACGAGCAACGTTTATTTATTGTAAAAACGCAGTACAAAAATTGAGAAAGTTTCGCTGAAACAGTTCGCAAGTTTGACGGTTCGCCATTAATTAAACAAATTTGAGGAAAAATTATTATTCTACCCCAGGGGAAAGTGGCGCCATCAGGCTCTTTCATTCTGCATCGTGGTCAACAATTGCACATTACCAGACATACTACAACGAATTATTTTTATAAGAAAGCTGCGTTGACGCAAGAACTCGAACCAGGGGACTATGCGCAGCGCCGTTAATTTGCTGATTGAGTGATGGATTACCACCAATTTTTTTTATTTATTTTTTTTACTTCTTTCTTTGGGACTACGTGATGCCACAAACAGTTGAGCACCTTAAAGAAGAAATAAATGCGTTTTTGACGAAATAGATCCATACAATGAAATTAAGAATACAATTATTAAAATACACATTACCTACACGAGGTAAACGAGGTAATGAAGGTTCACTCACAGTGCCCATTATTAGTATCCATGCAGTAACAGAAAGTTTAATTGATAATGGAAAGATGGCACTTTGAAAATTTATTCAAAAGATTTTTGGAATTTCGTTCATTGCACAGTATGTCTCTTATTTTTTTTCCAAAAATGGTGGAGTAATAAGTTATAGATAAGAGACAAGTAGTAGAATAAGAGACAATTATCTCAAATTCAATATCAAATCAGATTATAAAACGAAAATAGTAGTTTTATATCTTTAAAAAACATAAATTGTTTCAATAAATTGTTGCTTAGGGGATTTAAGTGAATAAACAAGTGAGTAACTCTCTGAAAAAAAGTAGACGAACTTTTTTATTTTTTAACTGGCCTAACGAGGTAATTCGTTTTTATTATGACTTTTAAAGTCGCGTGCAAAATTTGCACCAATTTCATGGTCAAATTTAATTTGCACGAAAAGCTATGCCAACGGAGTTCAGGGCGTAAAAAGTTCGCAATACTTATTACCAAGTGAACAGTCATTGTTATGTAAATTCCTATTTATATCTATAAAATCTAAATGTAAATGTAAAATGTATATCTTAATCTTAAAAGGTAAAATTTCTTGTCATCATTTTGTTGGACGTGTAGAAAATGTATTTTCATAATCGGGATTTTTCTAACGTTTTCTGATATCGACGAGACATGGTCAACATACAGCCAGGTTAAAAGTGCATAATTTATTTGCTAAAATCACACCTAAAATTATCGAATTACTCAGACAAGCATATTTTGCTATACATTATTTTTACAAGTTTCGCTAGTTTGGCTCTAGTTGCACTATAGTTTTATTGATAATCCATAATTTTACAAATGGCACATTCATTGTGAGTTTAAACTTTTTCTCTTAATCGAACCTTCAAGATCCAAGTCAGCTAAGAGATTGTTATACGTATAAGTATAATGTTCATATGAATCGTGAAATTGAACTGAAACATTGAACTTTCAAAGTCTATAGACTTTTAACAAAGGGTTGTTACACATATTGTATACACATTCGACGCGCACTTGTATACCATATTGATTACTCCTGGCAAATAAACGAAATGTATTAACTACATAATTGAAGCCGTATTCTTGTCAGACGTATTTGTTACCTATAATGAGATAATAGTGGGTTAGATGATCGCAAAAACCACCACATAGTGTCTTCAGAAGTTATTATAACTTATTAGTCACCGTGTTTTAATTTTTCAATTTTATTCATATGAAGCCAACGCCAATATTTTGCACGAATAAATGCTTGGGCTGTTATTAAAGCAAGCACTGACCGGTGTAGGTAATTTTTTGTAGCCCAAGGGCCGTTGTTCAAAAGCGTAATTCGTATAATTATGCGGCCCGAAGAAAGGCAGAAAGGGGGACAGGTGTTAGGATGGTATGACTATAAAATGACTTGTGGCATCAGATCACCGTGTAGCCACCGAGCAGGGAACGCATTTATCTGAATTTGTCACGGTAAATGCAAACAGCTTTTTGTTGTTAACAAAAGCCGCTTACATGTTGCGGCGGGAGCGTCACGTATGATATTAATAAAATTATGCAGACATCAAGGTATGTAGTTATAAAAGATGCGATCCTGCCAGTATGCAAAAGTACATAATGCATGTGATTACAATACATGACTTTCTTGATAAAAGACGCATAGTTTCTTCATTTGTCTATTTATAGGGAAGCGGAACTGGTCTAAGACTTCTTACAATTTTTTTTTTGTTTTTATAAACAGTGTATCAACTCAATTTGACTGCTTACAGGGTGTTTCAAAAAGATGTGTCGGAAAAAGAAAAGTATATGATTCCCTGCCTCGTTCTAAGAAAAAAGTTCCCTAAAATGCTGTTTTTCTCGAAGTCCTCCTTAAAGCTGTTGACCAAGAGCACATTTTTGATGTAGAGAGTGCGGTAGCTTAAAATATACTTTCAAACTGCCAACTTTCACAGTGTCGTAGTGCCAATTTTCACAGTAAGGGACAAAAAAATACAAGTAACCCCAAAAAGTTTCTGAGACATCGTCAAAAAACTGAAAAAAAAAAGTTTGACACCCATGTTAATAGGAAATTTTTTCTCAGAACACGCCAAGGAATGACACCTTTTCCAACACGTTTTGGAACATTCTGTATAATGGGCATATACAGGGTGTATCATAAATATACCGACAAATTTTTAGGGGTTTTAGGGGTGAAAATAAAATTTTTCGTTTTCGATATACGGTTAAAATTTACAAAAAATGTAAAACAGTTTGTGGTTATTATAACCCATGTAAATTTGAACCGATTTTCATGAAACTCAGCATTGAACAATACACAAATAAAGATATTCAATTTAGCTATTTCAGTTTTTGTAGAGATCTTTCAATGGCGTAGAAATTCAGGGTAGAAGCTCTTCCCTTCCTATCTTTTACATCACTGACTTCATTGCAAATACAGCAAATACAAAAACGTTATTCAATAGCCCATGCATTTTAGAACAAAATGTATTTTTTAGTTTTTTTTCATGCCGTTTGTGAGATATTTTGAGTTTTTTTAGATAATTTCGGTGATTTACATTGAAAATAATTGATTATTCTTAATTGATTAGTGACATTGCCTGAGGAAACTTCAAATACCTCAAAAAAGGTGTGCCGTATGCAAAAAACTAGGGAATACTTTTTTATTCATAAATGCGCCTTTGAATAAAGTTTTTGAATTTGCAATGAAGTCAGTGGAGTAAAAGATATAAAGGGAAATGAGGAAATAATCCGAGTAGGAATTATTTTATTAAATTTGTTCCATTAATTATTATGAACGCACTGTATACAGCGCGAGATTTCTTATTGTTAATTCGAACCATTGTCCGAGACGTTCACTGTTCAGAGTGTTATTCAAGCTTCTTAAGTCCCCAATTATCGTAAACAAATATTTCCCGGTTCCACCGTGATCAACAATAAGAGCAACGTTGTAAATTTAATAACGGTATCGAATACCTTCACCAAGGTTACACGAACAGGAGACACTTCGGGAAAGACGAGTTACCGCCGGACAATAAAATCGTGATTTTGATACCAGTATTATAGGTATATCAGGAAACTGATCGGTTAGAGTTAGAAGACCAATCCAAATAAATATAAAAATATTCTGCAATAGAATGAATTAGTCCATGATTCTATTATAGGACTTATGAATAAAATATTGAGAGATTAACGGATTAATAACTATTAATATTGCCACATTCGATTGATGATTGTTGCCAAAGCGGTTAGAAATGACATTTCCTGATTGTTCATATTTTTCAATTTTTTTTCTTCAAGAGCTTGGTCTGCCTTTAATGTATTATTAGTCTCCTTACTAATGTTTCTTTTGTTATACAGTGTGTCGCATTTAAGATGAATATACCCCTGTATTTTCGCTATTTGAAGGAGTCGAGGTTCGAAATTTTGTACAGTCATGCAGACCGATAAAGCACACTTTTTACGATATCAAACTGAAATTTGATCTTTAAACTCCGCCTACTACGTCTTTGCAAAGAGAGCCAATTGTCGATATTTTGATTACATTTTTGAGACAAAACAATTAATCTTCAGTTGGGATAAAATTTTAAGAAGAGGATTTGGAGAGGTCTGTTAAGTTTCCAAGCACCCCCCCCCCCAATGCAAATTTTACAGCATTTAAATTTTTTAATAAAAAAAAAAATTACAGCATTTAAAAAAACCTAAATTGCAATAAAAGATTTAAACCACATAGATCGTTTGTCCATTGGTGGTCCACGTTTGTCCGGTAATTAAATTTATCCATCCTCAGATTTGAGCACCCCCAAATCCAGATTTTACATTTTTTGCGCATTCGTTTGTCAATCAGGGGTCCATTGTTGTAAGTAGCTACATCAAAAAAAAATTGTCCAGGCAACATTCAAAAGTGGAAGGAATAAACATTTCCACAACAAACATTTTAATCATCGGCTTATTCATTTGTATGCTACCTAAGGTACCTACATTGAAAGTAAAAAAATTGCAAAAACCTTGGAAATACATACAGGAAATAGTTGGATAATATAAAGTGGAAATAGTGGAAATTACGTGGAAATAGTGGAAATAATTGTATACTTTGTTGTTACTAATAAGTGTCATATGGTTTTAGTACCAATAACAGCCGTGTTATCACTCTGGGAAGTCCTCCATTGCTGCTAACACTTCAATTTTGCTCCAAAGTTAGTCTAGATAAAATGCATGCCCCTTAAAAACGAGGCATTAACATTATTTTACAAGTTTACGTCTGATATAAAGACTTATAGCCTTTTTTGTAAAATTTGTAAAACAAAAAAAGTAGCTTGATCTATCGTCATTTAATGGCAAAAAATATAAATAACCAGTTTCAAGTAATCTAAACAACCAACATTCCACATAACATTGACCATCTCTAGGATGGATGCATTGCGACGACTGTCTTGTCCTGAGCAAGGTGCAAAGCACTGCGATGAACATAAATTAATTGTGCGGCTTTCAGCACGATTGCGATGGCTTTAACAGTGTGACAAACTGTTTGCTGAAAGACTGAAACTCATTAAGCTCGTGACCGCAGTTCCGATTTAGGTTATAATGTTAACTTCAAAAATGAAGAATGTGACGAGAACAGGCTATTCAATTACGTATTATTTTCTGCTTTGTAAATGCACTTCGGCTTTAGCAACTGGCGTGTGTTATTAGTGTATTTTTTAACAAAAAAATACACTATTGAGGACGACATCACTTTTCGAAAATCACCCAAACTCATCAAATGTCCACCGATCATGACCCCCAGATCACGAAAAAGTGGTTTTCCAAAATTCACCTGCCCACGATATATATATATATATATTTATATATATATATATATATATATATATTTATTTCTCCAAAATCACGATTTTTCGATTTTAAAAACGCTCCTGTAGCTTTATCTTTCAAGATTAGTGAACGAAATTTTGGATTCTTGTAAAGCTTGGGAATGACTTTAGATTTTCGTTGAAAAAAAATCCACAAGTCACGTTACTTTTACAGGGTGTCCTTTCAAAGTTCCCCAAATCCGGTCCTTGAGGCACGGTTTCTGGCCGCAGTTTTCAATCTAGGGGGCTGAAATTTTTGTGAGAGTAAGATGTCCACAAGGAGTGGTCTGGTATTGCACTTGAGCAAAATCGATCGAGCCGTTTCAAAATGGCGGCCATTTTAATTTTTGGAAAAAGGACTATTTTTTGAACCCCTGTATAAGCTAGATAGAAAAAGAGTTTTATATCAAATTCACAATATTGGAAGTAAATGACTTGAAATTTAATTTCATGCAACAAAATTTGCATTTTTTCTATTAATAAGCCAGTGGCGTGGGTAGGAAAAGGGTAAAAATGGCTAAATTTCTCCAACAATTTATGAGCACATTTTTGAAGTAATTAAACTGAAATTTTTACAGTAGACAACTATACTAATAGACTTCAACCCTTGAGAATTTCAAAAAGTAAATAAGAAAAATGGCGGAGATATTCGATTTTTTTTACATGATGTTTTTTTTAAATTAATTTCTCTAAATTTTTAAAAACGCTCCTGTAGCTTCATCTTTCAAGATTAATGAACGAAATTTTTTACTCTTATAAACCTTAGGGCTGACGTTTGATTTTCGTAAAGTACATTTTCCTAGAGTTGTGTTACTTCTACAGGTGTCCCTCCGAATTTCAGAAAAAAAACCGTCCGTGAGGCACGGTTTCTGGTCGAAGTTTTCAATCTAGAGCGCTGAAATTTTTTTGGTAGTAAGATACCCTCAAGTAGTCGTCTGGTACTGTATTTGAGTAAAATAGGTAAAGACATTCCAAAATGGCGGCCTTTTCAATTTTTAGAAAATGGTTAGATTTTGAACCCCTAAATAGGCAAGATCAAAAACTTTTAAACAAAATTAACAAGATTGGAATAAACTTATTTGAAATTTGAGCTAATGCAATACAATTTGCATCATTTCTATTAATAAGCCAGAGGCGTGGGTAGGAAAAGGGTAAAAATGTCTACATTTCTATAAACATTCATGAGCTTATTTTTGAAGGAACAGAACGGAAATTTTGATAGTAGACAACTATACTAATAGCATTTAACCTTCAAAAATTTCAAGAAGCAAATATAAAAATGGCGGAGATATATTCGAATATTTTTAAATGATGTTTATTCCTCTAAAATTTCAAACTTTCGGTTTTCAAAACTCTCCTTTCAGTTTTTTCCGAATTTATTAAAGGTAGTGTAAAAAATAGTATTTTTCAAGTAAAGTTAGCCAGTGGCGGGCATAGGAAAAGGGACAAAATTGTAAAATTTTGCCAATTTTTTTGATTTTTAAATTTAAGAATCCATTCTAAGGCACGTGTTGAAACAAAATGAAATGAAATTATCACAGAAAATTTTTCACATTAAAGCACTACGCTAACATGACATGACTATGGAAAATTTCAGAAAGCCAATAATTTAAAAAGCGGAGAAAATATTCATAATTGAATCGCATAAAAATACACTATTTCTGCGATTGATGCGCAAGAAGGTTTTTATTATTTAGAAGTACCTATAAGTATTCAAATTTTTCTATTATAAATTCAAATTCCTATGGACACAATTTAAAAAATCCACTGTTATTTCTGAAATTTATTGAGAAAGGTTTGGGGTTGTTTGAATCAGTTTAAATTATTGGCGGCGATTAAATAAAAAATAAATTATTCTCTTTGAGTCCAGCTTCGAGTTTCGAGTATGTATTGGCTAATAAACATCTGATAGAACTACAGCGAACCGACAAGTAGTTACATTACATTGCAAAAAACTGAGCATTCGCATCTAAATTGAACCGACTGATTCGAATGCACATACAACAATCACAATTAACAAAATAAATAAGTAATCATGTTAACTACATAACTATACATTGCATTCTGTAAGGCCCGGGCTGGGCAACCTTGATCAGGACATAAAAGGATCGAAAGGAGAGTTGATTAGTTTGGCTAAAAAATTGCATTTCGTTTTAAGTTAAATAGAAAGTTGTTCAACACATCCTGGGATATCTCTGAGGTTTAATAAGATATTCATGTGCAGGAAGTTAACACCGCAATTTCTGATTTTTACTTGGAAAAAATCTGTAAAATTATTCTGAGGATATGTTTTTTTAATGAAGTTAAAACGCTTAAAAAAATAAAAAAAAAACGCAAGTTTTAGTGCTCCGGTTGTGCTGCCATCGGCCGTAGAGAGCAAAAATAAAAATTTGCTAATTTGGAGACTTTAATGAAGGAAATGAAGACTTTTCATACAAGTTTAACTATACCCATTTTCAATTTATTTTTCTTTCTATGACGCCTGGCAACACAAACGGGGCAAATTACGGCACAACATTGTGTTTTTATTAATCAACAATAAAAATCAACAATTCACAAAAAAAATCTCTGGAATGAAAAAATAAGCGGACAAATCGTGGGACATTATCTTTTAACTGTAAATAAAAAGTGACGGTGCTAACTTCATGCACATGAGATATTCTCAAGCATCCTTTATTATACTCAGTCGGCTTGAGAGTGGCAAAAAATAAATGTTCAATCAGAATTTGTACAGATCGATTTGTTTATACAGAAATGACAAAAAGTACAATTTCAACGGACCAATTTCACAGAAGAATGATTTAAATAATTCAGTATATTTTAAGGTTGATCTTTCGCTTGAGTAATTCTTTCAATGTAAGGTTCTGCATCTTCGGGTTATTCCTGTTTCTTTACAATGCTAACTCAGACGACATTGCATTGTTTGATATTTTCTTTTTTTCTAACAAATTATTTCTTATGACTTTATAAGAGTATATCAGGTACATAGTACTTAGACGAATTTGCTGTTATTAGGTACGCAAATTCAGCAATTCCAGCATGCTATAGGCAATATTTCTTGTACCCAGGATGTCAGATATACATACCAATAACAAATTAAGGACATTAAGTCTAGCGAAAATGAATAATGTATGTTTGTATTCAACATTAGTTATACTAATTTGTGTAGCGCAAAGAGGTAAGGCATTTGTTATTAATTCAATAAGACTTCGCTTAGGAAACCTGCGCAAGCTAATTACATCAAAGCGTGTCTTGCATGGGAATAAAAATAAAACTAACGTGGCCATTTTCTTATTGATAAATGACTAAACCTGATTAGGCACATAAAACTCATATATTATCGAAACCATATTAGTAGTGAAATAAATATACCCACCCAAGTCTTTTGTTGTGAAGTGATTAACTTTTTTTTTTAATTCTTATTATAGTGAAAGAATCTGCGCACAAAATTGAAATCTTACTCAAACCAGGAAACACGAAATGCAATAATGCAATCAAAACTAGGTATCTTCTATATATGTATAATTAAGAATTAATTAATTCTTAGAGAGAGATTGGACTAATAAAGAAAACTGGCATTGTTATTATTATATATATAACTTCTGATACACTAGAATCTTGCCTTGCGGATACCTTCAGGTGGTCTTTTTCTAATCAATTTGAAAGAATGAAGAAGAGTCAACGTCAGATATAAAAGTTGCTCTTGAATTTGTAATTTCATTAAGTTCGACTAGGGTTTAGACCCAATAACAGTTCTGAATTTAAATCTAGCATTAGCAGCATAATTCGTGTAATAATGTATAATTTCATCATTATTTAAATACGAGGAGTCTCCGATATCATTAATTGAGCTACTAAACTGGCCACTTATACCATTTGCATAATCTAACCCTCTCAGCAGGCAAACCTTTAATTATTTCTTGAAGATGTTCAGATATTTACCTCATGCTCTCGTTGTGATCTCTGACTTTCATAATGCGGTCCTAAAAATTTAAGTCTTTTGTTGTTGTGAAAAGAAAACAAAAAATATGAAGAATTTTTATGGGATTAACATCAAAAAATGCAATAATTGCTCACGATTTCTGTTCAAGAGGTCATAGATCCAGCCTTTCAACGTATACTGTGTTCACGATCTTATAATATGTGACTATGTCAATGATTTTTTTATACGTCAATAATCCGAGAGAATGTTCACTCGTGGAAATAATTGTACACTCTGGTGGAAATAAATGGAAATAGAACGGAAATAACTGGAAATAAGTGAAAATAGTGGAAATAATGTTGGAATAGTGAAAAAAAGTGGAAATAGTGGAAATAAAATGGAAATAGAAGATTTAAAGGGAAAATTCCTGGAAACAAATTGAGGTATATTCACTTAAGACGCATATGGTAGCGTGTAGCTCCTCTCAAGGTAGATCAATCAATTTGCAGTTGGGATAAAATTTTTGGAAGAGGACTTGGAGTCCGTGAAGTTTCCCCCCCCCCCCCCCCAATACATATTTTGCAATGTTTTCTATCACATTAATTTGTCCACCGTCGATGAGTGATTGTCAACCAAGAAGTGTTTCTGTCGCGGCTCAGTTTGAAATATAAAAAGAATGTTTTTCCGAAATTTTTTGAACAGCACCTTTAACAGGTTAGTTCAGAAGAAAACTGCAAAATATTTGTGGTCCAATGAGCTTTGCTTTTACATGACAACACCTTGGAGATGCCTACTAGAAATAGATGATATATGCCCGTATTCACAAACGATAATTTCCTAAATAATTACGTAATTAATTAAATGAGTGAGATGGAGATACGCAGTTTTTTGGCAATAGAATGAGATGGGGATAATTGATTACGTAATTATTTAGGAAATTATCGTTTGTGAATACGGGCGATAGTGTGGAAATAGTAGCAAATATTGAATATAATTAAATATAATTGAAAAAAGTGGAAATAACGTGGAAATAGTGGAGATAACGTGTAAACAGTGGAAATAAAATGGAAATATTGGAAATAAAGCGGAAATAGTGGAAACGATTTCATGATTCATCGAGGGAGCACCCCCTCGGTTATTTCATATAATATAATCCTTTTGAAATAACTTAGTAATTCATTGAACTCCTTCCAAAGAAAATTAATTAACTAACAACTATTTAAGTTTTATAATTTTGTATCTTTGATAGGTAGATACAAAGAAAAAAATTACATGACATTATGAGTTATATTTTCTTTCTTTCAAAGATAAATATACAAATTACAGCTGAATTAATTTTAACTGGCTTTTAATTAATTTCAAAGAGATATACCTCTACGTTAAAACAACAAAGTTGTCTAGTTTTTCAGGTGAAATTCAAGTTTTTACCAACAATGGACTAATGAAATACCCATTCATTATCTTCTAAATTATTCTCGAACTTCGTGAACTTTTTTCTAAGAGTCAACCCCAACAAAACTTTTTCATATTACAAAGTTGTTCTTGTACTGTGACCAACTTTAATTAAAAAACTTCTGTCCCATTTTCCTACATAAATTCAGTCGGCAGCATAACTCGTCTCTAAATGAATAATCATGTGGGCGATATAACTACTTTATTATCCTACGTTTTTTAGCATACACATTTTTGTATCTTCATTACGAATAGAATTACAAACTTGATCCTCATTTTAATGGTTTATGGAACATTGGCCTTACAAAACTCATAAATATAATCGCGAAAGATATCATCGATACGGAATTAATGTCATAAAGAAATTGATGGCTTATTTATAATTTTCCTTGTTTATTTTTATTTATTTATTTTGTTTATTTATTTTATTTTTATGAATTGGTCAGGACTTCTATTAATTTTAGCATTATTATCCTGGCAAGTAAAAAAAAGTCCAAACTGTTTAGCATTTTCAGAGTTCAATATTCTTTTTGGAAGTGAGAGATGTCCCCGAAATAAAATTAAAAAAAGGCTATTTTCGAAATTTATGAAGAAAACTAATCAGGTTATATGTGTCAAAATTTTGAGATTAAAGAGGCTTGAAAGTTTTAGTCGCTGTTTTACTATGATAAATTATTTAAAAAAAATGGTGGGGATTGTTATTTCCCAGATATCCACAGACACGTGGCGACACGTCATTGTGACGTCATATTATTGGTCGCTGACGTCAGCAACCTATAGGTGACGTCGGAAACACGTCATTTAAGTACCCCATATCTCACGTATATAAAGACAAGAAATAGAAGACGTCAAAAAGACGTAAATTGACCATATTTTACGACGTCGCCGTAGGTACGTGTTTATAACATCATATTGAGACCAATACTATAATAAAACTTATTCTTCGTTCTTCGTTGTAATGGATGCATGAAGAACTTTGCAAGCGTTGCAATTTTGGTGTAGAATGATCGTCAATTTGATGACCATCAAAAGTATTGTTTTTGACATTCTAAATGACGTGTTATTGAGGTCCATTTCATTTCACGTCTTTAATTGGTATTTTTTTACTTTACCGTTACTTTTTGCGTCTTTTTTGACGTGACTTTTACGTAATACGTAAATAAATGACATATTTGAATTGTGACATTTCTTGGTCATTACTACGTCATTTTTACGAAGATACTGCAAAATATGCATCTGAAAAAGGTAACCTTTGAAATGAAATTCGAAATAGGATTTTTTCACAACATTTTGAGTGACTTAACCTTTGGTACACTGATTTTGGGCGAACGGTTATTAATGCATGAGATCATTAAATTGAATTAAAAAAAAAATCTAAAAATGTCGAAAAAAGCTACTTTATTAACGCAACGTGCCCGCAAAAAATTTCGCAATAAAATTGTGCTCTTGAATGGCGTTTATTCCAAACTTCAAAAAACTTAATATTTCAAAAACTAAATTTTAGGGGAAACTTCGACACAATTCGTTAGATACTGACTAAATGTAGTGTCAGTGATAAAAGAAATTATTATTTTCATATAGGTGGCCAAAAAATTGGTAACTTTTGAAATTTCTAATTTTTGCTCATTTTTCTCAGTATAATTTTGAATTTTAAATATTTTGACTGCAATAATGGTTAATTTTGTTTATAATACCTAATTAGAAAAATTAACAGGAGTAACGGGAGCAAAAGTTTCAGAGCAAAAAGTTTCAAAAGTTACCACTTTTCTATCATCTGGATAAAAAAAATTATTCCTCTCATAACTGACAATAAATACATTTGATAAATTCCTAGGAAAATTTTCGGAATATATTGTTTTTTTTTTTTGAAATTTTGTTTATTATGGTAATAAGTTATTGAAAGTTTATTGGTCTAAACGCCATTTCCTCTGGAACTAAAATTCACATCATATATCTAGTGTGCTCATATTTAATCTTTTGAAAAGCGCAAACTTATAACAGAAAGATTTTCAAAAATGATGGAAAACAAAATTATTTTTGATATGGCGAGCTTTTTGATATGGCGATACTTTCTGGCGAGCACTGTATACTTTTCATTGCTTCAAAATGAATTCACTTCACAATTCCCATTTTGACTGTGGAATTTGTTAAAAAATACAACCATGCCAGGGTACCTATAGTATAGCTTCTATATCATCGCAGAAGGATGCATACAATACCTATGAATGAAGATATATGGCTTGTCTACTGAGTGTTGTCCGGTGAGTTTCCACACTGATCCTGACTATAAATGATTTGATTTTTTATGTTTTAATTCGTAAAATTATAATAATTGATTTATATTATAATTATAATATTTATTATTATTATAATATAAATATTATAATACAATAATTGATTTGATTCGTACAATTATAATAATTAGAATTAGTACGAATTAAAACATAAAAAATTAAATCGTTTATAGTCAGGATCAGTGTGGCATCTCACCAGATAACACTCAGTGGACAAGCCATATTTCAAAATCTTTGGTGCTTAATGAGAACGTTGCTTTCGATTAAAAGAAATGGTCAGCATTTCACACATAGGTAGTGTGGTAAATAAACCACAAAATTTTATTATTTTTATAGGGGAAACTCCCATATTGAAAATGCCAAAATAAAGAACACTATGCAACATAAAATTGCAAGAAAAACTAGTGAAATAAACTGATTGTACTTTACCAAACACCCTAATTGGGGATGAAAAAGTTAGTCAAAAACGCGAGCTGAAAATCCTAAAAATTTTGCATCCGAAAATCTGAAATAACCAACCTTGATTTGATTTTACTCCACAAAAATTGTAATGAACATTTACAGCTTTATAAAATACACGAGAAAATACGCAACTTGAGAGATATAATAAACGTCAATATATGATTTGTTTCATCGTTATCCAGGCGTGCGTTGGTAAAATACAAGTTCAGGACTGAAAAACTTTTGAGAACAATATAACTTAAAATCGTCCCTTAAATTGTGCAATAACCGTCAAACTTGTTTCTCACTTTTCAAATGTTATACATACAGGGTGTCCCAATATTCCATGGACATGGAGCAACCACAGATTACTGAGGTAAAAAAAAGTCGCTCGGACCAAATTTATCTCTATACCAAAGTGCTTCGTTTGTCCGTTAGAGGGCTTCAAAGTCTTTTGAAAATTTTAGTTTTTTTGAAATAGCTCAAAGTCGGCTCATTCCAATTCGATGAAATTTGGTAGGTAAATTTCTTATTAAAAGTACTAACTTCTGATGTACATGATAATTTGACGAAAACCCGGGAAGGGGTGAAACTACCCCTACCCTCCACTAAACTCGATCGTAATTGTTGATAGGGTAGCAGGAACGCTGTTCAGGTTTTTTGTTTGAAAGATACATCGTTTTAGCCCATTTTTGGTCTCTTACAAAAATCTGTATCTTTCCGAGGTGCTATGTGATAAAATAAATTAGTCGATGACACCTAACCAAATTTTTATTTCATTCTTTTAATTTGAAATCAAATTTTCAATTGTCAGGTGATTATTTGATCTCATCTCATAGAAGATGTTTAGTAGGGTTCGTTTTTTTTTCAGGTGTTTGCAAACAGTTTTTTTCAAACGCAGTAAACAGTTTCCAAAACGACGAGGTTCCAAGAAAAGTTAAAATAATTTTTTTGCGCAGGATGGAACTTTCTAGGGTCCAAACCGGCGCCCACATCGAGCATCTTTTATGAGATTAGATAAAATAATCACCTGACAATTGAAAATTTGATTTCAAATTAAAAGAATGAAATGAAAATTTAGTTATCATCGACTAATTTATTTTCTCACATAGCACCTCGGAAAGATACAGATTTTTGTAGGAGACCAAAAATGGGCTAAAGCGATGTATCTTTCAAACAAAAAAACATGAACAGCGTTCCTGGTACCCTATCAACAATTACGATCGATTTTAATGGAGGGTAGGGGTAGTTTCACCCCTTCCCGGGTTTCCGTCAAATTATCTTGTACATCAAAAGTTAGTACTTTTAATAAGAAATTTACCTACCAAATTTCATCGAATTGGAATGAGCCGACTTTGAGCTATTTCAAAAAAACTAAAATTTTCAAAAGAATTTGAAGCCATCTAACGGACAAACGAAGCACTTTGGTATAGAGATAAGTTTGGTCCGAGCGACTTTTTTTTACCTCAGTAATCTGTGGTTGCTCCATGTCCATGGAATATTGGGACACCCTGTATAAATTATTATATTAAAAACTTTTCTAATTAACTGATTTTCATAGCCAACTTTTGTTTTTCTTATTGCCGCCGTATTATCTTTTCATGTCATTTGGTATTAAAAATAAATAAGCAAACCAAAAATCTATCACATTAAAAAAAAATCTTCACAATTTGTATCGCACCGAATGACGTCGTATGACGTCGCAATATGACGTGACATTGCTTGACTTGATTATTTATAACATTCGGTTGAAGAAGGGTTATTTATTTTAGAACAAAGAAGAATAAAATTTTGAATACCTAACTTTTTTTATTTGATAGTCTTTTGGTTTCCTTAATTCTTTTAATGCAGAATGACATGAAAAAACGATACGGCGGCCATTTGATGAGTTATGTAAGCCTAAAGAAAATTATTTATCAATTTTCAATAAAAAATACAACGAAAATAAGAAAACTGGATTTTTTAGTTTTTTTCCAGATATTTCAGAAACGGTCACAGATATTTTGTATACCTACATCTTGACGCATTCGAGATGGTCACAAAATAGCGCATCTTTTTTATAATTTAACCGACCCTGCATCTCTTAGCGTTTACGAGATACTCACAGTTTAGCTCTGAAATAAGGGACACCTGTATAAGGTATTTCAAAATTTTTAGATTGAATTTTATATGTGCTTCAAAAATGAGTAATTTAACTAAAACCTCGGCTAAAACGCCGAGGTATTTGTTTTATCAGCTGGGAATAAATGCGTTCCTTGAATAAAATCCACAGAGTAAATTCAATTTGAAAAGGGTTTGTTTTCCCCCTTTTCTCGAAGCATACTAAAATAAGGCACCCGTATCATCCAGATTTTAGACTCCGGTAGCGGAAGTCAAACCAGCCTGCTTTACAGCAATTGTTAGTTGAGGCTGTACGCCAACTTTAGTAGTTTTACATTAAAAATATCAGTGTTTGCGAATTCAATAATAATAATTATGAAAGCAGTAAGCTCAAAACCTCGCTGCAAACTTACTTCCAGTCGAGGAAACATAATCAACATATCAGGGCTGGCAAAATAACCATGCCTTTTGTGTTAACAAAGCTCGCACTTGTTTTACTAAACTATAGAAGTTTGCTTTAACAAAGCTTAGATCTCAACGTGATTCATTTGCTAAGTTTGCTTCATGCGATTTATGTCTGAAAGCGCACACTATACCGCATAAATGGTCATGGTTAACTGGTTGAATCCCGGATTCCTTATTTACAACTGCGGAAGCTTTTGCTCTATTGCTCTTGAACGGTCTGAGATCACAAAATCCCGACCTGTGGGTATTAATATTTAACTCAAAATTTGAAGGAAAACTCATTAAAGCTGAGCCGAGAGTTGAGAGTTCTAATTAGCAAACGTCTAGGAAAATGTTTTTTTTTTTACTCGATTAGCACATAATATATTAGGTACTTGAGTTTTTCTGTAAATAATAACCTGTGTTGTAATCTTCATCCTTGAAAAACGAATCACCAGACACCACCCAGTATAATACCGGGTGTCCCAGAATTAATTGTCCTGGGGCCTTTTCCGTGAAAAAATTTTGCAACTTTGCAATTTTCATTAATTTTCATGGACTCCACAACCATTTAAATGCATCCCTTCAAGAAATATGGTGCAACAAGATGGTGCACCTGCACATAATGCAAACACTGTAATGATATATCGTAGATAAATGGATCGCCCTCTAATTTTTTTCCATTGGTATAACACTGAAGGACATTGTTTACGCGACAAAACCTTAAAACCTCGACGATATGAAAATGAAAACCAAAATCAAAACCAATTTTGAATCTGCAATAACCATTGAAAAGATTTGGTTTGAAAAATACTTGGTTTGGATAGATTAAAGAAAATATTTGTATACAGGGTGATATTTCATTTTTAAGGGTGGAGGTGGGGGAAGGTGCTTAATTTGGAGTTTCTGATGGGGAGTGGTTTCTTACTATCATGAAATGAAGTTTTAAAAATTTAAAAATAGTGGAAATTCTTGTACCTATGAAAAATAATATCATCGAAATGTTCCACATTTTATCGCTGACGCTCTTCCAAGCGACAAATAATTCAGGAGTAATGGCTTCAGTCTCTTCCTGGATACGATTTGCAAGCTAAATCAAAATGGAGCGTTTAATAAATTAAAAAACAAAAAAAAAATGGTTTCGAGCGAAGTCTGGACTTTTTTGGGACCAATTTATTAATGTCGCGTCTTTTTAATACCACCACTCCTCATTAAAATCATGAAATTCTTGGAGAGTAGGGTCAAAAAATTCCCGGATAATAGCAGCGTGTCTTTCGGGATCGAACGCTATTAATATTTGTCAGTTGTTATTTTCAAAAAAGTGATAGCCTAGCATTCCCATGGACGATATTGCCGCCCAATCAATAACTTTAGGGCCATGCAATGGAGTTTTAAGTTTCTCGAGGGGATTTTCCTGTCACCAGTAACGACAAAATTTTGCTTGTTATCTTGTTAACCAATCCATGCAAATGAAAATGCGGCTCATCATCAGAGAAGAAAATGCTGTTAAAATTGTCAAATCTTTCTAAACATTCGGTTGGCAAATGTCAAACGTATATCAGGGTAGATATGTAGATAATCAGTTTCCTTCACGGTGTAAGAATATCTTACAAGGTGGTTTTCTTTAATTCTTTCATCTCAATTTTATAAGGGTGTAGTTTCAGGTCTTTTTTCAAAATGCGAAAAACACTAACCTTATTATAATTGTAGTTCCAGAAGCGAAGTTTGTTTTCGCAATTCGTACGGATCTGCGTAGATCTTGGGCAACTGCGTCACGAACACGGTCAATGTTTTGATTACTGAGCACATTTCGTGGTCCAACTATTTTCAGTCGAACCACTTTCTTCAAATTTATATACCTAGGACATAAATTGGTATTTTAGGTGCCTTCATTGACGTCGTGAAGAGCATAACGAGAATGAAAGCGACGCCGAACTGCGATGTAGGAATTATTTAATTTTTAAAAAACTGAGGACACAAAACGACCGTTGTTGGACATCAAACCGATTCATTTTGACATTTGTCAAATCTGACATTAATTTTTTTTCACATTTCACATTTAATTTTCACTGTAAATTAAAAGTTTTAATTTAAGAAAATTGAGTGGCTTAGATTTTGAGTACATTGAGGGTTTCAACCCCCTAGCTTCTACGCCACTGGCGAGGCCACTAGAATAAATTCGATTTAAAAAAGCCCTTTAAATTGCCCAAGTTTTGACACCAAAAAGGTCTAAAAAGGTACTTTTGGGTAACAGCTACAAAGTTACCAGTTTCCGAGAAAAACAGCCACGTACTACGATAAAAAACTTGCTTTTGATATTTAAAAACATGTATCGGAAAATGAAGGACGAAGAAACTTCTCTCAGTCGTAAAAGCTTCGGCAATGGCACATAATAACCTGGAAAGAACTAAGTTCTGTATCTCAAACGGTTCTCGAGATATCTTCAAAAAACTGGAAAAATAATCTTTTTTTGACATCCTGTATCTCGAAAACAGTACGTCTGGGCCTCTGAGTCTGGGCATATGTGTTTAAATGAAAAAATGATAATTTTTTATGTAAAATCAGTTCTTTTTTTTATTAGACTTTATAAAGACTTAGGTAAATACTAGGGTAAATACGACATGATTTTATACAGGGACTGGGCTATAGAATGCAGAGACGCCATGAAAAACTATAAATTTGCAGATTGCAGCTTCCCATTCTGACTTGGAGGGATAAAAATTGCACCAAATGAAGGAAAAAAAATTCTGAAAAGCATGTTAGTACTTACTATTATAAATAAACATTCAGTGTGACTATCTTATAAGACCAAACGTTTTTTATCACTCAACCTGGATAAAACTAGAAAACGGTTGAAGATGCAGCGAAGCCGTTTACATGTCCGTATTCCCTACAGACTTTACGAGCTCTCTCGCAAGAAAATAAAAATTGCCACCAGGGGACCAAAAAATTCGAATTATATTGGCAACTCTGTATTAGACATTTTTCACTTCATTCAAACCGAGCTCGGAAAGTTAGTAGACGGATATATGTAAACAGTTTTGCTTTATCTTCAACCAGGCAGAGCTTTAACCGTTTTCTAGTTATATCCAGCTGAGCGTCAGAAAACGTCAGTTATGATCCAGAGTTTTTCCGAGAGTTGCTCCCACGGTTTGCGGTTAATATTCAAAGTAAATTCTGAAAAAAACTACTCACATTATGATATGAGAAAATTCCTTTATCTAGCATTTAGTAGGTATCATTTTCAGCCCTCTATTTTTTTTCTATTTCGTTTTTTTCTCCATGCATTATCCGATCGCCAGTCTTAAAACTGTTGACCTCTTATATGGGTTCCAGGTATATTTCTAAGTAGACAAGAGATGAACAATATAGCTATTAGGGCTCACCTACTTCTAAACACACCGGGGGGCGCTGCATTCAGTTTTGGGCATGCATTTTGGCTGCCTGGGGTGTATCCTAAGGCGCCAGCCGAACCCACCGTGCTGTTTATTTTACCCAAGTCAAATTAGCCACGCTTCGGCCAACCATGCTTTCGGCCAGGGGAAGGAATTCGATTTCGATTAGATACATTTTTGGTCTTTTTTTCACATCTTAAATGGAATATATTTTGGTTTGTTTTTATTGATAATAAAATTAATAATTTGTAACATTTCCTTTTTTAGCAAAAGTTTTCAGTATTTTTTTCAGTTTCTTAAGTCCGTGACCGAAAGAGTGGTTGGCCATTATTATGAAATTTCGCACCTTTTTCAGAATATTTTCAACAAAAATTATTTTTCCAGTTTGTTATGTCCGTCGCCGAAATCGTGAGTGGCCAATATTTTTTAAATTTCTGTCATTTTTTAACAAAATTTCAGTAAAAATTAATTTTCAGTTCATTAAGTCCATCGCTGAATGCGCGGCTGGTCATTATTTCAAAATTTCTGACTTTTTTTAGCAGAATTTCACCAAAAGATAGTTTTTTCAATTTAGTCCATGGCCGAAAGCGTGGCTGGCCATTTAAATTATAATGAAACTTCGGAATTTATTGAGAAAAATTTCGGCAAAAATTATTTTTTCAGTTTCGTAAGTCCGCATAGCTGAAAGCGTGATTGAATGAAACTTCAGACTTTTTCAGAATATTTTCAGTAAAAATGATTTTTTCAGTTTGTAAAAAATGTTTGTGGCCGAAATCGTGACCGATGGCCATTATTTAAAAATGTCTGAGTTTTTTTTATCAGAATTTCAGCTAAAATGACTTTTTAGTTTCTTCAGTCTGTGGTCGAACGCTTGGCTGGTCATTATAATAAAATTTCTGGATTTCTTGAGCAAAATTTCAGAAAAAATTATTTTTCAGTTTCTTAAATCCGCGACTGAAAGCTTGGTTGGCCATTAATTATGGAATTTTGCACCCTTTTCTTTCAGAATATTTTCAGCAAAAATAGTATTTCCAGTTTGTTAAATCTGTGACCGAAAAGAGAATGGCCAATATTTCAAAATTTCTGACTTTTTTGAGCAGAATTTAACAAAAAAATTGTTTTTTCAGTTTATTAAGTCCGTCACCGAAAGTCACCGAAAGCGTGGCTGGCCATTATTATAAATAAATTTCGTATTTTTTACAAAATTTCAGCAAAAATAATTTTTCAGTTTCTTCAGTCCGTGGTCGAACGAGTGGCTGGTCATTATAACGAAATTTCGGGGATTTCTTAAATAAAATTTGAGCAAACATTATTTTTCCAGTTTATTAAGTCGTGGCCGAAAGCGTGGCTGGCCGAAGCGTGGCTAACTTGACTTGGGTGTTTATTTTAATTTGATTTCACAATATTTTTAAGTGTTCGCTCAACTGGACCTTTTTTATATATTAGGTAAGGTTGAAAATGTTTCCTGATCATATATACATATTTTGCTAAAAAGCTTAGAATTTTTATATCCTTATCAGGACGATAAATTTTTACACAACAAATAGATCTGATAGGATATTTGAATTATCGGCGGGTACTAGGTACTTTTATGTTTCAGTGAAATATTATGTTATCAATAATTATTCATAACACAAATATAGAAATATACATTACTAAATATTGAGCAACTGAAAATAAGTCATTAGGTCATGTTGTAATGTCAACGACTCATAGAGTAGGAAATAATATTTTCATTGATCCGCGGAAGATGTTATTAAAATAAATAAATCATATCTGTGAAGATATGAGCGCCTCGATGAGAGAGCGAAAAGGAGAAACGAAATCTCCCCAATTATCTATCCCGAAAAGTAATAAACGAAAAAAGTGTGAAATCGATGTGTGAAACGGGTATAAATCATAAAATATCCTGGTATCACATGGACACTGCAGGGCCTCATAATACCTGCAGTGCAAATAAGGGACAATAACTGTCACCTGTATGGCAAATAATTAATGGTTATGGGCGTACATAATTCCGGCATTTGGAATTGAAATCAGCCCGGAGTCAGGACTCCGGACTCCGGAATGCTCGATCCGAAGGGGGCGGGAATGTTTGTAAACGGCAAACACGTGGTCAGCCACTCACCGGTGCTGTGTACGGCTGACAGTCGAGTCTGATCCCATCCTTGGTGAGCTTTTCCCTCAGCAGGATCTTGAGCTGCAGCCGGGGTATCTTAACCAGCTCCGCTTTGCCTTCCTCGTATTCGTCCTGATACTTGGCGGCCTCTTCCGAAGAGGCGCCCGGCGACCTGGTGGAACTGTCCGGGTCGCCCTTCTCGGAGCGCGTGGACGAGGACCGTGCACTCACATTGTCACACTGGCACTCCTCCTGGACGGCGGCGCTCTCCTCCAGGGAGAAGTAGACGCAGGCGGCGCCCTCCTCTCGGAGCGTCCGCACCGACTGCAGGAGGCGAGCCCGGTGCGCGGGGTTGAACACTCCGATGGCGTCGAGGTCGGGGTCTCCGACTTGTTTGCATATTTCCAAATCGTCATAACCGTTGTCGATGAAGCTCTCCGCGTATTGGCCGAGCCGCAGGGAGCGCAGCCATTCGACGACGATGTTGCCGGCGGACATGGTGCGCTCCATCATCGAGCCAAGAGCCGACTGCTCTGGCGAACTGCGAGTGCGAGATGTGCACTGTTACTGCGACAGTGCCGACTGCTGCGAGTGCCGAGTGTTGTTGCACGGGAGACACGACGCAAGCCCGCCAGAAGGCGGTTAACCCCTCACTTGGGCCCTGTTGCCGTTGCCATTATCATACATGGAAGGATATTATCTGTTCTGTTCTGGCGCTGATACGTGTGATCGAATTGTTATCACAAGCTGAATATTTCACTCGAATACCTACATACTTGCGAATCATGCCCGAGATTATGATAATAAGAGATTCCACGTTGTGAGATGAAATATGAACCAATGTAACCAACCCTCCTTTAAGGTACATCCTTGGAAAACGTCCAGGTCCAGGAGTTTCAGGATATTAGGTATGTCAGGACAGGAATTTACTATGTCGAATCGTCTTATTTGGAAATGTTTAACACACAGAAATTTTATTTTCCTGTTATCAAAAAAAAAAAAGAAAAAAGGCTTTGAAACTAACAGGCTTGATCTAATGCTGGAATTGCGATGTCAGCAGTTGAGACGAAGTGGGTCCAGTCATCAGTACAGATTTCTTGATTCGATTGTATTTTATTGGTTCATTTTGTGAATCAAGAAATGACGTTTTTATTTCTTGATTTCTACGTTGTACCGTTCTACGCTCTTATACCTGTTTGGAATACTAAATCAATAATTATCATTTCTATCATTATCAATCCTCTTTGATGGTATACACAAGAGACAAACAAATTCAAAATAGTTTCGTCAGAAATTTGTCTTAACCAGTATAATCATTGGGGGTAGATTGGGAGGTTCTTTATCGTCCTCCAAATACTCCCTATTGAAAATGAGCCGGATCGAGTAATTTCAAAGATTCAAAGGGCCATGGAGACTATTCTTAAACGGTACCACCTTGTCGGTTTTTTTCGGTAAAGGTCCTAAGGTGGCAATATTTAAAAAGATCCCAACTCGCGCTTAAGTTACAGCAACTAAGATCGGACTTCAACTTGGTTATAAATACGTAACCGCTACTTAATTTACATCTTTTGAGTAAAAAATACTTTACTTGATACTATTAAAGTCGTGAATAATAATTCCTACCTTTACTCCTAAGTAGCTTTCAAGATGTTGGAGACGTCGTAGTTACTACTTACTAGTAGAATAACAACAAATTGTTCGGAACTCGAAGATGGGGAAGGGGTGACTAATTATGGTAACAGCAACTAACTTATGCTACTAAAATGCGTCTTCAAAGTTCCACTTACTTCAAAGTAGTTTTTATAGTCGCCGCGACATTCTGGGAACCTCTAAAAGTATGTTCACAGTTATGGAATTATAAATAGTACAATTGAGTGGCGGTGTTATGTTTCTGCTACCTGTAGAAGTGATTGCATCCGGGGATTGGTAACATTGTAGTAGCAGAGGAACCATTATGATTAACCATGAAGTAATTTTCACTATTTAGTCCCGGTTACAAGTATTCATGTAACATCATTTTTATACTTCGGTAACGGGGGAAGATCCTGAGTGAGATTAAAAATTACCTCAAAATTGTTTGTATAAAATACCTACTCCATTAACGGCTATTAAAAACGGCCTTAACCTCATAATAAATGTTATTTTGGTCATTATATACATCCGCGGCTCCTACAGTTTCACTATGGCACCTATATAGGGGTGGAGGACATACCTATAGTAACACCAGGAAGGTATTAATTTGCTTTGCAAATGAAAGATAAGCGAACAAAAGGGCATCAAAAGAAGGTCTTCCTGAGTGCGGGCCTGTTTAGAACAGCGAAAATCACAATAAACATGCAAGGTCAGAGTGTGGAGTGGACGGAATAAACACCGGAAACTCGTAATAACAACACCAGAGCCGATCTGGTAACATACGCAACATACATGGCATGCAAACGTAGTCGGAATATAATAGCGAGCGATGTCGCGTATTTTTTAATATAAATGCAAAATAAATGCAAAATTCAAAATAAAAACTGTACTATTGTTAATCTCGAAGATATTCCTTGCCCTGAAAGTGAAAAAAAAAATAGAAATTCGACCGTAGTGCCAAAGAGGCCTTAGTGGTGACCTTGATATTAGTTTGCAATGGCTGTTTTTAGCTTCTTACCCACCCAGCACCCCTATTTCGCTCCTCGGTCCCGAAAAAATTGATGAAACTTAGGAGCCGGGGATGTATACAATTACCGATATTTTTTTTTTAAATTGGGACTTTTATAAAATTAGGTGTGAGACAAAGCAAGCTCTGTGTCAAAAAGAGTAATGAAGTTTCGAGAAAGTCTCTGCGACAATTCTGCAATATCGCTTCGTCGTAATGGCAACGCATGTGGAACGTAACGGTGCAAGTTGCGGGCAGAACCCAGGAACGTTACAGGCACCACAAAATCATCGCAATTTTGGTGATTGGCGTGTAGTAGCAACGTTTCCTGCAACGTGCCCCTGACTAGTGGCAAGGCACAAGTTTCTTGGGTATAGTCGCGGCTACGTTGCAACGTTCAATTGTGCTGCTTGGGATGTAGGTAGGTACATAGCGACTTTCTAAAAACGGTTAGTGAGAAAAACAACAGGTGAGCGGTTATCAGCCAAATATAAAATTTGGGATTTTGTTTGTCAATTTTTCAGGTAAAATCGTATGTTGTAGAAATTTTTTACACGCTTTGCCAGAGTAACGAAGCTATATAATGAAGAAATTTATCATTTTTCGTCTTTAACTAAAATTATACTTATGCGGTTTCGACGATAAAAGGTCTATAAAACTTATTAATCTAAAGACGCCGAAGAAGATTTTTTTTTTAAATAAATATTTTTCAAATATTTGCCTTAACGAAAAGCCGTCTTTTCATTATTTAGAAAAAATTAAAACAGAAAATTGCAACCTGAATTCCATCTACAGTGGAAAATGGATTTGAAAAGTCTCTCATAGCAGGCTTACGGCAGACTTACCCTTTAACCCTACGAAAGTAGAGCGACCCCTCCCCGGGGTTGCGAGACTATAGCAAGAGCCTATTTAAACAGTTAAAGACTTAAAAATATTTTGAGTTTTTCATTTGAGAAATTCATTTCACTATAGAGGGTGCTGCAAAATTATGTGGGGGACAGAACGGCTGTGGAGTTGTAAGATAGACGTAAGTCGCTTTAACCCTGATTTATCTTAATTGAAAAATAATTTATTAAGAAAATAAATTCGTGCATATAAACAGAATACATAGAAGAATAGAAAAAATAACTATTTTCTCATTTTGACGGATAATACTGTGAGAGTAAAAAAAAAAACTACAAGTCGTTTGTAGGACTAAAACTTTTCATATAAAATTTAATTTATCAACGCTGTCCAACTATCACCCTCCTTAACGTTAAAAAAGTCCGTTCTCTGCAGATGCGGCATTCTTATAGAACAAGAACTTTTCCTATTTGATGCGACTATAAATTGAGTAAGGTGCTTGAAATTTTTCAGCTCTGTCTCTACAATAATTAGTGCCCCACCAACAATATTTACGATTATAGTTGTGTTAAAAGGTTTGTTGGTTTTCATAGTTTGAGAAGCGGTGGAAGTTAGAGTTTGTAAAAAAAATTTTTTTTTGTGATTTACAAGGTGCATTTTGATTCATTATATTTTCTATACATCTCTATAGGGTCAGACGTTACCATAACCTCTTCTGTCATCTAAAATTGTTGACTTTATAGATACTAAGAACTGAGTATTACACAGGGAGATTGCATCCAATTGATGGTATTCAAGTTTGTGGCTTCAAAGAAAATTGTAGAAAAATTTGTCACCTTGTTGACCAAATATTTGTTAACAAAGTTACGATTAAATTTTTCATTTGAAAATTGAAAATTTTGATTCTTGTTTGTTTTAGATCACGGAAATATAATTGAAGCCCTAACATCTCCAAATATGTTCTACCTTATAGATTTCACATCATAGAACGAAATTTTTGAATTAATATTTTTTTTAAATGTAATATTTGCAATTGATGTAGGTAGCTTAATCATAATTGTTTTATTATAATCATAGATTTCCTTGTTCGTTCATAAATTAAAATTCCCTATTGAAAAGATAAGCCGCGTTCCATATAATATGTATAAATAATAGTGTTATAGATAATTTTTATCTCAATACTCCGCAATAAACCTTTCATTACAGTCATGTTAATGATACATGAATGAATCACTCACAGATATAGGAAATTTTATTTACAACTTTCACGTAAATGTTTATATACATAAGTAATGGAATAAAGGTTCTTGACTTTATTGATACCGATACTTGTTTCACTTTCATTGCATTGAAGTGATAAATTGATTGTTCAATTTCAGTATTTTTTATATAGCTTGAACCCAAAATACGTTTTTTTTTTAGTTCCAGAGCCTCATGCTACTGCCTCATAGACCTTTGGAAACCATTGCAAACGTCTTCAAATTCATCCAAATCCAACTATAGGTACTCCCCTTAAATGAAATACAAAATAGTCTAATAATTCCAAAAATTATACTTACTGCGAAAAGATTTCACCCTTTAAGGCTCACCAGCACGCCATCTCGGATGTCGTTGAGAACTGCTTGTTGGAATTTTAGATGGTCTTAGAGAAAAATAATGAAAGGTTTCTAGAGACTTATCGATCGTACCGCCATCTGTGAGTGCGACTGGTGTGCGATCTGGTTACTGTTTCACTCCCTCTTTCACTCCCATCTCTCCAAGGGAGATGTCCTTTTTTATCGTACCGATTGAGCTGACAAATTTACTTCCCCAAGGTTAAATTCTGGCGCATCTGCACATGAAATTTGCACTTTGTAGAAGAGCGAAAAATTCAGTTACGAACATTCTTGCTACGTTGCTATGTCTTCAGCATACTGTCCTATGGGATTGAAACATGGAGCCTCAATGAAACGATGTGCAGGAGGATTGAGACATTCGAGATGTGGGCCTATCGAAGGGAGGGTGCTGAGGATATTATGGATGGACAGGGTGACAAATGAAGTGGTTCTGCAGCGAATCGACATGGAGAGAGAGGTACTAAACACCATAAAGAGAAGAAAACTGTAATACCTTGTCCATGTTATGAGAAATCCGAAGTATGAGCTGATCCAACTATTTATTTAGGGGAAAATAGAGGGAAGACGTGGCTCTGGTCATCTAAAAATGTCGTGGCTCAGAAACCTTCGCCAATCGTATGGGGTGAGCACCACGACACTGTTTAGGACTGCTGTTGACAAAGTGAAGACCATGCGACTGATCGCCAATGTTCTGGATGGACACGGCAGTTGAAGAAGACGAAGAAGAATAAGAAGGAGAAGAGCGAGTGATGGTACTCAAAACTAGACAAGATTTTGTAATTAATAATTACTAATTAAGTACTAATTACTAATTACTTTGTCTAAGTAATTTGTAGAATAGTGTCTATAAACCAACAGGTGAAAACTGTTGCACCTGATACTTGCTGAAGCAAATATCCTAAATGCTTCTTTTCCTTGGACAGGACTTTCCTATATCAGCTGGCACCTAACGAACATCGCTCCAAAACCGAATCTACAAACCAACACTATCAAAATATCTGTTGTTTCACATGACGAACTGCTATTTAGTTCTGTTCTTGGAATGGTTGACTGCCTCAAACTTTTGTGTCTCATTTTGCTCGAACAGATCTTAGGTACACTAAGGTCTATAAGACAAATTTGAAGATAAGCGAGTCTATTTCAGAATGATCTCTGGCATAATTCTATCATTTCCAACTTACTGAATACATTAAACCCTATTCCCCATCCACTCCACAAATAAGGAGAGAAAATTATTTGCAATAAAAGCTATCTATACAGTCAATTCCATGTAACAATTATAATGGAACAGAGTCTTCTACATATACAACCATAATTCAAATTAGCTAAGTACCTCTACTCGTGTCATAAGGTTTCGTTTGACATAAAAGTGAATTCAGAGCCAAGCACATTCTGACTAAATAGTTATTCTGACTAAATTGCAGTTACAACACGTTTCTGGTTCAGCTTTATCCAGTTATCCAGTTATGTCATGCAATTTCTGGCTAAAGCAGATGAATCAGATGATGCAAAATTATTGATGAATGCTCTCGTTACAATAGTCCGAGCTCCTAAATTTACAGCATTAGAGCTTTACACTTATAACTATTGCCTCACTTATTAGCAGGGCTTTAAAATACTGCTCGATCGGGATCGGATATAGGGACCTTAGATTTTAAACTCATGCACCTTAAACATATACATGTGCAGTTGATGCAATTACGCATCAACTGCGTGATATAACTATTGCACATATTTCATTTGCAATAAAGTAATTTTATAATTTTTTTGTGAATATTCTCTATCATGAGTCGTTTAAAGACGTTTATATCGATCAAGCTTTTATCATGTTGGGTAAATTTTGAATCAACAGGCAACAGGGCCTCTCTTGCACACCGGTTTGCCACTGACTGACGAAACAGCGGGCCGAGATCTCGCTTCCCTTTCTCGGAGTCGGCACCGGCTGCGGGTTTTTCGCCCATCGGCGAATTCTCTCGTCCTATAAAAAAATCCTATTAATTACACATCCTAGTCATGTTGTTATTTATCTGCTGTGAGATACACCCCTGTAGCGAATGCACCGCTTTTTTAATTTATGTGGCGTGAAGGAGGAATGCTGAAAATTGTCCGGAAATATATGACATACTGTCGTACGTGAACGAGAACAGGCGTAATTAAGAATTTAAGAATTGCAGTTTTGTGTTCTTGCTCCATTGCATGGGCTTTGCTGTGAAATTGTAAAGGGGTTCTCTCCCCTGTTTGAAGGTACTATTCTTACCCTTTAATCTAGTCCAGTTCTAAGTAGGTATACAAGAAGATAAGAGAAGTGTGATGTATTATGAAATGTTGCAAGCGCATTTGAGATGATGATGGTTTCCGGATTAGTTCCCAAAAGAAACTATACCTGGATTTTGTATTTATGATCCTGGAAGTCCTGGTTCCTTGCTAAATGCCACATGCATCATGTTTTCTTACCCACAATTCACGTGATGTTAGCCGAGATGTTTCAGCATGTAAGTTTCTTCAAGATTGATAATCGGGAGACATTTTTGATGGAAAAAGCTCAATTTAATTGAAATTGATACGCTGAAAAATCAAGAAAGTAGGTACATCACAATAAAAATCTTATGAGTTTTTTGTTGTCACATCGAAGAGCAAGGAGCCAATATTTTTGTTTTGTACAATCAATTCGAAGATACTGCATGGTTGGTTTTTGGGTTTAGCAATAGAACACGTCATAGTGCACCAAGTAAACACTAAAAAGGTATTAAAAAATCCATTAGAAATCATGAAATTTTGTCGGACTTCCAATAATTATGTCCTCCATAAAGAATTTATTTTGGGGTTACCAAACTTTTGCTCTAGAGTCGTACACATATCTTCTATGTTTTCAGGCTGCAAAATTCAAGAAAATGAAAACATATACATACATTCATCAGAATCCCACAGGGTGATCTGATAATCTCTTGTCATAAAGCTCGCACGCTTATGGAAAAACTAGCCCAGTGGAGAGTAGCTGCTTCTCAAAAAAAAAAATGAAATTGCAAAATTATCCATGCACTTTTTTCAAACCAATGAAATGAAATGTTTGTAAAATTTTGACTACTGCATCGAATTTGGTGCAGTAAAAGAGTTTCTGTAAAAGAGAAACAATATAATTCCCTATGATCCTGAATTACACCGTTCCGACCTCTCCAAAATGGTAAGGTCCTGTAAAGTTCCTTCAGGCACCAATAAGTGGATAAGTACTTCGCTAGAGTCATGTAGCAACCATGCGAACCCACTCATTCGATAATTCGCTTTCAACTGCGTTTTGTCAGAAAATTCTTTGAACAGCAGCATTTTCTCCACAGAGCAATGACCATCATACTCTTCACTTCTTATCGTTTTAAATGTTGATGTTTTAACGTATTTATATTTGCTAAAAAAATTATGTTTTCTTATCTGCGAAATGGAAAAACCAGTAAAGCTCGATTACCAATCAGTTTTACTCCTTTCAAAACAAATCTTGCCGTATAAAAAAGTATGTATTGTCAATCTGATAATAATTATTGTTATCATAAAAAAGCAACTCGTTGACGGGTTAGGGTTAAATAACAAGTTTGAAACTTAAGTTAACGAGAAACCGTATAATTAACAACTGATAGCGAAAAAATAATGGAAAATGAGATTCTCTCTAGGGGATAGATTTGTACCAGCGCTTTATTTTTTGCAGTGGGCGTTGTGACTGTGCATTGTCGCTGGAAAAGTTTTCATTATAACCGCTTGGGGTTACACTTTGTGGTACAGCAAATTCAGAGAACGTTTTTCCATCGATGGTCATTAATCTACTTTAATATGATACCTGTTGATGGGTAACAGTTGCAGGCTTTTTTCCCTGAAGGTGTAATGTTTTGAGCATATAAATGAATCGATTGGTTTTTATAAATGATGAGTAGGTATTTAAATAATCGGAATACGCGTATACGGTTATTATCGCTTCAGTGGTTGATTTTATGGGAAAAATTAAACAGCTGATGGAGAATTAATTTTTTAATTAATCTTTTTCTGCATCATAAAAGCGAGTTCATGATAATTAATTTGCCATTTTATTTAGTAACCCAGAGGCTATTCTCGTTTGATCCCGAGTCATTTGATTACCTGCATTCTATTCGAATTAGGTCCCTATTTTGTTAAATTTTCTAAATCATCTTCTTCGAAGTGGAGTGTACTGCATAGTTTCAGTGCTGAATTAGGAAGTATAGCGAGAAACACTGTTTACCACTATTTGACGCATTTCTACTGAATAATTTAGACTTACGGATGAAATACCGATGATTTGAGACTAAGAACTGGTAGTAAAATTAATTACATGCAGGTATTTTGAAACAACTCAAAACGAATAACAGTTACAGGTTAGTAACCGTGACGGCGGATCACGATTATAGAAAGTCGAATAGACTAGTCTACTAATAAGTCTACTATCCCATATTAATAGAAAATCAAGTTATGGGATTCGTTTCGATCTCCATAGCCAACTCGGGACGTATTAATTATTGAACACCCGGCGATATTAAAAAGAATGTAAACTTCATTGGTCTTTATATAATTTTATAATTTCATAATAATTGTATCATTCAGCAAAAATTAAATCAAACGAAATAATTGAACAATGGTATGGTAGTAGTCGTAATATCTGATTTTAGTCAGATTAGATTTTAGTAAAACAGATTTTAATCTCTCTTTTTTTGTGGTTTTAGAGAATGAAATAAGAGTTTTGTCATAAGGGAATAAATATGGTGTCTAATCAAAAGGGCTAAACAATTTTTCTACTAGGTGAATTCATGCTGAAACGTTTACCTAATACTCCCCTACGGAAATGGATGCAGATTAACGTTATTCCTAATATAGGGTGTTCGAAAAGTAATCCGTTATGGAGCGGGCCCTGACACAAAGAGGTTTGTCTTAGCTTAATCCACTCTTTCCAACTGACAGCTCTTGATTTTTTAGGTTAGGTCAGTTGTCAAAACATTCAAGGTCAAAACAACATAAAATAAGCACTCACTTTATCGACATTTTTATAAAACATAAATAAAATCAACAATTAATTCATTTAAGGATTCTCCTGGACACATTTTAATAAACGGTTTCCCGCACTCCACTAAAGGCACTCTGTAATTGTTCGGGTATCGGATAACTGCTAGCGTATCGGTGTATTACGACAGATAGTCGATCTTCTCATATCTCTGTCACATATCATAAATCGGTTGCTTCGGAACTTTTCAAAATAGCAAATCCCTGTTCGGCAACTTTGGGAACTGATCTACATGATATTCTAAGCCATGCTAAGCCTGCAAAAAAGTCTTGGTTAAAAGTGTAAGTTTTGGGACGTAATAAAACAAAATTAACCTGCCTAGTAGGTAGACTTCCAGTGCCGAGTCCACTGCTATATCACTGGATAAGGACAAAAACGAGTACCTTTTCTAAGAAACTTGTAATAACAGGTTCCAACAGAAATCCAAGCACTGAGTTTTAGAAGCTTTTCTTGGATTTGCAATCTTGATAATAATTATTCTAGATATCTAAGGAGAACATCCACATTCCATGAAGTTTAATCCCATTGCGAAAAAACTTTCAACTATTGCAGATTTTCGCTTTTACGTGAGCGCTTTTAATTAATTTGAACAATTACAAATCATCGAATTAAAACAAATTATGGCGGGCGATTACTGATATAAATAAATAACAATAACCAAACTTCTGTTATATGCAACATTGTAGACTTATTTTAGTAGACTACTCTATTCGACTTTCTACTGTCAAAGTTTATATTTCTACTACGATTATGATGCGCTGTCACGGTAACGTCCTGTAACTGTGATTTATTTGTCCGTTATTTCAAAATAACTGTAGTTTTACGGGTAGTTACAAGTAATGAATCGTCAGTACTTCGTTCCCGAGTCTAAATATTTCATCAGATAAGCAACAAATATACTCTGAAGTAGTGTTTTTTGCACACAAGTGTCTTTATTAAAAAAGAATCAACATATCATCGAGATTTCGATGCTCGATGGCGCATCTCTAGTGGCAAGAAAGTAACTGACAAACTGACTGACATTTTCGCAATTGCCATTTCAATGTAGTTAAAGATAGAAGGATAGGATAATAATAATAATTAATTTAATTTATTAAACAAGGAAAGCAATTACGTACCTATCCACGTTTGATAATTTAAATTGTTTAAATTAAATACCTAAAATCATAAAAATTCTGTTTACGTTAGAACAAAAAACGTTTCTAGTTGAAAGTTATTTTCGCAACGGCAGTAAAATCGATGGAATTTGGGTCTACTCCATAGAAAACTGTTTGATTGAGTTCCGAGAGGAATATCCTGGTGTTGCGATAGTTGTGCAGAATTTTAGGGAAGCTGTTTTGCGATACATTTCAAATTTTCGAGGAACAGGAAATGTTGTGAAAACAAGAAGTGGCAGACCAAAGAGCCGTACTGAAGAGAAGGCGGAAATCGCTCGCAATATTATGCAAAATGATCCTCATACATCAGTTCGTCATCTAGCCCAGCAAATTGATGTTTCTGTGGGAACCTGTCGTAAGCTACTAAGGAAAGATGCTCACTTGTATCCTAATCGAGGGACGGTGGTGCAGGAGTTGTTACCTCGAGACATTCCAGAGAGGCTATAGTTTTGTCGATTGTTTTCGCAACATTTGCAAGACAATGAAGAAGTGTTCAGCAAGACTTTCTTCATAGATGAAGCATGGTTTCAAAGATCGGGGTATGTGAATTCTTAAAATTACAGATCCTGGTTTGCTGAAAATCCGCATGCGTTCATTGCAAAGCCACTTAATCCTGAGAAAGTTGGTATGTTTGGGTAGCAATTAGTGGTAGACGATTAATTGGGCCAATCTTTTCTGAAGGAAACATTAGTGCTGTGCGGTACAGGGAAGAAATTCTTCAGCCTTTTTTGAACCAGCTACATGTCGATGAACTGGCTGAAGGATATTTCCAGCCGGAAGGTGCAAGACCTCATTGCACTATCGAAACACTCAATTTACTGAGGGAGCATTTTGACGATCGAATCATCAGTCGTAATACAGTCATAACATGGCCAGCCAGATCCTGTGACCTCACACCATGTGACTTCTTTTTATGGCCATACATCAAAAACTCAATATTTGTGACACCAATTAATGATTTGGCAGAATTAAGACGCAGAATCGAGAAGAAGTTCACGGAGATAAATGATACACCCGAACTGTTACAAAGTGCCCTTCGTGGAGTGAGAAACCGTATATTGAAATGTGTCCAGGAGAGTGGAGGGCACTTCGCTCACCTCCTAAATTAATTATAATTGATTTTATTTATGTGTCTTATGAAAAATGTCAATAAAGTGAGTGCCTATGTTATTAACGTTCTTGAATGTTTCGACAACTGACCTAACCTAAAAATATCAAGAGCTGTCAGTTGGAAAGAGTGGATTAAGTTAAGACAAACCTCTTTGTGTCAGGGCCTACTCCATAATGGATTACTTTTCGAACACCCTATACTTGCATTCATTTAAAATATACAGAGTTTAAACGAGAGTAAGTTGAAGTGACTTTTACATGTAAAACTGAATTTAAGTCTCTGGTTAGTGAAATTTTTATAGAGAGCCTCTTCACAGCGTGAAAGGCATCATTTTTTATGCATAGCTGAAACAAGACTTATAAAGATACCTCAGCATTTTTTTTCTTCTTCACACTGTTCTACGGCATTCAATGAACCTATATTACAAATTGAACTACTTTGGAAATGTTTTTTGATTTTGTATAAAATTATTATTATCTACCTAATCAAACAATTTTTTTTATTAAGGTCTTGCTTGGCAGTCATGCAATAAAAGGCTTTCTACATGTTTTTATACCCTTCATTTTAATACTTAATATTGAAGTAGAAAAAATAATTTCGGACAGATTATTAGTATTTAAGGTCTTTATGCCTTCATATTAAAATCAATTAATTAAACGAAATGATTGCATATACGGCATTCAATGAACCTATATTACAAATTGAACTACTTTGGAAATGTTTTTTGATTTTGTATAAAATTATTATTATCTACCTAATCAAACAATTTTTTTTATTAAGGTCTTGCTTGGCAGTCATGCAATAAAAGGCTTTCTACATGTTTTTATACCCTTCATTTTAATACTTAATATTGAAGTAGAAAAAATAATTTCGGACAGATTATTAGTATTTAAGGTCTTTATGCCTTCATATTAAAATCAATTAATTAAACGAAATGATTGCATAAAATTGTGAATTAAAGACATGAGTTGGATATAACGAAGACGTCGTCATTTACAAAGTACCTCTTGCATGACATAAATGTAACATTACTCACCAGACTAACGAATAAGTGGGTAGGTATACAGGCATTCCTACATTGTTCTTAGTTTTTGTTTATTTTTTATAAAATGATATTCCTGTTTGCACTAATTTATAAAAATTATGCAGATCGTAACTTTCTTGCATATAATTGTATATAATTATTTCTTTTGTCAACTACCTGTTCGGTCGTATACAGGAAACCTGAAGTATAATTATTATTATTGCACATGTATAAAAACTAATTTCAATTGTTTTATTTATGTATGTTTATGTTGTATATGCAAACGAAAAGTTTAAATTACATAACTTTTCCCACAAGATGGATGTGTATGCCATATTAAGTTGTGCCTCATGCACAATGGACATATCTATTACCTATATAATCACCTGTCTTGTACATACAAGAGAAAATGACAATGTTAATATAGTACAGCTTTATAACAAATATTAATTTCAGTGATTCAGTAACAGTATCTCCGCCTATAAAAAATATTCTAATAAAAGCTTGTAATGTAGCTACCGGTTTTTTCTTTTCAACTTTTCAACTTTTCATGAAACTGGATTGTTGTCTACAAGGTATTAACAATATTACATAGGTTACCTACACACCCACAGTATAATCTTCACATTACGCTTGATTTGTGTTTTAAATTTCTTGGACAATTTTCATACAGAGATGTCGTATAAGTATAATTTAAAAAAATAAATACTAGGTAGGTGTTACTTATAGTCTGGGAAAGTAATCTTTATAACAAAGGAAACGTGGCCATTTCTTTCAAGCAGTAATATTGAATATATGTTACTTTAATAAAATGCCTTAAATAATCTCCTGTAAATTAACCTTTTAAATAAAAGAACCGAAATACTAATTCACAATATAAACAAAAAAATATTTAATCAGTCTATTAGGCAAGTGTACCTAATATTAATACAGATATTTTGCAAGAATTCTTAAAATGAGTGAAAATGTAAACTCAAGTCACAATTTTCAGCATGCCAGCAGTTAGTTCAGGGTCCAGTCAAGCGTTCGTAGGGAATTCAGATACGAGTGGAGGTGGAAAGACAGACGCTTGACAGAAGAAGTTAAAAAGAGAAAGTCGAGGAGTGAGATGTCTGTTTAGTACCCTCCTGTAGGTCGGTATGGCAAAAAGGAAAACAGCTTGCGGTAAAAGAAAAAATTCCCCCCTTAAGTAGATCAAATAATGTATAAATTTACAATCCGTATACTTTTTTGGAAAAAAGGTAGGTAAAATGCAGAAATTTATAATCCGTACTCTGTTGGACTAACTCCAATTTTCAGCAGTGACCATGTCCTACCTATTATAGTTGGGAGTCGCCAAGAAGAGGACGAAAACCCCACCGCCGCCATCTAAAACAGTGGTGGCTGTTCAGATGAAGTGATTTCTAAACAAATAAGTTTTTAGATTAGAAAAATGTTGTTATAATTTTCTCTTACACCAACATTTTTAGATTATCTCAGACAAACTATACGTAAGTTCCAACCACGTAAGTTTACTATGTAACAATTTTTTTGATTCAAGATAGATGGCGCTATAATCGATGAAATTACCTTTCTTTTTCTATTTGTCTTCATATTGAAATTGAACCAAAAAGGTCCATGAATTGAGAAAAAAAATTTAGGACGAATTCTACGTATTTTTAGTCATATAGAATCCCCAAATCTGCAATAAAAAATAAGATTCCCAACCAAAATTTCACATTTACCATTCGCGTCACCTGAATGGAGGGGGAAGGGGATAGAAACACTTTCCTACCTGTTTCCTGTTTTCAGCTGCCAAATTCGAATCTGCTATAAAAAACGTGGATTCTCATTGAAGACTTCAAAGTTGGTATCATTGGATGTCCCCTTTCCAGGCGAATAACTTTCATAAACCACTTTTTTCGGTCCAATACGTAGTTTTCGATCAATTTCAATCTCTTCTAAGAAGATCAGAACCTTCTTTGTCGAAGCGCAACTTGAAAAAAAATTCTACATGACAGAACTTTCAAGTAAATTTTTCGAGCTGACCGGACTTCGCAAAAATCGAATTTTTGATCTGACCGGACATCGGAGAAAATCCCGAGCTGACCGGACGTTGCTTAAATCGAAACTTGGAGCTGACCGGACTTTGTCTAAACCGCGGGACTTCTGAAAAAAATATCGTGCTGACCGGACTTTGCTTGGATCGAAACTTCAAGCTATAACCGAATCTTGCAAAAAAAAAAATCTTGATCTAACTGGACCTTGTCCAACCGGACTTGCAGAAAAAATAGAGCTCACCGACTTTGGAAAAATCTAATTTTCGAGCTGACCGGATTTTTGAAAAAAAACCTGATCTTATAGTTAGGGCCGCGGTGACAAAAATGCCTTGCAACTCCCAAACGGATGAAAAGCACGGTTTTGTATAGTTCGAGTGTCGTTCTCGAAATCCGTGTTGTCGAGTAGGGGTCTGGCGTTCGGCGTTGGGCGGCTATAGTATTTTTTCCGAATTTTGCCCAGCGGTTCCAAAAATTATTTCCCAAACGGATGAAAATTACTGGAGGGCATCTACGCAAACCCCCAATTACCGGAAAAATATTTTCATCCGATTACGATAACTATTACGAGGCCCTGTCCTATGTAGAATCTACATGCACTTCACCAACTTTATCCACGAGCCGCCACTGATCTAAAATTATATTATGATATGATATTATGGTATGGTTGTTGTTGTAAGGGATAAGGGATGAAGAGTACATTTTTTCTTATTCGTATCTTGCCAATTGAAAATTCATTTCGGGTAGTCTCCAGTCATTCTAAGAAAAAAGGTCTATAGTTTCTATAATATGGTGGTGGTGGTGATGATATGACCTCGGGGTTAATGAAACCCCATTAGTCACAGACTTTTGTATTTGGATGTAACAATGTCACAGAGGTTGCAGTTAAAGGCATCTATTCATTACAAAGTACAAAGTATACAAAAAGATTACATCCCTATCCTAAATTGAAGAATTCCACTTTCCTTTTCTTACATTTTATAGATTACTTACTATTTTTTTTTTATACATATACACATACAGGGTGTCCCAGCTTATTCGAAGCGGTCTCTGTAGGCCGAACGATTTATTTTTTCCAAAAAAAATTTGCAAATTCAAGTACAGGATCACAATGGCCATAATTTAAAATTATCTTGGAGTATACAGAGTGTCCCATATGACAGTGGCATATCAAAGTTATGTTTTTTTAAATGGAATGCTCCTATGTTATTGCATTTTTAGATTGTCTGAAAAGAGAACATAGGATTGGCTTTTACAATTGGTGTTTAAATTTAGAAGTTTTTGAGTTATAAACAAGTGAAAATCGTCCTTTTTCAAGTTCAAGGCCCTGTACAATGAAAACGGTTCAAGATAGAGAAAAACGGCTTACATGTCCCTATTTTAACTTTTTATGTACTATCCTATGGTAGAGAAAATTTTTTACTTTCTTTGATTTTTTTATTTGGCGACGCGTGGAGAAATCTCAGAATTTTTAAAATTTTTTATCACCCTGTATAAACATTTCATCTACATGATAGGATAGTACATGAAAAAGTAAAATAGGGACATGTAAGCCGTTTTTCTCTATCTTCAGCCGTTTTCGTTGTACAGGGCTTTGAACTTGAAAAATGACGATTTTCACTTGTTAATAACTCAAAAACTTCTGAATTTAAACACCAACTGTAAAAGTCAATCTTATTTGCTCTCCTCAGACAATCTAAAAATGCAATAACATAGGAGCATTCCATTTAAAAAAACATAACTTTGATATGCCACTGTCATATGGGACACTCTGTACACTCCAAAATAATTTTAAATTATGGCCATTGTGATCCTGTACTTGAATTTTCAAAAAGTTTTTTGAAAAAGTCCATCGTTTGGCCTACAGAGACCGCTTCGAATAAGCTGGGACACCCTGTATATACTCTATTTTTTATCATTTTTTTTTTTCGGTTTCATTTACAATACATATCCATACCTGTACGCATAAGACATAAGTATTCGCTTTAACATTATAAATTTAAGTTTATTTCCCTGCAGAAGTTGTATAAGGCTGCCAGTACCTATGCATCGTTTCTTCGTCAAGAATAAGCTCACCAAGGTGAGTGGCATCTGTCTTGAAATCTCTTTGCTGATACTGTTTGTTAGCTTTTCTCGTGCTTGGTCGTTATTTGGACATGTTAAAATGATGTGGTCTAGGTCTGCCCTCACCCCCTGGTTACATCCGCAATTAGGGTCCGGGACCACCCCTATTTTAAAGAGATGACCTGGGAAACGGCCGTGGTTTGTCCTCATTCTTAGCATAGTAGTAATGAAATCTCTACTGTGATGTTGGTATATTCGTAGATCTTCGTTGGTTGGAAGGTTTGGGTAAATAACTGTATACGGGTTGTTAGTATTAGCGCAGTATAAGCGCCATTCCAATCTCCAAGCGTCTTGACTTTTACACTTAATGTCTGCGAATAGGTCACTATATTCAAGTTTGCGTGATATTTCATCTGGATTTTCGATACTTTCCTTGGCCAATCTATCGACGATTTCATTACCGTGAATACCCAAGTGCCCTTTCACCCATACAAAGACTACTCTACGGTTTTCAGGTAGTTTTGATAGAATTCTGTATACAGTTTTATTTTTGCCCCTTCCTTTGTATGCTGATTGAATACTGTATAACGCTGCCAATGAGTCTGACAAAATAAGCGCTCCATGATTATCGCTGTTGACAAACCATTCTAAGGCCATTTCTATTGCTGTTAGTTCTGCAGTATATATGGAGGATTCTCTGGGTAGCTTTATCTTCTTCGAGGTTTGAGTGTCTGGAATGAAGTAGGCACAACCTGTTCCTGCGTCGTTTTTTGAGCCGTCGGTATATATTTGTATCAGTCCGTCGTATTTATGAAGAATTTCTTTGTAGGTGTTAATCACGACCATTTTATGCGTATTCTGTTCTATTGGTAGTCTTATGCAGTTGATCGTGCAGTATAGTTTATCATAAGGGATGTCATAATACGGCATTTTATCTGATTTGTCTATGCGATCTGCGAATGGCATTATGTCTTCATACGCTTCTGTTAATGGGGGGTTTACCTTGCAGTTCCAATATTTGTTGTCCAGGGTTTCCGTAAATACATATTGAACTTTTTTCATTAGTTCCGGAAATGTTGCGTTGACTTTTAAAATGTATTTGCCTGCCAGATATCTTTCTCTTATTTTCAGTGGTGGTTCCTTCGACTCTGCGTAAACGATTTCATTGGGGGTAGATTTCATAGCTCCGATACAGGTCTTCAGCGCTTTGTTTTGAACGGTTTGGAGCTTTTTCATGTTAGTTTTTGAGGAGCTAAGGTAGAATATTATACCGTAGTCTATGATTGCTCGAATGTATGCCCTATAAAACATGAGCGCCGTGTCTCTGTCTGCACCCCATTTCGCATGGACGCTTAATTTCAGCATATTTACTCCTCTCTCGCACCTACTTATAACATCCTCTATTTGCTTTGTCTAAAGCAGCTTCGAATCCAAGAATATTCCAAGGTACTTATATCCTGGGGCTGTCCTGATATTGTTATAATAATATGAAAATGGATATTTAAATGGTAAGATAAGAATAAGAAAAAAGTTACATATACAAAACAAGTTTCAGGGGAGGCTTTTTTCATCCCTTGAACCATAGTGGAAAACCATGCATCCAAACAATTTATTGAGTGCCTTTTCAGCTTTTTTATATCAAAGACTCATTTTATTTTAACTTTTTTAACAAAGGAACCACCCCTGATTTTTTTTCAGTTAATGAATTAAAAAATAGGCCGTTATAGGGACGTATGACAATAAGGGTAAATTACGAACCCGTCGAAAATTTTTATTTTGCGGGCGTATGGAAATTTTGGTTTTACAAAAAGTTGTTATTGTTCGCAAACAAAAATGTTCTTCTTATTAATGTCTAGTTTGGTCATCGCTATAATAATTTATTTTGTTTATGTAACGTACAATTTCTGAATTCTTTTTTCAGCCTGATTAGTAAAGCTATGACTATTCTTGTATTGTAAACAAAAGTTAAAACATTGTAATAGTAATAATTACTTTAGCTTTATTTTTAAACAATGAACAAGTCTTATTACGTTATTATCGCCTAGATAATTGTCATCATACGTAAACAGTTGCCACTACTTACCAGCGTTAGCACCTTATTACCTTATAGTTTTTACAGGAATTCTATAAATATCTATGTAATTAGCGCATTATGTTCTCAGTGTGGAAAATAGTTTCACAATTACACATGCATGGTCTCATTATATTTAAACAACAGTTAAAATTAAATGAGCATATATCTACGATGGCGTATAATAGAATTGACTTATTTTATTATTTGAAGTAAAACCTGCAACTTAAGCTTTTTCTTCAGAAAAATCTAAAGTCCAACTTTTTTCACACAGATGTTTGTTGCAGGTAATATTCTAAATGATGCCTGAAAGAAAAGTAGCCGATCCTTTATTGAACGCTTCCATTTTTTTTACAGGAAAGGAGGTAGAAGGACGAGGGACCCTATGCTCAGCTATTCAGGCAAGTAGGATAATATTTTTCATGTATTTCGTTACGCCAAATCGAATAAAATTGGACCCGAGCCAATACCAGCAATAGTTATAAGGGTTTTTATTCATAAAAAGTAAAAACTTTTGTTTGTATGTATATCCACTTGTGTATTTTTGTGTTTATAGCAAGACATTGCAAATATTGAATGTTGTTGAAAACGATTTATACATTTTTATTGTTCTTTTATCGTTTTTTTTTGACTTATATGAGGGTTTATCTTCGCTAAAATAATTCAAGAGTTATATTGTGCCCTCCCTGCTTGGGAGATAGATTGATAGTGGGGTAAACACCACTATACCCCTAAAATTTAGTTTTAGTTACAAATAATATTTGATAAAATTTTTATAAAAATTATCTTTGATCTCTGTTTATACCTTCAGAATTTCTATATACTCATACCTAATACTGATAGTTTTACTCACTACAATACTTTTCTACTTATTCCACTCACTACATACTACTTCAAGATGTAAATATTCGTATAGATAGAGCAAAAGTCTCATTTACTTGAAAGTACATATAGGTATTACTTATTCTTATTTTAGACTGCAATAATGAACGAGAACGGAAATAATGAATACAGCACCTATATAATGGAAATACTCGTAATGTGAAAACAAACAAAAAATTTAACGTCGTCCTTATTCTTCTTGGCTATTATAGGTAACTAATTCTTGGAAGTTCACAATGCTTCTGCCTAAAAATGAAAAACTTTTTCCACACAGCTCAGGGAAGCCAGGCTAGCATTGAATCTTGGAAAAGGAAAAACGAAGTAAAACCAAATGGCAAATGCAAATAATTAACGAGTAGGTATACATGCATTTCATCGACTCGAGTCTTCTTGTATACCAAGCAGCCGTTGTTAATTAACGCCTCTGATTAAGGACCTAGATATCCTGATTTTCGCGGTTTGCTCCACGTTTGAATTATTAAAAACAAAACCTAGGAAAGAACGGTAGAATATTAATGTGACTTTTTGCCACTCTTCATTATTCCTGCCTTCTCGTATGCCAATAACAGTGGCAAGAGTTTTATACTTATACATATAATAACAAAGGAAAAGACTTACAGAACTAAAACTTAAAAGCAAGAGATCGTAATTGAAACTTAATTATTAATCTCATAATGTATTAATAATTAATTTCCATCTGTGTTAGAGAAGACAGTTATTTATATGCCAAAATAAGACAAAATTAAAATTTGTCTTTTCCCATTTAACCATGAATAATAATTATGTGATAAACTGGTACAGCTTCACTGTTCGGAATTATACAACCAAAGCGCTTTATGTTGGTCTATTAATATATTAACTCTCTAAGAGAATCTTTAAGGCCCATTTTCAGACCATTAAGACATAAATGAACAGTACGTTCTGCAGAAAATTAAATTCTATAACATTATAATCAAGAGTTATAGTCTTATAAACATAATTTATAATATGCAATTAAAAATTATTATAGGTATGCTGGATAGGTTTATAGTGGAGGGATTATTAGTGAATTTAATGGCTAGTTAGACCGCATGGTGCAGGGAATACTCGAAAGGAAAACCTAGGGTGTAACATCTTTTAGGCCGCGATTAACTAATGAAAGATCGTCGTTAATTTTATAAAGCAAACTATTTTATCTTTCATCTTTGTTTTGTTTTATGAATATAATAAAGATTATTATAAAAAATAAAAACAGATCATTTTCTCAAATATTTAGGTTGTATTTAAAGTGTATGAAGTCTCATTTCCACAGTCTATAAATGTGTGCCAACGACTGCCTAGTTCGATAAATTCTATAATCAGTGATCAAGACTTGAATCATTTTTATTTAGTTACTTTTTATTTTAGAAAGTTCAATTCCACCTTAGTCACTGAAGAAGGTATCCTCTCGCCTCCATCAAGACTCGTCAGCTTCCCACATCAGACATGATGAAATTGAAGGAAACAGCGTATTTAAATCTGGGTTTGTAAATTTCAGTAACCTACACGTTTAAATGCCCTTTAACAGAATTCGGTATTACTATTAATTACTGACTGTACTGATATGTTGGTGGTTAAAAATAGTTAATAATATGAAGACGTTGTATTTGCACACAGAATATGCGACAGTGTCATCAGTCACTAAAAGTAGGTACTTACAGAAGAGATGAAAAAATTACAATCTCTTCTTGTACTATCAGAGGCATTTTTTTTGTGAAAAGCACATATCAGATATTTATTTAGTAGTTTACAAAAGCCAATATGTATTTCATTTATATCTACGTGGTCGAACCTGTGTTTAATTGTATTACACTTCAATAAAGTGGTCAAATAAATAATATCGCGAACAGTAGTTGGAATATCTATAAAAATCCTTGTTATAAATTGGCGCCCAACGTGGGGTCCGATCTGTGACTCTGAGATTCATGCTCTAGCGACTGAGCTAGCCGGATTCAGTAAATTTTAGATAATTATGATGAATTTTTTATTCATAAACACTGGAATTAATTAATTATTGTGTACAAAATAAATTTATAATTTTAGGTGGGTATCAAAGAGATAGAATTACAGGTGTTCTTGTGACATTTTCATATTTCTTATTAAAAAGTTCCAGTTGAAAGGTTCAGCATTTGCTAAAGTTATTATGATGACATGAATTAATAAAATTAGTACAGAAAGTACTTCAGTAATAATTTCAATTAACATCAACAAAATTTTTTCTAGCTCAAAGTTTTATTTTTAATGCGCTTAGAACGGACGGTTTTGTGAAACGAATTCGGGATTATCTGCCTGAATTGATTTCATTTATTCGAATATTTCGAATTTAATTTCCACCTATGAATTTACATTTTGGATTATAATTTCAAATTGAAGCTCTGCCTTTAAATTTAGATTTCTATTTTGTATGTTGAATCTGGTTTTCAATTCTCAATTCAAATTTTCATGTTTAAGTATTAGTACGTAATATATTTAAGAACATTATATTCTGAACATTTATTTGAGTTGCAAATTATAAGTTCAATAACCTACCAACCAATGGTAACATTACAGGCCGTATTGTAATATATGGTGGCTTGAGATAATTTTTAAAATATTATACAGGCTGTTACATTAATCAATACAGAAAGATTCCTTGATAAAATTTTAATGGGGAGGGGGGGTGTTAATTTGTAAAAAAATATTTTGTTGTGTAAATTTCAACCAAAATATCAATACTTCGGTACTTCGGTAATAATCAATTAAGTATATTTTGTTAAATTTCAGGATATTCCTTAGCCAATTTTTAGATAATAAGTTCAATAACCATATAAGTCATGAATGGTTTACTTAAGTAACTTTTTAATAATAACTTTAATACCAACCTATATATTTTTTGAAATTTTGTTCTTTGCATCCAGAAAAATTTTTTATGCACATTTTTTTAGTCCCACCAGTGGCGTATAGTTTTGAACTTATTATATTTGAAGAAAAATATAGTACGTTACTGGTTTTTCTTAAAATATAAACTATTTTTGAAATTCTCATTAATTCTCAATTTATTTCGAAAAAAATCACTTTTTATGGTTTTTGAAAAAGAGCTCTTATTGTTTTACACCAAAACTGTGTACAAAATTTCTGAGATAGTGCTCGCTTGCACTTTTCCTTTGATGCTATTTACTAAAAGATTTTCTGCTTTGAAGTAATTTCTCAGCGACATTTCCTGCAAAACTTTTTTACGACGTTTCGTTGAGATAGAAACGGGGATTGAGATTGAGGAGTGCAAGCAGAAATGTTCTGAAGCTGCATGTCGGATCTCGCTACGCCTATGTTTAGTCTCGCCGAATGTTTCGTCCAGTTTAATACCCCGTAATAAAGCCAGAGAGCCCTGTCACGGCCCCTGGAGACACGGAGTTGTTGGAAACCTTCTACGTACTCGCCGGCGTGACTGCTCCCTTTCACTTCCCTCGCAAATGTTGTTTAAGCACTTTACGGAAGTTTCCGTCGGTCTGTCATATTTTATTTTTCACCTTGGCTTGGCTAGGGTATTATTGGTACGTGATCGGGAAACCTATGCCTCTTGCCAAGATTATGGAGGTGTTGGCTTACCTTTTATTTTGTTTGAAATTAAGTGGAACGTCTGATTTCTTGCAGGGACGTGACTGAAGCTCAAGCCCGTCAACTTCGCTATCTAGAAGAGATGAAATAAGTCTTTGAACACGAAAATATTATATCCAACATGTGAGTCTTTCATTGGGTGTATGCTCGGTGATTAGGTACCTGTATTTGTGTGTTCCGGTATGGAAAATTATCAAAATATGACCTCATCTAGGTATACTTACCATTTCGCTTCTCAGATGGCATTGAAGCCCTCTAGTTCAGTGAAAATCCGTGCATGAATGCATTAGTTTGCAATTATTTCTTTTAATTTTATAACTATGATGTGGCAAAATGACGAACCTTTATCAAGGTGAAACTCGATGTCTTTGTCTCAGACTCATGTGATTTTTGTCGGTTGTAGGAATTAATTATTGGGGCATGTATTTAAAAAACACTATCACATTCTTTTTCGAGTTTAAGGAGGTAATTGGCCAAGAACAGTATATAACTAGTACAGGTACTAGGTACTATATAACTACTAGGGTAGTATAGGTATAATATAGTATAATGTAATTTAGTGTTTATTACTTCTTTTTTCTCCTTATGTAATAAGAAATTATTTGTTTGTTTCATTTAAGATTTAAACATAAATGTTGGCGGTAATATTCTGGACTGTTTCTCTGTTTATAGTTTCCTGTTAATGGGTGCGGACCCGTTGGAAACATTAAATAAAATAAATAAATAAATAAATAAATAAATAAATAACATTTATTCTCTTTTGCACCTACCGATTTACCCTTGGTAAGTTGAAGGAAATCATATTTATTTAACTTTATCCTCCTCAGAATTTCATAAATTAGCTTATTAATTGAACCCAGCGTTAATTATTATTAAACCTCAAAATCTCATTCCTTACATAGCTCAATTATCTAACTGAAAAGTTTCAAGAAACAATCAACCTCTATATCCCGCTTGTCAGAAGCTTTTATAAAAACTTTTCCTTATAGAGAATGGTTTTGAAATGAAAATTAATATAATAAATTTATAAATAATGAAAATCTTAATTTACCTTTCAGACTGAAGAAGGTTTGGGTAGTCCGTTAATGATGCGATGTATGGATTTTCCCATTAATTTCCTTCAAAGATAGATTTGTTTCTTACGTATTTTTTATGATTTCCTCATTTCTATTCATCCCCTTTTTTCAGCTAAGGAAAATGAACATTGAACAAGCCACTCACAATATTAGCAGTCTTTCCGAACGCTAAGAAGATTTATCAGAAAAACGGCGGAAAATAGATTTCCTAAATCCTAGACCCAATACGAGTGCGTTTGGTGCTCGATACCAAATAAAGGTAAAGCTTTGAATTTGTTGCAAACTGCCATGTGCCGTTGGCTGTTCTCCCTAGGTAAGCGTTTGATGGAGGGGCTTGGAAATTTTTAGAACAAGATTTATGTCGAACGTGGGATGATGTTGACAGTTCCCGTTGCAGCTCGCGTAATTGTGACAAAAGCCAAGGAGACTGTGATAAATTTCAGCATTATTCCAATGCGAGGATTGAGATTTAAGGATTTTACTCGGCTTTTAATTTGAATGAAGTTGAATTGGATTACGTTTCGTGTGAGTTTGACGCGTTCTATTTTGTCTTGTCTGTCGTCGTAATGCAAAATAAATTCGAACATCCTGGTAATCATTTCATGTTAGATAGCAACATTATTTTTAATTAATTTGAAGTAGGCTATGATAACTATTTTTAGGGCATCGTATTTTTATTTAAAGTAGGTACACAACATCTTAGATTTAATTGAAAGCAGCTTCTGATTTAAACGTTTTCGATGTTTAGTCCAGTGTATTTAGGAGTTGACCCAAAAATTTGAGATTATTTTTTTCTTTGGTTGCTTATTCGGAAGGGTCTGATCCTGGATGTTCGCATTGTTCAAAATGTCCGCCGCCATCTTAAATTCTTTTTTTTTTCAACCGTGCATATCTCGCGTTCTAATCATCCCACAACCATCGCTCCAGGGTTTTTTAACTCGTCAGGATTTTCTCTTCAATTAAATCAATATCAAGAAAAATTCCCCAATGTACTGGGTATAAGCAGTTACTTATGAGCGTTCAAAGGTAAAAGTGCTTGCGCCCGGCGGTTTCTCCGTGCGTAGCTCTTTTCCAGTGCATCTGAGACCCTTCATCGACAAAAACTAGAGTCAATCTCCAGTATTTAGGAAAAAAATCAAATCTATTGGTCTATTCCAGGCCCGCCAATTCACGCTCGAAATTGCGTAGTTTATTGCCGTGCTCTTTTAATTAAAACCTCTAAATAATACCCACGCGTCGAGCTTAGGCGCGTTCGCGGTTCGCGCTGTATTTCTCGCTTTTGTAGCTAATACAACGCAAATTAATTAAGATCAACGATAGATGCGTGGAATCTAGGCTAAGAACAAGCGTTTTACTTTAATTTTAAAGTATTCAGGTATATTCTAAAGTTGTTTTTGGATATAAAAGAAGAATTTGAGAAATTCCAGGGTTGGATTTTTATTTTCCTCACCATTGTGTCTTGCTGTCTGCTGGATGAGGAAAAATACTTGACATCATTAGAAAAAATGTTCATCTTGAAAAAGGAACGATTTCGGAAAACCACCTCTGGACAGAAAAAGTCGCTGCAGCTGGGGAGAGTGTGTTGATTGCACTGTACGGAGGGAAAGAATCCGATGCTTCTATTGATCAATTAAGATCCGAGCTCAGCAGCAGGCCAGCATTCCCTCTGTTTGAAAGTGGCTCGGAGAAGAGAAAAAGCGCTTGACTGGGTCTGGAAAAAAGTGACCGGGGTTTGGAGCTAGTATCCAGCGAGCACCGATTCCGCGTATTCTGTTGGACATCATAAATCCTGTGGATACAAAGCAAAATGCGCTCACGATTGTCAAAAGGTAGGATTTAAATTTTCAATCCTCTGCAAGATTTGCTGTGGCGATATCTCCACGAACGTGAACGAAGACGCAGAAGACTCGAATGATGACAACGAAGAAGTTTATAACGACCTCCTAACCCCACCGATGGCTTCACCCAGAGCCACTAAATCTATAAAAAGAAAACCGAGAGAATTGACCTCGACAATCGACAACGATGACATTGACAACGCCCACAATTATATCGACAACGAGACTTAAGAACGAGGCGACTGAAATCCGAATTCAAATTGCATGAACGATGAAAAGTGGTCAAAAAAAGGGCTATCACCTCAAATTTGGTTGTGTCGAAAAAAGTTGATATAAAGTTGATGATAAAAAAAATCTTACCAGAAATTTCTCTATTCGTGCTGTTCCAATCAAAAGCGAGAAATGCAGCGTGAACCGCGAACGCGTCAAAGCTCGACGCGCGAGTATTAGAGGCTTCAAAGTAGCATTGTAAGAAACAGCGCAATTTTGAGCGTGGGTTAGCGGGCGAGGAATCAAGAAGTAGTAAATTGTCGATGAACGGTCTCAGATGCACTGGAAAATAGCGCTACGCGCGGAGAAACCGGGCGCAATAACTTTTGGCAAACCACTTTTAACTTTGGATGCTAATAACTTTTTACCAGTAGACTGGGGAGTTTTACTCGATATAGACTTAATTGAAGAGTAAATCCCGACGAGTTCAACTACCCTGAAAAGATTGCTCTGCGATGATTACAACGGGAGATATGAGCGGTTGAAATAATTAAGCAGTATCCAACCTTTCATCGAAATGAATCAGCAACAAACGAAAAAATGTATTATAAATTTTTGAGTCACATCTTTAAAATATTCCTAAAGGCACTCACTGAACTAGTTCAACTTCGTGTAAGATTAAGAACAACAATCAAATAAGTTTTTTCTGCGACGGGCTAAAAGTTGGATCTTTTTTCCCCGTTGACAGGTATAAAAATGCCTCATTTTATGAGCTGCATCTTATCGGGGAAAAAAATGAATTAGCAGGGAAATAAATGAGTACTTATTTCCCCGAAATGGCGGCTTAGGTATAGCTACTATTAACACTCAGATAATATCATTAAATTTATATCAAATATACGTAAAGGAAAGTTACCTTATTATCCAAATGGCAATTATTAACGGAATTTTCATAACAATCACTATCCATATTAATAAATTCACTCATTGAGACCTTACAAGAATCTTTGCAGAACTATCTAAAATTTTAATTAAATTATGACGTTTATCGAATTAAATCGTTTCGTTACCAGGCAACGTCGATTACGATAAAAGACAGTTTGAAAATCCAAGTTTAACATAAATCATTTTTCCGACATAATTTTCAGTTATCTAACTACGTTTTTCGACATTCTAACACTGATATTCCTTCTCGCAGAAAAAAATTGTATATTACACACAAGAAAAAAGTGTGATGTTAGCTCTCGATGTGTTTGTCCCCTCCGCTAAACGCGTCGGGGACGAAATCACATCTCGAGCTAAAATCTTTCACTTTTTTCTCTTGTATAATAAATAACTATTAAAATACGAGTATTTACAGCAGCAGGAGTATTACTTTTTGTCCTGATTAATTTTGTACTGCTGAAAGTATAAAATTTAAATTACTTCTTATAAATCAATTGCTGGTCATCTCTATAGGACCGAAGCCCTATGCCCTATGGCCTAGGAGCGACTGGAGGAAAAATTTGAAGAGTTTCAGTAAATTACTAAATTATGCAATTGGGGGATATTTTTATGCTATTTTCATATTCGTATAGACGTTTAAAAAAAATGTCAAAATCACGAGCTGTTTTCCATCTCTATGGAAGTTTAAAACATCTAGCAATATCATATTCAGGACCAGATTATCACTTTTTTGTCCTTTTTAAAATGCTATTAACTTTTTATTTAAACTTCAAGCTTGCCTTAGGCATTATTATATTACATGGAAAATTATTTTTTAGTTTATATTCTTGTTTAAAAAAACTGTCTATCTTCTTTTTTTCTTTTTTTAAATTCTGCTTTAATTGAATAGGCTTTAGGAATCTATTTAAAATACTTATATTACTTTGGACATAATAAGAATTTGGGGTCACAAAATTATAAACTTCATTAGCGAAAAGTTTTCTGCAATGAAACATCTCTAACACATTCGTCTGAATAATTTATTTGTGAATGCAATTTTATTAAAGTTAAATATGATAAATACATCTAGACCAAAATAATGAAAAAAAAACATGCTCAAGGAAGATGAGATTCGTAGCTCTTTATGAGCGATGCAAAATGAGAATAGCAATTTGAGTAGGAGTTGAAGGCATGACGAGAAATATTAAACGATTAAGGGAACTAAGGAAATATATTAGAGAGGTTTTGCAGGAAGTTCTTGGAAAAGACGTACAGGTTGTTTGCATTAGCATCTTATAGTCTTAATAATGAGGCACTAATGAAAATTCAGAAAGACGTTAAGGTGAACTTTGACGTTTACTTACCTTGGAGTATGCAGAGCAGCACAGCTCCTTCCATGTAATCATGCAGACTTATTTTATTACCGGTGTATATAAGAATAACCAAGAAGCCTTTAAGGAAAAGCAACAAGGACATTTTTTTAAATGTAAGAATTTATTATTTGGAACTCGTTACAAAAGACTTCTGTTTTATCAAAATGCGTTGGACAATACGATAAAAAAGTGGGTTCCAAAAATGTACCTGTCTGTTAAATGCTTGAAGGAACATACGAGAATAAGGAAAATATTTGAGGATCTCTTTGAGGCAAAAATATATAGGATGGTTAACAATTATCCTTGTTGGGATCTCGGAAACTGAAAGAGGCATGAGGTCTGTTAAATTAGAGAAATGTTGCATCATTTTATTCTGAGGTATGGAGAATCTGAAGCAAAATTTAGGAAAAATCGGGAAATCTTATTACCCCACATTTTTTAAAGTAAGTATCAAGAATATACAGGGTGGGCCATCGAAAAGGTAACAAGCCTAATAGTTTGGAAAGTGAAGATGTATGCAGAAAACGCCGAAACAGGTCGATTTTGTTAGCGAGGGGGACATATTTGTAAAAAATGTTTTCGTTGGGCCAGCCTGTATGTAAGCGAAACCCAAAATGTTGGATATCGTTGTAAAGAGAATTCAAGTAGCTTTCAAATGATGTATCACTCAATAGCTGTTCCCTATGATGATAAGCAAAGGGGTAGCTACCCCTGCCAAGGGGGTGAATTTGGGTGGTTAAATTTGTCACGAAAATATGCCTACTTTGATAACAAAATCGACCTGTTTCGGCGTTTTTCGCTTACATCTTCAGTTTCCAAGTTATTAAAGCGAGTTGCGTTTTCGTGGGGCCACCCTGTATGTGAGCGAAACCCAAAATGATGGATATCGTTGTAAAGAGAAGTCAAGTAGCTTTCAAATGATGTATCACTCAATAGCTGTTCCCTATGATGATAAGCAAAGGGGTAGCTACCCCTGCCAAGGGGGTGAACTTGGGTAGTTAAATTTGTCACGAAAATATGTCCCCCTCGATAAAAAAATCGACCTGTTTCGGCGTTTTCGCATACATCTTCACTTTCCAAATTATTAGGCCTGTTACCTTTTCGATGGCCCACCCTGTATAGTTTTTTATGTAGATTTACACAAGTAATCTATAGACTTGAATTTTTTGTAAATTTTTAGACATAATTTAGAGACAGAACAGTTTTCAAAAGTAAGGGTAGAATTTTGGAATAAAATCTAAAAGGTATGTACTTAATACAACTATATGTAATGATCAAACAGTTCTATGGTAAATAAAGAAAAATAACAATATTATTATGTATTTAGAGAGACTATTATGGATAGCTAGGTAATTATCGGGTTCATTAGAAATATATCAGGATCGTATCAGTTTGCTTTATCAAATTTCTCCTTTGATAAAATAGATAAGAGCACATGCAGGGATGTCGAATATATTTTGTTGGATGGCTGACTTCATAAAGGGTCAGTCGTTAATACTTCAACGCATAACACAAATGAACGAAAATCAAGAATTACAAAAAAAAACTTTATCCTACTTCAGTTTGTTGTTTTGCAAATTCATTTCTTATCTTTGCAATGCCTACCAGTAATAAATTTCATTTTATAGAATTTCATTTCATAGAAATTTGTATGTAATGATTTTCAGAATGTTTCGAAACATGTGCCGAAATTTCAATGGTGCGTGATTCCTCGACGCATTCTGAAAAAAAATCTTTTTAATAAGGATACTCAAACAGATCATTTTCGAGGCACAGGGTGTCAAAAAAATGTTTCTTTGTTTCTCGACTATATCTCAAGAACCGTTTGAGATACAGGACTCAGCTTTTGTACATGTCGTGCTATGATTAATATTATATCTACTTACTTTTTGAGCGCTTTATTTTTCATAAGACCGTATTTTAGGCCTGTGTAAGTTTATTTAGCCCATATAACTTCTACGACAATGGGAAAACAAAATTTTGTAATCGCATTTTACATCGCAAATGTTCTCTATACATAGGTACATATAAAAGGAGCTTCCTGGTTAAAAGCTCTAATCTAAACCGTTTTTGAGAAAAAAGGCATTTTACGATGAAATAATATACATATAATATTTTATTAGAAAAGAAATAACAATTTTCACTGCCCTATCAAAATAAAATAAAAATACCGCTTAAAATTAAATCCATTCAATCTAAAATCAAAAGATAAAATTAATTATCAGATTTTTGTAGACGTTTTGTAAACGTTGAGTTATGGTATCTTCAACGGTTCCAGAGATATGGTAAAAAAATACACCCTGTATCGCGAAAAATTTTCGTCTCCATGTTCATAGAAACTTTTTTCTTAGATCAATCAACGAATCGCACTCTTCTCTGTTCGGGTATACATGTTTTAAAACCACTGCATAAAAATGCATTGATATTTAACTCGTTAAGCGGGTCGCATGGCATTAAGGCCTTATTTGATCAGGGGTCTCATCAATCAAATTTCATAACGAAGTTTTCAATTTTGGAGATATTGGATTTAATCATCCTGAATTGGGTGGGGGCAATTCCACTATTGAGTTTGATGAAGCTCTCAACTATGCGACTGCGTGACGGAAGTTATAAAGTAAGAAAAAACAAAGTTTAAAAAAAGATGTCATGAAATAAGATGTCAGAAGAAGAAATCATGGCGTGATCGATTTGACAGCGCGACTATAAAGGAGCCCTCCCCACTTAAGGGGTTAATTGCTAGAATTAGGAGTAGATACTTGCGCCATCTATGGTTTGAAGAGCAAACATGTGAATTTACTGGTTTAATACGCGACAATGTAGATACGAAATTAAAACAATCGCAGCTGTGCTCTATATTTGCACTCACCCCAGAAATCTGTAACGATATAACTTTGAAGTGAATCATTGATTTGCACTGAAAAGGTTCCTTCATTATCACCAGTAATTATTAATAACGTATAGATACAATTCTAAACAGCTGCAAACTACTGTGAGGTTCAGTATTATTCCGATAGAGGATACTCCATGTATCAACGGTTATGATAACTTTTTGCTGCCAGGTTTTCTTTTAATTAAAAACAATAGAAAAGTAATTTTGCTAAAGCTATGAAATGAATATCACGTATTTTCCGTACTGTCTTATTATTTTTTTTTAATTCAACTGTATGGAATTTACTGTCTGTTAAAAGCCTTCCATTCACCAACCTATACCATATTTTTATTTGGACTTTGTTCAAATTTTGACATAGGTACTCTTTGTTCTTCCACTTCAGCCTACTACATTCTCCCATCATTTTATATAGTTTTTTGGTGAAAAAAATTAATATTAGTTATCTAACTGCAGAAAATCGCTTGATTGTCTGTAAGAAAGTCCCCCTTCCACTCCCTTAACTTTCAATTAAGTTGGAGACGTCCTTTAATTTGATGTTGCACATTGAAAAATGTCTGCAGTTGAAGCTGAGTGGCTAATAACAGGCAGTTGGTATCAACCTTTTTCACAGGACATAGACAGGATCATCATACACATACTTCCTCTTTTGTCCAAACAAGTATAAGTAGTATATCCAGCGGAGATAGGGAAGACCACCCATACATGTGAGTCTATTTTTCTTTTTCTGGAGGATCCATTGTTTTATGGAATCCTGTAAGAATTACCTACCTCACCACTTAAGAAAAGAACACATCCAATCATCTGAATAAGTATCACTGTCAGGATCTGATAATTTTCAGATTCTTTTTAGGATAATCCGCTTTATTTCAAACATGGATCTATAAACTTTCAAAAGGTCTGTCAAGCGATCTCCGCGCTGTTATTTTTTACAGTCTCCTTGCAAATTGATTAATGAGCGAAATTAAGTTATGAAAATCTTACGTTCATCTACACAAAAACTTCCAGGATAAGGGTAGAAACAGGTTTTAATCCCTTCGGAGTTTTGTGAATTTTTGGCGAGTAAGTATACTACATAGGCACCTTGAGATGTTCCTGCTTTAGCCTTGAGGTGCAGTGTCAAATTTTGAGCTTGAACAGCAATTTTTTGAGATTTTCGATTTGTAAATATAAATTCTCTGCTTTGAGTCCTTATTTACTTTTTGAATTTAGTTATGAATATGCTTAATTCGTGTTTGAGTGGCATAACTTTTTTTTAACTTACTGGCTCAACTTTCAACTACTGTAAGTCAGGCTTATTTCCAGTGACGTTTCCGGACAAATGTTGCTATTGCAACAAAACATTGAAAAAAAGTAAGAAAACAAAAATTAATATTATAACAATCTTTATTTACAACAATTATTGCTTCGCAACTGACAAACTTCGACAATAGCCTGATATGTAGGTAACTGGAATTACATGATGCAAATTGACATTGGATTTACACTATAAATAATCAATAAATTAAGTTATAATACTGAACATAATTTATTCACTTAAATTACGCATCGTGAATTCAACAACTATTAATTGACTAGTGAAAACAAAAAAAAAATGGCCTACCTGACTTTATATTGCATATTATACAAACATCAATCAACAAAATCAATTCCAACAATAATTGTTCGTAGCAAAATATAAGAGATTCTAACAAGAATGTGTGTATGTGTGCATATTGGACGTTACATTCCTGGAATCCAACCCAACTCAATATGAGTTATAAATTAATCTAGAAATCCTGCCAAATTACAATCTAGAAGAAGCGCATCTGATCTGATATCAACTAAATAAAAACAGTGATACGACCACTCAATCCGGGCATCCGAAAGGAGTGTGCAGTTATTAATTTAAAAATCACATAATTACTTTTTAGGTTCATCAGCTGTAAAAGTAAACTGAGCGTTTACCAATTGAACTAACCTAACAGTAAAATTTACAAAACTATTTACAGACAGTGAACATCCCCGCTGAAGAGGAGATCAGATAATTAAACATAATCAGTCTCATGATAGGAAGGCTGCCGTGGCCATGACTCTGGAGACCACGTGAATAAAACGAAAGTCCGGTGCCACCTCGCAGGAGATGACCTTAGCGTCGGTGCCAGATCAACAACCCATCCCGAGGTCGGCCCATGGACCTATATTCAGTAAACGTAGATCTGCTTGAGTTGGGGCTTCAATTCAGCGGGGATCGTGTACACCTCTGTTTGAGGCTTCCTCTTCACCAGACGCCTCCAGCGGCCGCCCAAGTTTTTCCTGAATCCTCGGACTAGTCCTGGCCTTTCCGTTGGCAGGTTTTGTACAAGCGTATCCTGAAACAAGAAACAACCACATTAATCTCAAGTACGCAATAAAAACATAAATGTTCAAATGTTTTAAGTCTGTTGATCAATGTAAACTCTATATTATGATGGTAGATTCAAAGAACTCTAAGATGAGGTTACTGAACTCCATGTTTCAAACAAGGGCTACATTTCCCCTATGAATTAATGAATTCAAACATCGACCCCTCTGGATGCTCTCAGTATGATAAAATAATAGGGGACTCTTGTGCATGTAGGGTGTGTGTAGCTATAAATCGATTCTGTCTGCATTTAAGTCCGCTTCCACAGAGCACAGGTATTATATCACTCTCCTCTAATGAAAAGAGAAGAATATACAAGACAAACATGGGGATAAGTTCGTTCGCCTTCAAACTCGGTTCAAGCAACGGCTGCTCTGTTCTATTCTATTTTAGGTCAGTTTACGGTCTTCTTTCGCACGTAAACAGGGATGCCAAATGTTATTGTGCTTCTTCTTCGCGCTAACTGAATGGAAAAAGGAGAGACTCTTGCAGGCAAGAATACAATATATGTTATATGACAACTGTGTCTTGCATTCCAACCCCACAAGCTGCATAAATAAAATTTAAACACACGCATAACATAAGAACATAACATAACACAGCAACCAACAACAGTCACACCCAGCTGCGATTGCTTTGGACTTCCTGTAGCTCTATAGTGACTACATACCTAATCTATGCACGAAGAAGCTTTTTTAGATTAGAAAACGCGAACTCTTAAAAATTTCACTTAGGTATTAGGCAGATAATCATAATACCTATTTGCATTTTAATTATAAACAGTTTCATGGTTATAACTTTCCAATAACGTAACCAACTAGGTACTCATATCGACAAACTTATCGTTGAAACCTTGGCGTTAATGCTTGTTGTAATTGTCATAAAATGTGACCAGTGTGTAAAAAAAATAAGGTTGCGAGTTGCGACTACATTACAGCACTCGTATTAATTAAACTCGGTCTACATACCTAGTTGAAATTTTAAAATAAAAAAGAGAAATGCTATGGCAAATGATTTAAATTTTAATAACACTTTGATTGATGTCGATTAAGTAACTAGTCTTTGTCTCGAAAGGAGTGCATATTTCATAATATTTATATCTGAAGTCGCTCTGGTAAACATTGATCAACAGCATCTGCAGGATGTACGTAAATGACAAAAAAAAGTAAGTATTGGTACCAACCTGGTCGTTGTTGTACATATGCTGAGAAGGCGGTGGGTACTGCCAGAGGAACTGTCCACGGTAGGCCAGAGGGTCAGGCTGGAGGGCTTGAGGTGCCGTTTGTGTCGGCGCCGTCGTCACAGGTGCGGTCTGCAGGACAACATCAGCTGGATGCACACTATTGCTGTGTTCCTCTCGTTTCCTCAGTTTACTGTGAACAAGACGGATGGCTATCATGGTGCCGTTACTGCCTACCATCTTAGCAGGCTTAGTGGTATCAGATGAGAATGTGAAGATCGCTATTTTGATGCCGTTGGTTCTAAACTCGAAAGAGTTTAGAGTCTTTTCCAAAAAAATACAATGCAAGCACACAACAACAGTTACTGGTCAACACTGGGGATTAATCCAAGGAATTAAGTCACACAAGATCACAGAACACAGATCGTGGATGTCTTTGGTTTAGTCAGAGTTGAGCTACGATCACACTTCAGCACGGTGTGGTGAAATTGTGAGAAACTTTCAAAGATGACTAGATTGGACAGAGGGTATTATTTACGAGGGCCTAGCGTGAATTAGCTAAACACCTCCTCCATACTACTCGCTCTGAGGATAAAAATGATTATCTTGGTGGTGGAGTGAAAGCTCGCGTATATATAGCCTCGACCGTGTTGTGACGTTGCCGGAGCAGCTAACATTACATCGAACTTGGAAACGCCGCTGGAGGGGGAACGAGGGACGGACGAGCAACTGTCTAGGTCTAGCCGCTGTCTATATTGTTGCCAGGCTGAACATAAATATTCTCTAATTGAAGGAATTTAAGTTTGCAATTTCCGATTACAGCATCATGAAAATTGAAATTAAACATCGTAATTCTCGAAAAATAAATTGAATTGTTTTTTTGAAAATTCCATTTGTTTAAGAAAATTGAAAAAAGTTCAAGAAAATCGAATCTATGCAGACTTAAAAAAGAGACAAGGAGAGATTTAGATTTCTAGAATCCCTCTAGAAATATCGATAATCACTTAAATCACAATTGAATCTTAGAAGGAATTATGCGGAATTTTTTAAGCTTCCAGAAAAATTAAAATAGACAGAATTTATGGAACAGGGAATAATTTTCTGATTAAACCTTGGCATCAAACATACAGTTCATATTGGGTTAGGGGTTAGAAGATGTACCTATCTACCTTACCTTGTGCTTTTAAGGTAGTTATAAAAGCTATAGCTATATAACTATAAAAGCTATAAAAGCACTATTAAAAAAATAAAAAAAGCGCTTCAGCATTTTTTACCATGCCTAGCATCGTTAGCATCATAACAGAAGAGAAATTTTCTGAAAAATTTACCTACTCGTGACTCGTAATTGAAGCAAAGAACCATGTCAGTCCTGGCTCTCTTGATTTCAAAAGAAAACATTTTTTTTTATACTCCTCACTAAGTTTGAAATAAACCTACAGGACATCACCGAATCAAAGATGAATAAAAAAGTGGCTTGATACCTGTGTCTTTTAAAAAAAGTGACAAGAAAAGTGATCATGATGTGTATAATAAAACTCAAATCCTGAAAAAATTACTTTGACTGCAACGGTAGTGGCAACACTGCCACTATTACTCGCTTCATAGTACACATATTTTATTAAGTTTTTACTTGATTCCCAGCAAATGTCTTCTGTTTGTCATTTTGTGATTGAGTGGTTCTTGTGTATCTAAGCACTGTTGAGTACTTGCAAAAGTAATAGGAATTATCGACATTTTCTACTTCTAGCATAATAAACGGTCTCGATTGATTTCATTCAATATCGTTTTTTCCGCTATGGACTATGGAGAATGCACAATAATATACAATTAGTAATTATTTTAATCGATACCACGAACTTGTGTTTACCTGAAATAAAATACCATAAAATAAAGAAAAACCTGCTAGTTAGGTATTATACCTTCTATAATGAGAAGTTGGAAAATACTGAATTGGAATCAGCTGTGCTGTTATTTTGTACAAATGGTTATTTCGATTATATGGGAAATACTTCATGGTGGGAACTTTATTCCTTCAGGCTTGTATTTAAATTAAATAGGTACTATACAAATGTACTGAACACTTTGTATAACCCGTCCCTAATTGGTTTTTAATAGAAATTTATGTAAAGCTAGGGAAATGAAACCTACATAAAGTAATTAATTTCAAAGACACAATTTCGGCAATATGCTGACAATGACACACATTTAAAGAAGTAAGTACATAGGTAGGTACAGAATTTTGCAGACATTATTATTGATTTACATCAGATGTTATATAATTATTATTCTCTCTTGAATTATTGCATTAGAAAGCAAATAAAATTTATATATAATGTACTAAATAGATAAAGAAGTCAATTATGTAGGTACCTACTTATTATATTCGTGAGCTTTCTTTTAGGTAGCTACCCATCTAATTTTTCCCCTAAATTTGAATTTATTACATGATAGATATGTATGATTAAAAATTATGATATTTATGAGGATTAAACGAGTCTAATTTTTTATGTTCGTGTTAAATTTAGATTCCATGGACTGTAGGGAATGTCGAAACCGTGTCACTAGCTATTTTCGTGTCCTCCAGATTATTTTTACCTCCCATTAGGCAACTCGGGACATTTAAACAGGAAATTATCTTAACAATTCTGATGATATATAGGAAGATATCTGCATATTTCCCTCTACTAAAGAAATGTTATGGAAATTTATTAACCACTAAAATTATAAACGTCATTGCTATAGTTTTTCGTCTTACTTTGTATACTCTTATGTATATTTTTGGCACATTTTCCGTCCAGAAAATAGAACAAAATGCAGTAGTAAAAATTATGTTGTCTACGTTAAAATAACTGTCTACACTATCTTCACAAATAAAATTGCTTTACAACCTACCTACTGACATTCAAAAACTAGATCGGTTCCAGATTGGTCCAGACTTATGCAACATTTGTGAATTTGGATTCAAAAACGTCTGCAGATACTGCCAAAGTATTTAGAAAATAATAAATAACAAAATGAATATTTAGCACGATGTTTTGCTTGCTCATTTAAAAAGAATGTTTTGATTTGTGCTATTCACTACTATTAGGTACTTCAAATTAATAACTTTTTTTTCAAAAACAATAGTCAAACTACAAATTATAACATACAGTCTGGATCAGACTGCCTGATTTCTGTAAACGTAGTATTTTTAATACTGGAAAACCTAAAATTAGAAAACTACACAAACATTATTGACTTTGTAGCTGAAATAACAATTTCGAAATGAAATAAATTGAATGAGACATTGTTTAATTAAATTGAAAGCTCTTTTGTTAAATCAATATATTCCACCTGAATAATGGCTTTTGTACTTGGGCAGCCTCTCTCTATCATTCAACAATTCGTTCTCTGGAGACTCATAAATTAACATTTTTAATTAATGTTTCCGATAAGACCAAAAGTATTTTTTCTCATTTCATACATTTATAAATTGGCTGCATGATCTTTCTACTTATGATTAGCGGAGTATTGATAATGGCAAGCAATTAATTTTCTTTTTTTATCAAATCCGCCTATAATTTTTTTTACGGAAAAAGAAGAATAGTTCACAATCACTATATAAAATAGTCAGCCTTATACTAATCTTATGATAGATGACAGAACAGGTAGGTATATTTATTATTTCCTACAGACAGAATACCTAATTATGCTAAGTATTTCAGTCATGATTTTGAGGTCACAATATCAACATATTATACTCCTTCTAGCGAAAAAACTACATTAATGTTCAACAGAATTATTCTCCATCCATTGAAAATTATTACTAAGTAATTTCATTAACTTTTAAACTACGTTTTTCATAACATTCTAACGAGCGTTTGTTTTCAAAAAGGTTAATTGTTGTAACAAACTGAAACAAACACCTCTGAAAAACAACGAATTTCCAATTATTTGTTCAGTATAGTAATTAACAATGTAAATGTGAAGAAACAGCATGATTTCATTCAGTGGATGACTCACTAAACTAGATTTTGATTTCATGGTCTATTTATAATGTGATGTTATGGACACCTTCCTACAGACAGAAACCTGTGGATCCTGGAATTATTATTTGTCGACCAGATGTATAGGTATTTAAATGACTTTTCAAGAAAAATCCAAATAAACATCAAGAGACTTCTAAGAATATGTAGGAAGAGATGTTAACCTATTTTATAATCTAATGTCCGGAGTTTGACGTCAGGAGCAAGCAATATAGCGCGAAATAGCTCAAATTAAGATAGTCCAATCGGAAAATTAGTGCTTTGCAGTTAAACGAAAACATTTCTTATGAAACGCATTGTTTTTATAATAGGAAAGACGTTGAACAAATGAAAATAGCCTGGACGTCAAAGGAAACACTGATGTGATATTACCTACGTATATTATAGAAACCTATTTGGGAAACCACCTCTTCCACTTAGGAAATCATCAAATGTGTTTGTATTAGAAACGAATAACATGTAGAAATAGTTTACCCCTCCTAATCTAAACATTAAATTAAAATGATGAATTCTTCAACATATTGTATATTTTGTGAGATGAGATTTTCTAAATACGTTAATGAAGAAAGCAACTTACTTGAGACGTACTAATTCCCAAAACAGCAGTTCGGTAAAAACCATTTTGATTTGAAATATCACAAAAGCACAGAAAAATTAAAACGTTATTATGAAAATGTTATAAGAGGTACCCATCAGCGTCTTACAAGTAGGAGGCTGGAACCATACTACCAATATCCCCGCCTTGAAAAGAATTTATATTCCGCGAAGTGTACATAAGTTATTCTACTCATTATCATGGGTAAATTTCATTCATAAATTTCCCGACTGTTAAGGTAAATGTATGTTTCATGTTTCATGTTTGTTTATATTTACCAAATATGTTAGGTAGGTATTAAACTCAATTTGAAATTGACTCATCTACATCACTACCTTATTATACGCATGTATAACGAGAAACGACAAATGGCATTGATTATAGGGTAGAATTAAATTATATCTATTTGGATAAGAAATCTCCTAGGCGTGAATCGAAAGCGCAAATTTCAAGGACATTGAAGTTTTCCATACGATATGTGGAATTTCTAGACCCCTTGCTAAAATCATCCTAATCACTTTGAAGTGCATATTTAAAAATTACTGTGCAGTTACTTATACTATTTTCTAGAGATTATCTGATACTGTCGATAAAATGAAGTGTTGTTTTACATAATCATAAAAGTTTGGTCGGTACTTAGTATGTATTTCAATTATGATTGTTAGTATCTGCTAGAAGAATGCGAGTATGTATATCTAATGAAGTTCAAAGTTTTCACTTTTAATTCTAGAATTACAATAATTACCTGTACGAGAAACAGGTGATGGATAGAAAGTAACTTACTAGAATCGCACAAAGTTCAAAAGTCATTAAAGAGTCAAATTCCTTGTGTTTATTTAATTGAACTTTTTATTGCCATAATATATTTTTTTAAATTTATTTGCATTGTTATTACATCAGTTATCTTCATGAAGATTTGAAATATTGAGTTCAACAAAAAAGAATCACGGCTCTTCTATGGCGACTTCCTAAAAATTTATAGTCATGGGGACATTGTAAATTTTATTGCAACATTTTAATATACCTAAATAAGTCTATTATAAAAACCGACCTTTATTCTTTACAATAATCACATGTTGCATTTATTATATTAGCAGCACGAGAATACCTATTTTTACAAAGCCACACTGTTCAAATAATTTCTCACAATTTTCCTTATTGTTTTATTCCAACAAAAATAGGTTTGGTAAACAGTGTAAAAAAATATTACTCATCAGAGTTCGCATTTTTTTACATTTTTAAACTCCAGAAATCTTGCGAAATACATATAAGGCAATAAATAAAATAAATAAAATCGTGGCAACAAAGTCACAAACTGTAACTCTTTTTATAGGCAACAAATTTACTATGAAGCCAATCAAGAACAAGAAATTTTTGGACGTACTTATAATATTTTTAGCTAAGACTGTCAAAATTTTAACCTGTATTATAAAAATAGATTTTTTTTTTATAAAATTTTTATAAAATAGAATTTTATAGATGTTGTTGCTAAAGTAGTGTGAAAAACTTCGCAGGGTAATTTTTGTCGCGAAAAAATCATTCATGTAACTTATTTTCATAAAACCCCTTCTTTCGAAATTTTGATCCTCAATAAGTCAATAATAGCTTGTACAAAATCAAACTTGCTACATTACCATTGTGAAATTTTTACCACCTTCTATTATGTTGTAAATAGTTTGAATGAAACGTTGCCCACTTAAATTAAATACTCATTAATAGTCACCATAGGTATTGATATTTCTTAAGATCAACTGTACTCAACTAACTGTACAAAAGGTTACCGTAGATCTGAAATGCGAGTTACGGAGCTTTAAAAAAGCTTGCATCAGTATAATAAGCAATGAAAATCTTCTTAATGTATCTGCTTTTAATAATAATATGTATAGGATCCATTTCATTAACAATCCAGCGTGTTTTTCATAAATATTTCTAGATGTTATTGACTTTTTTATTGATTAATCCATCATAAGTAATTGATTACCTATTACTTCTCATAAAGTCCTTAATTAATTATTTTTTTATTACTCGTAATTAATGTTATTACCTACTTATTAATAATGTTTTGTTTATAAAATTTTATGGGTTCTTATCCTCTCCGCGATATCCATTAATCTTCTAAAGTTGTTTAAAGTTTTACTTATTAGTTTAAATTTCAATTTTGTTGTTGTTGTTTCGTCTTATTTGACTACGGCGTTAAGCCATTCGCACATTTTTCTGTTCTGGGTCCTCAAATGCTGTCGCCATTGCAATCACATCATACAAATATTCTGACCTAAACTAACTAGAGAAGCAGGTTGGATAATTTTTTTCTTGTTTTTCCTTTCTTTTTTTTTCTTTTTATTTAGACATATTATTATAAACTCATTTATTATACATATATTTTTTATTTACTTTTTTTTCAATTTTTTTTCATCATTCATTTATTTGTTTTTTATTTCATTTATTTTTTCTTTTTTTTTTTACTAGAAATGTTCTATCATATAACAAAAGAAACTTACAGAGTCGGAGACATCAGCACGTGTCATCGTCCTCTTCCTACCAGTGCGGCCTACCAAGGTTATATTTTTTTTATAAATTTTATAAATTCATTTTTTATGTCGATTTTGAGACAACTATAGCATTCTGTTGTGCATCCCCCAATTTGCCGCATTCACAATTTGGATTCACCCTAAGATTAATTTTATTTAGGTGTGATGCAACCCATAGCTCAAGTTATTGGCTCAGTTGAAAGAAAGCCTCAAAGATGGGGGGTAATATTTTTAAAAGCTCGGTTTAATCTAGGTAAATGAAATCGCAGCCTATCACAGAAAGATTTTATTAAAGGATTCATGATTATAATAAATTTTAATCTTGCAATGGAAAAGAGGAAAAGGATCAAGAATTGACATCCTGACAATTGAATAGTAGCCCGAGTTGTTTTTCTTATCTATTAAAATATTTTAATAAGAAACAGATCTAGATATCTAAAACATGCCCCTTTATTATTTTGCCAAGGATACAGATACTTTGTAACTATAAAACATAAATAGTCCAATTCCAGAAAACTACTCGGAGAAGTAATTATAGAAGATAAATCTATGAGTAAAAGGAAATCGACATAGAGAACATGTTCCTTTCTCATTTAAAATGCTAAAGGTGTACGCCTTGTATTGAAAAATGAAGAGCCTATTCCAGTAAAACTACTTAAGGAAGCAATTGAAAAAGATACCTACAGCCAATTCCGGTAAAACTGCTCATCAGAACGTACGTTGATTATGGGATATTTTACAAATAAAACGCATTTGCTTGAAATACTGTGCGCATATCTCCCAATTCTAATAAAAAAAATAAATAACACAATAAAAATAATAATAATAATTTTTTTTTTGTATGTATCTCTCTTGTATTATTCCAGATCGTTACTTATATTTTGATGACAATAATTACAGCATCAAAAAAGGAGTTGAAGTAAAATTTTGACATTAGGAACACTCAAAATTTCAAGAAAAACTGTTTTCTCTTTTTGTTTCAAAATTTTAGAAATTTTGTTGTTCTCAAATCATCATTAAATGAAAACCCATGCAATAAGTTCATAAATAATTACTTTTGCTTGAATTGCTTGTGGATTGTGGCTTAAAAAATTGTTTTTGGACGATGTATTTTTTTTCATTTTTTTTTATTTGTGTAGAGCGTTTTATAATTAGGTGTAAAAAGTTTAAACGCAGGTGTTCAGCATGACATTTAAGCAAAAAACTGTTTTACATTTGTTTTTTGTTTTTTAAATTTTTATTTGTGGTTTCAAATTCAAATAATAATTTAAAATTAACGTTCCTTTCGTAAATAAATTTGTAAAAAAAAGTTCATGCTGAATACTAGACTATGTGTAATAATACTTGTTTACATTTTTTAGGTAACGTCCTCTAGCAGATATAGTCCCAGGGCGATCAATACAACTCATTGCTTTCGAAGTAATGTTTTTCAATAATAAAAAAAATCCGATCTTTGAAAAAATTAATAATTATGTATTAGTATCTATATTTATGTATAGTAAAATAATAATTATAATTAGAGGATACCTATTATAGGTAAAGTGCAGATTCAAATGAGAAAAACCAGTTGATAAAAAATATTAGTATGATACTTATTGAGGTGTTTTATTTACTTCAAAATCGAGGACTACCAGTTATCAATAATTTGCAAAAAATTCATCCAAGCATGCATGAATGAATTCATTATCATTTCAACGCATCGTATAAATTTTTGTTTGCCGTTAATTTATTATGTTTGCCACACGTTTTGTTACCTAAGTGTAAATGACGCCAGATAATTCATTTTATGTATCCGAAAATTGCTAATGAAATTTATAGCTTACCTACTTAATTTAAATTTGAAATATTTCCAGTGTTGGTTTTCTTTTTCCTTCTCGTGACGTCAATTCTTTATGCTGGAAAATGGCATTTAAATTTTTTAACACGATTGCATGACGTTACGGATTAATTAAGCAAATTGGTCTTATTAGGCGCATACGAAACCAATTGATTTAATTAGATAATGCCCACGTAACAAAAAACGTAAACAAACTTTTTATGAAGTTTTTTAACGTTAAAAGTGCTGATCCTTGTTTTAGACGCGCACACTTGGATCAATATCTTCTCTTCATGATACTGACCTATGCTAAAATCCTCTCAAGCACCACGGTTTCAGCGTCATCATTATAAAAAATTCTATCATAACAATAATCAAGTTGGTAGGTACGTCATTTATGTGGAACGCTTAAAGAGAATATCCTGTTTTAGGCTAGAAATTTGTTTGGCTCGCAAAAGTAACGTTCCGCATGCTGGAATTGAGCTTATTGGTGTACTAAACTTAAATTTTGGATAAAAGTTTCATGATTCAACAAAAAAGTGAGGTTTCTGAACAAATAAACTGGAATTTCTGACAATATACCTAATAGTAATTGAAACTGTTTTTTCTGGTTCGATCTACATTTTCATCACTTAGCGCTAAACCCTCTATATGCAAGCAATGTGAGAAGTGGATAAGCAGCGAAACTATTGTAATTTTGGATTTGCCATCATAGCAGTAAGATTATTTTGTTCACGAGTTACGTCTGTTGCTTTCTACACAGACAATTATTGTGTCATTCAAAATTCTTATGAAGAATAAACAAAATGATACATTGCTTATCATTTCTATTGCATATAAGCAACAACTGATGAGATGATTCAACTATTTTAAGATTAAGACCACAACCATTTGCATTTGCACACATGAAAGTCGCCATATTTATACATTTTCCTGAGCAAGCATCTCGTTCACCATCATGATACAATAAACGTGTTTACCTGGTCAAATAAATACTTTGACAATAGGCGACAACTATTTCGTTAACATGGCAACTATTTTGTAATCTTAGACAATGTCCTATGTAATCAGGGTCTCTAACTGTCATTTTTCCATTCGATCTGTCTCAATAGCATTATTGAACTTAGGAAATGTCAAATACCTAGTTTTTGGAAATGTGGTGTTTTAATTAATTAGTTTATTTGACGTTTATATTCGATATACAAGAACTGTTGAACAACGCGGTGTGCTCTGTACAATTATTATTGTAATAGCGATTACAGAGCGCGATATATAAGATCGATAATGTGATGTGACGTTTTTTAGTTTTCGGAGTGATCCAGTGTTATCAAAGGCATGGCAGAATGCGTATTTGTTCTCGTCAAGACAAAATAATTAAAGCAAATGGCAGAGTGTGTTAAAATAAATGATTCTCTTTGTAATCTCCAACATGAACCGTTAGAATTTATAGCGAAAAAAAATTGTACAAATAATGCTGAAAAAAATATTGAATAACTTTTTTACGTATTGAAGAAAAAATAGTTTCTCTATAAAAATTATATTAGCTGAAATATATTCACATTTCAATATCTATTCTGCCCTATAATTGCATTATTGCATTGATCCTAAAAGTGATAATACTTCACACAAACTGCCTGGCACAAATGAGCACATGTAGGTAAAATTTAATAAACACTTGAAGAAAACCTTCAAAAGCGGAAACCTTCCATGCACAAGTCAATACAAATTCAAATTTCGCACGCTTATGAGATTCTGTTGTACGAAAATAAAACCATCTAGTATCATATCTCTATTATGTCATAGTATGCATGGTTAATTATTATTTTGGATTACTTTCACTTATGAGGTGAAAAATACCATTTTGAGGTAACGTGGATGCAAAACTAATAAATATTTCTTGGGTTGTTGACTAATTCCCATATTCTAAAAGCTTTAATAGCTCTAAAATAAATTAGTAAATAGGACGGAGATATGCAGTTTAGATATAAAAAAAATCCTGGAGCTCCAGCCACCCGCCATGATGCATCTCGGTCAATAGAATATCAAGAGCGGATAAGAGATGAAGCCATAAATATCTGAATCTATGGGTGCTAGAATTTTTATTCATATCAAATTTGTCATAATTTAACGGTAGCAGCCCAAATGTCTTCATCTTTATTATTGCCCGATCTTACTATCATATAGGTAATCATGCTTATTAATTATTTTTTAAGTTTATGTTTCTATTTTATTACCTATATGTACTTGAAAAATTCCGTTTAAAACTACAATATGATACAAAAGAAATAGTCCATGGTCAATTCGTCATACATTTACATGAACACAATTGCATTTTTTTTAAACCAATTAAAAAACACAATTGCATTTTTTTATAACCAATTAAATCTCTAATAATTTTAATTAACAATAATTAGGAGAGCTTATTAACGTTTACTCAAAATAGCATCGCATAGGAGAGAGAATGCATGTTCAAACAAAAGGTCCTAACCCTATAATTTGAAGTTTATACTAAACTACCATGACAACTAAGTAGCGCAAATATATTTTATTGTATAACTTTCGACAATCATATATTTAATTTCCAAATGGTGCGAGTAAAAACTTAAATAGCATTGATGTACGTTTCGCAATTTGGTTTCTAATATTACATTGCGTTTTAGAGTTAAGTGAAAATACAGCTCCTTTTCTAACTACTATAGACTCATTACATAGAAAACTAATTTTGATAAGCGAGATATTAATATTATTATCTTGGAAATGGAAAATTAGCATACAGAATTCTTATGGCTATGCAACATAAAACATGCTTCAATAAAACTCAGTCTAGGAGCTAAGTGAAAATTCAATAGTTCCAAATCTGTTTTCATAAGTGTTTATACCATCTGATTCTGTATACGCACTTTCTTGTTAAAATGTAATTAACCTAATTTAATGTTTAAGTTAATCAAATCAATATTTATAGAAGCAAGCACAGTTATATACTCCATGCAACACTATATCAACAAATTTCAAAAACTTCTGCAAACCGTTAGAAAATAGAATCTCTTTAGATAATCACATATGCGGTATATTAGGTATAGGTATCTATTAAATCGACTTTGGAGAAAGATCATCAGCAATCAGCATCTTACGTAACGAACTTTATTCAAATGATATTGCTTCCTACCTTAGGCTCCAAGATACGCACGTTAGATGTTGAAAGTTTGACATATTTGACAAACTTCACTGCGAATTCACCACGAATATGATGGAACGACTAGGTAAATCTTTGTAATCGACTAGGTAAATGTTTAAAATAGTAATATCTCCATGAATTGTTCAGTAATACTGGAAGAACGACTCGAAAAAGACCAGTTTTAATTGCAAAATTACGAATTTTGTCTAGTTTCGTCTAGTTATCATATAGCCGATGAGATCAGTCATCAAAGGAAACGCGACATTATAATAATTAAGTTGTCCACACACGAGAAATAAAAATTAACCGGCGGAGGAAATCAGACATTCAAAGCGTGTTTATTCTATTTGAACTTGCCTCGACAATAAATTCGCCGGTACCAGTCCTTGAAAAATTTAAACAAATTTATGAAATTATAAAGGAAGTTTTTTGAAGCCACATGATTATCAATCCTGAAATCATTGATAGGATTATCATTCCAATAATCATTAATTCTGAGTCTCTAATATAATATGAGTAGGTACCTCCGTTATATTTTTTTCAAAGTATGTAAAATATTAGCGCAATTACTATAATATTCATGCGTAGGTCTAGGTACCTACCTGCTTTTAAATCTTAGAAAAGTTTCGTCATAGATTGTTTAATTATTAAAAGTTTATTTTTGAAGTATTCAACAAGTGCAATCTAAATGCAATAACACTATTGAGCTCATTTGTTTTTATGGATCTGGAAATAAACAATTGCTTCACCAGCGCGCATCTTCAATGAAAATACACAGATAGTAGTAACTAAGGTGTTATTAGATGATTAAAATTCTTTCTATAAAATCTAACAATAATAATTATTCTTAAAATGGATGGAGAATTGGCTGTGAAAAATGTGGTTTTTCCGTATATAAAGAGGCTTAAAAAAGTGAAACTATCTGCTTGCCAAACTAGTTGAAATTCTTATTAATCAAGTTATTTTATTTACGGAACGATCTTCATCAATTCTAGCAATGAAATCAATAATCAATATATGCAATTATTTAAATTAAGGATTTTTTAAATCTACTAATTTTACCTGATGGTGACGGCTAGCAGAATAATTATAAGTCCAACCAAGAACATGGCAACGCATACTCCTCCAATCATGTATAAACTCTCGCTTGGTGCATCTGAAACAAATAAATAAAAAAATTAATTTTGAAAATATACAAACAACATTTCAACAAATATTTTTAGAGATGTTGAAACATTCAAAATCACCAACTAATAGTCAAAACTTCCGAAGCATCAATAAGTGTCTATAAATTGTTTCTTCAATTAATGTGTCTCGCAAAATGTCTCTGCTAAAATGTCTCTGCAGCTAAATTGAAACAAAAAATCGGGAACACCTATACTTTTGTGAATAAAATTGATCCCTTACCCTATTCTGTTCACAAAATAATAAATAAAATGCTAGAATTTAGTTATTTCGAAATGAAATTTCATTTTTGAAAGATTCCCAAAAATTTGGAATAAGAAAAATTTTAATTTCACACCAACAAAACTTTGTGAAATTTATACTTTATGATTTTAAGACGTTTTGTCATAGAGTCTTCTTTGATTTGATGAGGTTCATTTAAGAATATTAAATTTTTTTATTAACTTCTATTTTCGAACTATTTTCGAAGTTGACAGAAATTAGAGTCTTTAAATGTCATAAAAGTGCCACATTTCAGCGATGTTGGCACGATTTTCTGTATACTGTAAACTGTAATAAAGTTTCATTTTAAAGCTTATTTTAATGATGGCAGAGAAATGGATTTTAATAATGAAACGAAATATCCAATTGCATGCACACTAAAAATTTGGCATCACCCAACTTCATTGCGAAAACAAAGCCAAGTGCATAATGAGATTTTTTAAATCTAGTTCCTAACTAATAAAAATCAATAATTTCGAATATAAAATTATTATTATTATTATTTTGATATTAAATTTTCTCTCTTTTTTTTACAAAACTGTTCCTATTTTTTTTTTTTTTTTATAAAACACTATAAATTAATTTAGGGTTTAGATGACATATTGTATGTGGGTAGTCTAGAATCTATACAAAAGCTGGAAAAAGTAGTACTCAATAATAAAAGAAGACTTTGTATTTAAGAAAAAAGCTTATACGTCATAATAAGCTTACGCAAAAGGTGCAATACATTGCATGTAAATTAACTAAGGGGCAAAACATATAATTTGTAAATTTGATTTCTTATCTTTTTTCTCACTTGACGTAACTTGTTTATTAGATTTTTTCTGTACAAGCAATTAGGTATAATACTATTCATTAACCATACTCGTCGTGCTATACAACATCCTTTGATTATTACCTTATTTAAAATTATATAAAAAAGGTACACTACTTGATAAAGATAATATTATTTTAATTTGTTTACATGGTTTGGTATCAATCAAGTGTTTATTCACCGATGTAAGTTAGTTTTGGGATATTTTGCTTGGATTCACATTATGTATATGGCAACAATTTGTATTTGATAATCCGCTAGGTAACAAAGCTACATCAAATACTTAATAAAAGTTGGTATCTGAAATTTTATAATATTTCAAAATGTTCAATATTTCATATATTTTCGAAAAGAACAACAGCGAAATTTTTATCACGCTATCACTACTTGTTATTGGGTATGATGTCGTTGTTTTGGAATTTCGGAATCCCCTAGTAACTTCATACTCGATAGTCGATATCTCCCATTAATATTTATACATGAAATCATTTACCTACTTAATCTTGCATTATCGGAATAATTACTATAGTAGATAATTAGATTCATCTTACGTTGTAGTATGTATTATTAGTTACATGTTGCTATACATACTACTACTAACTGATAAAGCAATAATCCACATAATGCAATTTTAATTAATTATTAATCACACATAATAAGTCTGTTTTGTTTCAAATCCATTTAAAAATAAAACCTTTTTAATCTTGTCATGAAAAAATTACTACATAATTTTATTAATTTTAGGATTATCGTTATCTTTAAAGCAATAATAATATAAAATAATGGCATGAATTTTCACATATTAAAACAAATAAAACAAAAACAGCAAACAGAAAATGGATAGAGGAAGTTATCACGCCAATTAGGTCTATCCATTCCATAGAAACAATGTAATCTGCTTATAAATAACTTGATTGCTTCTTCTTCGTCGTCATATCTTCCAGAAGTGCGATTGTCAGCAGTCAGTATGAATTTTTTCAGAGAAGATCGACAACCATTAACCTTTCAGTCCTAGCACTCCTAACCCAATATCCTATACCAGTATTTCCTCCGAAGAACCCAAGGATCTAGGTTGGGAGCCGTTTGTTTCAACTTTTTTTTTTATCTCATGTAATCAGTTGTTTATTCTTGTGACAATATATTAGACAAGATGTGAGAAACTACGCATTTTGCTGACCATACATATTGATTGTGTCCAAGATCAGTTTCAATTTTCTCAGATGAAGTGTCAATCTTTCAATGTTTGCAAAAAAAATCCAGGGCCGTATTTAAAAATCGAAGTTCAGTCCGGTCCTGCAAATATGTTGTCAGATAAAAAATCTGATATCGTAAAAATAAAGCTGGTCAATAACTGCAATGAATTGAAATTGTTTTTTTTTCAAAATAATTCGAAAATCGAAAATAACTTTTGAAATGTCTTGCTGCCATTGCATTGTCCTTCTGGTTGCCCAACTTTTTTCCCCATTTAACCGACCCTTTATCTCCCACGGTTTCCGAGATCCCCATGCTGTTCATTCTTATCTTGGACAGATGAGTTATACGGAAAACAATAAGCTAACGATATATTCCTCTTGGGATATAAACCCTCGGGAGTCTTTGCTGCCAAAGTTGGTGCGTCAAGCCTGGAAAAGCAAGCCGGAGATCCATATGTTTGCTGTTATGTAAATTAATGTCGTTTACTACAAACTGTTAAGCTTTGTTTTCCAGCTTTAATTTGCCGAGTCTGATGCTCATAATTATTGCTCGTTATCAACGCAAACTCGAAATTTGGCCGTAGCACGTATGCGTTTGCTGTCTTACTTATCCTCGTAACTCTTTAGAAATTTTCGGCACGTCCACTGGTGAAATCAGATCTTTGTTCTTGCCATAACGACATAACATGCTTTTAAGATTGTTATTGCATTCATATTCACCTTTTTTAATTATTGGTTTTTAAAACTGTGTAATTATTGTACATAGTATAATTATCTGAATAAATAAATCAAAAAAAGAGCTTTTATGTCCAAATTATTAAAAAAAAAAACACTTTTGCAGTGGATTGATCAATAAGAGCTTAAGTAAGATGTAACAAAATGCATTTTAACCTACAGAATGACTGGACTCAAAGCTAATAATTATTTTTCAAGTTGCTTATTGTATTGTTTAACCGGGCATGTATGGCTTATCGTCATGCATTCACTTCAAGGACATACCTCATAATAGAAAGATGTAGGTAATTACAAATTATTATTATAATATCATATCGTGATGGATCCTCAAGAAGAAACAAATAGATTCCATAAGGCCATGAAACTACTACATGTACCCATCAAAAAATTATATGGGTAATTCCTACTTCTAATTACCTAAAAGGACTACTCGGGACCAAAAAGATAAAATTCCTAATCATTTTGCACTTGAACTGACATGGCAAAATAATAATAGTAGTTTTCCAACTATTATAAGCAAAACGATTAGAAGCGTATATTTATTGTGACATTAGGATCTTTTGTGAACAATTATTTAGTAGCGTGATGTGATTTAATTTGTATCACGAACTGGGCTGTGGTTTCTATTTGTTAAGAAAATTTCATAAGTGGTACTTACTTGTTTAGAATTTGCTTTGTGTACTTTGGCATTATTTCTTGACTCAAATCAGACAGTATTTTTTGCATAATAATTGCAATAGTGATAATCACAATAATTACATTATGGAACCAAAAATTAAATAGAAAAAGCTGCTCATATTTTTTCACTTTCATGTCAGATTTTATAAAAATGGAGTTCAAAGATTAAATTTGTCTTTATTTTATTTTTGCTACAGTCCTTATTAGATAATTTTTATGCTTGTAGAATTTATCACAATTTCTATATACTTAAAAGCATTGCAATGAGATTTTTGAACATTTCGTTTTATTAAAAAAAAAAAAAAATTATGACAAACTAAGAAAGACAGTTAAGGCTTTCTTAGTTGGTGTCTTTTTTTCATAATTTTTTATTACCGAGTCGTGCTTTTAATAAATGACTCCATTTAGACTTTAGCATAATATTTTTTTTACAGATATGAGATTTATTATATGATTCAGCCCTTTTTGCATGGAGATTTATGCACATGCTAGATCTGCCTGACGTTATCTAGCGGAAATTATGAGCAATGTAGCACCAATTAACTAACTAACACACTCATGCGATAAAACGCGGATTGCCCGATATGATTCATTCCTTAACTCCGGTAATAAAATTCGCCTGAATAGTATGTTTAATAAATATACTAGGCTAAATAAATAAATGAATTTAAACGCTTAGCTGAAGTTCGTTGCACGTGATAAGACAATTACTACAGATGATCAAGATGTTCATAGTTTTGTTATTGGTAAAGTCATAGTAATGAAACACGGAGTCAAATAGTAATTAAACCAAACGCTCTGTATGACGTGAGCTTACATCAACAATTTTGAACATCTGCCGATATACTCGTTGACTCGTTGATTCCCGCGAGTTAAAAAAAAATTGCTCCATTTAAGCTTTTTCAATTTATTATTGTAGGTTATGCAAAAACTTGAATTAATCTTAATTAATAGTTATTATTTTTTTCATTTACTTAACTGTCTATTTATGTAGCTCTTACTTTTAATCTTAACAAAAATTATGAGTTTAAAATGCCCAAACGAACGAGTTGATTTGTTTCCGTTTGAGCAGCTGTATATACTGATCGTTCTTCTATAGCCTTGTTAAAATAATCAGTTCCTAAAAAGTTAGAAATTGTGCTATTTAAACACCTTCCGGAATAATAAAATTATTTTTTTAATTATCATTAGTCATCACCTGCTGCCACTACAATAAAAAAAATAATTAAGTAGATATCATTTTAACAAGTAATTTTATTACACTTTACAAGTTAGAGGTTAGTAATTGTAATTACCTGCTGCGTTATCGTTAAAAATTCTTGAAAAATTAATGACAAATCATTTTTTCCTTTATAGTTTTCTCCCATACCTACCTGCACTACTTTTAATAATGATTAAGGTAACATTATTATCACAATCATTTATCATATATCACAATATTACAAGGTTGTTTGTTTTCTATGGAAATTAGTTGATTTATGCCTGGCATTGTACCCTTAAAACTGTATTTACCTTTGTAGATTCAATCACCTTTGCATCACATTTCAATTTCGTGATCTACTCATTAACGTGATTTATACGAACGTTTCTAGTAAACAGCGTAATGAAAAACGTTTTCTAGAAACATACCTTATGGAAACGTTAGTACCTACATGTCTAATTGTCTAATAAGTCGATGACTACTTAATTCTTTCTTATTAGACAGGCTGTATAGTAATGATTCACCGTCTTGGCCGGTTCATTGCTTTTTCTCATTTAAACCTAAAGGAAAGTTTTATTGGTATAAGTGTAGGAAATATTTTTGGAGGGAATTTTTTTTCTCGAAAATTATTAAAGATCCCCGCAGAATCCTTATGCTTCGAAATTGGCTCCCGGTCAAATTTGATGTAAATTTAGGGATCGGTAGTAGGTAATCAATGAGGTTTTCAATGAGATTCTAGATCAGAAGTTTCCATAGATGTAACCCCCCATAAACTCCTATTCTTCAGATTGAGAGAGATTTCTCTCTTGAGATGTTCTCTCGTGACAGTCACACGTTTTATTTTAATGTTGCCGCTCCCCCCTAATTTCTTAGAAATAAATCTTAGATAGATCAATTATTAAGATTGAAAAGCAGCTTCTGCTGCAGTAGTTATATTTTAGGTCTGTTTACAACCAACAAAAACATAAAAAAATATTCAATTTTAGACTTAAAGTCACAGCCAAGGCTATTATAAAAATTAAACTAAAAATTGAAAACTTTTTGCCAATTTTCTCAGGTTGGGAATGTACCTAACTACATCAGCAACAGAAGCAGCTTTTCAATCTTAACAAATGATCTATTCTAACATTTTTCCTTTAAACAGTTAGGGAGGCCAATATTTGATAATACATGCTTCTCTGTAAAACAATTGGGGGGGGGGGGCAACATTTAAAAATAAATGGATGACGCCATGAGATAAAAAATTTATCTTCAGAATGAATATCTCAAGAACAGGAGTTTTTTTGTGGTGTGAGGGTTGTGCCATAAGGAGACTTTTGATCTACTCATCGAATACTACCGATCCCAAAAATTACAACAAATTTGTCCGGGTGCCAATTCCCATTAGAATTCTGGAGGTGCTTTACGAAAAAGTTACAAAATACTTTTTTTATTTATAATAATAAATCAGGCCATCCAACATGAATTTTAAAATGGGATACAGCTGTAGATTAAAAAGGTCAATGCAAAACAAGTTATTATAGGAATGGTCTTTTCTACCCCTTAAAACAGCAGGGGTAAAATAACGAATAATTGTCTACTGAGAGTATTCTCATTAGTACTTAATTTCATTTCTGTAACTTGTTCCGAATTTAAGAAAAAAATTCTAAACAATTTTTTAAATCAATCCCTTTTTAAAAGGTAGTATCTTAACAGGAGAAGGACGAATGATTTTTTTCCTTAAGACCTGTTTAACGATCATGAAGGAATCACGTTCTAAATTCTTTACACCTAATTATAAATCATCCTGCATGAAAAGTTTCTCCAGAAATTTTCTGTATCCTTTATTCTTTACGTTTCTATACAAACTCTAAATAAATAGACATCTACAAAGACTTTAGATAAAGGTGAAACTTCAAGAAAACCTAATAAAAGCGTACGTTTGTTTATATTCATGTCATTCATAGTTGATAATAACACCTACAATGCTTTAATATTTACCATTGACTAAAGATAAAGATTTTAAGCTGACTAAATACATTAAAAAGAATAAGGAAAAGTATAGCCTTTACAATTAAATAGTGACAAAAAAATACCAAACTATTTTCGGGATTCCCTGAAACGTTTTGTAATTCGGTGAAAGAATAAAAATACAAAGCGACTTTCTCTGGAAGAAACGTAGTAAGCGGTGGACAATTTTTGTATTTTAAATTATTATTATTATTATTATTATTGTAGGTATAGGTATAGCGCCATAGTTGAATAATTTAGCAAATTAAGTATTATTATACAAACATTATCCTCGTTAGCTAGTGATATTTATTTAGTAGGCAACTAATTCATGGATATTTACCGGTTTCACTAATTATTACTGATCATAGTGTTAATTATTGCTCCCAGGAAATATTACAAAAAACGCCCTATACTGGATCGTTAAAATTAATTGGCCCATATCCTTATTCAGCAAAATTAAAGTTCGCAATGTAACTTTGGTGTTAAATTTTTGCATTTTTGACTGTTGTTTGTCTTTATTTCACAGACATTACTCAATCTTTATAATTTTTTTTAACATTTAACATATCAATCACATAAGTATACTAACATTTAGAGGTAGTAATATATTATGTCTTAAATGTTAATAAAAAAATTAATTAATTAATATCAAACAACATTTCGTCCTCCTGTCCATGTGCTGAAGTGCAAGGATAGTGAGAAATCATTATAATAACCAGTCTAAAAATAGTATTTGTTCGGTTTTTGCAGTAAAGACCAAAGAAAACAGCAAGAAATGACACTATTGTCGCAAAAAGTAATGTACATAATATATATTTAAAAGAATTAAAAATTGTTTGAAATAGTTTTACGTTATTAAGACTTTTCAATAGCTTACTTGCAAATATTCATAGAAAATGTTCCGATCGTATTATGTAAATGTACAGTGCTTCCCAAAAGTAACGGATAAATTCGATAAAACGGAGAGGGCTGTTTTTTTGAAAAAATAAAAAAACAGGTCGATTTTGTTTTTGAGTTGTTCAACTTTTGACATAATATTTGGGTATACAGGGTGATGCACAAAAAAGTGGTGACGTCATCGGCATTTTTTTAAATGGCAACCCTTATTTTTTATTAAATTTTTTGATACTTCATCCAATTGCCAATACGGTAATGTCATCATTTTGTAACGGTTATAAAGGAAATTTCGGAGAAAATAACTTAATTTCCACAGATTTAATAGATTTAATTTAATTTAATTTAACAGATTCAATTTGATAGACTTAATTTAATGGACAGATCTTATAAAATTACCATGGAAACAGTAATTTTTATTTGATATTTTTTTATTTTTATCGCTAATGTTCCGATTTTCACATCAGTAAAAAGTGCACAATTTCGACTCACAAGCTGTTTCTCAGAAATTTCCTTATTTAAGGTTACAAATTGATTACATTACCATACTGGCAATTAAATTAAGTATAAAAAAATGGAATAAAAAATAAGGGTTGCCATTTAAAAAAATGCCGATGACGTCACCACTTTTTCGCGCATCACCCTGTATACCCAAATATTATGTCAAAAGTTGAACCATTCAAAAACAAAATCGACCTGTTTTTTTTATTTTTTCAAAAAAACAGCCCTCTCCGTTTTATCGAATTTATCCGTTACTTTTGGGAAGCACTGTATATTAAAGCATTAAAAGTTAATCCTAATTAAAAGAACATATCTCTTTAAACTCTTAGGAAATTGTATTGTATAATCTTTCATTATATTTGGTTGAAAACGACGTCATCCAGAAGCACTATAGCACTAGCAGTATAGCCATACTACCTATACCTTTTTATCAAATTTACAAATACATTATATTAAATTAGTATAATTCTGTCCTTGATAAGATAAAATCCATACTAGTATTATGGTTTATAAAATTACATACGTAGGTATTAGGTATAAATAACTAATACATGATTTCGTTAAAACATTAACATAGTCATTAATTTATCTTTCTATTAATACACACGTCAATGCTGCAGTCGGCACGTAACAATAACTGGTCAAGCCCCCATTTCGGATGAAATTTGTCTTGAAGGTAAAATCTGGTATAATCCTGATCGTCGTCAGAGACTTGGGCCATTAAAATAATTGTTATTTAGGTAGGTAGTAAATTTACCTTTGTCGAATTATTTTTTTGCGATTAAACAATGTTCCGTACATCAGAGCGACGTGAAAAATTTTATAGTTGCAACTTTTCTGAAATCGAACGTAAATGTTTGCGAAAGTTTCGGATTGTTTGCAATATTATTATAATCAATTCCTGGATACCTATAAACTTTCCTTTAAACACCTGGATATACCTATACTCTGTACTCGTACTTATAATACAATCTTTTTATTGTTATAGCATAATGATTTAATAAAATTTTTCTCAAGAAGATTGATCAATTTCATGATAAAGATAGATAAGGCCCCTCCCAGTAATATGTATAGAAGTTTAACGAGTATAATAGCGAAAAACATATTGGCAGCTTTGCATATTTTCCTATCAAGAAGTTGAGTGCTCAACTCCAAGCACACTAAATTTATTTGTTCAAAATCATCGGTTACTCTGATATTCATACGCAAAACGTATGGATAAAGCTTGTCAGCCATTGTCCTTCATATCATAAATCACCTTTCAAAAAATTTAATTAATAGGTATTAAAAAAAAAACAACAACAAAAGATTATTAGGGCTTTAAATATAGTAAAAGAATTTGAACTGGAACATTGTAAATACATGTCGTAAATTTAATAGATAAAAACAAATATGGCCAGTTTATTAATTAACATTACCATGTTACGTTCGACATTATAGTATAGAAGCGAAACGTCAGATTTTAGTATGCATTGAATCAAGGTTTTTTGCATTAAATACTCATTATATAATGTAAACTTTGAAGCATATCTAAACAATTATTTACATCATTATTTTTAATGTCTGCTTATTCGATAAAAATTCTTGAAACTATAAAAATAAGTCACCATTGATTTTTTTAGTTCTATAGGAAGAGGCAGGTAAATTTTATCGACAGGATTATCACTGAAGATTCAGAATGAGTTAATTTTTACGACCTTGAATCCAAACAAGCATATCCGAATAGTGGCATGTATCAGTATAGCCAAATTCAGCCTCAAAAATATTAAAAGTTCACCCAACATGGATGGAAACGTAAATTGTGATGACGAAAAATTGTTGAGACTTTTAAGGTATGCACACACTGCCGCGAAATAATTCACCGCGAAAACGAACCGAATATTTCGCATCATAGGCGGTAACGAAATTCGTCTCTCTCATCACATTTGCGCGAATAAATTCGCGCAACAAAGTTATTTAAATTTCGTGTCTCTTTTAAATATTGATTAAAATTTCTTGTGCGAAAATTTCACAAGATATTTTTATGTCTTGATATATTATGGAAAGATGGATTCTCCAAGCTCTGAAGAAGAAGCAATACTATTATTCGCTGCCTTAAGAAGATGAGCAAGTTGAAAGGTAAGGCATTTTTATTACAGGACAGGAAATAGTTCAATGTTTTGGTATGAAAAAATAAATTGAAAATGATAAAAACCGTCTTTTAAAATATAAAGCCATTTTAGAGTCGCAACGAGAACGACAGAAAACGCGGCTGGTCGCGAAAGAAATAAAATCGCTGGAGATTCGTTATCGCCAAGCGAAGTTATCGCGTTAGTTTGTTGTTTCTCTATAAATTACGCCGTCGCACCGATATATTCGCGCCAGTGTGTGCATACCTTTATACGCAGACCGAGGAATTCTGCTTGTTGATTAGAAAATTTACAGCAGGGTAAACCTATTTTTAGTAATATTTTAACAGACAGATTTTTTTCGGGTTGTGCTTTGCTTTGATATCGTTAGGCTATTAAGAAATCAATAATTTATAGTCCTGACGTGGCAACAGATGTTTTTTTCTTATTATCAAACCTGAAAAAGATGTTCGAAAGCATTTTGAGAATTCCACGTCATTATAGCCTGCTGTCAATAACGAGCATGTTGAAGATAAGTTCAAATTTTGTTTTGTGGTTTTATATGCGTCATTTTTTACACTTTTCCGGTATAGCTTAGTAGTTACAATTCAAAATTTTAACGGTTTCGATTTTTTCTGAATACGGCTGTTACAATAGTATACCTAATAGTAACATCATTCAAGCTATAGTAACAAATATTATACTTGGAAGTTTTTGACTATAAATTATTTAAGATTTTAATTTGAAAGAGAAAGAACCAAAGAGCTATACTATAATTCAGATCAATTCTTTCATTATTGATGCAAAAACAATCTACATACCTAGGTATACTAAAAGTTCAGTCATTAACTCTAACCATGGAAAACTGCTTTGTCAACATTGAAGAAGGTAAAGAGAAGTAGGTAGGTACCTTGAACGATTACGATGGCATTTATTTTGCTTGTGACTCTGACATTCATTTCAGTAATCATACATAAAATAGTGAAAATATCGACAGTTACCACGACGATATTAGTACAACACAAGTTCAATGTCAAAGTCGTTATATCAAATCAATAAACAGCGCGCATTGTTCCACCATTAACAGAATTTTAATTAATCAGCACGCTTTGTATTTTATCAAATGGCAACATATCAAGAGCCTCGATAAAGTTGACCATTTACGGAATTAATTTTTTCTAATAATAGAGTTCTGCAATATCTTAATCATGCCCGTTGATTTATCTTTTGTTCTGCTCTATTTGATTAAAAAATTGCCCTGAATATACCTAGTAAGTAGGTAGGTAGTAAACTAAATGACACATTTATGCAGTAATTCTCCAAGATATTGCGTAATAAACGTAATAGTTCTAGTAACGATAATTAACAATCTAAGATATGACTTAAGTCATTGACTATATTCTTGCAACAGCGTGCTCATTTATGATAGTCATATCAGTGCTAGCAGTGATTAGCTATGTTTAGAAACGCTGTACTGTAACTATTTCAATTCATGACAAAACCAAAACGTTCAAAAAATATATAAATCTTAGATAAAAACGATATTTATGAAAGCCCACGTATGTTATTATAGTTTGATTTTATCTACCATTTTTTTTATACAAAATTATCCATTCACCCTTACATGAAAATGCATCATGTATTGTCGCTATATGCACTTCTATGACCAAATTTAATACAATCAATGATTTTAATTACTTAGAAAAGAATCTTATTAGAAAAGTGCATGGTAATATAATATGTAAATAGAAGCATAACTTTATACATCAGTGTACCCAGATGATGGTTACGTTATTAATTTGATGAATATTGGAAATAAAGTAAATAAAGGTCCCAGCAAATTCGTCCTTTAGTAAGTATATTGAATAATATAGTAGTGAAGCAAGTTATATCTACATACGTATACATAGTATAATGGCATGAAAAAATTGACGTGGGTCTTCTATTATTGATTTGAAATATTGAACATCGTAGGACCTATATGACGCACGAGTAATGAAAAGCAATGTTGGATTTCAAAATTAAGTTGTTACCTAATTCAGCAAAACTTTGTACCTAGAAGTTTTAAAAGAAACTTGACATAACGTTTTCATTATTAATATATTATAATTAAAGTAAAAAACTTGCTGAATAGTGTAAAAATAACTAATTCGACATTAACATTGACAATGAATAATCAATTTCAATCAAGATGAGCATAGTGGTTTCATCAAAAACATCTACATCTACGTTAATAAGGTTGCTAATATCTCCGTCCTTTTTTCTACTGCAAACAATTATTATTCTAACGTGCCTACGTTGAAGTTTTGCTGACGCAGTGCTCGTCAACATTTTCGAAACATCCATTGATTTATTCATAAAGTGAACTTCAACTTCTTTAATTTGGAATAAAATGGAGGTTCGGAGAAAAGTTTTGCTATAGTTTTTTATTTTTTTGTTTTGCTTTTCTCACCCTCTATGTTTTTTGGATCGAAAAACAAACTTTGCTGGCAAAAATGTGGCATGCAACTTTGTTTTTTTTTTGCACTTTTTGCTCAGATTTTTTTTTTGTAAGAGTAACCGTTCCGCCAAAGAGGCAAAAAAGCATATTCCCCTTGCGTAGGGTTTAGATTTTCTCACCCTCTATGATTGTTTGGTCGCTGAACACGGAACTTTGCTTTTTTTACTTTTTGTCCAATTTTTTGCACTTTTTTTTTAATTTTTGGTCTAAAGCTCACAAAGGTACCGTTTTTTCGACAAGTCCATGCACACTATACAAAAGTAAAGTAGACAAAATCTCCCACATTTCTGATATAACGTTATTTAGAAAAAACTAACAGTTTTTCCGGTATAGAGCGCGCTATTCCTATATCTAGTAAAAAGAAGCAAAGTGCAAAAAAAAAATTCCGGGGCTAATTTTAGCCAGTAAACTTCAAATCCATGTTCAGCGAACTAAAAAAACATAGAGGGTGAGAAAATCAAAACTATATAGCAAAAATTAGAACAAAACTCCACGCAATGGAAGGGAATATGTTTTTTTCGCGTGCTACACCGGCGGAACGGTTAGTCTTTTAAAAGGACATTAATTATAAGAAATGTACGAAAAAATACTTTCTTTATGAGATTTAGAACAAAAACTTGAAAAAGTGCAAAAACTTGGGCCAAAAGTGCAAAAAACAAACTTCTGGGCCAAATTTTCGTCGGAAAACTTCAAATTTGTGTTCAGCGACTCAAAAAACGTACAGGGTGAAAAAAATCAAAACTATAGCAAAAGTTTCCCCTGAGAATCCTAATATGCTTAACCTATAAAGTTGATTTCGTTGCCATAAACTTTTAACCTCCCTATATTATTCATGGAGATATCTCAACAACAATTTTCATTATTTATGCATGGGAGGTTTGTTCAAAATGTTCACATGAGGGAACTTCCGCAACTCCAGATTCTGGCGTTCCTGATTTTTTTTTTCTTATTTTAGGAATAATCACATAATCACATATAGGAATATTTTTTTGAACAAATCTTTCAGTGCCAGTCTTCTCTTATACCTGCTGCTCGCCTAAGTTTGCCCACGGGCTGCTGCATGGATGTCCGGATTTTAATAATAAGGTGAAAAATTTCATTGTGATTTCATTGTTTTCAATAATATTGCCTTCATTGAGTTTCCATTAGAATATTTACTATTTGTAACTAAATAACTTTATTGAGTGCAATCAAATTAGTATATTCGTGATAAAATTTTCGAACTCGCTATACATCCTTAATAAACTGAGGCTTGTTTAAATCTCCCATGAAAGTAATGAACGAATCACATCAGAAGGACTTTTAAATTATCACAAAACTGTGAAAAAGTTGGCGTCTATTTAATGGTTTAATAATTACTTGGCTAATGTGATGCTTCTACCCGATGCCCGATGCAGACAGCAAGTAATGTGCTAGTGATTTCATTCAAATGTTATTATTCTGAAATTACATTCCAATGACTTGTGTTAGGTACATCAATATGAAATGAAATGTTACTGTGTAGGTGTTTTCCATTGAAGAAAACGCATCTGATTTATTTGTATTGTTGACCGAACAAGGAACATACCTACCATATAGGAAATTTCCAAAAACTATATTGTCCCAGCAAAATTATGCATATTATGCAATTTCGAATAATGTATGGGTATGTAAATTAATTTTTCAAACTAATTCATATAAGCTACATGTGTGATGTCAATTAGTACGTATTTACTAATAAAGTAAAATATGTACCAGGCGCCACGAATGCTTTTTAGATAGTTTTTACCTATACCGTTTTTAGTTTAGAATTAACTTCTTTGGAATAGCTGCTATTAAAAGGAAAAAGTTATTCGCTAGTTTTCTAAATCTGACTCTCTAGACCTAGAGAGTCAGATTTATATGTATTTGAATAATGTATTACTAAGTTTATATTATTTAATATTTTTTAAATATCTCATGGCTGGTGCTGGTGCCCAAAATGCAGCTTTAATTAATCAGAAAGGTCCAATTTTAAAGCAACATATTATTGTGACCCTGTAATATCCTTTAACTTCTTTATTCTTCATGTAAACATAATATTATACAACAAAAAATTAACCTATCAGGTTTCTAGACAAAAAAAAAAATAACAAAATAAGTAACCATTTTTTATTCATAATTACTAGATAAACCTGTAAGATTAAGAAGTCAAATGAAAGTATAAATTTGGTATTAATTTGATAATATTTATGTTATATAACATTACTATACTATAAATAATAAAGTATTGATAAGATATGATGGTAATGCTTTATAATAATAGTTCAATATAGATTATTTATCTGCCATATGCTCTTAAAAGGTTATAAATAGTATTTCCCTGTTGAAATTTCTGCATGTAGATGTAACTCTATAGCTAGCCTATAAGTAATTATTTATAAAAGCCTATAGTAAAATTTAATCTATAAAATGGGCAATTCTATTAAAATATGGAAAATATCTGCTATTAGTGTATTTTTTTCATTTTATTTTGTATAAATTTGAGATACCTCTAACAAGCTAACAATTAGCAATACAAATCGTATCCATATGTATAAGAAATGCAAGAGAAAAAATTTAGTTTAAGAAGTCAAAGATAAGATAAATAAATTGGCATATACAGTGCCGACGAAATTGCACTTGCCCCTCCCCCCAACTAACTTTTGAAGGGATTGCTTTTATTAAAAAATTCAAAAATAACCTCAAAAAGACAACAAAAACTACCTTTTTACTGTCATTTGTTTCTATGATAGTTCAAGATGTTACCGCTAAAACAAAGGGGCCACTTTTTTTAATTGAATCAGGCGTTGGGTAGGTATAATAATATGTACCTCAAACTGGGGGCATTTTAAAGCTGAATTCAATGGTGTATTACGATGTTTAATTTATTCATTATTATGTTAAGAAAATAATGCCAAACATGAAAAATGTAACTTCGTAAAAAGCAATACAAAATACAATTTCAATTCAAAAATAAGTACACAAACAATTGAGAAGTACAGTTCATTGTTGAAAAATTGATAGTAAGTAAAGTTCCTCGTAACTATCATGCTCAACGAAAGATGTCCCGAAAGTCCATAATTACTCGCAAATATTTTCGTGAACTAATAAGAAAAGTTACCGCCACGACGGGAAATGTTGTGCAGATGAAGAGTTCTAGTGTAACCGAAGATAAACAACTGGAAATCATTCAATCAGTAGCAAAAAACCCACAACAATCAACACAGGCAATACCGTTTCCATGCGAGATGGGTTGTTTTATATTGTTGGTTTATTTCAGGTTATTTTTGAATTTTTGAAAAAACAAATCCCTTCAAAAGTGAGCAGGGGGAGGGGGTCAATTTATGTCTACACTTTATACATATATAATAGCATAGACCAAAAAGTACAGCAAAACTAGAATTAAAAAATGAAATCAATGTAATATATGAGTGATTTTATACCTATGTATTTCACTGGGGAAATTACTGCATCAAAAGTAAAAGTTATAAGGAATAATTGAATATCAGTTAATATGAATTTACTCCAAGATTTCACTAACTGATGGATGTAGTAATATAACAAATAATTAGAGAATTGTTAAAACATTTTACACAAGAGTGCACATTTCATGAAATGATTGTAAAACAGAATAAAAACCTTTGTGAAATAGGTAATAATTCTGTACCTATTAGGTATATTATACCTTATCTAGTTTCACTGGATTGTTAGTTGAAAATATATTTGAATTTTACAAAATTATACATATATTATCTCTGCGACTATACTCAATATGTAGTACCATTATACTTGGTAAAATTTTCAATTTATGATGGAATAAGAACATTCTGTAACACTGCATTAGAATATTTACTTTATCGCCCTTAGGAATGTAAAGTAGATAAAATGACAATGAAATGATTAACTTGGCTAAAAACCATTCGAAACACCCAACCACATAAAATAAATTAAATAAATGGCGAGTTGTTCAATATATTGAATCAAAGTTAAAACATTTGTTTAAAAACTTGCATTTGTGCAAGTAACGATTGATAAGATATCAATAAAACGAATGGAACTTTATCATATTCACCCCAGAAATATTTCCAGTCACCAGCTGATCGAATTGCTAATTTATAATCTGAAAAAAAGATTATGGTACAAAGTTTTAAGGTCGCTTTTCAACTGGGCAAGATAAGTATCAAATATGTTTTAAATTTCGTAATGACAGGTATAATTTTGTACGTGCCCATTATTGCACCAGTATATCTGACTTAGAACTTCGCATTGGGAATATTCTTTCTCTTCGACCATTTAGTAATACGTTCTTTATACTGCCAATTTCAGTTAACTATAATGACGTACATTACCCATGCGATGGATGGAATGTTTCATTCCCTCATCGCTTGCGATGAGGTAATGTTCTAAGCCAATCACTGTTATCGCCCGATTAACTGTTGAAACGTTCTTGGCTTACATTATTGTGCCTGTTATGTGAATTATTGTGAATAAAGCTGAAAAATCAATAATTTAGTTGCGACCAGTATGCGCTTGAATCAACGCCAGCTGCCAGCGCACCTAACCTGACCTGACAGACAGGTCATAATAACCAGGTTAGATAATATCTATTCATGAAAATATTTAACAATATATAAAGTGACTGGGTGATGGTGTGATAAGAAATGACCTCAGAGTTGCTCTCCATTCCAGAATATCCTTTATTGATAATTGAAATGACTGGGGATTTAGTAAAAAACGACAACGCAAATATCCAGAAAATAAGTCTATTGAAAAGTTTTATTTATTTTTTGAACTAATTTTAATAAATTTTCTCAAAAGGTCGAAGAGAAAATAGCGTCTTCATCTCGCGAAGAATAATTATCCACTCAAACGTTCCAACCTTAGCCTGTTTTCGTTCTCGTGGATAATAGCTATCATTCTTCGCTCGTTGAAGAATATACTATTCGTTTTAGTCTCGACATAAAATTTTTAAGACTGGGAGTATCCTACTTGCACTATCCACATGACGTGTTTGGGTACCAAGGAAAAACGGGCTGATGTAACGGGCTATAATTTTGTTGGATTCCAAAGAAGTTGCAAAGTCGTCGCGAGCAGATTGATAGGTTTAAGGAGTTGCTAATCATAAAATAATGCAAAATGAAAAGTTCCTCTTGCTCGCAAAAAATTATTAAATAAACATTTTGTCTAGTCTTTAGGTGTTTTTCAGGTTTAGGTATGAGGATTTGAAGTTGAAGATATGTGTGCTTCGTTGGGGAGGAAGTTGTTGCAGCGAAAATATGTGTTGTATTGAAGAGAGTTGATATATGTACTTGTTCTATAGAAATTTTTTCTCTTAGTTTAACATTGAATGCCATGTATAAATTTCAGTCAGGAAATGTTGTAATTGGCCGATTAATCTTATTCCAAAAAATGAAAGCTGCTACTGAATAAGGTCATTTATGAGAGAAGTTATTTGATGTTCTGGGTGTTGCACAACAATCTGCTGATCATTTTTGAAGGCAAGGAGACAATCGAATCTTTCTATTTCGATAGATTAGGTACATTTTTATATGTATATTATCGTATCAGACATAATAATTTTGTACTTGCATTATTAAGTAGCTGTTGACGGCGCCTTTTGATTAAGAAATTAATTCTAATACCGGAGTTTATTGGAAGAAATTCTTAATTAAGAATTATGATTCACCACAGTACTCTCTTTGTTACTAATATCAGTTTTAACGAAATTCATTCATATTCAGACATCTTTGCAAATTGAGTTTTTTTTTTAATTACATAATAATTATAGTTATTTATTAAAAATCGAACTAAAATGATCATTTATTTGCACTAATAGCTAAAAATCAAGTAATTTTTTCGAGGTCAGCTTGAGAACCGCATAACCTCTCAGCTCTTCAATAATTTTTGCCATGAGATTTGTGAAACCGACAATTCAATTCATTAATTGAAACTCACATTTAAAGACGCCTTCTTATAGACTTTGTCTGAACTTTGACCGAAAGTATTGAAGCACCTTTGCTGTATATAAACCTGATTTGAGATCTCTTTATTGAAAAAAAGTAGCTTACAAGGTAGTAAAGCTAGATTAAATAGGTTGCATTATTGGCGCCTTTACGACAGTCTGGTGTCGGTAATTTCAAACATGAATCTTGAAAGTAAGTACAGTAATTAATTAAGTAGTTTCCTGAGAACTTGTTGAGGGTATATACGATGAATTATCCTGCAATATCCAGTTGAGAAACTTATATTTTGAAATGCGAAACACGTCCATTATTAATTTAATTTGCAGTTTAATAATAGTATATTATGCAACGAGCTTATAATGAAGGCTATTAATACGCGAGTATGATGGTTAAGATACGAGCCGTAGGCGAGTGTCTTAACCATCATAAGAGCGTATTAATAGCCATTATCTGCGAGTTCCATACACTATTTTTTCTACGACCCTTTTTTATTTCATAGAAAAGATTAAAAAATTATATATTTTAACAATGACCCGTGTACAATTGCGGATCATTGAGGTTAAGATAGGTTGCTATTTGTTTACGCATTTAACAAATTTTCTCTTCTTGTCGCTAAGGTTATTCTGCTGAGACATGTTTTAGTATCAAGTTTAAAGGGCACCACTCACTATTGCGTAATTTTTTATTATGCGAAGTTCGAATTCCGAATTTCACGCTTCGATTTTGAGATTAATTTTAATAACATCGACAGCCATTAATTACGATATTGTTTATCTGCGCAACGCGGGTCGCAGCGTTGCCGCTTTGAATACTATCACGGAGCTCTACGAATGATATAATACTTCATCTTCCCATCTTTACACGATATACCTACTTATCAAATTAATTAAGGTAACATAAAATCTTGATAAATTTTCTTTGAATGTTACTTATGTTCTAAATTAAATAAACGTTCAGAATTTTTTTTCAGAAATACAGAACTTATATCACAAGGCAATTTTTGTCGTGAGTATGACAACTCTGTGACTTCGGTTGGCTTGCCGACCCGATTGTAAGCGAAAAGGAACCGATTCGATTGCAAATGCTCCTCTGCCATTGGATAGCTTGACCAGTGCTTTAATGAAAATTTGTATCTTAATGAGACCCATTAAAGCACTGGTGATTCATATTTAATATGCATATTAAAGGTTGGGAGTAGAAAAAAATAATAATTTCATTGCTTCGTTTCTCTAATAATTATTAAGTAAATATTTATTACTGTTTCGTTACCACACAAAAAAAATATAAACGTATATAACTTATTTTTTTCGGTCTTCTTCACAAAAGTCATCAATATATCGTTTAAAAATAAAAGAATTACGTTGAACTTTACACTAAATAAACAATAACTGACCAACAGCTAGTTCCTCAGCAATTTAAGTTGGCAGATAATACGTACTACATGCTTACGTTGATATCAACAGGAGTCTATTTTCTGAAATTTCAAGATCCAATATTTCAGCACAACTTTTCATATTTCATCAAACAAAAAGCTATTTTAATCAGCACTCAGTAAATGGACGCCTCTAAACACAAATAAAACCTCATGTGCTGGCATAATTAGTCAACTGATTTTTTTTATAATGCAAATTGTAACCGATACTCGTGTATTTACTAATAGTTATGAACCTGCTCAACAGGCAGATAATGACCATCGCCGCCGATAAGGTCAGTGATATCCGCTTCGTTGTTCTAAATATTAAAAGTAGACAGGTTCAGGTAGGCTTAAAAGGTTTCACGGCCATGTATTTTAAGTGCTGCTTTAACCGTTGATTGGGACAGGAAGGGGTTTTATATAACATCTTAGCCTTGTTCTGCGAACATGCCTGGCCTGACATGTGTTTCATTATTATAATACAAGGAAAGGTAAATGTTTCATAAGTGGGCAGCAGACTTCCGGAACAAAATGATCTCCTTAAGCATATTTTTGCCCTATGCAAAAGGAGAACGCCACACATTTATAAATTATTTCGTTCAAATGATTATAGATATTGGGGCAAGAAATTATTAATGAAAAAAAGGAAATTTTTTATGACGTAAATTTCTTATAACCGTAATTACTTACGCAGTTTGAACAAATCCTGTCACTTATCATTTCTTGATATGCACGTAACAGCAGCTTCAAAGAAAGTATGTTCGGGTTTCTGTAGCTGCTTTTTTTATAATTAATATCTTATCAAAGACGGCGTATGTCTTGACGTGTTTACGATATCTGCAGACTCGATAATAAACAATATGTTAAGACGAAAGCGACTTCCTCAAATTTTTATAACAAACGGTTACTGTTCACGGGTGAAAATTCCCGGATTGGCAGATTTAAATCAACAAACAATGTGTCGATTAAATTTGCAAACTAAAATATTTATTCTTTTAAAAATAATTTTTTAGACACATTTACTCGCTTCCTCGAACAAGAAGTGTATTTTCTCCAGTCTTCACATAGCCTATTAAGCAAAGTAAATCTTTTGCTCCTTCGTATTTGCGTTTTCAAACTGGAGTGTAAGGGAAATGTGAAAATGCAAATTAATTAATTGATGTAAACTCAAATTTGAAGATCTGTTTCTTTTATTTGCCATTATTATGTTTGCCGCTTCTCCTCTCCTAAATTAGGTACCAACCTCCAAATTATTCTGTCACGCAGAGGCAATTTTCAACTCTACACATCATCAAAGTAGACTACAAGATAAGTCACCAGTACAAGCTTAATAAATCACTATTGGATCGCAATCAAGATTAATAATCAATAGCATTTCGTGGCCTGACATTGCAGCTGACCGTGACTGCTCTCCAGTGCTCGTTTCTTCCGGTTAATTATCCGGGTGCGCCGGCTCACCTTACTGCAGTTGAGTGATCTTTACTTAAAACTAGGGGAAGGAAAATTCTTGAATATTTCGAATATTGCTGAATTATGCTGATAAGAAGGGACTGCTGACACTTATTATTGCATCCTTTAAAACTGTTATTTTTAGTGACATTAAATACTATTTCCAAGTGCGAATACTCTTAGAAGAATGCCAGAAAAAGGAAGTAGGTGAACGAATATAATAATAATATTTGATAGTTCTTGTTAAAAGATTTATTGTTTCAGCATAACCATCTCTCTAGATAAAAATATTTATGAAGCATTACACAGTCTTTTCGCTCACCGGCTGCAATAGTGGCACAACTCAAAAATAGTAATATTGGAGATATTTGAGTTTAAAGATTTATAAATAAATAAATTTATATCAAATGATAAAACTCGTACTACCGGCACAAATCAAAAGTGTCACTATTGTACGTACACAACAAGACATCCTCCTACAAAGTCAGTGGCATACTGAAAATGTGCATTGGTCCGACTTAGAAGAACAAATTGTTATAATGCTTTAGTGACAAATTCGCTATATCGGGAATTCTATGATACCTAATTTTGTGCCAGTTTTGTTGCAAGGAAGAGTATTAAATTTAACATTTTTTGTTGCAACAGTTAGTGCGATTTTAAGGATTTTTGAGTTTGCAGCCGGTTTTTAAGGATTGCAGCCGGTGAGCGTTTTATCAATTGCTTTTCACTGTATGACAGTATGTCATATGATTTTCTTATTGTTCAAGATACCTTTATGTCAAATTGGTTTCACTTTAAATCACGTGACAGTACTATACAGGTGTCCCTTGACTCGATGGCCATAGATTCTTTGGAACTCTTTGGACAATTTTGAGTCGAAAGTGTCCGATACACGTTTGCCCAAAACTCAAAAGTTAAGAAATTATGAGCAATTTTAAATTTAACAATAAACCAATCTGGTCATGTAATTTTTTGCTTTTTTTAAATGTTTGTAATATTTTGGACAAAAGTGAATAGGGCACTTTGGACTTAAAATTGTCCAAAGAATACGCTCCTATAAGCTATGACCATCGAGTCACGGGACACCTGTATAAACTTTGGAAAAGCATTTCTATACCTGAAGATATACCTGAAGATTTTTGATAAAAGAGAAATTCAATTTGGAAAACAGCACTGACGTTTGAAAAATGGGAAAATCATATGACACAATAATTGACAAAAGAGGAAAATCAAAAGAAAAATAATAGCAATCGAAACTAATAAGCAAAAAGTTTCTAATAAAATTTATTTAAAAAGGTTATTTTATATGGGGGGAAGGGAGGTCGTTATACTGCTCTAATAAATATATTAGGTATGTAGGTATAGGTATATTAGATACGTAATTTAAAATGCTAAAATGTAAAAAAGGAAACTCCCAGTAAAGTTGAATGAACGACAAACAACGTGAGGATTCCTCATAAGGTTTCGAGTATATAGGGGCTCTTATAGATGACAGTGTTGCCTATTCTACGATATCAAAATTATGTTTTTATAAGTAAGTACTCCACTTATGGATTAAATTTGTAGATCTCATCAAAGAAAACAAACCTTTGAAATCGTAAAGGAACCCTTATTTTTTTATTGCGGATTGAAATGTAACTAGTACTTATAGTAGATTGGATTAATTATTACTTAGGCAGCATTTGTCTGAAACGATTTACTATACGCGATATATTTAGAAGTTCCAGGTTATAAAGCTCACTATGTGACAATTATTACACTTTATTTGCAGCTTTTGAATTTCTAAGATTTTCTGGGAGCTAAGCCAATTATTTTTATTTGACTTATCTTAAAAATTTCAAAGCGCAGTATTACAAAGCGAAAATAACAAAATCTATAGCATCAGGTATAATCAAGTCATGGTTTTAGAATAGGTACGCAGTATATAAAGATAAAGATAGAAAAATACAGATTTTGAATTTTGAATAATATGATCAATTGCAGATTTTGTAATTTCAAAAGCGTTTTACTGCACAGAATAATTATTTGGTTCTTAAATTTTCTCCAAAGTTTCACTCAACGGCGAGAGTATTTTAATTCCTTACTTCCTTCAAAGTTATTAGTTTGCACGTTAATAAATTTACCAAAGTACATAACTTGAAACTTTTATAATGATGTTGATGGTGTCGGTGAAAACACGAAGCGTTTCAGCCTTGTCGTCTGGTTTCTTCCTGCCACAAAAGCGGCTTAATCCAATTCAATCCACTTCGGATTGTCCATACTTAAGCCAACTTTCTAATTTAAGTCAATGAAACAGCAGTAAGGCTACTTACTTACAACATGGCGCTTCAAATAACTTAACGGGATAAATAATAAATAACGGAATTAATTGAGCGTTGTCGGTTATTCCGCACACGGGGATTTTCGCTGCCTCCATGCACCTACCTACTCGAAATTAAACAAACATATAAACAACCACTCTTTCCAGGAATCTGTTGATGCTCATTATGTTATGGGAAATTTTCATACTCAGGTGTAATCAAAACACTGGTTTCAATAAAGTAATCCCGAACCCAAATATAAACATTATCTGTTATTATTATTCAACCTTCATCATTTAATTATAACTACTAAAACTAGTATTTCCTAGTTTGTAGGCCAATAACTTTTCTATATACGGAAGGAAAACCTGAAAGACTTTGTAGAGAACAATAATCCACTCTCATTCTCCTAAATCAACTTTTAAAGATGATTAAACTTTATTGAGCTTGACGCTAAAACTGAGTAGGTTAATAGTAGCCATGATTTAATCCATATAATACTGTTCTTTAATTACCTAACTAATCATACTGATTAAGTATAATGTATAGGTATATGGTAAACTGGCAACTATGTACTTACGTTGTGTTACAATAAAAATACCCAGCTCTTTTGATAAAATAAGGACATTTCTGGAGGCCGCAGTTTCGTAATTTCAACGTTTATTGTAATTTTCCTTCTACTTTCCCATGCAAGAAGTCTTAATTAGTTTTCAATTATTATTATTGCAATTAGGTACCTACTCTATGATATTTACACCTAAATCATGGTGTAAATATAATAATGATACAAAAGGCATTATTTATTGCCTATAATAATAAATCTGACCATTCTGATTTATTTTGACTTTTCCTATAGGATTCTTATAATTAATTTTCTCAAAACATTTTATAAATATCAATAATTCTCATAGAAATTAGTAAATTGGTTCAATAAGAAAATTCATCACCTTGTTCTGTCACCTCGATTATAAAGTCTCTGATTATTTTCATTCCATAATTTCAGGTCATGTTTTAACATGCATTCATTCACTTCATTAGAGATTAATTTTGTCGTAGGATATGCGTGATGAACTTCCAAAGAGTCTTCAAAACTTCCCTGGGAACTATAAACGTCGCAATATTTCTGGACTGATAAAATTATACCTATATTTAATAAGGAAATATTAATTTTATCGTTCCTAATTAAATTTTAATTGATTTAAATATGGGTTAATTTGCAATAAAAACATTTAATCTTACAATGAAACAAAATTATCATTGCTTTATTGTGACAGTATGTAAATAAGTTGTATTTCTTTTTTTTTACAGTTGATCAGAAGCAACACGTGCCTCAAGGTTTGCCATGGTTTTCCACAAGGTTGCTACCAATATGAATACATCCTCATGGCTATAGCAGGAATGATTGCACCTACATAGAACTACATTAATTATACATAAGTAATAAAAATCGCAATATTAATAATAATTTTAGTACATTATGATCTTTTACTAGCTTATTTATATCATTTTGATGGCTATAACGGTATAGAGCAATTTTTGGAACCGGAGAAATAAAAATTGCATATCATAAGGTAAATATTATGTCTAAAATAATGTAGATCCAACCTACAATAATAATAATAATAGGCCGTACATGCTTTCTGTTTGTAAATTCACAATTATTATTGTTATGTTGTATTTTTACTCATTTACTGTCCTTGACACAAACACCTAGCATACGTTACATTTCTTTGTTTTATTGATTTTATACATGTTTTATACGAACTGATGTGTATACACAAAAGTTAAAAATAGTTACTTTGACATACCTACCGAAATGAAACTAAAAAGAAGGCACAGCATATTGATCTTTTGATTATCTAAAATTTTCTCACAAAATCTACAAGTTGCGTATCTATTGGTATTGTGATAAATAAATTACCCGAAGCTCCGCGGTCACCTTCAATTTAATTTTTATATTACGATCGAAAGATCAACTCGTATCTCAATTACTTGCAAATTACTATAACGTCTACTTTTAAGTCAATTATTATGAGTATTATTATAACCCTCTTAAATAAACTGAGTGTAAACGAATGTCCTTCTGCAATTAATGTCAAAGTAATTGATTATTAACTCACTAAACAAGGATCGAATTTGTTACGAAATGATATTGAAAACGTCCCTAATAGCCTTCTTGAATTCGTTAATTTTCAAGAGTTTCAATCACTTTGAATAGTATAATGATTAAACCATAATTGTGTTGTCTGATTGATACTTAACTGGCATTATGTTAAGTGTATCCACCAAGTTATTATAATACTAGTCTCAATTCTGGTGGAAGGGAAATATGATATTTGTATCAGACTATAGAAGTAGTTATAAGAGAAGCATTCAAATAAAATTTCTCTGTGAAATCGAGTTCGATACTACCTTTATCGATTTTTGCAAGATTCTACAAAAAGTACCTAATACTTTCCATATTAACAAGAGATTAATGAGATTGTAAAAAATTCGAAAGTAAAATGCTTTTAATAAGGTAATCAAGCAAGGAAAATTACGTATTTTTCTATTGAATAAGTCTATGTTGATGGCGGAATGTTCTTGGCAGGATCTTACACGGCTAATTTGTTGTGACGGGTTTTTGAGTTGCTTTTATTGTTGTTTTTGTTCCTTTGAAAATGAGCTAATTTTATTTTGGAACATTCAAGATTAAACCAGATCCATTTTTACAGCAACGCCATAAAAAAATTCATTTCTAAAATTACATCTGGATCTGGATAAACAAAATTATCTTTAGGTATTATGGATCAATAAATTAATTGGACATGAAATTTAATTAGTATAAACTTTCTAACCTACGGTTGTTTGAAAACGTATATATGCTTCTAACAGGGTAACTGTAATCATAGAAATTAAAACACCGGAAATAATTCATTTTTCAGCAGATCTTATTAGGTACTAGCATTTTTGGCGACACGAGTAATCCAAATTTTAAACAACTGAGAATAGGTTGGCATCTTGATTAGGTACTTAAATTTATATAAATTGGTGAATGTTTTGTTTATTCTTAAAATCAAATTAAACTGGGTGTAGAAAAATCTATATAGGAACATGTCATTGTATTGGAGAGTTATTTCGTTCCGAAAATTTCAAAAATTATGTTATCCAATGACGAACAAATGATATTCGACAAAGCTCGGTGTGGGTGAGGGTTTCGCCTGTGTTAGCTCTGTCCTATGTAGTTCGGGCCTATATAGTCGCTGGAACAAGTCGTTCCAGCATACTTGGCGTTTCACGGTTTTCTCAAAATATCGAAATTTTCTATTCTCATTATTATATACATAAAAGTGTTATTATTCTTACATTCTTCAAGATTCACAAAATAATAAATTAAATAAATAAATATTAAAATATGTTTAGTACCATACGAAGCAAACGGAATATTTTTTTTTGTTTGTGTCTGGTTCTTTGAGGAGTTAAAACCAAGAGTTTAAAAATAAAATGAACTGCAATTTACATAAGAATAATATTCTTAACAGTAACTAATATTAGCTAAAGTCAATGCTATTTTGAGAAATCTAAAGTTACATTTGTCTATTTTTAAGATGCATAAACCCCTTCTGAAACTGTCGATCTTTAAAATAATTAAGCTATCAACTTTTTAACCTTTTAGCGTTTAGCTAAATATTATTATGAGTTGAAGTTCGAAATTACAAAAATAGATTATTGTTATTGTTACTACGCATAATATGCTACTACCACTCATATTATTATTATAAGTGCATACTGCATGCATGTCCATGCCTTATTAGTTTACTAAATTCATTCTATGAAAGTTTAATTTATTTTTTAAACAATAAAAAAAATATTTTTTAACAATTTTTTTCACAAAAAATAAATATCAAACAACTCGCTCGTTTTTAGAACACCCACTCCCAATAGAGACCTTATTTAATTGGCTTTTCGAAAAGCCAGGCTAATGTAATTTGGAAATTGATTTAATAATCACTCCTAAATTTGAAAAATTACCAACAATGATTTTTACGAAAAATTATAGGCCATTCCTACCTAATAATTTTAAAAATAAAATTTTGGAATAAGTGGGCTGTCATATTAAACATGAAATAACATGGCGCCTAGCAACTGGGCACATTAATATTTTTATACATCTTCATTTGCATAAACAGTGACATACATTCATAAACCAGTTAAAAGGTGACACATTATTATGAGCACTTTCTCGTGTTAACTGGGTCATGAAATCAAACAACGCATTTGGCAATTGCCGAGATTTTGCAATTAACAATCGGGATGGCTCTATCTAACATAATATTTTTGTTTTTAATTATATGCTTGTGACGTTAAGAAAATTTAAGACATTGTCATTGCATATAACATATTATAATAATTATTACCAATACATACAATTATTCCAGGCAAACGTAGGTACATGTATTATCTAATTTTAAAAGGAAGCTGATTTAGCAATATTGAATAATATACACATACTTTTCCCGCCAAAAAGTTCGCACCAGATTTAGGTAGGATTTATGTTTTCCATCTTTTTTGAAAATTTTTTTGTGTTGAGATTGTGGCATTTAAAAAAAATATATTTGAGCACACTAGATCCATGGTATGAATTTCAGTTCCAGAGAAAAAGGCGTTTTTCTAAACTTCAAAATAACAAAAAAATGACATTAGAAAATGAAATTTTAAATTTGAAATATTTTGGCTGCGCTATTTTGTTTATTTATATTCATATTGTTTTTAGTAATTAGGAAAATGGGAATTAGTTTTTATTACTTTTGTAATTTTTCTAATTGTTATAAACAATTTTAACTAGGTAATATTGCAATCAAAATACCTACTTCAAAGTTCAAATTCAAAATTACACTGAGAACAATGAGCAAAAATGAGAAATTTCGTACACCAATTTTTTGGCCACCTGTATAAAAATAAGGTCATTATTTATACATCCGCGGCTCCTACAGTTTCACTATGGAACTTATATAGGGGTGGAGAACATACCTATAGTAACACCAGGAAGGTATTCATTTGCTGGGCAAATGAAAGGGAAAGCCACAAAACGGTGTAAAAAAATGGTTTTGAGAGTGCGGAGGGAGTGCGGTCCTGACAAGAGGCACCGATTAGATGCCGCGATCCCGGATAAAACCACTTCACCATAATTGCCAAGTATTCTATTCTGTGTTACAGGCTCACAGAGGCGGACTGAGCGATATATCCGCTTTCATTACGTGTCCAGTCCGCACAGGGATTGATGCAATGCTTTTCGGATTATAAATTCAAAATTAATGCAAAATTCAAAATAAAAATCGTGGTACTGTTATTTTCGAAGATTTTCCTTGCCCTGAAAGTGAAAAAAAAAAATAGAAATTCGACCGTAGTGCCAAAGAGGCCTTAGTTGTGACCTTAATATTAGTTTGCCATGGCTGTTTTTACTTTCTTACCCACCCAGCACCCCTATTTCGCTCCTCGGTCCCGAAAAAATTGATGAAACTTAGGAGCCGCGGATGTATACAATTACCAAAAATAATATCTATTTATTTATTTACATCTGACATTACATTAAATTTGCTGAATATCTAAAGAATTTTGCCGAAACTTCCGGAACTAAAATTCACACCATCGATACCATTTGGTGCGAACTTTTTGGCGGACACTGTACCTACAAAAAAGGTAATTTTATCATGAGAAAACTATGGAAAATCACTTTTTGTGGGCACTTTTATTACGGTATAATTAGATTAAAAAGCTTATATAAAAAATACGAGAAGCTTATTAACATGCAAGGTTTGGTTCAAATACAATTCCTCAAAATGTAGCTTCTTATGGACCAAAAAGGCAACTATAGTTTTTAGGTTAATGAAATTTTAACAGTACCTAACTGCATTGATGGGGGAGGGTCGTAAAGACAATGTCTATAACAATATGTCGGTCGCTGCATCTAAAATGGGCATCGTGTCATTGTGTTGTATTGTAAGCAAACTTATTTTAAAAGATTGAAGATAGTATGAGTTTGTCATATAGAATAATTAAATGAATAAATAAAATTTGTCATCAGCCTCCACTGAGCGAACGCATGATAGATATAAGATATAATACCAACTAATGAACACAAAGTGACTTTGAAAATAATGTGGGAGTACAAACGATATTTCATAGTTTCATAATCATATCAAGAGACCTTCTAAAGTATAATAAGTCTGCAATCAAGTCGCATAGAACGGTATAAAACATAAGACACAAGTACAAAGGCTGAAGTAGGAAATCATATTTCTTGCATTGGCCTACATCTGCATATAAGTTCATATTTCTTCATCGCCGCAATCGGTACCTAATAATGTTACAGAGCTAATAACAGTAAGTAATTTATCGATAAAACAAGGTGTGACCAAATGTACATTACCACTAAAGACGCCAAAGAACTGGTATTAAAATTGGTCAAACGGAACTTAGAACTTATTGAGTATTAGAACAAACAGCGGTAAATTTACACACTTCGTATACTGCTCATGAAAATTAAATTATTTTAAGTATCTACACTCCAAAAAGACTATTGCAAGGTAATTTTGTGCAATTTAAGTATAGAAAATAGATTATAATTACACCAGGTTTTACATAGGTATATACTGAGTGTGCATTCTAAGCAATTACAAAACCCGAAGCTTTAAGTATTTATTTAATGAATGTTTTTTATGATCTATAAATGAATCATTAATTCAGTTTGAGACGGTAAGATCAAATGAATTTAATGAGACGGTAATGAACATTATAGAGTTTATTTTATCAACCAACGTTCAGCCATCATCAGCTATAACGCAGTTCCCTGGAAACAAAAGTCCTACTATGAAAATAAATTTCGGTAGGTATACATTGTAGTTTGCTCCCTATAAAGGTATATAATTTCGTACCAATTATAGGATTATATTGTAAGTACCTAATCAATTCTTACATTTAAATTAACAAATTTGGAGGAGAATAATAATGCCCTCTCCCCTGAGGAGAAGGAAGAATGTGGTATGATATCCGGTTAACGAAGAAACTGGGAGAATGAAGCCGCAGTAGTCAGAGTGTTTATAATTCCATCTCAACAAAAACTTGTCAAGGTAGGTAAGCTTTAATTTACATAAAGAATAACTTACTGATTTGTTAAATAAAGGTTGTGATATTAATTTGCGGTGTATAAGTGCCTTACACGCTGCTGCATGTTAAGAAAGAAGTTTTTTTAGTTTTACTGGAAAGAAGGTGTGTTTATTTTATATTCATGAATTTTTTTTAGATATTTTGCAGAAGAAGGATTGACATGAATATAAACAAAAATAATAAAACTATTTTCCTGATGATGGTCTAGTTATATTATTAGTTAATTTCACCGAATTCCAGGTCATCAGTAAAGAAGGAGATAAGCAGAAAGAGGCGTAGGTATCTTGAAACACATGGCTTGTAATATGCGTAAAGGAAAAATAAAAGTACTGGATTTTATTAAAGACTATCAAATCATTTGTGATGGTAGCTTAAATATGACTTCTTCAAATAACACTAGGGGAAATATAAAAGTCAAATGATTACCTGGTCCAGCAAGAAGATTGACGATAATAATCTTGTCTTTTGTATTACGTTCCAAAAAATGATCCCAGCGTGTTGACAGGATTTCCAGTCCAATGATGGATATGTTTCGGTGTTAGTGTAGGAAGTTATGGGCCAAAAATCAAAATTATAGACAAAAGAAATATATGGCTCTTCCAGATTATATTCTTGAGAAATTGACATACCTAATGTTAAAATTTTCATTAACCTAATAAATATACAATAACCCTACCCCTTGTGGAAAAGCCGCCAATTTGGTTTTAGGGGAAGAGTTGGCTTTCTGCATTTTACAACGTTAATTAATTTTTTTTTCAAAAAAAGTGCGATACGAGTGAGTAACTTACTTTACGGAGTAAATAATTCCCTACATATTTGCAGCCATGCAATTTTTTCTTATTTGAAATAGTTAATTGACTACTACACAGGTCAAGAAACGGGGGATGAAAGATCCTTACTTTTGAAATAACTCCCTTTTTTTCTACCGCGATGTGAAAATCGTTTTTGCAAAAGTTATGAACATTTTCATGATAATAACTGATCGATTGGATTAATAATTGTGACGCAGTAGCGCGTCAAAGTCGTTAAGTCGCGCGATTCTGCTTGAAAAAATTAATTGAGAAATGTAGGATTTGCATCACTTTCAATCTAAAGTAAGTACAAATATGGCCCTAAAATTTATTTAAAGCAGTTTCGCGGGTACCATATACAGATGATCCATTGTAATGTAATTCCATCAGTTGATTTTTTCTGACCATCAGTGTTTACCTACCTAAGGAAAAAAAACAAAAGCGCTACAACTTTTGTAAAAACAATTTTCAGATCGCGATTGAAAAAAGGGAGTTATTTCAAAAGTAAGGAACTTTCATACCCCTTTTCCTGCATGTTTTATATTTACACAAATTTAAAAAAATATATTTCTCAATTTTTCTCGATAAAAAGTTAATTAACGTCGTAAAATTCAAAAAACAAATAATTCATCCCCTAAAACCAAAATGGAGGTTTTTTCATAATGGATATAGGTAGGAGGTAGCATTTTTGGCTTTTAGACTCACCATTCACCACCTAGCACCCATCCAAAATTCCGTTTTCCGCGGCTTCAATTGCATAATTGACTGCAATTTTCAATTAATTTTACTGCACTAAGAAGTCACTGAAAAATAGGTTTGGAAAAAACACCTTTGCATGTAGGTATGTGGGTGCGTGCGTTGTTAATGTACATATATGCGTTCGTGTGTGAATATACACTACCAGCCCCAGTCCTCTTAGAAGTGATCTTTTCATTATTCATCTAATCATCACATTATTAATAAGGATCCCTATATCAAAGTAGCAGCCACTGGGAAGCTTGTGCCTCATATTTTGTTTCTAAAATTATGTGCGATCGTGGTAAAATCGTTATGGATTGGAAATTTTCAAGTGGATAGGCGATATTTTCTGGTTTTATCACCGCGAACGCAGATATCAGGTAAAATTTTCAAGTTGAATTTGATTCAGTGGTAACAATTTTTTTTTTCAAAGTGTCTGATTTAAATGTAAAAATTTAATAGTTTTTTTTCTTCAATTTTAAATTTTTGTCAACTTGAGAAAGTTAAATCAATCATGATAAATTATAGTACGGTGTTATTAACCTAAAAAAAGGCCTAACCTTGACATCCAAAGTAAAAGTTTTATTCTAACTCCAAATTGTTCTATATAACCCTCTTATTGTTTGGTAAAAAGTTACACCATTTTGAGCGTCGGGTTTGGGGGGGAGGGGGGGCGAATTTGGAAAATCACTAGTTTTTTTAGTTTTTCGTAAATATTTCAAAAACTAAGCTGTTTATCCTAAACATTGTTATATACAAAAATGTTCTACGTTAAATTTCAAATAAGAATGGTCCTTTTCATAATCACTCTAAATTGTACGGTTCAAGAGTTACAGACGGTGTAAATGTTAACTTTTTCGTAATTTTGATATTTTTTTAAAAAAATAACCTTCGTAAAAGAATGTTGCTATTTCAGTGGCCGGTGGTATGTTAGTGATAAGCCCTTGAAGGAACGACAACCTCACCACCTTATCAAGGGGCACTCTTTTTTAAGGGAAAAGAGGCTTCCACAGGCCTAGGCCATATAAACCTCTGTGGTACGGAGAAACCCACCCTGAACTTTCTACGAACATTGCAACATAAATTCACTTCTTAAGCATAAATATCTTTCAAATTTGGAATGTTCAATGTCTTTATTAACTTCACTCATCCTCCAGCACATTATCCTCCTCCTCTAGCTCGTCGTCTAAGATGTTATTATTGTCCATGTTATCACATGCTTGGCCTGAGCAATTGCTGCATATGCTAGTGCAGTTTAGACCACTCCTTCTGCATTCACAATTACGAACGCATTCATCTTTGCAAGTACACATTATAAGGGACAGTAATTCCTGGGGGGCTGCAGGACGTGCTGTTGTAATTGGTGTCAGGTGGTCGCCAATCTTCTTCCAACCCCACTCGAGTGGATCCTTATCTTCATTCAGCCACTGTTGTACCTGGTGGTAGGTCCTAAATGAATGCTGTCTGGACGCTCCTGAAGTGGGGGGTAGTGCATCCAACTTCAGTAATGCATGTATAGACTGCTTTGCAATCGTTTTCAAGTAGGACTGGTAGCGGAGACAATCTAGATCTTCAGTGTTCTTGGCTCCAAACATTGCAAGTAGGAAAAGTCCTACTTGAAAACGATTGCAAAGCAGCCTATACATGCATTACTGAAGTTGGATGCACTACCCCCCACTTCAGGAGCGTCCAGACAGCATTCATTTAGGACCTACCACCAGATACAACAGTGGCTGAATGAAGATAAGGATCCACTCGAGTGGGGTTGGAAGAAGATTGGCGACCACCTGACACCAATTACAACAGCACGTCCTGCAGCCCCCCAGGAATTACTGTCCCTTATAATGTGTACTTGCAAAGATGAATGCGTTCGTAATTGTGAATGCAGAAGGAGTGGTCTAAACTGCACTAGCATATGCAGCAATTGCTCAGGCCAAGCATGTGATAACATGGACAATAATAACATCTTAGACGACGAGCTAGAGGAGGAGGATAATGTGCTGGAGGATGAGTGAAGTTAATAAAGACATTGAACATTCCAAATTTGAAAGATATTTATGCTTAAGAAGTGAATTTATGTTGCAATGTTCGTAGAAAGTTCAGGGTGGGTTTCTCCGTACCACAGAGGTTTATATGGCCTAGGCCTGTGGAAGCCTCTTTTCCCTTAAAAAAGAGTGCCCCTTGATAAGGTGGTGAGGTTGTCGTTCCTTCAAGGGCTTATCACTAACATACCACCGACCACTGAAATAGCAACATTCTTTTACGAAGCTTATTTTTTTAAAAAATTATCAAAATTACGAAAAAGTTAACATTTACACCGTCTGTAACTCTTGAACCGTACAATTTAGAGTGATTATGAAAAGGACCATTCTTATTTGAAATTTAACGTAGAACATTTTTGTATATAACAATGTTTAGGATAAACCGCTTAGTTTTTGAAATATTTACGAAAAACTAAAAAAACTAGTGATTTTTCAAATTCGCCCCCCCTCACCCCCAAACCCGACGCTCAAAATGGTGTAACTTTTTACCATAAAATAAGGGGACTATGTAGAGCAATTTGGTGTTGGAGGAAAACTTTTACTTTGGATGTTGAGGTTTAGGTCTAATTACACCGTACTATTAGGAGCTATACAACACATCAGCAGGTTATCATTATTTTTCGAAAAATGTACGTGAAAAAATTCTTTGAGCCAGATAGCTGACAAGAAATATGTCAGGACAGTCAGACAGTTGAATGGAGTGTCAAAATTTCACAAATCAGTCTTCTGCTATGTATATAATAATTATTGATCTTTTTATACAAAGTCTTATGAAGCGAAGTATAAAAATACAGGGTGTAACTAAATAAGTGTAAAACATTTAAGGGGGTGATTCCTCATCTAAAAAAAGATAGGCTGTTTCATATAAAGAAACTTCATTGGAGCATCCCTTGTTAAGATACAGCCCCTTAAAGGGGGTACATAAAATTTGTTTAACAATTTTTTCACAAGCACTGAAAAAGTTACAATATTTAAACTAACCTGACATTTTCTACTACCAAAAAGACACTTAGCCAGTTATTTATTTAGTTTACCCCATGGTTGTAAGGGGTGGAAAACGCAACCCCTAAAATTTATTTCCAATACAACTTTTTGTCTTATCATTTGTTGACCATTTAAAAATGTATTTCCGATAGCCTGTTTTATTCTAAACAAAAAATGTCTCTTGAATTTTTTGCACAAAATAAAGCAGTTCGCAGCAAAAAATTATTTTACGAACAACTACAGAGATACATCGTCATAAATGCGAACTGGGTTTATTGTTATTTTGTAGTTACTACCTGCATTAAATTATTAATTAAGGGGAATAAACAAAACTAATTTATTAATAATAAAACACACAACACGTAGAAATCATAGTAAATGTTCAACATGTCTACCTTCAGACATTACGCATGCGTCTAGTTTCGTATTTTCGTTTTATGGCGATATGTATCTTGGTCATAAAATAATTTTCTGCTGCGAACTGGTTTATTTTGTGCAAAAAATTCAAGAGACATTTTTTGTTTAGAATGAAACAGGCCATCGGAAATAAATTTTTAAATGGTAAACAAAAAATAAGACAAAAAGTTGCATTGGAGATAAATTTTAGGGGTTGCGTTTTCCACCCCTTACAACCACGGGGTAAACCAAATAAATTACTGGCTAAGTATCTTTTTGGTAGTAGAAAATGTCAGGTTAGTTTCAATATTGTAACTTTTTCAGTGCTTGTGAAAAAAATTGTTAAACAAATTTTATGTACCCCTTTAAGGGGCTGTATCTTAACAAGGGATGCTCCAATGAAGTTTCTTTATAGTTTCGATGAGGAATCACCCCCTTAAATGTTTTACACTTATTTAGTTACACCCTGTATACTAATCGATTTTGTATTTTGAAGTTGATATGATTTTATTTTCATTATGAAGTTTGTAATATTTTAGGAGAATAAAAAAAATTAAGTTACACCAACATCAATTTTTAAGAATATTTCAAAATTTATTGACAAGCTCTATAACCGCCGGCGCCGGTTATCATGCAATGCAAACTTTACGTAAAGGAGTGCTTTTCAATCGGAATATGATAAAATGCTAATAAGTAAAAAATACGTTATCCCCAGTTTACTTTTAGATAAAAAGCCAACATTGTTAATGCAATCTAAAGCTAGTATTATTAGCAATAATGGGCTCTGGCACTTGACTCATTCGCAATCGCAAGAACATGATTTCTATATTTTAATATCAAAACTTTTATTTAACAAGTACTCCATATCGTTACATCACTCCATTAGTGATACTAATAATAAAATACAGCTCACGTCGAAAAGGTTTGAAGTCAAGTTCGAAATATTATAAAACAATGCGGTAGCTACCATCAATGCGATATGAATATTATAATTTCACAAAAAGGCTTTGTATACTTATGTTGTAAGGTCAACGAGTCCTGAACAGTCCGTGCTATTATTAAAAGTTCACCAGACCCAGACAATTGCTGTATCTTCTTTCAAATGAAAACTGATGACATTTAAATGAAAATGCAAAATTACATACATAATACAATAAACATACAAGGATTGCCCTGTCATTTTTATCAAGGTGTGTAATATGATAATAATTATTATTACTTAAGAGATCACTGTTCTGTCACAAAAGTCGCATTTCAAATGTATATATACACAATGACTATGAAAAATAAATACAATTAAATTATTATTACGAAAGGCATATTTTAAGATGACGTGATAAGCTAAAATCTACCATTAATAAAAATAATTATTAATCGAGTCTAATGTACAATGCACTACTTGTCCTAGGCAATTAATTAGATGACTTGGCTGGTCGCAGTTTCTCCACCTTTATTGAAAAAAAATTACTAGTGTTTTATATTCCAACGTTGCTTTGTTATTAAAACTCACGAAACGAGTAGACATAATAATATAATTTAACATGAGGCAGTTTCGTGTTCTTTGTGTGCCATTAGAATTGTTCGCAAGTTCTACAAAAATATCGCTACTTTTCAGGAAGAAAGTTTATATTTGGAGTAACGAATAAACAAACACCTTTAAAAATAATCTAATAAATGTTTAATTATTAATACAGGTGTATTTCCTGTTGTAATACACAGGGCAAACATATATTATTAATTGGGCGTTTGCGAAATTAGATTGTATCGTATTTCAGTTACTTTGATTCCAGTTAGAACCGCTTTTAAACATATGTAACGACTAGTAACGGTAAAAGATAACTGGGGAAACTAGCAGCCCACAATTATGTTTCCATTGTGGGACTTCGTGTGTGTTTCATAGTCAGTTATCATCATGCAGGGAACCTTTTATCTAACGGAAATGGTTTCTATTTAATCTTCAAAAGTACGTTACAAAACCAATAATACAAGGCTCTTGGTGAATGCTAACAACCTCAATATATTAATTATTATATTATTATGTGAGCTGAAAACACTGAAAACAACAATGACCACTTTTCTTTATGATATGGTTTTTTTGTTGTTAAAGGAACTCAAAATTGTAAAACAAAGTACCTAAGAGCATGTCAATTATGAAAAAACCACGTTACTATTAATAAAAGAAATGTAACTGATTTATAAGCTTTAGCCATGCATACTTGAACTACTCGACGACTTCAATCTCAAAATTGGAAATATCAATTGACAGTTGTGCTTAGTGTACATTTTTTATTTTAAACACGGTGATCATTGCTAGCTACATTTTATTTTATCTAACTTTTATCTATTTTTTTTATTTATCTATTTGTATCTATGTATTTATTATACAAAATACAATGAGCACAGTCAGTGAAGCTGGCACCTTTAAGTGCGAATTTTTATAAGCTTCAAACGCCATTCGTTTGTCAACAGTTTGTCCACGTTTGTCCAACCAAAATTTTCCTTTGTCCACCCTTAAAAAAAATTTTATGGACAAATAAAAAAATTAAAAATACAGCAGCACCTAATACGCTTTTCTTATAAAATGCTAACGGCATTCGTTTGTACACGATTTTTCCACGTTTGTACATGCAATCAAAATTTTCATTTGTCCACGCTCCAAGAAAAAGTTACGGCCAAATTTAAAAAATTGACAGCAGCACCACCAAATGCAAATTTTCATAAAATATAAACGGCCTTCTCTTTAAGGGCTGCTCTGATTTTTCTTAAATATTATTAAATAAAAATTTCGTGTGAATAGTTAAAGGTAGACTAATCGAGGACAAGCGTATCCCGTTCGAAAATTAATGAAATATGTTCATAATTGTTAATTTTTTTATTCTTAACTTTGTTTTGAAATGTAGATAAACGAAAATTTTGTATTATTTTTTTAATAACAAAGGAGGGAACACCGGTCTTAACCATGTAGGTAAGACATAGTCGCTCCTCCAGTAATTATTGGTTCGAGAACTTGCTCATTACCCAGCCTCAAGTACTTATGCCAATTAAATAGTGAATAGACGACACAAACAACCAAAGCTAGAATGGAAATCCGAGGCAGTTCAAACGGTTTAGTTGTCTGCACTTCTAACCCCCGAAGCCACTGCCGGCTCAACGAAAATTTTGGTTTGACACACGTGGACAAATCATACACAAACAAATGCCGTTTGCATTTTATAAAAATTTATATTTGACGCTGCTGTCATTTTTTTTTTTTATTATTTGGTCATAAGTAACTTTTCTTTAAGGAGAGACGACCGAAAATTTTGGTTGGATAAACCGGGACAAATCGTGTACAAACGATTATCGTTTGAATTTTATAAAAATTCGTACTGGGGACTGGGGGTGCCAACTTCACTGAGCTGATACAATAGCAACCACTTATTATGTTGTGGTTCTGGTTTGTTTAAATTGTGCCAGCTGGTATAATTTACCTAGTTGTTTACATTATTATAATTATAAACACCTGGCATGGTTAAAATCAAGAAGGGTCATGGAAATATTAATTTATAATGTTTGAATTTTTGGGAAAAATTATTTTCAACGACTTAAACGCGAGGAATATAGCTTTCTAGCTTTTTTCTATGTGCCTTTTAAAGAAGAAGAGTTTCTTTTGTGTCGGAAAAATTCCAAAACCAAACAACAATAATTAAGAAATAAAATATTATGTTTGGAAAATAGCACTGAGTCACGACTAAAGTTACAAAAAGTAGACTCAAACCATAAAAAGGACACGGAAAGCACCAAATCTGTTAAATTTTTTGGCCAGTACCAAATTTTAAACACGTTAATATTTTTATTTAAGCACACCGATAAACACGTTAAAACACATACCTATTTAATTGATTTCTTATTACGTCTTCTAATTTCAATGTTAGTTTCCAACACGATTGGACAAGTTCTCATTACATGTTAGTTGTTTGTTCTGAAGATGTAGTTCTACAACTTTGAAAATATGAATCAAACCTTGACCGCATAAAGGACACGAGCTGGTTGATTACGAAAAACACCTGTACATCTTTCTGTTTTAGAAATTGCATTTAAGCATGTAGAGCCATATCCTTCACAATAATGACCTCGTATATATCTTATTACATGCGCTATCTTTTAATAGAAATATCTTGGCTAGACAACAGTGGGGTCCTTTATATTTGCTTAATTATAACTATTATTATGACAGAAATATAGGTAAAGGTGGGTACCGACTATCGGTACACACACATCTAGGTAATGCTTTACTAGACTTTTCGTTTAGGAACCTACATAAAAACTTGATTGAGTTCTATTTTTAACTAATGGTTATTGCCTCTTGTAAAGTTTTTTTTGCATCGCACTCTTCATCAACCATCAACATGTGGTTTAATTCCCCCCCTCCATTTATTTAGAAGGAAGTAGACTTAGTAAATAACTATATACACATCCAACATACAACATACATATACAAGGTGTCTGCTTTTAGTAGTTTGTTGAACTTCTCGTAAAAACGCCGCGAGGTTATAATACGCAGTTTCATTATAAATTGTCACCTCAATATGTAGATTGTAGATGTAGGAAATTGTCTATACATCTTCCTGTTTGTATTGCCAAAAAGGTCTTGCTTAAATATTTATAAACTTGCAAAATAAATATAAAGATTTATACCTACCTATGTAAAATTCAGAACGTAGAGTTGAAAAATTTCTAGGATATACACTTAATTTTCGGCTCATTGAATCTTTGTCCAAATAGTGACAGTGAGTAATCAATATTTCTAGAGGATGTTCATCTACTTTGACTAACAAAAGAGCACGAAAATGAACCCACAAGTTCATTTGACTCGCCTGACTGCGAGTCAATAAGAGGGATTTTTTCTTTGAAATACCAATAATCATTTCATACACAATTTCTTAACAGGCCATTTTTCCTCTCCATAAATCCCTTTTAAACGCTTTTAAACCACTGTTGACGAAAAAATGAGAAAAAACAAGAAAGAAAAAAAACAAAAAAAACACCAACAGCTACAAGCATATCAGATCAACGAGGGACTTGCTTGCAGAAATCTAGGAAAGGAAAGCCTAAAACAAAGGGCAGCTTATATGTTGCCAAAAAAAATCCAGGCAGGGTATTTGGGCAAAAATAAGAATATTTCGGACAAAAATAAGCATATTTTTCTGAATTTTTGAGCCACATGTGAGTGACCTTTTGTTGCTATGAGCTGGAATCGCAGCTGAAACATTTCCATTGAGCTGCAACATCTCCATCAAGCAACGGCGTCTGAGGTGCACGATGCCACTTTTGTCAGTGGTACTTTGGTATTAAAAGAAAAAGCTGCCTGTTAATGCATATACTGTTTTAAGTACTGGTTAAAGTCAAAATATTCCAAGAAACAAATGTTCTTTACCATGTTAGCACCATATTATGATCAAAGGAAACTCCGAGAGGACAATATCCAATGTCCTTCAGGAAGTTCTTCAAGTCACGTATCAGTGGTGCGAGAGGGAGCAGATGTCTGTAAATCCTCGCAAAACTGTTATAGTACCATTCACTAGACGAAAAAGGCTGGAAGACCTTATACCACCTACTCTTCAAGGAGTAGTTATACCATTTGCGGAGGAGGCTAAATATCTAGGTATCACACTTGATAGGAAGCTACTATGGAACTCCCATCTGGAAAAGATTATCCACAGAGCAAAGCTCTCCCTATGGAGTTGCAAAAAGATCTGTGGAAGAACTTGGGGCACTGGTCCCAAGCAAATACACTGGATATATGTAACGATCATTAGACCAATGATCGCATATGGCTGTGTAGCTTGGTGGTCCAAAGGCTTACAAGCCTTGGCCAAAATGAAGCTGTCAAGTCTGCAAAGACAAGCATGCCTGGCAATCAGTGGAGCAATGAGCACCACACCGTCGGTGGCTATGAAAATACTTCTGGACCTTCCTCCACTCCATATATACTTGGAAAGAGAGGCCAGATGGACAACTTACAGACTACTACAGGTAGCACGAAGCACACAAATGGCTTGTGTCATGGAACGGACCAGTCTACTGGACGACACTCAAAGTCACAGTCTTCTGGGTATGCCCTCAGACATGATGCCATACACAACAAACCACTGCACTGCATACAACGTCCTCTTTCCAAGCAGAGACGAATGGGAGCGTAACTCAAACGACCTCCTCAAAGCAGACCTCACGTGGTTTACCGACGGTTCAAAGACTCCAACGGGAGTTGGATCCGGAGCGTACGACGCTGGGTCAAGACGAGAATTCTTTGCAAACCTGGGTCAGTACGCAACAATATTTCAGGCAGAAATTTATGCCATTGTACTCAGCGCGCAGATGCTGGTTGAAACGCACTGCACGCAGAAAACAATTAAAATCTTCTCAGATAGCCAAGCGGCCCTAAAAGCCCTTTGCTCCATTCGTTGCAATTCCAAACTAGTATGGAACTGTCAAGCAGCACTCAATGAAGTAGCTAAAAACAATAACTTGACTCTGGTCTGGATTCCAGGTCACTCCGGCCTTGGAGAGAACGAAATAGCCGACTCTCTGGCTAGAAGAGCAACTGAATCCAAATTTACAGGACCGGAACCTGCTCTTGGCATATCCTCAAATACTGCCAAAACAACAATAGACACCTGGGCGGAAAACAAGGTACTTCGGTACTGGCAAACTCTACCAGGATTAACTCACTCTAAGACCTTCATTGAGGGACCCTCGAGAAACAGAGCTAAAAAGCTACTGGAACTCAAAAGGACTGACCTAAGGGCCCTAATAGGCCTATACACAGGACACTGCAAAGTGAACCACCACTTACACAGGATGAATCTAGCCGATAACGCAGAATGTCGCCTGTGTTTGGAGGATGTAGAAACAGCAGAGCATGTACTATGCAACTGCCCCGCCTTGGGAAGAACCAGGCACTCAACGTTCGGAAAAGTACTTCTCTCTCCGAGAGACCTGGATACATTCACACCATCTAAGGTCATTAGCTTTTTAAAAAGCAGTGGCCTGCTAGAGTGGATGTAAATTACTTAGGTATGAGCCACAATAGACCGCTTGGTCGCAGTGGAGGTGTCACTAATCGACCCACTCATTATATAACTAAACTAACTAAACTAACTAGCACCATATTAGAACTAAATAAATATCTCCAAGAGAGGTTAGACAAAATTTAATTGTTATTCTTCAATTATTATTCTTTGTGTCGCTTTTGTATTTTATGGTGCCTTGTCCAGTTTGGTTAATATTGGTTTAAACTGCAGCTTATTTGGTTTTATTTCTTGTAGCAACGATAATTATTATTTATCTGAAACTTTCTTTGTATTTTCTCTTCTAAATATAGACTTAATACGTGCCGCGGACTACAAAATAATCCGACTCTATAAAGCAAATTGATTTGTGCAAGAGTTTCTTGGTCTCTTCTTTTTGTCATATAGTCCATGAAATTAATAGCAACTTCATCCGAACGTGCATGGTTCCAACTACACATATCTTCTCTTTTACATTTAGTCCTTTTATTATGATTCCCGCCGCTGAAATATCGCGTTTCAAGGTGTCTCTGACCCCTAAATATGGCGACCTGGAATCTCAGATTTCCAACCGTTCGTTCGTTCGTCTCGTGAAGTTCACTGCTCCGCTCCCTTATTATTAAAACTCCAGGTCACATCATTAGAATATTAAATAACGATACATTTTATTCAATAACCAAATTGCAACATGTTTTTCGCAAGATAAGTTGATGAATGTTAATACAGATTACAACTAGAAGTATAAATGGGTACCGAAACTGAGACGTCTAGACGTAACTTCCTGTAGACGCGAAGGTTGAATGAAATAAAAAATCAGGTTCGTTAATCGTTAGTCTGAAATATACTAAAAAACAAAAGGAACTATATAAGTCTGAGGTAGTGGTGGTATAGTTGTGAGGCTATCCTATGATCCCACCGATTGATTTCTAAGAATAAATAGTTACGAAATTCAAAACAAGATGCTTAAATGGTTTTAGTAAGAATTAATCATGATGGGGATCAGCGACACTTATTATTAAGAATCAAATGTGAGAAAAATAATAATAAAATGTAAATGTAATTAATTATATACCTATTTTAGTGAATGGTATTATAGGGATAACGATCTTCGCCAAACATGGGATAGTGTAATGACCTAATTTTAGTTTAGCGATAAACAAATTTTTAAAAGAGCAAAAATTCGCACAGCACCTGGTTAGGTTAACAAATCTCTAGATAAAAATTTATTTTCAGAATTTATAATTTAAAAACTTGGTATGCACATATTGTTTCGAATAAAAATGTGTTAAATGTCCTTAGACGTTTTATTTATAATGAGAGTGAGTCAACGTAAACATTGTAAAATTATTTAAATGAAGGTAAAACCAGTCTGCTTTTATAACGATTATTCCACTTCGCCGTAAGAAGTTACGTATATAATAACGACCATCCAAAATGCTTTATTCGCAGCTTTTCAATTAAGGCGATTTTAAATCGATAAAGCACAAAACTACTGACCACTGCATCGTTCCTTACCCTAGTTATTTTTTTACAAAATCTGATTCCCTATACAAAGTACATGCAAACATAAACAACAGTCAATCAATTCCAATCAAATTCAGATCAAAGGAAGAGAAATGCAGACAATAACACCGATTGACGTGAATATTTACTTGTTTTGTTTACATAAATTGTTTTGCTTCTTGTGTTATCTAATTTCATCAACCACATTAATCTGATCACATAAATATTTACATTCGAAATCCAATTAAAAGAGAGGTGGTTATCCAGTTAATCGATAAAAAAAAGAAGACGACGCAAGGTGATTATATTAAATTATGAATATTATAATATATGGACATGATCAATACGCGTTTTAAATATTTAATTGGCAACCAAAGAACAAATCAAACCCTTTACGCAACTAATTGCGAAAATGTGACGAGTATTATTGTTTGTTAAATAATGCAAATATATTTGCGATAACCTCTTTTTTGCATTGAAAAGAAAGTTTTTTTTTACAATGATTGTCTATTAAAAATAGATCAGTGAAATTGTAAATATTTCGTTTTTGTTTTTCTGCTTGTCAAATTATTAAACCAAATTATACATTGTCTAGGGTGCTATGGGGAGGTCAGTTACTACAGAAGAAGTTTTCGGTTACTTTAGTGTGATTGATCACCCTCTCTAGATCCAGCACCAGTACTGATTAAAACAGTTTGTAAAAGCGAAAAAATACTATTTTACCTAAAGGTGTTGTTAATAAACTGTTATTATTATTGTAATACTTTTTTTGTTTTTATTATTTTTTTATTGTAGGTACATACTTATATCTTATACTGTCTTGGAGATTGAGCTGTTTGATCGTAAATTATCATTTACTGTACTTGGGTGACTTGCAATGTTTGTTTAAAAGGGAGCAATAATTTAAGCGACGCGACGACGGTCGACGCGCTGGAATTAAGCGCAATATTAGTCTACTAATTTTAGACATCTAAGACTGTAAAACAATCAAAAAGTAATAAATATTTTCTTATCCTGACAAACTAGAATAGAACAAAGTTCAACGTTGAGGAAACATTTACGATTTTGGCAAGAGCCCTGAATTTTCCTTTATAGGTGGAAAATTTCCCATTCTGCTTAGGAAAATTAATTTTGCTATTACGCAGCAGGTAGGAGAGTATCGACTAATAGACTATTTCAGTTATTATATCTTATCTATTTATTGGCAATAATGGATTTGCAGGTATAATTTCACATCGCAGTAAATAAGGAAATTTAATTTACCTGCATAAGTTACAATATACATTTTAATAATATATTTTCCCTGGTGAGTAATGAAGGGTTTTTATCTGCTTTGAAACTAAAATCTGGGATTTCCTAGTTTCTCTGCAAACTTATTGAACCAATAACTTTACAAAATTAAACTCACTATAGTGACTTTGCTTCAACAACTAATAACTATACAATAAATCTTCTGCACAGCATGTGAGGTGGAAACTTAAGACATGGATGGTACCGTTTAATAATAATAATAATAGTAATAATAATAATAATAATAATAAAAAAAGTCAGAAAATTCCTCCAAGAAGAATAAACAGTCAAGTTGTTTTGATCAGATCCACAACTTGATACAAAAACCAACTAATTTAGAAGTTGAGATGGAAAATAGTGAAAATAATAATAAAAATAATAATAATATAAGAATCAATTTGAGTCCGTCCTTACATGTGCTGATCCAGAAAGCTGTAATGATTAACACTTGCCACGTGGTCAGAAAATTCCTCCAAGAAGAATAAACAGTCAAGTTGTTTTGATCAGATCAGCAACTTGATACAAAACCAACTAATTTAGAAGTTGAGATGGAAAATAGTGAAAATAATAATAATAATAATAAATGTCTTTATTAACATCCACTTCAAATTACATAAAAAATTTTAAATCAACTTAATTTTGGGGCGAGATTCAGTTCGTATATTAGTTTGGAATATTAATCTTTAGTATAAAGTTTTGATACTTAACATACGTCTGCTCTTCCACCTAACCCCTGAGATTGCAAAACTACCCACACCTTTAAGAAATTAACTAAAAAGTAAAACAAAACAAAATGAGAACTACTTATACAAAATAAACATAACAATAAACAGAAATGACTATGATTTTGCAACTTGCGCACTGTTTCACTACCACTCGACTGACGACTGAGTATTGTGGCCATTGGCACATCAGGGTCCTAGTTATTAGTTTCGTCCTAGTTATGGACTCATCAGCAAATCATAATCAGTAAGACACACACGAAAGATTGGAAGTAATACTTATCCTATAACGAATCTTTCCAGATTCGAGTGACGCACGATTTAAAATTAAATAGGGAGGCAATCAGAGAAATAAATGGGCGTTCGTTATTTTTCTTGCGTGTAGCGACCCCAAGGATTTGAAAATTTTGGCAATACAATACAGATGCTTAAGCACCAATAGTCCAATTCCTACTATAATAATAAAGAATAAATTTGGGTAGGTACTTATAGGTATAAACGGCGCAAGCCGAATTCACCCTGCATTTTTATTCATTTCCATTTCTATAAATGCAAAAAAAAAAATTGTGATTCTATTTTGGAGCCTTTTAAGATCCTTTAATGAAGTAAATATTTGATTTCTCAAGAAGATACCTGTCATTAATGTATGTACTTGCGTTTATATCTTACGAAATGGTTGTGGCTGCTTCGTTTTCCGTAATATGTATTAGGGTTGTTTAATTTTATTAATTAGTAATATTATTGTTATGTCTATCTCTTATAGGTAGTTTTATTATATCTCTTTTCCATGCGCCGTTTTCCTGTTAAATAATGTCAAATATGTTATGCAATGTTAAATAATAAAAATAATATCGATTTTAAATGCATCAATGTATAAGGTTGATGATGCATAAACTGCTTACTTGCGTCGACAAATTAATCGAAAATAATTAAACAAAAACTTTACTTATAGTCCATAATATAGTTAAAGTAAACTAATTTTCGACAAATAGGAACATTAATCGCTAGCAATCTGAATTTTGTTATACTACATGCTTATTACGGCGTCCCATTGAACATACCAAAAGTCCACGTCAAAATCTTATGCGCTCGAGCCGATATCTTGGAAAAAAGGTACACTTCTTCAGTTTTTCGCTCACAAAGTCATACGAAAAAATAGGAAAATAAAAAATATAGCGCATTAAATTGTCTATAAAAAAGGATTATAACATTTTTTTGTACCTCGGATATTTTAGCTGTAATCCGACATTGAATAGCAAAATTACTTTATTTTTGTCCTCGATTTGCCTTTGTTGCTGCTGTATAAAAAAACTAGTAAGCTGAATTTTTGAAATTTATTCCTGGAAGAACAAAGACACATAAAGAGGGAGAGAAAGAAGGGGGAAGACGAATATTATATGGCATCATTCATTTGATGAGATCATTTAAACACAAAAGCGCCCTACATCCCTCATTCCTTGCGAATAAGGAGTGGGGGTAACTTTGAAATTTTCAGTAACAACCACTATTTTTTATTTCAAATGCGCATTCTCTGAAAAAACGTGCGCAAAAAATGTTTCAGGAAAGTCTCACGCATTTCTTGTCGCGAAATGCGAAAAAATAGGGGTTTTCATTTGAAATTTGAAAGTTACCTCCACTCCCTCCCAAGGCATGTGCGGTGTGGGGTGATTTTTGTGTTTAAACGATGTCCTCCATCGATCAAAATTACTTTTAAAAACATTTATTTGCAGAATTTTCGAGATATCGGGATGAAAAACGAACAGAATCAAATTTTCTCGATTACATTGCCATCTATGATTAATCGAAAAAAGTATTGTAGATAAATCTTATACGCTTTTTTTGCCGCTAAATAAGAATTAGCAATAAAAATGGGGTTATCGCCATTTGAAATTTTGAATTTCCTCACTCCCTCACAAGGGATGAGGAATGCAGGACGGTTTTTGTGTTGAACAAAACCGCTTTTGTATAAAAAATCCGCAGAATGCTTACTTTTCGGAATATTTGAATATTTCAGGTTATAAGAATCACTATCACTCTGAATAATGCGCCAGCTAGTGAGATATCTTTATTAAACTGATATTACATAACACCTTCACAAAATACGCGTACAAGAGCAATGCCAAATCTAGCATTGCTAACCCCTACAGCTGGCATGCCGGGCTGAAATGCGCAGCGATTTGTGGAAATTGCCAAAAAATCGCGTCATTCAACTCAAACAAAAATCTCGACATTGAAGACAAAATTCAGTTGAGAGGGAGGAACTTTTCAACGGCCCTCACAGCCAAATTGATACGATTTCGACGATGTCATCCCCGATGAACCACTTTCGTCAAACGAATTTAATGGTTTCTCATTTATTTATAATCTTTTCAGGCCATGAAGCTGCAAAAAACCATTTGCACAACAGTTTCAAGAGCTCAGGAAACTTTCTCTCCATTTGATATTGGATTAAAGCAAAAACGTTGCCGAGATAAAAGCAAAAAACTGTAAAAGTGTCCCTTAAAAAAAATTACGGCTCGAGCGCAAAAGATTTAGTCGGGGATGTTTAGTATACAGTGCGCGAGAAAAGTAAGGAATAAATTCGATAAAACGGAGAGGGCTGTTTTTTTGAAAAAATAAAAAAACAGGTCGATTTTGTTTTTGAGTTGTTCAACTTTTGACATAATATTGGGGTATACAGGGTGATGCGCGAAAAAGTGGTGACGTCATCGGTATTTTTTTTTAATGGCAACCCTTATTTTTTATTCCATTGTTTAATACTTAATTCAATTGCCAATACGGTAATGTAATCATTTTGTAACCTTAAACGACGAAATTTCTGTGAAAATAACTTAATTTGGAGACATTCAATTCAATAGACAGATTTAATAGATTTAATTTAATTTAATTTAACAGATTTAATTTAATAGACTTAATTTAATAGACAGATCTTATAAAACTACCATGGAAACAGTAATTTTTATTTGATTTTTTTTATTTTTATCGCTAATGTTCCGATTTTCATATCAGTAAAAAGTGCACAATTTCGACTCACAAGCTGTTTTCTCAAAATTTTCCTTATTTAAGGTTACAAATTGATTACATTACCATACTGGCAATTGAATGAAGTATCAAAAAATGGAATAAAAAATAAGAGTTGCCATTTCAAAAATATTCCGATGACGTCACCACTTTTTCGCGCATCACCCTGTATACCCCAATATTATGTCAAAAGTTGAACAACTCAAAAACAAAATCACCTGTTTTTTATTTTTTTCAAAAAAACAGCCCTCTCCATTTTATCGAATTTATTCCTTACTTTTCTCGCGCACTGTATTTATTGGGTAGAAATTCAGATTTCTATCGATTATTTTTATTTTTTTTTTAATTTTAGTGGACCATTAATTATTACAGCAAACCCGTTTAATCGGTATGTCTTAATGACATTACCCTAAGCACAATAGCAAACGTTTCATGATACTAATGATGTTGGTTAATTATTATTGGATTTAGGTCCATAGTTATAAAACCTACAATAATTTATGCAAAAAAACTCGTGCAAAGAGCTTTTATTGAAACACAAACTTTTAAATTTAAATTTTCAGCGTAAATACGAATGACAGGTTAAGATGACAAGATTTAACAGGCAAATTAACTGGATCGGAAAGAGCAACCTTTGTAATTGCATTGTTTTGAAGTAAATTGTTTGCCATTTCTGGAGACAAAATGAAGCGATATTTTCTACTAATAAAGAAAAATTTGTGAATTTTTGTAACTATCAAAAGCTGTAGGTACTTACCTCTTTTATTTTTGACTTGATTAAACTTATTCGAAAAAGATGTTTGCCTTAATGAATTCTACAGGGTGTTAGAGGAAATGACTCAACTTCAAAATCCACCCTGCTTAGGTGGGAAAAAATAAGAGTTTTTGGTGATAGAAGAGGGGAACTTGTTTTAATGAAAGGCAACTTCATAGGTCCATAACTACATAGGTACTTTATAAATTTCTTTAATTAAGCAACACTGCTCTCTTACAAGAAGACTCCGTAAGTGACCATGTTTTATTTATAATAAGTCATCTTTGCAAACAAATTAATGCGTCGAGCGTCGAAGCAGTAGATTTTGTAAACTCTGTTATTATTATAGGAACAACATTTTGTCTGCATATAATTTAGCAGCGCTCAGTTATTATTAAGGCTGATATCTTTATAGGTATACGTCTAGACAAATTACCAGGATTAAGTGGTCGCAGATAACGTTTGTCATATATAGTATGTATGCTGATGTATCAGCCATTTTCGATGGTATCATTATGATACCCTTATAATTCATGGTGATTGCTCTATGAAAAAGAGCACAAAGATTACCGTGACTGCAACAATTTACGCTCTGTCGTATAATATCGCTAATCATCTGTCGATAGATTTTTAAATAAACAAGTCATAGTACTCTAATAAAACAGCGAGTTCTTAATTGAACTCCCCTGCATGTGCAATAGACCACCGTGTATATTTACATTTGGTTGTAGACTGTAAAGAATTAAGCAATGTGGGTTTTCATTAATATTTTATCAAAAAACCCACAGTAACTCAACAATGTCTTTTTAGGTATCTAGTTGCTCCTACATACCGTATCCGATCCGACACAGTTTAATTTGGATGTTGGTTTCTAGGCAAACTGTCTATAACCTCCTTCACCTACATAACCAACTGAAATAAATTAGGCTTAAGCAAGGTAATCACTGAACATTTACAGTCATATAAATATTAACTTTCACTTGTCATTGTTAACTATGCCCGCGATTTTCGCTGAAAGCTTCGTGCAAGTGCTTTTATAATAACTTCAGGAAATATGCATTAAACCATCAAACTTACTCAACTATTAAAATCGTGACAAGATTGAAAAGGTGAAGCTTGAGAAACCATGAATACTACTCCTGGAGCACCTACCTAGACTTTTTTAATAAGAAAGGAAACTGGCATAGTAAAAGTTATCCAGATTAACATCTATCTATAATCATTATTATTAACATCAAAGACTGGCCGATAGTAACATACAGTTCCGACAAGTAGAGTAGAGAAGTCGGAAGTGTTTAGTGTTTGACAGTTTCTACTGTTTAGTCGGAAATTTCAGTTTATTTAACAATCAATACCAACAGAATAATATGTGTAAGGTTTTTATACCATAAAGGAAGTTGAATATTTACGTGGTTAGATAAACAACAGTTGTTGAGGTTTAATTTCCGCAGTTGGAAGTAAAAAATTCAAAACAAACGCAATAGTGCGATAATGCGTGATTATCTTTTGTATTTGTTAAATAAAACAACAATAAACCACATAGCAATGCGTAGATTCATTAAAGGATCGTATTCGAATTATTGAATAATGAATAACTAACTTAGAAATGCTCGTTTATCGAAATTTTCACATGTAATACCACTAGAGGTCAAATTATTTCCGGAAATTTTTTCGAGCTCACGAATATTTTGAAAATTATCGCGAGCCGAAGGCGAGGGATAATTTTCTTAAAATATTCGTAACCGAGAACAAAATTTCCTGGTATAATTTGATTTCGAGTGGTATTTAGAAAGAAAATTTCACAACAAAATTAGTTTTGAATAGAAAAGTTACAATTTTATTGTGAAATAAAAATATGACATGGAGGCGTAACATAATCACGTGACAACGCCAAACTGACGTTTAATAACTGCGCCGCCATTATTAGCGCTGTCAAACACAAATTTTAGTTTCTAAACTTCACCAGCCGAGTGTGGTTTTTGATAATGATAAGTCGACAATTGCGGTACAATAGTAATTATGATTAGTATTGATTAGATGCCATTCTTCCCAAAGCGCAAGGATTTGCTCAGCAGATGGATTCTACCAACAAAAAGTGCCATACAATTAATTATAAAGATAAATTGGTCGAACCCCCATGAATTCGCCGTGAGTTAATCCGAAAAATTATGTAAGTACCTACCTATTTCACATAGAATTACTAAATTAGGTAAATTAGGTTTCTTCAGATCATTTTTTCAATAGTGAATCCGTGATTTCATACGTGGTAATACGCGAAATCATCACTTTAATATTAAATTATAATAGAAACTTTAACAAAACGCATTGGTTGATTGATATTAATAACAGCAACAGTCAACAGTTGACATTTATAAAGATCCGGTTTGTCACTAGTAAACGTCAAAAAAATTTCCACTATAATACTCTCCAGCTTACCCCTGCAGGAGAAAATTTCCGATATAATACACAAATAACCATGGCAACGGTAAGCAATGCTCGTACTTTATTGGCTGAAAATTGATGGCGTGAAATTTTCAAGTAAATATTTTAATCCTTGACCTTTAATAAAATATTCACCCCTGGAATGATATAAGAGTCTTTACTGATCGTTACGTTCTAGAACGGTATAATAGATGGTTAGGGAAAATTTATGCGTAGATAAGTTTCTCGGCAGTGTGACGTCACATGTAACGATAGCGTTTTTGAAACGTAATTAACATAAATATTGGAGTAGGTATATCAGTGACGCAAAACAAGAAAAATCAATGCTCGGTTGAATGTCAAGGTGACGAAATTTCCTTGGAGGAAGTTCAAGTTAGTAATTGATTCATGAAAAATTGATATACCTAATAAGTAAGTAATCGAATACTCCCTTAGAATTTAGGAAATTGAAGGAAAATCGTGCCTTTTCATTCTCGTTCATCTATACAAAACAAAAGTTTTCTTTTTATAGATTTCAAGGACTTTGGTTTTTCACTTGACAACAGAATTTTGCACTAAAAAGACCACGAGGACACAATGTGGGGCTATAAATTTTTCTAAGAAGTGATCATTTTCAAACTAAAATTAGGTATCTACTTTGTTTAAAAATTTATTACTATACAAATTGCAAGCTGCCAAGTAAGACTAGACATCTTGGCATCCAATTCGAATGAGAGAAATAAAAAACCACCTGACGATATGGCTTTTTGCCATTTTTTAATGTTTCACCTCAATATATTTCGACACTTTCCAGCCTTCGATGGACAAAAAAAACTCCGTAATTTTGGAAACCGACGTCATTATCGACCTGCGACATCATTTCTATAACGTTTCATCTTATTTCCCCTTCAAATGACGTTGTTGAGTTGGAAAGAAGATGCATTGGAAATTTTTACTCATATAAAGTGTGTAAACATAGACAGATACAAAAATACATCGCGACATAAAATTTGAGCAGTTGTAGGTCATTAATCAACTATTCAGTCGTTTACTACTTCATAATTTATATTTAAAATCTGTTTAATATATGGAGCTTAAAGAATATTGTAACGTATTTTATTAAAGCTATCCCAGTGTGGAAATATAAAATTTTGCATGCATGATTTGCACAAACAGCTATACCTATAACATCCTAAAAGTATATTGTGACAATGATCTACGAATTACGAATTACGAGTAGGTAATTATGAAAAAAAAACATAAAAAAATATTACAGGAACAAAATAAGGAAGAAAAATCCATACCTAATAGAAGAATAATTACGAAGTATTTTTTTTAATTAGTATTCCCAACCACTAGGATTTGTGTATCAAGTTGCATATTCCACAAACAGGTTCATTGTTTAAAATATGTCCTTGGATGGGCATATGAATTGTGTCTAGAATTAGAATTATCTCTCGAATTATAAAATTTGGGCATTCCAGTAAAAAATGTGGTGTAAAATCTACTTTAGGGTGCCTCACCCTCATTAGAAATCTGGTGGCCATTAAAATTAGAAATCAGCATGCACCAAAATTCAAACAAAGGATCCTGCATGGATCATATGGAAATTTGCTGAAGTTAAAATTACTGAAATTTAAATATGTTATTCAACTATTTATGGCGATCAAAAGTTTCCATGGGCGTGAAGTGAATATGCATTTCTTTATATGTCTTTTAAATGATGATAGAAAAGGGTCCACATAGATGTGAGGTACCTATTCAAATATAAAGTGAAGGGAAAAAAATAATTTGATGGTTGAGAATATCTATCAACATTAACATGTGATTTGTGTTTTCAACAAATGTAAACTTATTTTAGGATTTATGAATTTGAAACTTCAGTACGTTCATCCTTGATAGTGACTTTTTCACCTTTTCACACACAACCTAAAATGGTCGATGGAGACATATAGGCAACGATTTTTGACTGATTATTTTCAGTTCGTAAGTCTGACACATCACCAAGAACCAAGCACCAAAAGGGTTTGGACAATGAAAGTCAACGACTTATAAGGATTTGTGGAAATCCATCCTTCAGGTTCAGGCTGATATTGAGCTGGAAATGATCAGTGAAAGGTCGAGGTCTCTATATGTCTGCATCAACCATTATAAGGTTGTGCCGTTCAGAGAATTTTATTGTTTTATTGTTTGAGACTAGTTTTTAATTTTGACAAAACAATTTTGAATAGTTACACTAATAAAAAAAATATTGTATAAGCAAATAAAAATATTAATAGTTAAAATTGCCAAAGTGACACCCAGGACACCTTGTATAATATTTTAATATTTATAATAATAATTACATAATGACTGGATTTCATTTTTTATAAATTATAGATCCATAAAAAATGCAATTATAGGATTAAGCATTACATAAATAATATAAGATCTTGACTTTAATAAGATAAGAGAATGTTTTATCGATTACAGATTTGATTTATCGATATTGTTCAATTTATGTTTCAATGGCCATGTTATTATGATATCATAGATAACTAGCGTAGGTACTCTAAAAAATAAATCAAAATTTAGACTTTTCAAGCCCATCATTATAGTTATACCTTTATTTTAACGCTTAATAATAATACTAACAGTTGAGAGTATTTTTTTATACGTTATTTATTGTAATATGATATAGTCAATTATACAACAACGCAGAAATGATTCAGAATTTCAACTAATTATTATATACCTACTAACTATATTTCTAAAAAAAAAAACAAGTAAAATGGTTTCAATTCAAATATTAGTTTTTTTTTTTAATTTGACTGCATAATTTGACGATACAGAAGTCGCAATTTCAAGAAATACCATTAGTTAGAAGTATAATAATTGCAGCTTTAATTAGTTGTCAGGTGGTTTTTTGATAATAATGACTTTATTGAGCTATGACCAAGCACAGCCAAATTTTAATAATCATTTCATTGAACTCTAATTACACACATAATGTATAAGTACTTCTAACAAGACCGTAATTTACTTATAGTCGAAGGTTATACTGAACAGTTAAAAAAAAAAAACAATTTGCTTGATATTTTTACCGAAGTGCATCTCAACTTATCCCCTAAGTTCCAGCAACTATTTGAAACTTGGGGGATAAGTGGAGACAATTTTAAGTAAGCAAGGTCAATGGAAAATATATGTGAAAGGGTACTGCAAGAAGTATGTAAGTACCTATGTTATTATAATTTAACACTTTTTCGACTTGAATAAAAAAATTTTAGACATTGTAAAAAGATTTATATAATTATTACTTGAAAACTCTGGCGAGTGTTTATATACTCTACAATATGGTAATAAAAAGGCAAAATTTGATAATAAGAATTTATAATTTATACTCTTATAAACAAATTATGTCTTTTTATTCACAAAGCTCAAAGTTTTATATTTTCAAGCCTATCAAGGTGCTATTTTAATTATAGTAAATCAAACAGGGAGACCATGGACGCATGGTACTTCTAGACTTACAGATCATGACTGAAAATAGCATTATCGAATACAATAAGCGGTAACCAATTACAAAAACACGGAAATGGTTAAAGATTTTACATGTAACCTTCAGTTGTTAACAAACTAATTGATTGATTACATAATTTATTGTTTTGGTAGGTTAAAGAGTGATATAATATTTTAAAAAGGCATTTTTTCCCAAATATATATATTTTTTGAACATATAAATAATAACAGAGAAAGTCTTTATATTGTAATTAATAAATTAAAATATGCAGCCGTTTATTACCTAAAAAGACAGAAAACTGTTAAATAATTTAAAATTTAGGGTTTACAAGGAAAATCACCTTACATATATATTTTATCTATGTATATTTATTAAAAGTAGGTACAATAATTAAATATATTTATCAAAATACTATACCTATGTTTAATTAAGTTTTAAAAACACTTGACAACTTATTTAAAAGTTTCATTTAATCTGATTAAATCCAGAATCAACTCGAATAATTTTCTCCAGTTTTCTATGTATAAATTAAAAGATAAATGTACACGAAAATCAATTTCTTTTTTTTTTAACTAATTTGGAATACTTATAAAAAAAAGTTTAAGCAAAGGTCAGCATGAACTCCCCCCAGTCCCCCCTCTCAGACATTTCAGGCACCTTGAATAAAAGCAATTATATAATAATCAAAATTTCCGCGTTCATCCCCTAACTGAACATTGGGAAAATAACTTGTTTACATTATAATTTATTGTTCGAGGTCATAGACTAAAACTAAACCGATTCGCGATGCAGCGGATAGGATGACAATTGACTGAAATTGGAAGTCCATTCAGGAAAGCCTGAAATACTTCTCCTCTTGGAGGGAATACAGGAAGAGTTGCTAATTAAACGACCTAAAAATGAGCAGCTTGAAGAAAACATTGAAAATGTTATCGAGGAAGATCCAGCAATTAATACTACAAGGCAACTGACAACCATTAAAGAAGCAAATTATAAGGGGGAAAGCATAGCCACTAAAGTCACAGATTTCAATTCTATCAATGGCTCTTGCAGTAAAATTCACCAGAAAAACGGAACATACAATTCCAGCAATATCCAGGTTTGGTATTCTAACCATCTATATCAAGCTGTTCGAAGAAAACAACTTATTAGAGGAATCTCGTTTAATGCCGGCTAAAACATGATTGTGGCTCCTACAGGGTGGTTCACGTTCTCATTTTCGTCCGGATATAACGGAGTGTTTGACAATCTTTTTCGAATAAGTGGTATAGTCATTAGTAATTTGTCATCATAATTGCAAGACCTCAAATAATAATATACCTGAACATTTTTCGTGAGGTTGTATGAAAAGTTTATTTTATATGTAAAATCATCGTAACTAAGCACAAATGGAAGAACTCACTGCGCCTAGGCGCGTTTAACTGTTGCAATAACAAAAAGAACAGTAAACCTATTGCTACTTACCATAGGTAAACAACGTAATTATGGATCACAGCGTAGTAGTGAAAACACTATTAACTAGCAGTTCAGCTATAAAAAATGACAATAATCTATTTCGTTTTTTTTTTTATAAAAAAAATTATAAAGGTGTGTATTAATTTTTATACAGTTTATAATAAGTACCTACATGATCATAGAACTACAAAGATCCATAATTGTATAAGTATGGGGGATTTATAAAATTAAAAATAGGCATAATCTAATTGTAATTACGTATTAGACGTCAGAAAGACAAGGAAGTACATAGCATGAAATCTCCGGCGCATTACAGAAGGCAAGGCAGGTCGATTGATTTTAAATTACCATAGCTGCAAGGAATTGCAACCATCAACGAGTCAATCTCGATAGCACTGTTGGAATTAAGTACAGCCTCACCTTATTTAATGGCATAAATTCTCAGTACTCCAGAGAACTGGTTGAAATCAGACATAAAGAGTAACTTAGGCGCCTCAAACAAGAAAAAAATCGACTTTTAAAGAACTTGTAGGTATGAGATTGCTATATTTAGCCGAGTAATTTAGCAGTTACGATCGTTCTTGTCTTGAATACGGTAGAAAATTGATATGGGTAATTTTATAGCTACACCGATCTATGAGAGAGGGAATCGTCCTTCAGAAGCGACTTCTTCATTTTCATGTCATGGTTTAAATATCTACCGCGGTAAACAGCTAGTAAAGAAAAAAAAAAGGCAAATCTTTTTCTAGTTGTCACACGTGGACAGCAACCAAGCATGCAAGAAGGTAAGTACATACCTAAATTAAAAATAAAGAAAATACGTATAAATATAAGTATGATGGAATTGATGGATATGATTTGTGCCAGGTACTGCTTGAAAAACTCATCTCTAATTATATTATTAGCACGTTTTTTATTCCCAGTTGAGTTGACGTTCAATAAGAAAGATTATAAATCTTGCTCTTGTAGCATAGCATGCGTCAAATGAATCACAAGATCACGCTAGCGGAATGAATAAAGTCATGTTAATCTGTAAAACCATACACATCCGATTTCCGGCAGGACAAAAATTCATGGAAACCAAGCTCCAAGGTTTGAAAAACCAACCACAATATATGGAAAAAATATTCCCCGATAATATTATCTCTATTTCGCTAAAATCCAATTTTCTTTGGAAATATCTTATTCATTTAATGCATAAAATCAAATTTATATGAAAAAAAAACACATCATTCAACATTAATAATAATTTTCCTATAGATGTATATTATAGAAGAAACTGTAGGTAGGTATAGGTAAGTTAAAGACACTATATCGATCGACTCTTTCAATAATTTGTGATGAAAATTGTAAAGTTAGATCATGTTTTATGTCAAATTGTCAAATTGTTAACAGAAATGATGGTTATCGCATTGTATTTCAAGCATTACTTAGACAACGCTGTTGATGGAAAGAGAAAAATTTTTTCAATTGACAATCTATATCCGGCAATTTGGAACCACTTTGTGGATAATATACTCGTATTTAATGGGCCTGCTTTCGAAGTTTTTGCAAGAGAAATTATTTCGTTTGAACTAAAAACCAGCAAAAAATTATTTGCTAATCTTTTATTATTATCCCCAAAAAAGTTGTTTAATTTTTCTTTGATTTCTCTCGAACTCGAATAATGCACCCTCATACCATACCGTGATACTCTTCATCAGGTAAATTATAGAGACAAGCTTTTGAAGGTGTTTTTTTTTAACGATTTTAAGATAAGGAGTTCAGAAAAATATGAGTTTTTTCGTTTTTGTGATGCAGGGTTAAACCTTTTCAAAATACAATAAAGTTTTTATTTTATTTTCTGGTAAAAATTGAAAAAGTTGTTCCTTATTTATTTATGTTCACAAAACTCTATTGCGATATCACAATTTTCTATCTTATATAAAAAATTTGTAAATCTATAATAAATATCTATTAATATCTATCTATCTATCTATCTATCTAGATCTATAAATATCTATCTAATCTTCTATTTTATACATAAAAATCCCAATTTTTAATTTTTGTAAAATTTAGATCAGATTTAGATAGAAAAAAAATTTGGATCAGCGGCGTGCGACAAAAGAATGTCTTTCGAACAAAAATTTTCTCGAAAAGGGTTTATTCTGTCAGAAAACTATGATAGAGATTTTTGAGTAGGTACTTTTAGTTGACGTAACAGCTGAATAAAAAAATATATTTAAATTTGAAATTGAATTTTAGGAAAGATTACTTGAAACAGAATTTGCAAGAGCAGAGAAAATATTTTATAAAATCTGATGTAATTATTTTAAAACAGCCAAGCTTGAATTTGAAGAAATTTAATTCATTCTATATTATTAAGAATATTAAAAATGTCCCTACTTTAATTCAAACAATCAAATTGGTTGTAATAAAAATTATTTACTGATTTTTTGTCTCTATTCAGAACACCCAATATGACCATTTTTTGACTCTGCTAGTTCTCATACAATTAAATAAGTTTCTTCTGATTAAATTTAATTGTACAGAAAACGCAAATATTTATATATGCAACAATTTAATATAATAATTAATTAATTAAAAAAAATGTGTAAAAAAAGTGTCAATAACACAGTCTTAAGTAAGTATATTTTTTATCTTTCACAGCCCTTGAATTTTCCTTATAGAGATATCTGTTACTATAAAATTTATTCTTAAAACTTAGAACATTGCAATCTCTTTAAATAAATAAACTTTGATATTTGTTTATTCTGACTCTGCATAAATAAGTAATAAAAAGTCCCATTGCACATAATTTGTCGAATATGTAAATTTTCTAACGCTTAAATTAATTTTTGTTGAGGAATATAATGGTATTAATTGGAATAGGTTGCAAAGTTCATAAGCAAACTTGGCGAAAAATACAGAAGTTCTATACAGGAGCTTGACCTGATAAAATGACTATACCTACCTAGGAAAATATACACATCGGTGTATTAACATAGTCAGCTAACCAATAAACGTATTTATTACACTGTGTGCTAAAAAAATACGACGAATAAAGTTGAGATTGAAATTGTGAAATCACTTTTCGAAGTTTCTTTTTTATTGCCTTGATATATTATTTTACTTCCCTATACATAGTTGCTTTGTTGTGTTAAATTAGCAAATGTGTGTGAAACATTTTCTCTTTTAACAAAAAATAAAAATAAAGTAAATAATCACTGAGACCTTCGTTATTAAAATGGCAAATTACACGATCGATCAACAGTAGGTAGTTGTTTAAATAAAGCCTTCTTATAAAGCAGTGAGTGCATTTGATTGAATATTAATGATTTTTTCAGAAAAGACAATGCTTGTTTTTCATAAACCATGATTATACCTTTACGTATACCTTCATTGTTATTATGGGTATGATGTAGGTAATAATAAACATTGCCGTAAGATATTTTACATTTTACATACCTAGATGGATACCTATTATTTATCAATGTCGATCGAATAATATAAAGTACCTACCTAATAGACAACTATAACCTGCCTTGAAGTTTCCGAGGTTGTAATTTGGAGTATTATGCAATTAGAACAAATTATTCAATAACAATAATAATTCATTCCCACATTTTTATTCTAATTTTCTCTTTTTGGTCTTCAATTACCAGAATTTCTTTAAATAGAATGGGTCTGCTGAAATGTGGGAGGATTACAATCATTATGTCATATTGTTAAATACATCTCTTGCTTTCCTACACGTAATAATAATAATAATTGGCATTTACATCTTTAAAGAACTTCCCTATTTATTATCCATTATAATAGTACCTTTTACACTATTAGTGACATCTAATATTTACCTACAACAGGATACATATTGAAATTGAATACAGTGAAAGGCAAGAAAACCACTTCGCACGTATAGATTTTTTTTATAATTCCCGCATTTGTGCTCATGGCCTTCCCATGATACTTTCAGCAAGTACGTCATTTGCTTTAGAGAAAGTTAAAAAATCGGTTTAGCGGTAATATGTAGGCGATGCGATAATAATAATTAAAAGCTATAATTTAACAGACATCAGACATCCATCAGTTTTAATCCTTAAAAAAACAAATAAAAATTTTAACAATTCCTGAACTTACCGAGATGAGACAGACTGGATAACTCTGAACCTGGAAAAAACAAATGTGTTTAGCAACATTTTAAGGACCATCATGATTATGATTAATGAAATAAAAACAGCCAACGTATTCTGGGTTCGAATCCCATCAGTCTTGCCAGGAATATTTTGTGTTTGTTTACATTAAATAAAATTATTCAAGCATCTTAATAGGGTATTCAAATTTTGTCTGTTGCTAATGAGATAGTTCTCTAATCCAAAAAACTATAGCACAGACCATTACCTGAGTTAACCGTTCGCGGCTATATAGGACCGCGGTTTTTTTAACTGTTAAATAAGACTGTTAACTTCTATAGTCTTCTTTAAACCTCTTGTATTCATCTATAGAAGTACCGGAATTGATCAGGTATTAAATCACGACATCATTGTTTTTCTTCAAGACTATGGCCAAACGTGTACGAAAATATAACTGCTGGTAAACAAATGCACTTTTCTGCTTCATCCCTGGTTGTTAGGTCCAGTCCCCTAAAAAATACAGAAAAATCGCGAGGAATCGTGATGTCGTATATCGTATATGGCATTGTATTGTTTTAATTGGGGATGTATCTTGTGTAGTGTGAAGTTTGAACCATTTTCAATGTTAACTATGTACTATGAAACTTGAAAATCGCGATTTTCACTTCTTTTATAACTTGTCTTGAGTCTTCATGCAGTTACAATAATCTTTCTCAAGGACCAATAGTTCTCAAGATATTATGTTCGGTGGCAAACCTTAATAAAACAGCCTGTATGTAAATATTGTGATTTCCCTAAAAAAATTCTTAAAACCACTGACTGCCAAGCCAAGAAACGTTACTTGATTTTTAAGCCACTGAAAAGACACTAAAACATTGATTTATGTTATACAACTTTGTTTTTATAGCCCTATAAGTATTTAGGCTCACCCGGTATAATATATTTACAAAATATTGTTTTTAAGTCTGCAGTTGGAATGATTCAGATTGGGCAAAGTGTCTGTTTTTCAGTCAATTACACTCCTTTTGGCACATACATCTGAAAATTTTCCAATGTCTAGCTCTTCATTTCTAAATGCGCTGCTACACATTACGGTATGAAGTCTAGATTTCAAATCACCAATGCGATTATTAGTGTATAAATAAATACACCATGTGGGTTGTGACGCACCAAAAACCTATGAGCAAACCATATTTTATGTCGCATGTGTGTGATCGTATAATGTGCCCTAGATTTTCACGCTCGAGCGATCCAGCATGATGTTTTTTCAGCTTAAATATAAAATTTCTTAAGAAGCTAGTCTGGACGAGGAGATTGATAGTATTTAATGAAACAGCAAAGCATGTTTATTAAATTGCATTTCTAATGATCGTGTAGATTTTGTAATGATTATAAAGTTGTCTACTCTACAATAAATTTAACTAAACGTGAATAAAGTTCAAAGCCCACTTTGAGGCACGTGCACGTGCTGAGTAGTTCTTACACTTCAGTATAATAACAGTTCAGGGATAATCACACAAACTGCCTAAAGAGAGTTCGAAAATTAACAATTTATAATGTAATACAATTTATTGCTGAACAATTATTATTATTATGATTATCAAGCAAATATTATGTATCAGGGCTTTGAAGATGGTTTTAAGCTCGAATAAATGCCTTTATTGTCTTTCAATATTTTGGCTTCAAAGCGTGAAAATTTGGACCACGCAGGAATTTAGATTCATTTAGGTAGGTATTTATTAAAACTCTCTGTTCATGGTTAGGTGGGAGGGTGCCTTTCTCAAACGTACATTAGACAATAATTTCGCAACAACTAAATATTTTCTAGATTTCAAGAATCGATAAAAGATCTAAATTGGAGGCCATACAAAAATTAGTATGGGAATATTTTTTTTATGTATACAGGAGGACCCAAATTTTCTTCATCAAGGCTGTATAAGGCTGCACCCTTAATACAACATTTTGTCTTTCAACCCCCAAGTAATCAACCCGTAGGTACTTGTTTTTTTTTTTCAAATTACACTCCTACTTTTTTATGCTCGGCAGGATTATTGACTTCGTTCTGAATATAATGACATGCGATTTTTGTAAACATAAACAAAATATAGCTTGCCAAAAAGAATAAACCGTCTTAAAAAACCAGCGTTGCCAAGGATTAAAAAGGAACACACATTGAGATCGTTTAAAAATTAAATTAAGCTCTCGCGAAACTTTCATTTCCATGGTTACACTACTTGAAGTTAATAAAGCGTAATAAAATAATAATAATACTCAAGTCGAAATGCCACTTTTCTGGTTGAAAAGTCAAAATTAATCCAAACTTAGTGTTTGAATGCTTAATAGATTTTCAAAAATCCCATGTTATTGTATTCAGAACGAAGCCAGTACTCTTGTCAAGAAAAAAAAAACAAGTAGGGGATGGTTACTTTGGGGTTGAAATTGAAAGACAAAATTGTATTGAGGGCACTGAGGGTATTGAGAGTGCAGCCGCAAACCCTTTGAAATGTACAAAATTTTATTTGTTTCCATTTCGGAATAACGCGGATGTCCCTTGATAAGGAAGGAAATTTGGGACACCGTGTATAATTATTATCAATCAAAAAACGAATTAAATGATTATTTATGTGACTTGTGACTAGCATATAAAGTGCTTAAAGCGTGCCAGTAAATGAATCTTTTTATAGGCCCCTTGGTTCACTTGAGGCATTGGGATTTCCAAATTTAACATCAAACAAAGCAAAATAAACATACAGCAGACAGTGGAGACGGCAGGCACATTTAGGCAAGTTGTACGTAATGCCCTTTGTTCTTTAGAAGAGACTAAATAAAACTTTTGTAAGACTGTGAGTAAAAATGCGAGGGTTTTCCTATTGATGTTTCTGGTTAATTTCAGAAAAATAACTCACGTACAATAATTATCAGAAAATTACCAGTGTCACGGAGGAACAAATTTTTTTCCAACGGATGACCATTGCTCTACAAAGAAGCAACGCTGCTTTATTTTTGGTAACACTTCCACTTCGGAGGCAGTTTTCCGAATTTTTTTTGCGATTATTTTTTTTTATATTTACAATCTTTTTGTATTTGCATTTGTTCTTATTTTATCTCCATTAAACAATAAAAAGTAAAAAAAAAACTTACAATAATCCAATAACGCTGTGCAATATTATTGTAATTTTAAAATTAGGATGTTGATTACTATTTATTTTTTTATTTTTATTTTTTATTGAAAGAAAACCTCGAAAGGCGTAAGCCCAAGCCATAAAATCCGAATCTGCAAAAGAGTTGTTATCTTTCATAATATTAGGTACAAAGTTGCCCCCTCCCCCCTGGAGCGTGCATAGTAGAGGTAAGCCGAGTTTGGTATCATTGGATGCCCCCTTCTAGATTAATAAGTGCCTATACCTACGCAATAGCAGTGTTTTGAGATAAACTGATTTGGAAGTGAAAATATTATTTAGGATTTTTTTATTTTGAAAACGGAAGTCTTCATGATATTTTTCAATAAAAGGATGAAAATTATATTTTTGAATTTTTGAAGGTAGGTAGATATCAGCATTAATATTGAAGGTAACTATAATACTGAAGGTGATGTACATTTTTATAACTGGAATATTCATAAAATTGCTCGATAATTGAAAATAATCTTTATTTTTTTTAACGGCTACAACTTTTACTTTGTTAATGTAAAATTAAGAATTAGATTTTTTTCTTAATAATTGAAAATGGAAGTTAAATTATAGCAATATGCAGCCTAATTAAAGATTTTTGGAAACCACGAAGAGGAATTTCAGTTTTATTGGATTCACATCCACAGTTTTCCTTAAAAAATTCAGATCGATAGGTATTTTTTCATAACTTTACAATGATTTTATTCTAATTGCTAATTCCACTTCTAATCAAACAAATGGATGTCACGCAACCTTCGCAGCAGATAGTGCAGACATCCTTTGGGAAAACTAAACGCCCCCGGTCAAACATTTATTAATTAGAGTGAATCCCGGACCCCATCATAACAGAGTTCTCTCCTCTATCAAACTTCATATCCTTGGGATAATAAAATTATAGTTGGCAGTTGAAGTGAGTGGTTATATTTTTATAACTGCGAAATCCGTACCTAGTAATAGCCTAGTAAAGTAAATGGATAAAGCATAAAACTGTATTTGATAAAAAAACTTAGATACTGTATGTTTCAACGATTTGATGTATGCAACCAAGAATACAAGCATCCTAAGATACATGTATTTTAGGTTGCATAAAGCAACCTGTTTTTGTTTTGATTTTAGACAAAAAATTACACTAATATAATGTTATTACATTGTCAAAGGTTTTTATTTAATAATAATGCATGACAAAATAAAAAATGTAGGTACCTAATAGACCCAATAGACCAAGTAGACGTTTCTCCAAAATCGAGTTCACTGGAGAAATTAAAACTCAATATGTACATACAATATAATAATTATTAGGTAACAACTAACAATATCAGATATATCATTTTTGCTTATTTTGAATCAAATAGTTTAAATTTAAAAATTTTAATCTGGTAGTGTTATAGCGACATCTAGCGCAATTCTCATAACTCTCTCACTGAGTCTCTTTCACCGCAAAATATTTTGGCGCCATCTGCTAAAATGTATTCAAACGAACTAAAAAAGTTTTCCTTTTTATTGAGAATTTAATTGTAGAAACTGTAAGTCAAGCTACCAAACATTCTCACTGTACGTTTAATAAGAAATGTGGCGCCATCTGTTAGACGAATAGCTGATGGAGCAAGTACGTGTCTGTACTGTTATATCTAAAACTACAGGTCTCGAAGACTATTTACTGGTGGCTGTGGCGCCCTCAAACGGTTCCAGTTTGAACTAGTGTGATAACAGTACTCTTCCTTGCGATTAGCCATTCTGAAAACCGCTGCAATTTCTCCTTCTTAGAGGTAGAAATAATAGATGGCGCTTGTTGTGATAACGAAATATGAACTCTATTATGAGTAAGAAATTTAAATTAGTAGCGCCAACATTATTTGAACCATCATCAGAATTTTTAATTTCTTTGGAAATGAACAACTAAATCATCTTATTATTTCTCAAATAGAATTAAAGCAATAATTAAGATACAAATTATAAGGTACTTTATTTACTTCTCGCATTTCCCTGGCGCTAATGTCGAAAATTTTCTAGGTGGGCTTTAAAAAGTTAGATTCACCTACTAGACCTTCACAAAATATTAGTTAATATTAATGTTAATTTTGACCCATCAAATTTCATGTATGGCAGACTTGTTGAGTTAGTTTATTACGCTTGTTATAAATCAAAAAGCCATGACCTTTTCCCATTTTATGACAAAAAAGTATGTACCTACATAAATAAATTTGTGCTGATCACGGAATGTATTAACCATGTCATTAGTTATTATGGTGAGTTTATTTATGTGCCAATATAAGGCTATTGATTCAAGTTTACAAGAAGAAAATGCATGTCAACCTCACATTAAAAATTAATAATGGGAGCAAGGATAATGCTTTTTTCAAAAAATCAAAAAAATACGATAGTACTATGATGAATTCAGTTTATCAGTGAATTTAATTTATGAAACGAATTTAATAAAAAAATTTATGGAAAATGTAACAAGAAGATTTCTCAAAAGATACCTATTTACCTTAACTCTAAGGTTTGTGGAAGTAAAAGATGCCTGATATCTACTATTCAAGACACCAATAATAAAGTAAATTTTTTAAATATGAGTGAGAGTGACAAGTGACAAAGGAGTGAAAATCGGTTGAAAAGACAAACTTACAGTTTTTTTAGAATATTTTGTTAATTATTTCAGCTTCATATTTTTAAATTTCACTCAGTACACATATGACGTCATACACGTGCTCCTGATAGCTGACTATTGGTTGATCAGGAACGGGGCGTTCCTGATACGTTCTATCACTGATATTATGATGCATTTTCCAATAAGTAGGCCCTATAGTCATAGTTTATTATAGATTCATTTGGACTCACTTACCAGTGTCATTGAGAAGACTCTGGATATTATCCTCGTTGACTCCTCCATCGGACTCCGAAGACGCAGCTATAACAAAACGAATCATTAGTTTGGACTCCTTTTGTTCATTTAAAACACACACATACTTTTCTTGTAAATGTAAATTAAAGCTAAAAGATATCTGGCTAAACTCACGACCATTTTCGGCACTGGTAACACCACTTTTAAACAGTTGGATATTATAAAATGATGTTTCGTTAATAAAATTAGCAATACCTAGACACTACACTAAACCTGAATGTAAGGTTTATTCTACTCGTTATCCTTTTCAAAAATAGTTTGATATGGATAGATAGGTGCTTGAGAGATCGTTGATTTGATAATGGAGTAAAATACCTCTTGAGCAATAAGGAAATTGATTATTTATGTGAGAATAATGGAAACAATTAATACGTCATAATATAAGATAATCAAAACAACTTAAGGATTCCCGAGATGAAAGTTTGATGATGCTTAAGATTCTACTAATAAACTTTCAAATTGTACTACATACTTCCGCCTAAAATATACCAATTAAGTAAGTAAGTACTAAAAAATTGCAGGGTTTTCTTGTTTATAAGAGAAGATAGAGTCAACTTTCAAGATAAATACATACAAAAATAATATAGTTAAATATTTGTAGACAAATACCTACGTCAGCAATTAATTTTTCTGCTAAAGTTAATTGAGCAGTCGGTGTTAGACTTAGTGTTAGAAAGCAATAAGAAGTTGGAGGACAAGATTTGAGAGGAAAAACGATTTCAAGATTTCAAGACCATTCAAAAATAAAGGCTGCTTGATCACTTTTGCATTTTAGGACAAAATTAACTCCTCAAGCAACAAGCAATACATACAAAGAATTTTGATTTATCACTACAGGAAAAAAATATAAAATCGGTAATAATTATTAATCTCTATATGCAGACATTATGTCAGTAATGGGGAATCTCACATCTTCATAAACTTTTTTGAAGTGTTTAGATATCTAAATTCTATTTGTTATTATACTACTGTGAATGAAAATATTTAGCCTATTGTTCAGAATATTATCTGAAACTTAAATCTCGTTTCCATTTCAACATCAATTTACTTTTGCTGATACCTACTTGTTTTCAAAATTTATCCAAATCATGCAATAGTTTCATTATATTTAATCATATTTTCTATTATACAATTTTAAAGTATTTGTTTTGATTGTTCCCAAGTGTGTACCTCGACTGACACGACTGCGTTATATGCATATTAGACAGCAATTATTTAAAAAAAATCGCTCAAATAATACTTTTTACAATAAGCGAGTTTTCCAAAATATTTTCCAAAAGTACTCATAACGGACCAATCACGTTATTACAAACAACAACAAATTGACTGATAACAATCAATGCAGGTCAATGGTCGATAATTTATTTGATAGAGTTATTTAGCTTGCACTTAATGGTATTTTTCTAATTATATTTTCGTTCAGAATTACTATACAGGTGTTGTGTTATGTTATTTTATGTTATGTACCTAAATACCAGGTACATATGGAAGGAGGTAACTATTTAGCTTATTTTATGCCTAAAACTTCATATAAACATATCGGCAACGGCTTCGTTACCGATCTACTTAAAATAATAATAAAAAAAATAGTTTTTTTCTTTATATTTTTTATCCTTCAGTTTTTGAGATATTTAGCTCAAATTTGGAGGAATATAGGTTACGCCGAAGGGCCTAAGTCATTGGGCATGACAAATGATTGTGAGAATCTACTGAGAGCTTTTTTCCCTGAATTTCTCCCATTTCGCCCCCTTTCTTAGATAGAATATGAATTTTCTGTTTTATTTAGACACTTTTTGGTCTCCAATTGTTTTTTTTTGCATCTACATGATGTTGTCAAGAAAAAAAAGAAACAATTTCCTCGAATTAGACGAAATTCAAATTTTTTAAATGGTATAATAGGCTCTAGATTTTTTTTTTGGTAATTTCTCGCGTTTCCAGTAATTACAGTTTAGTCGGCACCGCCTGTTAAAAATTAAAGCTGGTATGAGCCGTATGACTAACTGTTTGACTAACCTCAATGAACTCTAAAGAAAAAAAAAAAGAATATCTTCAAATTTCAACATCCTGTAGATCGGTAACGAAGCGATTGTCCTGCCAAATAATTATCTCCTTTCGTTTGTACCTACCCAGTGCCTATTTAGGAAAACCCCACATTTATGGCTGGAGTGCCAAAGGGATCATATACAGGTGTCCCAAAACTCAACGTCATCCTTTGAAGGGCTGGTAGGCCAAGTCATGACTGACCAGAATATCATAAGATGATCTCAGTAAAAAATTGTTTATTTTCAAGATAATGGGACTTTTATGAATTTTGTGAAAATCGATACCTTAGATCTGTTTTCCGAGTGTCACAGTTGCAAAATTTCATATTCTTACATTCTTAATTTTGTTACGCAATGCTGAATTGCCCCATTAATGATTAAGTGCCGAAGAAATATTCTAGTGCCCTACCTTTTAGGAAAATTATTAATTGTTTTGCCCGATAGAAAATTTTTGTTTTTTCATGTCACAACTTTGCGACTTCATACATGGAAAAAAATTACCCCGTGAACCTGGCAAGTTATTCCTAAAAATTACCCATTTGATCTAGTTTCTGCAATGGTGTAATATTTTGTATGCTTCACTTTAGAAAAAAAGATATTGCTGTTTGACTGCAAAAGGAGCGCATTGTGAAATCATATCAATAAATAATCTGAGAAGCGTACACAATAAAAGTACAGGGTGTTTTGTAATTGAATGTCAATATTTAAGGGGGTGATTTTTGGGTCCATTTTAAGAAGAAAACTTCATAAGAACGTATGTCCTAAAAGTCTTAACTTTTGAGATACAGGGTGGTAAAATTATATTAAAATAAATAATTTTTTCGTAATTTCTGTAATACCGCTCTGGATATTTTAATGAAATTTCGTATACAGGTATTACGCATCAATGGACATTTTTTCATGTACCACGTTTCCTTTTTTTTCCACTAGTAACGATGGTGCACGATCATGCAGAATTTTACCTGCATATTTTAGCAGACATTGATGGTACGCCACTGATTTCTGTTCAAATAGAAATCATTTTTGGAATCCCCATGCATTTCCAAGCAAGTTTGAACATTTGTTTTTTTTTCAGCCCGATGCACTGTTTCCGCCTAAAAAAATAAAATCTGTTTCTCTACATGGTCACAAGGTTGTCGTTAAAATGACAATAAAAAAATATAAAAATACGCAGGTAAAATTTTGCACGATCGTCACTAATTGAAATAAAACACAATGTGGTACATGAAAAAATGCCTCTTGATGCGTTATACCTGTATACGAAATTTCATTAAAATATCCAGAGTGGTATTACAGAAATTACGAAAAAATTATTTATTTTAATAAAATTTTATCACCCTGTATCTCAAAAGTTAAGACTTTTAGGACATACGTTCTTATGAAGTTTTCTTCTTAAAATAGACCCAAAAATCACCCCCTCAAATATTGACATTCAATTACAAAACACCCTGTACTTTTATTGTGTACGCTTCTCAGATTATTTATTGATATGATTTCACAATGCGCTCCTTTTGCAGTCAAACAGCAATATCTTTTTTTCTAAAGTAAAGCATACAAAATATTACACCATTGCAGAAACTAGATCAAATGGGTAATTTTTAGGAATAACTTGCCAGGTTCACAGGGTAATTTTTTTTCATGTATGAAGTGGCAAAGTTGTGACATGAAAAAACAAAAATTTTCTATCCGGCAAAAAAATTAATAATTTTCCTAAAAGGTAGGGCACTAGAATATTTCTTCGACACTTAATCATTAATGGGGCTATTCAGCATTGCGTAACAAAATTAAGAATGTAAGAACGTGAAATTTTGCAATTGTGACACTCGAAAAACAGATCTAAGGTACCTATCGATTTTCACAAAATTCATAAAAGTCCCATTATCTCGAAAATAAACAATTTTTTACTGAGATCATCTTATGATATTCTGGTCAGTCATGACTTGGCCTACCAGCCCTTCAAGGGATGACGTTGAGTTTTGGGACACCTGTATGAGCCCTACATTGTGTATACTGTGTACAAGCCAGTTCTCTAAAAAGCTAAAAACTGAGTTTTTTTAATGTTTTTTTATATTTTTTTTCACTTTTTAAATGTTAAATGGAGAAAGAAGTGCAGTTTTCTGCAATCATGGGTTCCTAAAATAGACATTTGATATAAACTAAATTTCGTGAAATTCTTTATACTGAGATTGCATTCTTATTATTGGTATTGGAGAAAAATCGTAAAGGAAAACGTTTTAGACGATTTTATAGCCAAATGAAACGGCTGTGATTTTCGAGCTATGACATAAACTTTTTTTTTTAATGTAAGACATAAGTTGGCCATTACATCATTAAATTAGTCTTTTTTTAAATAAAACAAACTCGATGTGATTTTTTTTTATAAAAATAAAGAAAGTTATGACGGTTTATACATTAAAAAAAACACAGGTTTATGTCATAACACGAAAATGACACGACAAATAAGAAAATTTATAACGCCGTTTCATTGGCTATAAAATCTTTCAAAACGTTTTCCCTCACGATTTTTCTCTAATCCCAAAAATAAGAGTGCAATCTCAGTATAAAGAAATTCGCAAAATTTGGTTCATAATATAGGATCTAGGAACCCATGAAGAATTCAGCTCATAAAACTGCACTTTCCCCATTAAACTTTCCCCACTTCCCACTTCTTTCCCCATTTAACCTTTCCTCTAACTGCAGTGGTCAGTGGTTTACGAGATACCTGTACTAAACATTGAAACAAGCTCACCCTGTGTAGTACAACCTCAATCTGAATTCTAATAAATGGGCTTGTCTACTATATTTGAAAGGAAGGGGAAGGGCTGTGGTTGTGGTTTTGAAATTTCCTGAAAATAAAACCTGCTGCATGCATGGAGAAATTATATAACTCAGAATGCAGTCAAAAATTTGGGTGTGTAATATTGAATGAGGAATTTTAATTTACAGAGAGTGCCTCAAAGTGCATTAGACGCTCTTCCTCACTATTTTTAACTATTTGAGACGGTGTTCTTTCACGGCAATAGGCTCAAGATTTAACAGACCAATAGCTGTTAATAAAGTAGGTACTTATTAATATTTTCTCGATTTCAATAGCTAATTCTAAGTTAAGATCACGTCCGTCAGTTCATGGTAGCAGCTCTAGTCAAGTTGATTACCTAAAAACGTTTGTAAGTAAAAGTTTGGCCTTACATTATAATTGACAAGAACTAAGTAAATTCTAAAATTCTTGTAAAACAAATAATAATTGTTTGAATAAGTGGTTGCACCAGCCTGACGAATTATACCTCCAATCCACTTATAGTGCGTGTCCGGCAGCTCTGTAATTATTAATGTTTTTGCTAATTATTGCTCGCCAGTTTAACTTACAAGAAGAGCAGTGGTATCAGAAGAATGTTAAAATTACTTAAATAGTTATAAATGAATAATTTATTATTATTCAAAAGCAGAAAAAGTTTTCGTAGTAAAACTTTTTGCAGGATGAGCCTACGAAAAAGAGAAATTTGTTTGCTGTTAATTTTAAATTTTTGTAAGTACATACGATCAAATAGTGTTAAAAAAAATCAGCAGTGTTTCAGACAGAGGTACATATCTACCATAAATCATAAGTAAACAGTCAGAAGAATACCCATTTGGATTCAACGACGGCACACTACTTTGGGCATTCCGCTTAAGGATTTATGGTAAATAGCTTTCCTCTTTAGATTATTGATCACTTTTATTTCTACCACATATCAATCATTCTACTAATTCTACTAACTTCCATATTATATGTATTTCATTTAATTAAAGGCTTGTAATTGGTTTTTTGATATTTCTTTTCAGCGATTTTGATTTTATTAAGTAATAAAAAATTTATTTCAGTCACTTTACCACCAAATTACAATTTTTTATCGCTGATTGCCGAACGAAATAAATGATGATGATAAATGATGATTGTGCCATTTTATGGGCCTAAATTAATTACGAGAATCCTCAAGCTTTCAATTTTGTATCTTTAAAATCAAACCTCTATTTCGGAGGTGGACATATGTGGTGGACCCTGTGCAAACAATATTTACATCCTGTATGAATATTGTAAGAATGACGCAAACAACGCTGACCTGAACTATAGAAACATTATTATTGGATAACAACAATAAATATAATAAATACATATTACATAACTTGTACATTATGATGACGAGCACTTAACGCCATGTCTATTTAATATGTACAAATTTGGCTATGTCGTTTTTTGCAACTAATTAATTATTATTATTATCAATAAGACCGGAACTTTTGTCATCATAATGAAATAAAAATTTCATTTTCAAACTCGCTTTTATTAACATGATGAGAACTTAAATTTACAGGTAGGTAAATAAAAGAATACGTGTAGAGTGATAATGGGATTCTGAACTTTTTGACACACGCCTAATGTCGATCTGCCTGAAACGTAATACATATATTAAGTCACCTGTTATAATAACAAACGCAAACCAGACTCACTTTCTTTGAAAGAAGAAAGTAAAATTGCAGCATGAATAATTCAACCAATGGTAGAACATGAACATGATAAGAAATAAATTGTTTCTTTTCATACATACGGTCATTTCATTTAGCTAGGTACAATAATAATACCCAATAGAAAATAATAGGTACAAGGTCTCGCAGCATATATAGGTAAAATGTTAAGACGTTCTCGTTTTATTTAATAGCCAATCAAAAAACTAATAAAAAAAACAAGCTATGCGATTTCAAATTAACACCCACAACTAACAACCAAAGGTAAAAGAGTTTGTTATTTTTGATTGGTATATGGTTATTTGTAGGCTTTGATGGCCCAGCAGACAGTAAATTTTTAAACAATTTTCAGAATAATATCTCTTACTAATAATACTAATATCTAAGTAAACATTTTGGAAACTAATTATTTTGGTATTGCTTTTCCATCTTCATTTATTTATTTTTTAATTAAAAACGTTGGAAAATGTGAGCGACATTTATTATTCAAGTTTAAAATATTTCACCATAAAATATATTTTATTGATGCATAGAAAAATTTTAAAGCTCTTGCAATATAAAATGTTTCAAGTTTATTTGATCTTGACCCTCACCTTAAAATGCACCTTGTATAGGAATTAGTTACCTACTGGATTTAGCAAAATGTGAAAGTTACATTATAAAGTAAAGAGCGTTTAGTCGACCCGTATGATGATGGTACCCTAGAGTAACATTATTAAATATGGTAATTACCTTAAAGTGGATGTTTCAGTTTGATATCAATTCTAATAGCCAATTTTCAGATCAAAGCAGAACGATTTATTACGCCCTTCCCATCGATTAGAAAGTGAATTAATTCGAATGATTGATAGGGTGCTAAATTAATTTATGTGCATATTTGCATAGGTATTGTTCCAGTATTATTATATTACACATACCGATCACAGTGTCGTATATAAGATAAAGACCCCCCTATATTGTCGCCATTTGAATTTTTGCACGATCACACCGGTTGATGGGGCACATTTTTAAAGATACTAGAGCCTGCAACGAATTTATAAGCAGATATATCGAAAAATATTATTGGAAAAAGTTGTGTAAAAGAATATTATTCTAACCCTAATATGCACCGAGTTTCATAACAAATTTCTCATTAACATTTTTTATATAATTTTGGTTTTATCTACACAAAATTATTATTAGAAAAATATTATTACCTGATGGTCCTTATTAAATTTTAAATTTTTTGCAGGTACATTTTTGTTCTTTAGTCGGCCTAAAAAATATTTATTATTGTATTGTGCCATTTTAACAGGTTTTTTTTTAATGGTAGAGGTTGTTGAACTGAATTTTTGGAGCAAAAAGCGCTTTATTCCTACAAAATCAAAGACCTATTATAGTAGATCAGTGTTCAGTAGTAAAATTCTATTCATTCTTTTATGGGATTTTTATTAAATCTTAGCACGCCATCGAAACCTGTTGAGTACCTATTAAAGAGTTTATATCCCAAACTTAATTTCGAGAATTCATATTACACATTTTTTTAACAATCTTGGCACGCCCCTGGATACACCATCTCTCAGAACGGTACTATACGAGTACTAAATTTCTAACATTCTATTATTATCCTAAATAAATGGTTTGATATCAAGGCAGTTTTTCTGCCAAATGAAAAGAGAATAAAAGGAAGAAACACATCTGGTGATGGTAAAATAACGGCCCATACAGGAACTCTATAAAAAATGTTTTGGAAAAAGAACATTCAGTAAGTTTTCAGCAGTGAAATAATGACGCCAAAAATTTAAATCAAGTTCTAAGGTACATAACTGAAATCATTAAAGTGACACGAGAATAAGATAGTCGTAGCAGTGGTGAGATTCATCTTTAATTAGAGGTTAAACGACTTACCTGGTAAGGAAGTTCAATCCTCAATTATACGAGATGATCACGTCCTCAATATCACCCTGTAGTGACGTTCACGAGCTCCAATAGTGCGTAATGTTTTCAGTTTTTTAAAATCCCCAGGTAGGTACCTATTACTCACCCGCACGTCCGGCCGTTATCTGCTGTAGATAGCTCATTATCGTTCTGAGCTTTGTCAATTTTTTAGATCGTTATCAGTTGGGTATAGGGTGCGGGTGGGTTGTGATATTTTCGGACGTGATCATCTCGTATAATTGAGGATTGAACTTCCTTACCAGGTAAGTCGTTTAACCTCTAATTATACTTCGATGATCACGTCCTCAATATCACCCTGTAGATGTTTAAAGCACAACCGATCTAAAAAATATCCTGTTTCCTGGTAGGTGTTGCTTGCTGGAATATTATGGCGAATAAAATTAGGAAGCATACCTACTAACCATGCAGAGTAATATTTATTTCCGTTATCAAAGTTACATACTTTTTTCACAGAATTTAAAACCAATAATAACACTGATGTAAAGCTATGTTTCAACCAGACGAAGATTATGTAAATATTAATTACCAATTCAAGTAAATGAACTTATTTGCCTAGGTGCAAATAACTGACCTAAAATTTTTGATTTGACGCAACTTGCCTGATACTTCATTACAGGTCGATTATAATATTAATTTACCTTTGAGTTTTCTGTCCACCCCAGTGCTGTTTTTGTAAAATGCTTTCAACACTGAGGCCTTTCGTTGCAGCAGCGGAAGTAGTTGCATGTCGCGTTCTATGCGATTTGAATTTTCTGGTATTTATTCTGGCTTTTGGGCCAGCCTCAATGCAACGACTGATTGTTTGAATAGTCGCTGGATGATATGGCTTTTTGAAGGTAATTAATAATTGATCTATCTCTCCTCTGAATTCTTTTGTTGAGTTTATGTAAAATATGAGTACCGACGAAGCGCATTGGTTTGACCTTTCTCTAAAATAGGGTAATGTTATTTTTGGTTGGCATTTGTTATATGTGGAAGTTTTCATTAGATCCGAATCCGTTATCACAACTTCAACTTTATCATCATTGATTATGGATTATGTTTGATAACTTGATCTTTGCTAATTTTTGTACTCTTTGTGCCGATGATAATGCTAGAAGAAGAGTAAGTTTATAATAATCAGTTGCAAAGACAGTGATTCCAATGAATTTAGCTCAGGATTTAGAGGCTCAAGATACACTAGTATAGGGTGCAGATCTCATATCTCGTTGTACCTTGGGAATTTTGGTCCTGTTCTAAAAGCCCCTTTCAAGAATCTCATTAATATGGTCTGATCGGTTGGTTGTAATAATGTATTCAAGGCAGACCTATGTCTGTTAAGGGTACTGTACTTTTCCCCCTTATTATATTCTTCCTATAAAAATTTAATTATTTTATTTGGGTCTGAATTAAATACTTCCACCCTTTCACAAAGCCACAATTTTTTGTACGTGGAGCTATATTGCTTCAACGTCTTTTCGCTAAGAGATGGTATCATATGGTTTTTAAAGCAGTTCCAGGAACATTTTTTAAGATGTACGCTTCCCGGAAAACCGTGCTGCTCTCCGGGTAAGGCTTTCCCATAGAGGATGAGGTTGTCTCAAATAAGATGAGAGTAAAGTTTTATTAGTGTGCAAAATTGGCAACTCGCAGAAACAATCAAATTTTTCAATGCAGGACACCATGGCTGTGTTTTCCATGGTGGAAAAACAACAATATATTTTGCCTTATCAATCAAAAATTTATTTATCACCGTGGATCGGAGCGGGGAGGGCGGAACTGCGTAAAAATTTATAAGTATTAGTCCATGATAATGTGAAAGCATCTACTGTTGCTGATTATGGATCTGGACGCCAAGATACAAAGTTTTGCATTTATTATTAAGGTGGGAGGCAGTTAAATTTACGTTTGATAGGCCCAGTTCAGAAACAACATTTCCAAATTTATCGCCTTATGTTTTTCAATGGCCCATGCTTGACGCCGCCTATGCGATTTATGTAGGCTATGGCTGTAATATTAGCTTATCTTAAGAGGGTATGCCTGTTATAATATATATATTTTATTTTATTTATTTATTTATTTTATTTTATTTATTTATTTTAATTTTTTTTTTTTTTTTTTTTTTTTCCCAAAGCCTTTTAAAATTGAACACATTCCATTGAACACATCCATGAGTTCCAGCTGATTGATATGATAAGCACTCTCCTGTAAGCTCCAAACCCCTCGGGAGTTTGTTGCACCCCATTCTGAATTGGATGCATCGGTGCAGATTATAGTAAAATATTGTTTGTTTATTTATTGCTCATTTTCGCATTTTTCAAGCTTTTCGACTACGAATCGATATCTATTAAGAGATAATTCAGAATAATTATCTTCTTATCATAATTTGAATTTTATTTTTTAAGTCCTAGATATTTTCCCTTTCAAATTGTTTCACATGCACCCAACGGTAGTTACAGCATAGCTGCGACAAGAGTTATTAATTTTCAAGAACATTGGTAACTGTGAGACAATTTTTTGTTTTTCATTTGGAATTGACATTATCATCTCCTGACTATTGGAAACAAATCCTATAGAAATGTTATATTTTTACTGTGATTTGGGCAACTTTTCTCATAATTTATAATAAAATCTAGAGATGTTATTTTTATTTTTATTTATTTATTTTTATTTATTTATTTATTTATTTTCTATCAATCAATATCATCAATATCATATGGGTCAAGGTATATTATTGAAACATGACCCATAGATCTCAAGCGATTCACGATAGGTTTAAAATTTTTTGTAAAAACATATGGTGCTGTCGAAAGACTATTTGGAAGGCACGTAAACCCAAAAAGGTGGTTATCGTATTTGAATTTGAAAAAATATGCATTCTTGAGATCAACCGTAGGTACTCATATAGCATCCTTCATTTATTAGGTTTTTTACAGTTCTGAAATCCTCAAGTTTAAAATGTGGACAGTTCAGATAATTATTTAGTTCTTTGAGATTTATTTTTTGCTCCGGGAGGTCCTAAAAAGGGGGTCCCGGCTGCTTCACTGCAGTCGTTAAGTTATGTCAGAGGCCCTTATTGTGGCTACTTGAAAACTTCTGACACTTGGGCTTTACCACAGCCATATGATATTTATTTATTTTTATGAACCTATAATTCCCATTGGGTTTTATAATAATGGAGCTCAATAGCTCCAATTTCCCTAAGTTCTATAATAGGCTGAAATAATTCAGAAGATGATTTTTGTATAGGAACTTTCCCTTGTTAGGTTTTTTCCTGGTTCAGCTTGCTCGGTCGCCCTTTTCGTTATTATAAAAAGCAACGTGTCCGCCTTTTATTGTACTGATATTTTTTGAACTACGGCATTGACATCATGATTTAATTTGAATTTTCTGTGCGTAGATACTGTGTGATGCATGTCTGTCAGAATCTTTCCAGCATCCACTGTTGCAGATGTGGTCCACTAGTCAATGTTTCCGTTATTTGATAACGTTTTTGTAGAAACGTATCGTTAATAATGCTTACTGAACGATTTATGTTTAACGATTACAACAATCGGATTGCTGTATAGTTCAATTCGGTCTGTGACAAAAGTGTTTGCACCTCCGTATTGAGTCTTGGTTCCCTGAGAGTTTGACAGTTCCCAGGAATATTCCACTCTTTAACTAGCTGGCTGTTATTCTTCGCTAGTGATATCAGTGATATCACACGAGTCACCTGCCTGTTGATCAAGGTAATTAAATTTTGTATTAGCTATTAATGCTTCGGTCGTGTTGTTAGTACTTTTATGCACTAGTAACCATTATCAATATGATTCTTTGTTATAAGTCATCACTATTGATATGATTATTAATATATTCGGATTATTACTATGTATTTTTTCATCACTCTTAATAGTATAGTTATTTTGACCTTTTCTCCCCATATCTCGATTAAGGGTATTAGTCCCTAATCGGTCCATGTTAGGACGGCTGTCCACCATTTAAGTGCACTTAACTATTACATTAAGTGAGGTTCTAATCATCCACACCTATTACAGTGAGCATGATAACCTGACAGAGAGGATTACTGACAGAGAAAATTACTTTATTCGAATTATGACTACTTATGTATTTTTCATCACTATAAGTATACTTATTTTGACCTTTTCTCATCCCCATAACTCGATTAAGGGTATTAATCCCTGTAACCGGTCCATGTTAGGATTGCTGTCCACCCTTTAAGTGCACTTAACTATTACATTAAGTGAGGTTCTAATCATCCACACCTATTACAGTGAGCATGATAACCTGACAGAGAGGATTACTGACAGAGAGAATTACTTTATTCGAATTATTACTACTTATGTATTTTTCATCACTATAAGTATACTTATTTTGACCTTTTCTCATCCCCATAACTCGATTAAGGGTATTAATCCCTGTAACCGGTCCATGTTAGGACTGCTGTCCACCCTTTAAGTGCACTTAACTATTACATTAAGTGAGGTTCTAATCATCCACACCTATTACAGTGAGCGTGATAACCTGACAGAGAGGATTACTGACAGAGAGAATTACTTTATTCGAATCATGACTACTTATGTATTTTTCATCACTATAAGTATACTTATTTTGACCTTTTCTCATCCCCATAACTCGATTAAGGGTATTAATCCCTCAATTAAGAAAAAAAAATAAAAACTTTTAAGTTATTGTACTTACTTGAAAGGTTTAGCTGTTTATCCATTTTTCTTAATTTTTTCTAACTTCCTTCGTGTTTTGCTTTTTAGTTCTTTCGGCATTTTACAGTAATTTTCCAGCAACACTCTCTTAAACACTAGCGCACGTATCGAGCGTAAGAACGATAATGAGCTATCTACAGCAGATAACGGCCGGACGTGCGGGTGAGTAATAGGTACCTACCTGGGGATTTTAAAAAACTGAAAACATTACGCACTATTGGAGCTCGTGAACGTCACTACAGGGTGATATTGAGGACGTGATCATCGAAGTATAATTAGCTACATGTCAATATTTATATTTAAATAATAAACACGTCAGAAGGTGAACTATAACATGAGAATCATTGCCAGTTTAAAAAAGTAGGTAGGTACCATTGAAAAACTATAAACTTTTTACGAAAAAGAAATAAATGGCAACATGTAGAAGAGGAATAAATATTTGACATCGGTAAAAGTCTTAACGTTATCTAAATGGGTACCCGTAAATTCAAGAACTTCAACTTGATTTGATTGTTGTCTGGATCATCTTTTTTATGACTGTCTATTTCATGTGTTATTTTAACTTATGAGAATTAGATAAGAAAACGGCTTATTACTATGAGAACACTGATGATTAGACCTTCCATCGAGTAGTACTCTATCTTTAAATTAAAAGTCTTCTATACAATTTTCAACAAAGATCCTGATAAGGTTACTTAAGTTAAATGATAATATTTGAATAAAAATTTTTAGCAGCTTTAACAGGATTATACAATAATTTATGCGGGACATTTTCGTTCTTCCCTGTCAGACAAACTTCTTCATCATATACCGCACCTGTTAATGGAATTTACCACTTTTCACCACTTTTCGTAAATAACTATTACATTACAAGCTACGAAAGTTCACTTTTAGGTGTGAGGATATTTAAAAACTCCGAGCACGTGAAAGAGCTTTCGTAGCGTGTAATGTATTCAACTTTTCATTCTCCCCTTGCCATATTGAACCACGTATTAAGAAGAAATGAGTAAAATAATACGATTCAGTGATAACAATGGAATTATTATAAGGTGCCATGTTTTTAACATTACCATAGTAACGATAGTTTTAAGTTATTATTTTTTTGTAATTTATGACACTGTCAAGTTTAAGACTCTGTACCGCTATAATTTTAGAATCTTTGATCGTAGTTTAGTTCAAAATGAATTTTATTCAAGAAGCTGCAAATTCCAGTAAATCTTTCTGGAACATACAATAATAATTATTTGTATGTTCCAGAAAGATTTACTGGAATTTTTTATTGTAGTTTTACATTTAATTTTCCTTCTAAATAAACGTTAATCAAACTGACATTTCTACTTTTCCGTCCAGGGCACGAAAGTTTTTCATAGCTAGCAACCACCTAGCAATAACCTATCACCTAGCATGTTTTACTTTCGCTTTCGGTTGCCCTATCAAAACAGAAAGTTACAATTTCGTAAAGGGGAGAATGAAAAATTACAAGTGCACACTTAACCTATATTTTAATCGAAGAAAAATTTTTAGCGCCCAAATCAAAATAATTTTTTTAGGGCAATAAATACAATTAAATTATGGTAAGGAACGTCCCTGAACTCCTTGATACGAGGGATTTCGTTCAAAATCTGTCGGTCCACGATAAATAAATATATATAAATCTATAAATAAATATTAGATTTCATAACAATGGCAAAAGTTTGATCTTACTCAATTGTTTATCATGTTGAGACAATAATACCGAGCATGATATACAAAATCCACATTTCTGATTTATAAATACGTATGCCAAAATCAGATTAAATATCTATCATTAGTCCCAAGCGATTCGATTTGTTATATATGGTATAACTACCTACCATATAAATAAAAAAAATAAAAAATGATGCCATTTCTATAATATGAGCTTGCATGCAAATTCAAGCTTTTAATCAAGCAAACAGATTTGAAAATGAGACGTTCAACTAAATAGTTGAAATGTCATTATTTCGCTGATAGGGTCTCTTCGTGATAGTTCTGCTCCATAATAGCAAAAAAAGAATATTAGTTTGTATATAAAAATAGTTTAGATACCTTTTGAGTATCATTACTATTAAAGATGTTTATATTCGAAGAAGAAGTCTGAGGCTTTACGTTTTAATGATGGCGCTAATAAACCACAAGCCAAAGATTTTTTGTATAGTAAAAAACAGCATTTTCTAATTAATTAATTTCGGTTCTCAATTATTTAATTTTTATGACAACAGCTACTCGTAAAAGTGCTACCGGGATGACTAGGCAATAAAATGACCAGTAATACCTTTTATAAAAAAGGTTTTTAGCAATGTAAATCAGCCAAAACTTAAATTATTGTTCTGGTGCAATTGACTGGTCCATATTCAAGTAGTGTTCCATAAATCAAACGATAAAGACAAATTTATAAGATCAAAAATATTACCCAGCAATTATGTAAAACACTTGCCATACGAAACGTCTGGTTTATGACAAAAGAAAGGATGTAAAAGTATTTCGCAAATAAACGAGTTTTTCATATAATAATACCTATTATATCAGCGGTTCCATCCCAGGGCTTTTAGTGAATTTTAACTTTCATGCCGCATCTGAAATTGCTATGTGAACCGAAAATTAAGGTCGCAGACATGGCGTGAGCCATGTGGAAGGAAAATCCGCTCCGGAACTCAGATAAAATAAAGTATAAAATGTGCAAGGCTGACATTCAAGCTGTAGATTAATTTGTTATTATTTTACTAATCAATTATTAACCCAATAATAATTATTGTTATTCACTGCGCCATACAGAAGGAAGGTTATTCAACTATGTTGTGTGACAGGCGTCACATGTACAAGTAAGTGTATAGGAAGTTTAGATTAACATTGGGGTAGGATCGGTTAAAAAATATGCAAAATATTGGAACCGAAATATTCACTAGGCAACATATTTTTTAACTCGATTAACTAAAAATGCCAAAAAAAGGTTTACCAAAATAGGTTTTAGTGATTATCATTCTAAAAACTTGATGTCACTCTAATTTTTATTGTTTCTTAATATACCTACTTGGTTAAAATATGCCGACAGTGTAATTTTATTTTTTTATATTGTTTAGGGTTATATAAGATTTTTGTATGAGAAAATTAAAATTGATGGACGGTAACATTTAAGGAAACTTCAACCTTGTTATAAACGATCTAATAAAATTCAATATTCATATACCTCCTGTAGATGAATAGTAGTTCTACGAGCATATAAATCAAAATTTAGCGATTCCAATAAAATTGCAAATTAAAATAATGTAAATCAAGTATTTTAATTAATGTTTATATTGTCAAGATATTACATAAAGTAACATAAAAAATATTTACGGCGTCCAAATTGTAGAATAATTAATATTTTTAGATTTTGTGTTTCATAACAAAAGTTTGTTTTATAAATAAAAATCGATTTATTTTATAACACCACAATAAATTTAAGGTTTATAACTTTCAATAACTGAATTGAACTATAATAAAAAACAGATTCCAGTAACAAAATCCCTTATTTGCTGATTTTTTTTTTGCTGAACGTAAATAGTAGCAGTAGGTAGGTACCTAGATCTACATTAGAATAATTGCATAAAAAAGTGTACCTACGTACTTGCAAAACCCGAGACAAAGTTCAGTTTCCTTCTGCTGATGTACTTACAATACGAGTCTTGATAACAAATCATCAAGAACAACATTGTGTGAGATCAATCAAAATATGTAACAAATTGAAATTTTTTTTTCTTTTTCCGTAAGAAGAACAATAGTTATTTACATTACAAGCTACGAAAGTTCACTTTTAGGTGTGAGGAGTATTTGAATGGCCGAGGCGAAGCGTAGCGTAGCCGAGGCTATTTAAAAACTCCGAGCACCTGAAAGAGCTTTCGTAGCGTGTAATGTATTAAACTTTTCATTCTCCCCTTGCCATATTGAACCACGGATTAAGAAGAAATGAGTAAAATAATACGATTCAGTGATAACAATGGAATTATTATAAGGTGCCATGTTTTTAACATTACCATAGTAACGATAGTTTTAAATTATTAATTTATGACACTGTCAAGTTTAAAACTCTGTACCGCTATATTTTCAGAATCTTTGATCGTAGTTCAGTAGTTCAAAATGAATTTCATTCAAGAAGCTGCAAATTCCAGTAAATCTTTCTGGAACATACAATAATAATTATTTGTATGTACCAGAAAGATTTACTGGAATTTTTTATTGCAGTTTTACATTCAATTTTCCATCTAAATAAACGTTAATCAAACTGACATTTCTACTTTTTTGTCCAGGCCACGAAAGTTTTTCATAGCTAGCAACCACCTAGCAACCTATCACCTAGGATGTTTTACTTTCGCTTTCGGTTGCCTTATCAAGACAGAAAGTTACACTTTCGTAAAGGGGAGAATGAAAAAATAATTAGGTATTCTATTTCGTAATTTAATCAAAGCCAAATTAATATGCATCGTGAAGAATACGTGTTATAAGTACAATCTCAGCAAGGAACGTCTCAGAACACTGACGGGATTCCTAATCGGACATTGTAAGCTCAAGGAACACCTGAGGAAGTTAGACATAGAAGAAAATGGCCTCTGCAGATTCTGCGGGAAAGGAGACGAGACACCAGACACCACGTCATCTGCTGCTCAACTGCGATGCGATAGAACTCAAAAGAAGTAATGTTCTGCGCCACCACCAACTAAAGGCAGGGAACTTACCCGACCTTGATCATCTCAAAATCCTGAAGTTTCTCAAAGAAATGGACTTGGAGAGGGTGCTTCACTAAAGGGAGTAAGTTGACCACCCTCAAAAATACAAATACAATACAAATACAAAGTACAAGGAGTGAACTCGGGAGTGAATAAATGACGACAAAGAAATTCAAATGTTTTCATACATTTAAATAAATTTGTGATAAAATAAATTTAAAAATAATAAAATTATGAACTTTGAAGTCAAGAAGTTCATGGGAGATTGTCTAATAATATATGTATTATTAGACAATGCCCTATGTACAGGGTGGGCAGATAAGGATGCAAAGTGCTGTATCTCGGAAACTATTCGTCATAGAGACTTGCGTTAAAAAATGTTTAGATTAAAGTGGCCAAAAAAAAATCCTGGAAATTATTTTGAGGTTTCCAGGATTGCCGCCAGGCGGCGTAGCCGCGCTCTAAAACCTTTAAAGTGATCTTTCACTGAAATCCACCCAGTAAATGTATCAAAAAAATATATGCGTTTTAAATCCAAGCTTTATTCGAGTAATTTTTGTCTAACACTTTTTGAAATATCTACTAAAATGAAGTGGTGGGGGGTGATTGAATGTTTTTGTAAATAAACAGCTATAACTCCTAAACAACTGAACGGATTTTAACAAACTTGGTCTCATTGGAAAAAGCATTTATTACTCCATCAAGCCCATCTTACCCAGTAGCGTATATCCTGATTTTTAGTGATGCCGCTAGAGGGCGTTATTTGATATAATAACAGAAGATTGCAAAATTCTCTGAAAAGTTAAATGCAATAATATTACTATTTTTCCATAGAAATCTAGAGAAATGATACCTAAATAGGCTAGTGAAAACCTTATCTCGATATCTTATTCCTAGCCTAAAATATCGAAGAAAGAAAATTTTGTTATAATAAAATTTTAAAAAGACGCCATTACACCATTACACCGGTATTTATTCTTACTTATTTGTCTTTTTTCAAGAATCAATGATGAAATTTAATATTTAAATTGAAATTTAAATAAAATTTTATAATTTTTAAATAATAAAAAAAAAAACAAAAAAAGTGTAGGGGCATAATAAACAAAAAGGACCGATTTTGAAATAAAATACTTCTTATGAAAATTCATTAATTTTCCTGTGTTAGGAGAAAATAGTTTTCAGGGCAGTGGTGTTATTAATAGCAATTTGGTTGAATTTTCTAACCTTTGTTTTTTTTTTTATTTAACTTACCTACATTAATTGAGTTACATATTTTAGTTAATTTCCTCGTTTATTTCCTTTTGTTTATTTTGTTCTTGTTTCCTGGGTAACCTTTGATAATGCAATTTTTGTTTTATAGACGATAATTGCTACAAAAATCGTAGTTTACAGACGATAAGTCAGACGACAAATGTTGTTTTTTTCGGAGGACAAGTTTATTTCAGACGATAGGAATTATAAAATTGTTATTTACAGACGATAACATAGAAACAGGATATAAAAAAATTAAATTTTATAGACAAGAGGCTAAAAATAACTGCAGACAAAACACGGAAAAGATATTAAGATGACAAATGCAAAAAATACAAATAAATAAGAATAAATGTAATGGTGTAATGGCGTCTTATTAAAATTTTATTATAACAAAATTTTCTTTCTTCGATATTTTAGGCTAGGAATAAGATATCGAGATAAGGTTTTCACTAGCCTATTTAGGTATCATTTCTCTACATTTCTATGGAAAAATAGTTATATTATTGCATTTAACTTTTCAGAGAATTTTGCAATCTTCTGTTATTATATCAAAAAAGGCCCTCTAGCGGCATCACTAAAAATCAGGATATACGCTACTGGGTAAGATGGGCTTGATGGAGTAATAAATGCTTTTTCCAATGAGACCAAGTTTGTTAAAATCCGTTCAGTTGTTTAGGAGTTATAGCTGTTTATTTACAAAAACATTCAATCACCCCCCACCACTTCATTTTAGTAGATATTTCAAAAAGTGCTAGACAAAAATTACTCGAATAAAGCTTGGATTTAAAACGCATATATTTTTTTGATACATTTACTGGGTGGATTTCAGTGAAAGATCACTTTAAAGGTTTTAGAGCGCGGCTACGCCGCCTGGCGGCAATCTTGGAAACCTCAAAATAATTTCCAGGATTTTTTTTTGGCCACTTTAATCTAAACATTTTTTAACGCAAGTCTCTATGACGAATAGTTTCCGAGATACAGCACTTTGCATCCTTATCTGCCCACCCTGTACATAGGTATGGTCAGCCACCCGGTATGTAGGTAGGTATATTGACAAAAAAAATACAAATTTACAACTAGGTATTCTTGAGGGTTGTTGATTATAAAATCTACCACTAGAACAAAGATCCTTTTATTACTCGTACCTACATAAGTAACAGTTATGCATTTTAACACATTTAAATATTGGCGAGTTTGCATGAGCAGGAATTATGCTCGCTAATACTTCACGATTTCAAAAAAGCCTCCAGTCGCTATTCTGCAGCCTCTGCACTCTCATCTTGTCAACAGAGTTAAGTAAAGGTGCAAATAAATTTAAAACAATAATCCAGTTTTGTAAGAACAAGCGAATCACAAAACAGCTTTTTCAACTTTTAGTGGTACCTTCTGTGCTGATACAGCAATCAAATTACCATATCCTCTTTTAAAACCTCTCTGTTATGCGAAGACATGATCAGATGGCAACCAAGAACTTTTCCACAGACACAGCTGGGTTAAATAACATCACCAGATACGTTCAGAAATTTTGTCACCTACGCAAAAGCCGGAGCACTAAGTACTACAACCAAATAAAATGCTAGTTTTTATCTAATTTTAAATATTTAAAACGATTCATAGAGCTAAATAATTACAACAGGTCTCTTTATTAAATGCTCAAAAATTATAGGCATATTTATTTTAAGTATGTACATAGTAAGTCTCATTGTTATTGATACTGCACCTTGAGGTACTCCTAGAGCAAGGTTCATAACTTCAAAGCATAAATTTTACCTGAAGTTGTCCTTCATAAAACAAAGTACATACCTACCTACTTATTTCAAAGGTTGCTGTAAAATCCGTCGATAAGATATCGTTAATTGTATAATACGTTCGTTAAATTTTAATATAATTAAGTACAAACGTAAATATTATTGTACAAATTTACATCTGGGACGAGTTTTAAGCTGAAATTTGTTGCAATCTTTTCAAAAGCTTCAAGTCATAGGATAAAGTAGTTTCTCTTCTGCAAACTTCACGATATAGCATTTGATTATTGTGAATTAAAGGATATCATCGCAGCTTTATGTATATGGTTCATTTCTACTTCAAAGAGTTGAATAGAATATAACAGATCTCTAGGTTTTGATAAGGACTTATTTGACTATTTTTATAGAACACTTCCTCATTTATATCATGCGTGCAAAAGTTTACTATGGAATTACATAATATTATGCAAAAAAATTCATTGTTCAAGTATGATTTAAATGAATTGGGAATCCGTTTCTTCAAAAAACCTTCTATTAAATTTTACGATAAGTAATAAAATTAATAGAAGGTCTTTTTAAATAAATTTTACATCAAAAAGAACTAACATACCTACATACTTGATAAAGAATAAGGAAATAAAATTAGAAGGAGATATAAAAATGATTGTACCTATACTAAATCACCAGGATTTGTAGGATTAACTAGGAATAAATTATTACAATATGGAAGGATATTAATTATTTGTAAGACGTAAAAGTCCTTGATATATTGTTTAAGCATTATCGACAACAGCAGCCCACACGACTCAGATTCTTCCCTTGACATCGATAAAACAATACATTAACATTTTCGCAAAATTTATCTTCAATTGTATATGTCAACAGTAATTTGCATCTAAATGTCTTTAATAAACTAACACCCAGTATTTATTATTTAAACATCGGTAATGAATATGTAATTTATTCATATTCACCTATAATCAACAGTGAACTATAATAACGCAGAAAAGGAAAAGTTATTGCATATTTATGCCGAATTACTGGGTCATATTTCCCGAAAAGGACAATGAGTGGAGAGAAAATTATAATCAATGCTAGCTAATTGGTGCGAATTTAAAATCAAGATCGATTAAACTTTTTAAATTATATTTACGATGACCACCCAGAATCATACCAAGTTCAGTGATGATGAAGTAAGAATTCTGGGTCAGAGAATTTTTACAAAAGGAAAAATATTATATTTTCACTTAGTAGGTGGTTGGGTATTACGACACTGAAATATTTTATCAAATTTCTAAACCTATAAAATGCCTAATGGAGCATTTCCGACTTATCTACATGATTTGTTGATATTAAAACAAGCACGAATTTCGTAAAGAATGTTACACAATAAATATACTTTAATTTTTCTTATTATTCTGACATTTTTATGATGTGAGTGACCGGCGTAATGTTACTAATTCAAATGGCACTACTACTTGTTTGCAACTTGCAATTAGTTGTATAACAATGTTAAATTATTGCAATGGTAATATAATATGAGAAAAAGAAATTCCGATAATGAATCTTATAGGAACATTATTTAGATTAGATATTATAATATACCTACTGAATTAATTTTTTCCATGTAAGTAATTATTTAAATGTCTTGACAGTTATGTGGAATTATCTAAGAACTATTATATGGAAATTGTAATCCAAAATTAAATTACCCAGAAGTAATAACCTGCTTAATTTTGCTATAATTATGTCATTTGAAACATTTTCGATAAAATAAACAACTTCAAAAATCTACTAGAAATGAAGACAAATTTGGTGACATTTGACTTTAATTCCTTGATCTTCAAAGCTAATAAGCATCCCGACCTTCATCAACAAGATCTAGACAGTTTTCTTAGTAAGAAGCGAGAGTCTTTCAAAAATTTATTAAAATTTATCTTTACTTCGAAAATCATAATTTTGAACATAGCAGCAATTTTTTCCCTTATCAAAATTCCATATACACTGTGTCTCTTGAATTTCTGGACATAGGGAATTACCATGTTAAAATAACCTATTGTAAATATTGGCTCCCCTAATTATTTTACAGTAAAATGTCAAATGTCAAACTTTTTAAGAAAAAGAAGCTGCTTCTTATGCTGCAATTGCATTTTCATTTGATCCATCCGTTTTCGAGAAAATCTGGAAAAACTTAATGGTTTTTCGTAGTTTTTAAAGGTTGCTTTGCTTTTGACAGATGATGCTAAAAATTATTAATTGTCAATAACTGATTCTTCAAAAGTGATTCATTCATCATTAAAACTTTAATAAGTGGCAAATTATTACTTTTTAAAGAAAAACTTGTTTATAAAAATGAATTATTACACCATTGAAGAAATAATTGGTGTAAAATAAAACCTAACTCATTTTTATAAACAAAAGTGAATACTTTTGAACAATCTGTTATTGACAATTAATAATTTTTAGCATTATCTATCAAAAGCAAAGCAACCTTGAAAAACTACGAAAAACCATTAAGTTTTTCCTGATTTTCTCGAAAACGGATGAACCAAATGAAAATTCAATTGTAGCATAAGAAGCAGCTTTTTTTTCTTAAAAAGTTTTACATTTGACATTTTACTGTAAAATAATTAGGGGAGCCAATATTTACAATAGTTTATTTTAACATGGGAATTCCCTATGTCCAGAAATTCAAGAGACACAGTGTATGTATCTATTCAAACATTATTAATGAAAGTTCTTTCAGGTCAGAAATGTCTCTGCTAATAGAAGGCTTTACTTACTATCAAGATAGGATTGGTTAACTGGTTGCCATGGCTTATAAGAGTAATTTTTTATTAACCATACCGATTAATCAACAATGACTATTAATCAAGCTAAACATTACTATAATATCATTCGCCATACCTAAACTAGAACTAAAGGTTAGCCGCGTAAAGTAAACAGGGCCTCAAGTATACCTAATAATACTTTTAGCAGGAACTCGCTGATTCAACAAGTTTTTCGAAGGTATATAAAACTAAAATATAATGGGGGAAATTGTAAACTTCAAGGAACAACTAGAATAATAAGAGAAACATTTATTCAAGCTTAATTTAAAATAATTCAGGACATTATAATCTATTTTTAATTAATTATTATGCAAATTATGCATATTACCAGCTAATAAATTAATATGCATAAAATATGTAAGTCTATGTGACTATGTCATAGATAACATAGTGGATTTCCTTCACTTTCATTTCAACTTCCTGATTTATAATTATATTATAATTACACTGCAACAACCAATTTTTATAACAGATGATCTCCAAAACTTCAATAACCGGTTGTTTAACCAGTTTTAGAAAAAAATTTTGATTACCCTCTTCGATATAATATTTCTTCGTATTAATTTGTTTCTTCAAAACTGATATAAAATTTACTGTTCTCGAATTGTATAAACTTATCCCTCCAAAAAAGCACAAATCGAAAAGTAAGGTATGATTATTTATAGTAGGTAGTATTAGTATTGAATTTATTTAAAATACCGAAACAATAATAATTATTATCCATGATTGATTTGATCCTCCAAAGCCAGTATACATACAAATATGTTGCTTTACAGATAAATAATTAACATTGCATATTTATTGTAAGCAACTTTAATTACCTGCAAGTTTGAAAGCAAACATTATTTGCCTAGCCTAGAGCCTAGATTATAAAGCATTATGAGGATTATAATCCGAAGTGTTAGGAGATTTATCGTCTTTGTGTTACAATCAAGTGTGTATATTATATTGGTAGGTGTTATTATTGATAGTAATTAGTAATTATATACTTATTAAGTTTTCATAGCATCTTCAGACATTGATTATGTAATTATGTAAGTGATTACAATTAATACTTTCGTTATGCTTTTTATGAGATCTGTATTAATAAAAATACATAAATGTTTATAATTTTATATTTTTTCACCGACAAGAATCTATCGACATTCTAATAAATTATAATGATATTACATCATCCAGTTTAATTCAACAACATTTTATTGAAAAAATGCAATACCAACTTTTTTGCTTTCACAGTAAATGAATGTTTCAGTTACTCACAAACACAAAAATCGACCAGCAACATCATCCAGATCTGCAAACTAAACTGCTCAACAAATGAAACGTTACATGACCAAATTTGCCCTAACTTTGGCACTGATAAAATTTGGATTGTTTCGAGCAATTCAATTTTTGTTTCGAGGGTTCACTAGTTCAATCCCTTGTTTATCAGTCCGTATGTTTGCAAGAACTTGGTACTTCATACAAAGTTTATATAGGGTGGTAAATAAAACAGTTCAAAATCTCAGAAAGTTCAGCTTGCTCCCATTTGATCAAAGATTTTTCTTTTTAAATTTCAACACAAAGATCATGAAGATGGACCTCATATCTCAAAACGGTTTTCGAATTTTCCGATTATTTCTTTTATTTACACGGTGATCTCAAAAAAACTACTTTTTGGTGTGGCAATGATAACTTTGTTATTCGTGACCCGATTTTCAAAATGTAGGGCTCATTTTAAAGCTTAAGCTTCAAGCAAGAACACGCAAGATTGATAATCGACTAAGGACAAAAATTGAAAATACAGGGTTGTATTAAAACTGACTCAAATCTGAATGACTTCAGAAATCTGGTATTAAGGAAAATTTGAAATAAAGTTAATTTGCTTTCAAACGAACCATTCATTCTGAATACTTCAAGATGTTCTTCGCTTGCTTGAGTTAAGAAGAATTGTTGACATAAGAACAAAATTACAACTTCGTGTTTTCGAATGAGGTAGCCGCTTTGTTATTATTACGCTTATTGTTTATCATATGGATGTCACTATAATTGATTGTTGTTTGACGGCTGATAAAACTGTTTTATATTGTCGGTTGAGCTGAGATTTCTTTGCATGACTTCCATTAATACTTACCGCGATGGCTTGTTAATTCACTCAGCAATAATTGAGCCTGTCATATCGTAAAGAAAGTTCAGTTAAAAAAAAGGTTAAGAGGTGTCCATTAAAATGTTTTATTATTTATGTACAAAAAACTGTGGCATTCCAAAAAAAAATGGGGAGTATCCAAATACAAATATTTTGTCGGACCTCCCCTGCCTCTTTTATAACTGCAGTAACTCTTCTTGGCATTCCCTCCACCAGGTGATTTAAAAACTGCTGGGGAGTAGCTTCCCATTCTTCCTGTATAGCTATCACCAAATCATCCAAATTATCCATTTGTCCTTCATTCTTTTTTTTTCATTCTGCTCCAAACATGCTCAAGCGGATTTATATCCGGAGATATAACAGTTTTATCGGCCGCCAAACAACAATCAATAATAGTGACATCCATATGATAAACAATAAGCCTAATAATAACAAACCGGCTACCTCATTCGAAAACACGAAGTTGTAATTTTGTTCATATCTCAACAATTCTTAACTAATGCAAGCGAAGAACATCTTGAAGTATTCAGAATGAATGGTTTGTTTGAAAGCAACTCAACTTTATTTCAAATTTTCCTTAATACCAGATTTCGGAAGCCATTCAGATTTGGTTTAGTTTTAATATAACCCTGTATTTTCAATTTTTGTCCTTAGTCGATTATCAAACTTGCGTGTTCTTGCTTGAAGCTTTAGCTTTAAAATGAGCCCTAGGTACATTTTGAAAATCGGGTCACCGGTAACAAAGTTATCATTGCCACACCAAAAAGTAGTTTTTTTGAGATCACCCTGTAAATAAAAGAAATAATCGGAAAATTCGAAAACCGTTTCGAGATATGAGGTCCATCTTCATGATCTTTGTGTTGAAATTTAAAAAGAAAAATCTTTGATCAAATGGGAGCAAGCTGAACATTCTGAGATATTGAACTGTTTTATTTACCACCCTATATAAACTTTGTGTGAAGTACCAAGTTCTTGCAAACATGCGGACTGATAAACAAGGGATTGAACTAGTGAACCCTCGAAACAAAAATTGAATTGCTCGAAACAATCCAAATTTTATCAGTGCCAAAGTTAGGGCAAATTTGGTCATGTAACGTTTCATTTGCTGAGCAGTTTAGACTTCATATCGTGAAAAGACCACAGGGACTGATGTTACGATTTTTTGAATATAAATGCAACATAAATGCAACATTCAAAATAAAAACCGTGCTACTGTTAATCTCGAAGATATTTCTTGCCCTGAAAGTGAAAAAAAATATAAATTCGACCGTAGTGTCAAAGAGGCCTTAGTTGTGACCTTAATATTAGTTTTCAATGGCTGTTTTTAGCTTCTTACCCACCCAGCACCCCTATTTCGCTCCTCGGTCCCGAAAAAATTTGATGAAACTTAAGAGCCGCGGATGGAAATAATAATTACGAAAACAAAATTTCTGAATGAACGTTCAAGAGATATTAATCAAGATTCAATTAAATATATGGAGTCCCTCGATTTATAGCTCCAACTAGATTTTCAGGCGACCCAGGTGTTAAAACAAATCGATTCAACTTTTAATTCGTCAGTATATTATCTCTTTTTGACACAATTAAAAAATATGTTTTTTACTTTTTTTTTTATTTGCAATGCCACTGATTAATTTATTTAAATTTGAATTAAAAATAGATTTACATGAATAATTCGTCTGAGTTTAATAAAAAAGTATCACGTGGAGTCAGAATTTGTGTGGTTAAAATTTGGTGAAATGAGCTCAATTTACATAACGTACCTACATGCGAGGATAAAAAAAGGTACCGATCCATCTATGAAATGGTCACTAGCATAACTCTGATTTAAATTGATATGAAATTAATGCAATTTATTCGCCGTATAATGTCAATTTATATAATAGGAATAGGTTATGAGGACATCAACAAAGGTTAAGAAGTTGCTATCTTAATTCAAGTGATATTTTTTGAATGGCAGGTTGCGTCTTACCTTACGTGATTGATTGCATGGTTGGTTACCAGATTCGGTACATAAAAGAAAGTCCTTAGGAAGTACACACTTATGATTATGATCCATTTTGATAATTAAAACAAACATATTCATATTCTTGTCAAGGCCATTGATAGATATCCTCTATCATAAGAACTGACATTGAGGATCGTGATCATTTCACATTTCTAAAGCGATTGCTGATTACATAGTATTTATTTGCTGGACTTTCTTTTACACAGATCGAACCTTAAGACCTTGATATTATGTATGCAAATTAATAGTTTCAAGAAGTCCTTATTGTTTTCCATTTCCTACGGATACAATATAATGAATAATTAAATATGTATAGTATGAATAAATGATGATCGTCAAAGTATTTAAATTTAATTTCATACAATTTTTTTTGTAAACATCTCCATGTTAAACTTATTTTTATGCAGGTTTGACTAAGAAAGAGGCCGAAAGGAATTTCAGAAGAGAAAGAGATAATTAGATGTCTAGGATAAAATAAAAACTAAGGATGGGATATCATTTAATAATTTTTTAATAATAAAAAAGATATGGCTAAAATAAGAAATTTCGATTGTTCAGTTTTTCAGGATAATGCAGTTATTCAATTATTATTCTTACAGGATTTTCTCAATCTGAAAATGTAATAATATACAGGGTGTACTATTTAAAAAACAGACAATGTCGTCATTAATGAGTCAAGGAACATCCTGCATAAAAATTTTACCTCTATAAATTAAATTGAAAAATTGATCTAGGTATTTTTTTTTATTCTAAAAAATATTAACTGAGAAAATGAATTTATTCGTTACATATGATTCACCCTGTATATCAGCACCAGCATAATATACTAAATTTTATTTAAATTAAAAGGTTACTTTCACCTACTTTTAAAAAATGAGATAATCTATAAATTATTTATTATCATTTAACTATGTATTAATAATTTTTGATAAGCTACGAAAGCGCCACTAGCTAGGCGACATAAAAATAAAGGACCTTTCGATCTAACTTTCGATCGTTCAATAAAATATTTTTTCAAAATTATTATTAATAATAATATTATAGGTAATTAATAAACCTGCAGTATTAATAGTTTTCAAGAAAGTTTCTACTCATTGACTGAACTTGTCATATCAAATTTAGAATGGTAGGTAGATAAAGTCTTTTGATTATGTATTTCCTTTCTAATACGTTCCTTCTAATGACTAGAATACAAATTAATTTCACATCTAATATGTCCTAATTATTATTGTAAAGAAGGATCATTGATTTTAGCGGTACAACAATTAATTCTGTATGTATGTGTATGTGAAATTTTTTTGGCATTGGAACGCTCGCTCCATCAGCCACAGACTTTTGGCAACTCAAAAGCAAAACCTGACCTGACCTGACAAATTTTTGAAAGATAGATTTGGTGGAGTTGGGCTCACTTACAAAAGAAAATTACAACGTTTAATACAGTGAAGATATATGCAATGGGCGTTTTTTTTGTTTTTCTTTTTTTTCTTTTTGTTTATTTTTTTTATTATTATTACTTTTTTTTATTTTTTTAATTTTTTTTAATTTTTTTTTAATTATTTTATTTATTTTTTTTTTGTTTTTTTTTGTTTTATATATATATATATATATATATATATATTTTTTTTTTTTTATCTTGAGAGCAGGGATCGGGATTCGACAATGATCACAATGCGTCTAGGGGTCCATCAAGACGACTTTGACGCTAGAAAAGACAGGACCACGGAATCATATGGGTGTCAACGAGCGGATAGTGCACATAGGATACTTAATACCTAATTATTGTAGACAAAAAGAAAAACAATTAATTCTAAAAAGGTTTTTAAAGTAAAAAATTTGTGACGAGTATAAACAAATGAAAAGAAACCTATAATAATAGATACATTGAAACCAACTCAAGATATCGGAAAAACGGCTTACATGTCCCCATCATAACTTTCATGTGACTTAAATTTTTATACAGGGTGATGAAAATTATCAGACGAATTGAGCCGTTTTTAATATAAGCTGTTTTAAAAAGGAAAATCGTTATTTTCATTTTGTGCGGAACATGAAAAATATCTTCATTCGTGAGATTCATAACTCATTAATTATTACTTATATTATTATTATTATTATTATTACTACAATAATTAATACCTACTTTTTAAAAATCATATTATGTCAAAATTATCCTCATTGAATTTTCTCAAAAAATCTGAAAATGTATAATATAGAGGGAGTCCTACTTAAAATGACAAAGTTGTATGATGTACAGTGATATTGGGCCACTCTGTATAATATATTAGGAGTTATAAACAAGTGAAAATAGCCATTTTCCATTTTCAAACCCGCATCTACAACAAAAACGACTCAATAAGCTATCAGAAAACTGCGCTTACATGTCCCTCTCTTACCTTTTCAAGAGCTATCCTATTATGTGGTTTAAATTTTTATACAGGGTGGTGAAAATAATCAGGTTTTTCATCACCCTATACAAACATTTCAACACCACATGCAGTAAGATGCTTTGATGTTGTAAAATTGCTAGTTTCACTTGTTTATAACTCACAAAACTACTCATTTCAAACTCCAACTCTAGAAAACATTCTTGTGGAATTTTTCTAGGCAAATTGAAAATACAATAATATATGGAATGTCCCATTAAAAAAAATAACGATGGCATCTTCGTTCGCCTTTTTTAAATGTGCCGTCATTGGGCGGGATTTAATTTTGACTCGTTATTGTATTATGTAGCCTGGATTCCAAATTTCAGATTCCTAGATCAACTAGAAGTTGAACTTTTTCTAATGGGTGCTTCAAAAAAGAATCAGCCTGTATAGAAATATTCATGACGTCCAAATAGGAAGCTAAAGAATATAAATTACCCACGAACAATGGCTAAGAAACCTCATGAGAGTATCAAGGTTGCAAATAAGAGAAAAAATACCAAATAAGAAAACGAAGGACAAAAAAATTAACTGAAATAGGGAAAGAGTATTATAAAAGTAATGAGATTCAAAGATATGACAGTATAACCAATGGACTTCCTGATTCTGCGTGAGGCTCAGAGTCAGTAGCATTCCGAAAAGAATGGGAGTGTTTGTTTGATGTGCATGATAAGGAAAGACATCACAATTTATTATAATAACTTAAAATTATTAATCAAATTCCGGCACTAGATTAAATAAAAAGAAACAACGGAATAAACACCATTATGAATTAACTTTCCACGAGATGAAGGATCTCTTGAAAAAAGCCGCCAAGGTATGAGATTTCAAAAGAGAATTATAATAAAATTACATTAAATATTGCTAGTCGGCTTAATAATTTCACTTGTTCACAATGGGAGTTGGAAACTTTGCACTTCCGGATATGTCGAAAAAAAGTAGCTATACCTACAGAAACAATTCTTCAAGGCGAATATTTCATATCAAGTCCATAAATAAAGGCGAATTAATAAATTTTTGATATTATCAATATAAAATATATTGCGCTTTATCCATTCTTTGGAAGGTTCATCTGAAAGAAGACACTCCTTCAATTTCAACCATTCCGAGATAATTGTAATTTCGTGAGAATTTTACTGAATCAAGGCTTTGGTCATATCCGTAAAGCGAGACTGCACTTCCACGTATTGTTATTATTTATTTAACTATGTTTATTATTGTTATTCAACTATATTTTAATCCTATTAACTATGACTTATGATTTAAGGAATCTCTGATTTATTAATAATAATAATAATAATCGAAGTCTTTCTCTGTGGGTCAGTGATTTCCTACTATAAAAATTATTTTCCCATAGAATAAACAACAATGAGACATTTAAATAATTGTTTAATATTACATAGCTATTATTATTAATGTGAATAAGCTATTATTTAACACACACCTACTTATTTATGCACATCAATAAAAATTTAGTTTTATGAGTTGTAAATTCCCCGTCACGTAACAATTATTAAATTATTATTGCAGATAAAAAGGGGATGGATATCAAAATATAAGAACCCGCTTCTCTACATGATAAACTTCAGATCCGGAGTTTTCAAACTCGCTCTCACATTCCGTATGTGTATCCCGATGCAATTTCTTAGGAGTTGGTGTGTGCATCACAGCATATCGTTTCTTTAGTATCTGGTAAATATCACTCATATTAGGAGTTTTCGGTAGTTTGGGTTCATTTTTCGACGGGCGTAATTTTACCATTCTAATATCTGCCAAGGTTATTTGGTTACTCTCCAGCTGCTGGGAGGAACCTGCTGGTCTCTCTTTCTGAGGTGATTTGGGTGACTCGTTCATCAAGAACTGGGTAACTGGAAGTGGAGGAGGAACAGGAATTTGAACTGAATAAGAATTGACACGAATGTTATCATTTCTTTCATTTTCACTTGAAGGGTCTTCACTGTCGGATTCCACTAACTGGAAATTATTGTTGTAGCAACGCTTGCAACAGAGATAATTTGCATCATCTTCCTCACTATCGGAAGATTCTGACAACTTCCAGTCGGTAGTTCTTCTTAGGTTATTATTTCTTACAATCACTCTATTTATTAAACATCGATAAGAAGGGAAGAAATCGCTGGGAAGTTTTACTAGTAAGCTTCCAATTTTTCTTCTAGACGTAGCTTCTTTAGCGTATAGTTTTATAAGCACGATTACCTCAACGATCGTTCGTATTATCATTATCACCTGTCGAGGTTTTCAAGAAAATTTACATTTGACATACAAAACTTGAAGTGTCATTATATTTTGATGTGTTTTATTGTTGTTTTTCTTACGTGGCCTTGTTTCTATAGAAAGTATGGCAATAATAACCTAAATATACTAGGTACTTATAATACTAAACAATGTATGATGAAGTATTATTTATTATCGGTGGTATCCTTTTTTTATGAAATCCTGGTTATTGCGATCCCCAAGGCTAATAATGCTGATTAAATAAATCTACGTCTCATTAATATTAGAAGACTTAATTCAGTCCTTTAGTTGTTTTAAATTGACGTTATTTTCATCGTTCTATAATTTGTTTTGAAAAGTGATTTCTAGGACAAGTCAACTGATCGGAACGAAGGTTTTGGTTTGATTGTCAAGTCCAATCCAATAGCTGTTGCGAAATAACGATTGATATTTTTATTAACTTCGATATAAATAAAAAAGTGCTATCTCATAATGAATTTGTTTGATAGACTAGTGCCTTCCCTTGATCAATGACCGTTAAGTGAACTTACCATAACATCTAGAAAATTATATTTTTAACCAGTGCTCAGTAATATAATTTAAAAATATGGATGACAAATTAAATTAACAAGCCTCGGAAATCCTGATTACTTTCTATTATCAATAGAGAGGCTGCAAATATAAAGTTTTTGAAAACGAAAAAATTTAATTTAAACTCCAGTCTCTTATTATTAGGTAGAAAGAACATAAAATATAGTGATTGAAAAGAAAGGTAACAATAAGCTTCGCTTGGAAAGACCAATTATTACTCTTAAAAAGTAATATTTAAAAGTCAGTGACCATTAAATTACATAGATCATCACATCAGAGTGCCTTTATATTTACAAGCTATTATGTGTGTTCAAATAATTCTCTTTGAATTTATTTAAACATTTTTAATTGTTTTGTCAATATCCTAACAAAACACGCGCAAGTAGGTAGGTAGTTAAATCCATTTAAGAACTAATCGATAAGAGTTCCTACCAGTTTTTTTATCATTACTTACTACTAATGGTAATTTTAAATTACATATAACATCCTATAAGTACTGCACAATAATACTCGTTCGTTAAACTCGTGTATTGTGAACATTCCGTAATAATCAAAAACAATAAAGTGAGAAAAATAGTGAAAATTCATTAAAAATCAGAACGCATTTACCCCTTGTTGGCTTAGTTTCGAAATCGATCACGTGATTTTATGTATGAGAACGGTGAACCGATTATACAATAAAATTCCAACCGGGCTTTTAAATTCACAGAGCACCCAAGCTGTTTTTTAAATAACTGGTCTCATTATATACAGGTACCTGTCCTGTTACATGATGGTTATATGTATTCAGGGCATGGAACAAAATTTAGATTAGATCAGGGAACCATTCGATACAGTTTTATATGTTACTCGTACTCGTACTACGGAGTCGTATGCAGCAGAAAAACAGGACAGACATAATTAAAACGTTCTGGACCTTTTTTCCTTGTCTGAATGAAACTTAATAAAAGTTTTTAAAACGCTGCTATGAGTTGTTGGAAGTAGGTACTGTTTCTACTGCAATAATAATATTAATAATAACAGCGAATATATTAAGCCTTGTATAAAGTACAAAGGTTGTGAAGCTAGACCTAAATGCGTAAACTAGAAATAAATGAACAGGGGGTATTATTATAAAGGCTCATTAAGTTAATGGGAAAATTTCTGTGGCCGTTTCTGATGATGGTATCGACTGTATGTGAGAAATATTGAAATTTTATTATTCTTGGCATGAAAGGGATTACAAAAATGTTAATAAAAGTCATTTGACGTCGATATTAAGCTTCAAAAACGAGCACCGAAAGCTACCGAAAGCTTAATGAGCCTTAATAATATCCACTGTAAGTCAAGTTCATTACGTGATGTTGCGGTGCTATGATAATGAAGACTGATATTAAAATTTGCGATCCATTCAAGTCATTTTTAATTAAAAATGATAAAAATTTTCTCAGTTCTCGTTATAGGTAGGTATCTAACATTCAAATAAAATCTTGCAGGACCTTAGTCAAGTTATCGTTTATTTAACACATTTTGTCAGATTCGTTTCTGAAAATATGTGTGAAGTGAAATGAATAGAAGTTAGAAAAAATCAACAAAACTGTTAAATGATCACACTAATCAACCACTAGAAGTTACGCAGAGGCAGAGGCAAATTGACCGTGTGAACTTTTTCAGTCGCAACTGTTCATTATTCAATCGTTCTAAGTGCAAATTGACTTAGTAATTACATGCATTATTTTACTGCTAATGGCCATCTTTTACCCCGCTCTTAGGTAATGCTTAATTTTGTTTATCTTATTATGACGGTATGTATGTACTCGTGCATGCTACAATCTTCGATGAAACAAGAAATTCTGTATGTTTATACGAGTATTACACGAGCTGGGCAATTGCAGCTGTCAGTTACCAAACCTTTTATTTTATAAATTGTTGATAAATAAGAAGAATAAATTACAACCATATAAGTATTAAATAACAAATAACGGTAAGAAGAACGGTAAGGACACTTTACCAATCGTAGACAATAATTATTGTTTGAAGAAGGAGCGCAGCGACGACGCCAATTAATGTTTGAGATAGTCCTTATAGTAACGTTTCAATAATAATTATTATAGTAAAGTTTTTTTTTTAATTTTAATGAATTTTAGATAATACCAAATAATATGTATATACATCAGGATATCTACAGCTGGCACTGTCTTCCTGCTTCCAGCATTTCCCTTCATGAGTCCCTAAGTAGGGGTCTCATCTCCATTGCTTCGTCCACTTAATCTCTCCACGATTTGCTTGGTCGCCCTCTTTTTCTTCTCCCCAATGGACCAAGCTCGGTTTATGTATCCAGCGATTGTGGTTGGCTCCTCTTGTCCATACCACAGAAGCTCCTTCTCGCGATATATTCCCCTACCCCCTTTTCTTATTCGGTCGATTCTACTTAAGCCACAGCTTCTCCTCCAACATTGATGACCTAATCTGTACCATGTTTTTCTAGTTTATCACCCACATTTCCGCTCCGTACTATCCGTACTATTGTGTTGAAGATTCTTGTTTTATTGGCCTTTTTGTGTGCCTATCCCACAAAACCGGGTAAGTTGCTCTAATGTATATCCTAGTTTGGCTTAGACTATTCTTTATTTCTTTCTCTGTTGTATTATTTTTTGATCTTAGATTATCTTATAAATCTCAGATATTTAAATTTATCTGTTCCCTCAATATGTTTGTTGTGTTCGGTTTCCAGGTTGTAGATAAGTACTTCGTTTTGTTTTTATGTTCATTTCCAGGCCATTTTTTTCATACCTACTCTTCTTCCAGCTTCCTCATCATAAAACCCAGATCTTCTTCTTGTGCGATGATCACTTGATCGTCTGCGAAGCTCAAGGTATAAAGGTGGCTGTTTCTGATGGGGTCCTTCACATCTCTCCTTCCATGACTTTAGTGTTTTTTGTTGGCATATCTTGAATTGTGTGGGTGATGTTGTGCATCCTTGGACCAGCCCTTTGGTTGTTCTGCAGCTGCTCGATTCAGTATCCCCCGTCTTATTGTCACCCTATTATTTCCGTTCAAGTTTCTTACCGCTCTTGTCAGTCTATTTGATATTCCCAACTCTGATATGAACTCCCACATTCTGATTTCGAATATCTACAAAAACAAGATGCATATCTCTGTTCTTTGCCATCTTTTTTTCTATAAGCTGTTATAGTGTGTAATATGTGGTCTCTACAAGATCTTCCAGCTGTAAAACCTGCCTGATCTTCATCTATTTTCCCTTTATCGCCTAACTTTTGCTTGATGATTTTTCCATATAATCGATCTATTTATTGGATGAATTATGACGCTAATTCTCCTATAGTTTTCACAATTTTTCTGTCTCCTTTCTTGAGAATCTCTCTAAGTCTCTAAGATAGGTCTCTGACCATTCTTCCGGCGGATCCTATCCATTTAGAATTCTGCAGAGCATATACTCAATCAGATCTGGTGGTATTCCTCCAGGTCCGCCAACTTTTCGGTTTTTCATTACTCTAATTGCTTGCTTGACCTGCTCCTGCAGTGTAAGTATAATCTTTTATCCTTCCTTTGATACTGTTTCTTCCTCTTTTACTCCTCTGGTCTCCGTGTGTAATTATTCCCAGTAATATTCATCCCACCTCTGCTCTTTAATATAAGTATTAATGATTTATATAAACCGAAAGAACGGTTTTACCTGGTTACCTAATTGTTTGTTGAATCTTTGATATTTCTGGAGGGGAAGCACATTTTTTCCACTATTGGTCCAGGATCTGAACCACATTCTGCTCCTCTCTGGACCCTGACATCCTTGATCTTGATTATGCTGGTGCTATTTTTCCTTACTATAATAATTATTGATCTCAGATTTCTGGTCTCCTGGATCCAAATGTACTATCTTGATTCGCAAATTTGCTATCTTGATTCTGTTCAATTCACACAGCTCTTTCTACGTTGTCGTTTACGGCATCTTCACCAAACCGTCATATTATGGTAGTGTCATCATTTTTTCTTGCTACTCTTCCAATTAGGTCACAACAGGAGTGTTGTGATTATTTCATATAAGGGTTTATCTTCAGAATTTCCAGATGCATTTTTTTCATGGAACGCTTTTCCTGTTATTGGGCTATCATCCGTTGGGTTGTATATTCCAAATATGGTCAGATTTTTTTTCATCTATTGGTTCCTCGGTCTCTATAGCTTTGTTAAGTTTTTTTTCTTCCTAAGTATTCTAACCTCTGCCTTTGATCTCTCCTACAGATATGAGAGATCTAGAGAGATCTAGATAAATATATTATAAAAGCAAAAGAAATAATAAAATTAATTACAAAAAAAAATACAAAACCTTAAAACATATTTTACTAACAAAAACAGTAATAATAATATCTTAAAACACGAAATAAGTACTCAACAACAGGATATAATATGTGTAATTTTCAAAAGGAAGAAAGATTTCAACATAATAATAATAATATAGGTATACCTGCCTTCAATTTAGAACCACCTTTGATCTCAATTATTTTAAATTACCTACACCGTAAAATCGGAATTCAACGAATTGGAGTAAACAATCGAGAGCAATTTCTGTGCAATATGTTGAAGTGCTGATGTCAAATAGGAAAAAACTAATTAAGCGAATGCAATAAACGAACCTAATCTAACTCACAGACAAACAATTAGTGTCATATCGAGCAATTACGTCTTCACGCTTACCTGCAAACTTCAGAGTGAAATTATTGGACGAAGAACAACACCGATACTTCAATGTCAAGGCCGTGTTAACTCGGGTGTTTCAAACACGCGTTATTTCAATTTAGCGGCGTTTCTCACGTTTACAGAGTGCAAATATTTACGTAATCATCTATCATGGCCAAAAGCTAAGTTTATGGATTTTTCAATTAATTGTCTCCCGATCTCGTTATTGTTAGCCTGCCTCACATGATGCCCCCCTACACCTATGATACCTTGTTGGCCATGATAATTAGAGAACGTCTTTCATTTTTACAAACGTCTAACGTCTCTTGTACTCATCATCATCAATCAATTATTATTAATTTCCTTCTGTCTTTTAAGTATGTTTACCACTTCAATTACGTTTAATCAACGTGACATCGTTGACGATAGAAACCTTTATAGGTAATAACCGTCTATCATTCATTCCAGACATTTCTGGATTCTTAATAACAATAATTAATACGTGCTCTTAAATCATAACACTTTGTTCTAAATATTTGGATATGCTTATTAACAATAGTAGGTATAGGTATAACTAGGTAACTACGTGTGAATTAAAACTAGTTATTCGTTCTATATTTGGCCGAGTTAATGTGTCAGCTTATTCGTCAGGTGTAAAATATTTATTTGTATGTGCAATTAAATGTACAATGATTCGATCGTATTCAGATGGATTTTATGTTCCACGATTTGGTTAGCAATTGACTGATTAGAACGTAAAGTCCAGTCGTTGGAGAACTTTGTTGATTACAAAAGGTTGAAGAGCGTTGAAGAGTTTTGAAATTTAGCAGGATTTTCACCACGTTTTTATTAACCCCTTTCTTGTCAGTCTGTCTGCGGTCCAAATTTTGCAATTGATTTATAAACGAACTTGCTAAAGACTTGAAAAAAAAATTTAAACTTAAAAAAAAAGAATAACAATGTATTCGCTTTCTTGTTTATCAGTTTTTCTTCCAAAAACATGGCATATTAAGGGAAACAATGACATTTTTTTCTAGCTTATAGCCTGAACAGAATCGATTACCATCATCGTTCTCTGATAGATATGATTTTCCCCGTTTTTTCTGCTATCTGTATTCCTGGCCAATTCTGACAGTAATAATGATTCTTTAAACTTCCTAAATTTCATGCATAGTAAATTCCTTTTGTTGATGTTTATAGATAAGAATATTTCTTGTCTTAGATTCTTGAAAAATTATATCAGTGGATAAGAAGTGTGCTCAAGAGATTCAATATATTTCTGCGCTTTTCGTATTGCAGAAAAATAGTTAAGTGGTGGATAACCGTCAAAGACCATTTTATATGAATAAGATCAACTTTGATACTGCTTTTACCTACTCCTTAATAAGGAAAGCATTGCATCTCTAACTTGCACTGTATATGGTAAGCCAACTATCGACTTGCGGAAACGGTTATTGCAGCAAAAATGTTATCTTCATCAACTTTCCGGGCATGTGATCAAAAACTAAGTTGAATTCTAAGGACTCTCTGCAGTCTTGCCTAATTCCAAACCTTCACAACGTGACCTTGCAACCACTTTTTAAGTTGTCTCTATAGTGGAATGAAGCAATCGATAAGTGTCGAAATCAACAGAAGAATGCCTGGTTTCTTCGTGAATAGGTGTGGACCCTGTTCCTCGCCGATGAGAGGTTGCAATTTCTCTAATGATAGAACAATCAATACAAATTCCACGGCTATTTTTTTCAGAATGAATTGGAGAGATTGCTAATAATAATATTTATAAATCTAAGGCTTCATCATTATATTATCGTCTTTATTATGAATTAATTTAATATATTTAGCTTGGCAAAAGGATGTTGATGTTTTTTTTTCGACAAATCAACTTTCTTAATATTGGTCTTTGCTGAAAGCAATACCTACTCTCAAATTCACTTCCAGTGTAATTAAATTAATGCTATAATACATGATTAGAATAATATTACAGGTTTTATTGAGCTTTCAAATTATACGGTGCAACTTGAATCTTGAGTACCGAATAATGAAATGGTTCGTTTCCTGAAGAAACGACGGCGACTTTGAAGAATCATTCATAACGACCGATTAGGAATTCCGACGTGGTTTTCGAACAGGTATAATTTTTATTGCATGCACTGTAATATGACCTGAACATTTGTTTAATACTAATTGATTTTATGTTGATCACAAATACGGATAACCTTGACTTAACGATTTCAGTTATTGTGGAGGTTATTGTCAAAGACTGTTGCGAATCAATAATGTCACAGAACGCCACGAATCAATTAAATTAGTGTTAATTACCTGAGATGATAATAGAATTAGGTAAGTGAGTTCGTGCATGCACAATAATATTAGTTAAAAAAGTTTGAAAATTCCCAGAAGAAAACCATTATTTACAGCTTCTTCCTTATATGTGGATCTTAATTAAATTATTAAACTTGAATGTATAAAATTAGTGGGATATAGTATAATTAAAATTCAAAGTACCGGAATTTAAATTTTAAGAATTAATTTTTGTATCAATTTATTTGTTTCTTGTCATAATATGTATTATGAGAATTTACCATGGGATATATTACCACGACATGGTAATTTTATTGCTGCTATTAACATATTATGTACCTCCAATATTTTATTTAACCGGGAGCTCGAATGTCAATAACTTAATTTGACAGTATCTACTATGGAAATATTTATTCAGAGAAAAGTGAAATGGTTAGTAGTACCATAGCAACCCATCAAGAATTATATCATCAGTCATGCGGCTCATTCCATTGGTATTTCCCTAATGCGAAATGCCCTATGCAAACCCCGCGTATATTTACATAATAAATAAACATACATGTACAGAATATATTACAAAAAAGCCGTAGCGGCACTCATGTGGTATATTTATTTTCCACTGATTAGTCCAGAATAATTACCTCTGTCTCTGGAGGAAAAAACAATACCAAGAATAATGACTACATTAGATTCAGATGATGGCTAAAGATCAAAGCTCAATCCGACTAATCTTTGTACTGTACTGTAGGCTGTAGGATGTAGAAAAGTTGTTATTTTATCTCCTGTTAAATTACTCAGAAATTAAAAGAATCAATTCCTCTCATTTAATAAGATAACTGTAATTAATGGGTGAATGTTACGTCACAGCTCTGGGTTTTCAAACCAAAGTACGTATTTGATGCTTTTTTATTATACTTAGATTACTATCAACTAATAGGATTCTTTATTAAAATAAATTAAATTCAGAGCAAGGAATACTCCTTTTTATGGTATCACTTTACTGACCACAAAAAATGTAAATCGATCATTATTATTGTAAGCTTTATAACATAATATGTTGCAGTGTTGAGTCAAGCTCATTAAAACATGCTCGCTAAGTAGGTACCTATAGGAAAAAATACAACCTTTTCCACTTATGACAATTAAAAAAATTCCACTTAATTAGCATATGCAAGTAATTGTTAATGCATCTGTAAAATCATTAGCAGAAGTATTTAAATCAACTGGTTATATTCGATATAATTTTTTTATAAATAAAAATATATTATTCCAATTTAGATTATTATTTTTACATATCATTATAATGTCTATTCATTTTGTTTTCAGAAACACTATACTTATTTCATCATTATCATAAGAGCTTTCCAATAAAAATTTTGATAATAATGAGTGGCACGAGTGGTAAAAGTTGGCTTTTTCGCGTATACTATGCCTGAAAACGACTTATTTTGACTGTATAAATATTACCGAAAGGAAGTGATTCTATCCCTAGGGAGAAAAAAATGATCTCTTCAAGATTTTATATGTAGATTCTGAATTTTTTGACACTTTTTCATTCAACGTTGATATGATTTGTGGGTTTTGAAGAGTTACATACCTAATTTTACCTGACCTACTTCGCGGGCCTTTATATACGTCGAGTTATATTAACGTCAAAAGAGTTGAAATGTTGAAATCATGTTTTCCGTGTGCATCTAATAATACAGAGGGAAAACCTTCACCTTTATCTCTGTTAAAGATTCCTAAGATGCCAGAGATTACACCCACATCGATCGATAATCTAAGAACGAATAAGGCTTCTTCTTAGTCCTGACTAAAATCTCTCATGGCACTCTTTAAATATTATTATGCTGTTGAAACGAATGCTTATTAGTCTTTTTTAAGATTTTCGTGGACTAATTTTTATGACAATAGGAGAAATAATTTAGATGCAGAATAAATTTTTTTTTACTCAAGTTCAAAAATCTCTGGGATTTTGATAGAAAATTTTCTAAATCATATTATAAAATCGTCACATATAATATTTATGTCACCATTAAAACCATTTAATAGACTATTGTAGTGGAAAATTCGTTTAAAAATATCTCTAATCACGATCTATTTTCACCACACCTACGATCATCAAAATTCAAGTCGTACCTGCTTAGGTACTTACCATTTACCAATTCAAGTCGTACTTAGGTACTTAACACTTACCTACCACGAATACGCGACTCTATTGTATATAGAATAAAGGATAGTCGACATAATTTTTATTTTACGTCAAGTTTATATTATGAATATTATACACTTGGAAACTAGGTACCTACCTAGATAATAATGGGTCACTGAGCAAATAAAAAACATGAGGCTGAACTTTGGAACTAGCATTAAAAATTATTGGAAAAATTACTTACGCATACATTTCTAATGAATTTGGTTAGGTACGTCCATTTTCGATTTTTTTTTATGTGGTGTAGGTTTATAAATATATCTATTGTTTGCTATTTACGGAAGGTGTAAGCTACAATCACAATTATTATACAGTTGAAGGTAATTATCAATTATGTTAAGAGGAATGAATAAAAAACAGAGTTAAGATGAGAAAAACAATTTAATAGACAATAAGTACGAGGAAATCCTTGATCTAATTAAGATTTTAAAAAACTTTATGTGTGAATTTTTATTTCTCTCTTTGCTTATGTAAGTATAGCTGAATCATATTAGTACCTACATATTTGTATACCTAACCTGTACAGGGTGAGGAAAATTATTTGAAATTAGGGTAAAATGGCACTAAAAATAGTTATTTGGATTATCTCAATCTTGATGGAATCTTAAAAGTTTAAGCAAAAATTTTTAAAATTTATTTTTATAACAAAAATGGATTATGGAGGCCACTTAAATCTTCTCTGGAATTACCAAATTTCACATATTTTAAGTCACCTTGTAAGTATATAAATCTGATTCGCCGTTAAGTTCATTCGCTACCGGGTATATTATTCTTACATAATATTAATTATCAAATCGTATAAATAGGCTGTGATTATGATAAAAACTCATTCACGTACCTAAATTAATCTTAAAAAATCTGCAATTGATGAATTATATTATTATTTTCAAGGTCATCATATCAGCGAAGCATTGTACTTCCTGTAATTTGTAATTTATTATATTTTCTAATTCTGTCCGTAGTTTCAGGGAAAAATCGTGTATGTTTACAAATATGTACCTATATAATTTAACAATAATTTATGTAGACACAGATATGTAGCGTGTGTGCATGGTTGTCACTTTAGAACTTTCGCTTAGGCAAATGACAAGATGTTTGATATAAATATTGTGGGAAATTGCTATATTTTATAACTATTTTATTCATAAGGAAGTATAAGGTTGCTCAATATCTTAAGCTCGTGAAATGCAGATTCTATAATGCAAGCTATTTACAAATAAGCACCTTAACTGAAAGAACGTAATAAAATAAATTCTATAACCTGAAAATTTTTAAAAGATGTCTTTAAAGCGAGGAACTGAGCTAAAAACTTCTTTATTTATCTTATTTTATTTATTTATCTTTCAGGAAATCCATCTCGTAAAACTAAGTGACGTATTTCGCATGTCAGATAGTAATAAATAAGCGAACTTTCTAAGTTTGTAACGTACTTACTAAGTGCTGCAGAATACAAAAATGTTCATAAAACGAGATAAAGTTTGATTCTAGTCAATAAACTGAGTAAACGACTTGATCACAAATAATTGCTTTTGGAGACTTTCTTCCAATTAACTAAACAAAACATTAAGATACTGAGGTGCTATTCATCTTATTCGATGGTTTGATAAGAGCTTATTGGCATCAGTAAGCTCTGACAGTGCAACTAATGCAGATATTTAACGCATTTTATAAAATCTAGGTCGAGTACCTACTACATATAATTATAATTAAACGAATGGAGTTATTTGAATTGAGCAACAAATTATTCTACATTAAAAAATTCTTGGAAACTTATTTTATGAATGACGAACCCAGAAAAGATGAAAACATAATAATTTTTATTTAAGATCTGCTTAATAAACCTCTAGAGCTCAGATAAAATGTATTATCAAAACATTGAAAGATTTAATAAGGGATGTAGACTAAAATTAAAATATTTTTTTAAAGTTTAATTTGACCTATCTATTCAGAAAAAATCAGACAAACTTGAGGATTTTGTTTCAAAATTTGTTAATTGATGCAAAAAAATTATTTCACAGCAGTAGAATAATCCTAATTTTATATCAGGACAAACATAAAAATTACTAGTTTTATCCAATAGGTGGGTGGTAACTACCTAATGACAGATCATTCATAGCGTGAGGAATTGGAATGAAGCGACTTATATGTCGTTATACCAATTTTCAAAACTTGTGTTTCAGCGAATTCTTGAGAAGGGAGGAGCCACAGAGGGAGATAGTCTTCACGGAAAAACAGGGAGACAAAAATTTTCTAAACATCTTCAACAGCTGTCCAAGACCTAGTTTTGTTCCCGGAGCGTGGTTTCGATCGACTGGTCCCATACCTCTAATACGGACCAAAGTCATAGACAAGAACAAGTCCTCGTCAATAATTATTATTATAAGAGAGCAATCTGTTATTCGGTCAAATATTTGGAAGGAACAAGGATTACAAAATAATTGGACCCCTGATAACGCGAAACGTCTTATGTACCTATAGCGAGGTGGGTTCCTGGATGTGGGATACGGTTCAATTCTAACCTCATCCAGGAGTTGAAAAGAAAACGATACGAAATGTCTCTACTCTCTCCGGCAAAACTTATTATTCTCTCTCTCTCTATCTCTCTCTCGTTGGGATTTTAGAGGGGGTAACAAGGAAAAGGTTAGAGAAAGGTTATTCCGTTTTCCAGGTTCTTTCCACGCCTTTCCCTCTCACGAAAATGTACGAGAGATCTGCTTTCTTTGTCGATCATGCAACAAGGTTTATTAAGAGGATGCCCTCTTCGAAGTTCGAACACATCCCTCCATCTCTCTCACGAAATATTTGTGCCCTCTATCGCTATTTTACAGCCATCATCCAAAGCGTTGGATGGATAGGTTTAGGAGTGGATTATACCCAAATCCACTGAAATAGTCCATATAAATTCAGTGTTTGACGTCAAGTAAAAAAAAAGAATTCGAATAGCGTTACTTATTGCAACAGAAATAATCGGGAATTTTTCTTTTTTCCAAAAAATTCTTCCGTATGAACATCATTGGCGAAGGGGATTCCTGGATGCGGCAGCGGTTCAATGCTGACCTCATCAAGGAGTTGAGATGAAAACGAAACGTACAAAGGAAACTTTTTCCTATCTCTCACTGGCAAAACTTTTCCTCTCTTTCGCTGAGATTGGAGAGGAGATAACAAGGGAACGATTAAAGAAAGTTTACCCCGCTTTCCAGACTCTTCATTCCCAAGCCTTTCCCTTTCACGAAAATTTACGAGATCATTTTTTCTTTTTTCAGTTTTCTGAGATCAGTTTTTTTTATCGATTATGCAACAAGATTTAAGAGGGTGAGCATTTTTTTATGCTTTTAATATTTTTTGAAACGGATTCTTGACACTTCCTCAACGAAAATATAGTTTCCAAATCCTCGGCTAATTATTAATCCTCGGCTTATTATTATACAGTAAAATATTGTAAACATTTCAAGTATAAAATATTCTGTGAAAAATACAAAATCTTGTGTTTACATTTCGTCATTGTCAGATTCCTGTTTAGGTCGACATACTCGTATGGTGGTGGAATTAAATAATTTTTGTTCAAAGCTCACTTTCCGGGCTGGTGTTTCACGAAACTCAATTTATTTTTAATTAATATTTAATCATGCAGTTACAAATATTGTTTTTTTATGAAAGTCCTCCCATGAAAAGCAACATTTCATTATAGGATCCTTAAATATTGTAAATAAATTAAAATTTTTAATGTGAAATCACAAATAAAAAATAAACATTATTTGTTCACTGTAATGATAGTCATGTCAAGTAAACAGTAAACAGGATATGTCAGAAGAACTCTTGATACCGGCAATAAAAATAAGTATTATTTAAGCCGAATCTAGAGGTTTACTTATAATTGTTTACAACGCGTACGTGATTTTGTTAGTATGTTTACACGGAGCTAACAACCACACCAAGTACCCTCAAACATTACTTAGAACTATGAATGGATTAGCTCAATCAATGTATAATAAACAAACGTAAATTTTGATGTGTTTAATGAATTCAATTAGATACGCACCTATGACAAGTCTCATAGAACTAGGACTACAAAGTCCTTTTTTAAAACCTTACTAAGGATCTCTGTTTTTTGTACCTACCACATAACTGAAGTTCGATTTTTCAATACCGCACATTCTTGACTCAACAAGTAGTTATGAGTAAAACAAACGTGAAGTTCGATAGAAAAGTGCTTATTTGTCAATTAGAAAATCATAAAATAACACCTATAAGAATTTGCTTTGAAATGATCTTTATTAAGACTCATAATAAATTTTAGTATTGGAAAACCAAGCTGCAGAAAAATCTCACTAGGTATTCAAATTAATAACTAAAGTACCCCAGAAATGTTTTCGAGTTCAAAAAAAAAAGTTGAAAGTTAAGGGAAAAACCCGTTTTGAAAAATTTTCTTTCACGAGAAAATTAACCAGGATCAAAGAAAATTAATTCTTTTTGTGTAAATCTTGCATCATACTTTTTTCAGTTTTAGTGCATCAGGAATTAATCGTGGAAGCAATAATAAAACTTGAAAACAATAATAGAAATTGATTTTCAGAAGTTTCTCAAAATACGCTTCAAACTATGAATTCTACCTACATTTTTTTAAATCAACATTTTATAACGTTTCAGTTATCCTTAAAGCAATGCAATCATGACACAATAATAATTGTAATGACATTTAAATACACTTGAGAATGGTGAGAAAAAATCTCTACTTGGTATCTCAATTATTAGTATAAATCGTTTATGTTTATAAAACGTCTGCTTATAATAGGCAAGATTATAGTGAAATAATTACCCACACAGGAGAAAGGTAACGTAGTTATTATAACATTCTTCAGTGATATGCAATTTCATATTCAAATCATTTTTTTTATAACAAATAACATACTTCTATAGTTTTCAAAGCTGTTTGATAAATCATATCATAGTTTTTGTGAACAGGCCTTGCTGGTTGTCTGATTGTACTAAGTAGGTAGGTTCGAACCTAGCGTTTTCATGAATATTTGTGTACTAGTAAAAAAAAACTACTTCATTATTAGAAGTAACAAATTGATATAATACACAATTTTAAACCGTTTACTAACAATAAAATTATTTGAATCTCACAAATGGTCGGTAAAGACAGAGAGACATCGACGTCTCACTGATTGTTTTCAGCTCATCCGTCTGACATATCGTCAATCACACCAAATCACATTCAAATAATTTTATTGTTACGTTAAATTTTATTGTAAATTTAATAACGTGTTGTGGTTTTGGTTTTGACAGATATATTTGTCCCTTATTTCAGAACTCACTATGGGTGTCTCGTAAGCGCTGAGAGATGCAGGGTTAATAAGTTAGAGAAAAATGCCGTCTTTTGTGGCCATCTCTAATCCATCAAGACATGCCTAGATACAAGATATCGGTCACAGTTCCTAAAATATTCTGAAAAAACTGAAAAATAGATTTTTTTTTTTGTCATACATTTCTTCTGATTATCTTATCTTATTATTGGAAAGTCTACACTAATCGTCAAGAGCTATCTATCTGACATTTTTCAAAATTTTCTTCTTCTTTTTTGGAAAAAAAAGTTTTATCTCCGAATGACGTCGTATGATGCCGCAATATGACGTGACATTGCTTAACTTGTGGTTATTTATGACATTCGGTTGAAGAAAGGTTACTGTTTTTCGAAAGAAGAATTAAATTTTGAAGAAAATTTTTTTTGAATGTGACAGATTTCTGATGGTGGTTTCCTTAATTTTTTCAATACAGAAAGACATGAAAAATAATATGACGGTCATAAGAAAAACATAATGAAAACTTTGGAGTTTAGTCGGTTTTGAAAATTTGTAAAATGTCAGATGGATAGCTCTTAACGGCTTATGTAAGTTACAAAAAATTATTAACTAATTTCCAATAATAAGAAAGATTTGGGAAAAATCTCGATTTTTCAGGTTTTTTTTCCAGGATATTTCAGGAACGGTGACCGATATCTTGTATGTCTTGACGAATTAGACATGGCCACAAAATAGGGCATCTTTAGCTTAGTGTTTACGAGTTACAAGATTACCTAGATAGTGATGAGCTCTGAAATAAGAAACATACCAGACGAAAAAAAAAATGCTCAAACAAATTATTTTTATGAGGTAGGTACTATTTATGTGTCAAAATCAAACTAACTTTGACAAGTTACACAACATTCCAAGTTTCCCTAATTTTCTCGAAAAAGGCTGAACCAACTGAATACGCAATTGACGCACCAGCAAAAGCAGTTTTACATTTACCTAAGAAAAAAACGTAGAAGAAAACTTATTTACAGAAGTTGATAATTACATGGAAATTTTCCATCTTCGGAAAATCAAGACATATAATATTGAGAGTTCAGTTAATAATTCCGCAGTTTCAACGTTATTAATATTCGTTTGCGAGTCATATGCCCGTATTCACAAACGATAATTTCCTAAATAAGTACGTAATCAATTATCCCTATCTCATTCTATTGCAAAAAAACTGCATATCTCCATCTCACTCATTTTATTAATTACGTAATTATTTAGGAAATTATCGTTTGTGAATACGGGCACAAATCTGTAAACAATATAACTTAATCAATCATAATTTTATAACAGCTCACAATAATCAATAAGGATTAGGTAAATTGGCTTACTTGCATTGCAAGAAATGTTATTACATTAAAAAATTGTTAATCATAAAACATTCGCAGTCAAAATTACATTCTGCTCTCATCGTTGTGACGAAATCAAACGATTATTAACAGCCAAGTTATCGCCTGTATTCAATTGAATAAAAAAATGGAATTTTAATTTAATTTTCAGTGAAATGTGGAAGGCGTGATTATTTCCAGCCCTACCCATGATCATGTTCCAATCTTTGTCAACTCTACCTCTTTTCGCCACTACACATACAACAATCATTTATGAATTAATCTATTACAATTATTTAGAGCACGAAAAGATAGTATCAAAGAGATAACAAAATTATCATTGAAGGCTACCTAGTCCAAGCTATGAGCGGATTGGGAGAAAATTTGCGTGTATTATTGGCTGAGCGAAATGTAGGATGTGCTTTAATGAATTTTAAAATTATGAAATTTTTTATCTGATAAGAAATCACGGAAATGAAATAAAATTATAACAACTATGCTTCAGTCGGCCAACAGATATAGCAATAAATCTGCGCACTAATTTTTATGGTCCAAGTAGTCACACCCTGAAGGCAGATAATGCCTTATTTATTGGTTACCTGGTTCCAGTAAACCAATACGTATTAGGAGGGCATTCTATTGTGCATAAGGTCATAAGGTCTGCCAAACCTTCTGGACCTTAAACTTACCGCGCACTTTTATTAGTACTATATCTTTTGGCCGACTGAGGTATAAAAAATATCGGTAGAAGCTTTGATAATATGTATTTTAATTCTTTTAAGAAAATTTACCCAACTTCGGTAAATTATCCACTATTTATGGGACACCTGTATAAATACTTACAAACAACAGATTATAGTGAGAAATATTATTCCTAATAATATGTATAAAAAAAATCGATCAAGACATACCATGCAATAAATAATTTAATAAACTTCCAACACCAAGAGAAAAGTTCAACTCACTTTTAAAATATTCTAACTTATTGGGAACACAAGAAGAGGATTCACACATTTTTAGTTTGATGCTAATTTATGTAGAGTCAAACAATCCTCCAAGAAGCACTACAGTACATTTTTTCAATTCAAAATTACTTCAATCCAATGTATACAAACTGAGCTTTCACAATACCGGAAAAATATTTAGACGTAATAATATATTAATAAGGAACAATTTCTTCTACAATATGTATTTAGTTCCGACAGACAAGAGGTTTACTTCCGAACATTAAACAGATTGTTATCGCGGGATAATAAATAATAAAATTAAATAATAACTAAATTCACGCACAAGCCGCGCGAAATTTGCGTTCCGGAGTAAGTAACAGCTACTGCTGGTTCGGTCCGGTGAGTTCACCTGATCTCGGTACTTACAGGTGAGCTGAAACACTGCCGGACTGTTATGATGCATTGCTTTTATCAACTACTTCGCGCAATATCATCTGACGCGAGGTCACCTGTACTTGACGGACAGGCCACAATCTTGACACTGCAGTGTCATTGCACAGGTTGAGCAAAGTGTGATGTTTTTTAACGGGGTGATTCACTATGATAATAATTGCCGGCCAATTATTTAAATTTTTTCCGAAGAAAGGAAGAAAATAAGAAACATTTTTCTTAATCATAATAATTATTCTTACAAGCATTTTTTATTGCTAAATAATATTTAGTGAGGTCAGTGGATCGGCAGAACTGATGGGGATCTTCACCCCGAACGTCTAGATGCTCTAATCTCAATCGATTGGAAAATTAGATAGGTACCTGCTTTTAGTAATTTGTACAAAAGTTCACAAATAAAATTGACGCTCAATACTAGGAGAAAGAAAATTATCCTACAAAAAAAGCCTGAAAGAAAAAACCTTTTTAAACCCACTTCCACGATAATTAATTGAAATCATAGATTTTTGCGAATAGCTTGGGTGGGAACTTTGGCATTCGATACCGTTGCACTGTAAAAGACAAAAATGTGAACGACCAAGTACAGGGATAAAAGTGGCTCAGTAACACGTACAAACAGGATTCGCCTTATTTTGATGTTTATAAATTACGTTATTACCTTTCTATTACGTATCCAACTTTATCCAACGATAATATGTTTTGTTGTTAATTATAAATAAATATTTATTTGCTATTTGTTTTTGACTTTGATGTTATTTAGATTTTAGTTTTCCAAGAACCGGACCAACAAATTAAACCCGCAGTTAATTCGTAATCTGAGAATTTCAACTTACGAAGCCGAGATATCGGTAAATATTCAACATTAATTTGGTCGAGCAATGTGAAGGTAAATATGGAGAGAGGGGTTATGCACCCCAAGCGACTAGGCCTTCAAGGACCTTTTCGCCAATCACAACTGACCACCAGCATTTTTTCATAAACATACGATAATGAATCTGAAAAATAGCACAGGCCGATCTAGTATCTAACCCATGATCTTTCTTCTCTCTTCTGGCTCCGTCGCCATGCAGCGGTCTTTTATAAGTCGAGCTCTTACTTTTTTGAAGTGTCGACCAAAATAACAATTAACAACAATAAATTAATCAATTAATGTTTGACTTGATTGTTTTTATCTGATTGATTAATCCTTAAACATTGGACAGCAACGGTTGATCCCCGAATAGGAGGCTCCCTTCACAAGGAGCAAGGAGTAATGAAATAAGTATTACTCCAAGTACTTAGTTAATAGGCATGAATCTAAAAGTAGTGGTTTTCGATTGTTTTTTTTTTCAAAAGTCTTTCATTTATTTCAATTGATTTTCAAAAGTTGTGGAAATTCAATAAAATGAAACAATATTTGGTTTTATAAGTTGACACCCAAAGAACTTCGGTTCAAAAATCACATCTGAACGGTGTCTATGAAATTTTTCAAGCAACTTTCTTGAAACATCATTTATTAGATAATCCTTAGCTGTAATTTTCTTAATACGGAAGAACATTCCGATAATTTTGAACAGCAGTAAAATTTCACATAAAACACACGATAAAAATTAAACATTTGCAGACGTCATTACCCACTTCTTCGGGGAAATAAATAAATTTTAAAAGTCTACACGACAAAAACAAAATACCATAAAATGACATCTTGAAAGTCATGAACTCTTACGAACTCTATAAATAAGCCTCTTTCCTGATATCTTACATGAGAATCGTGGAGAATGTGTTTATTATATTAACACAGTCTTGTAAAATTGGGTATGTGTGAAAACCTCGAAGAAACAGTGAAGATATCAATTATATTTCAGAGATGGTAATAAAATAAAGGTCAATTTAAATTGCAGTTTTATTACTGAAATCGCTTATTTTATTTCTGTATGTTTTTTTGAGTCCTTCCTTTTTGAAAAAAGTTAATATACACACATTATACCTTATATGTCCGGTTGCGTGAGTTGTATTTCCGAGTGACAAGAAAAAACTGCCATAATATGAGGTTAACATCAACCATAACTAATCTAGAAATGACTGTTAATTACTTCTCTTATAAAACTTCAACTCCACGTAAATTTAACATTAATAAAAATTGAAAAATATTTCAAAACTGGCATTTCTTATGTAAAATTTGATAAGATTGTCAGAACCATTTTTGTTACAATAGGTCTAAGAGTGGTTTCTTTTAATAAAAATCTTCGCTGAAGTATATTAATGAAGCACCAACCTGCTATCATTCAGCCAGAAGTAACATTTGACAACAAGGATTATTAGAAATCACCACTTAGAAGAAGCGAAAAGATAAAAAAAGATCACTGAAAAATCTGCAAACCTTGAAGACACCATCATCACTGGTAAGATTTTGTAATCAATCATTTTGTAAACCACAAATCTTAATTTTCTCATTTCGCTAGCTCTCAAATGTTTTCTATGATCCTCAATAAATCTAAAGAGACGCCAGTGCAACAACAACATCAAACAGTATCACACGCAGTATTCTACGTGAACGTTTGTGGCAACAAAATAGGTGACCAAGGCGCCAAAAAAGCTGCATCATACGATGTTGATGTAATAAACAGGTTTAAAATCCCTTTAAAAGGAATTTTAAAATAAATATTTCGATAGAAGAAATAGCATGAAAAATAGACGACAAAAGACTAGGCAGAAAACAGATCATTATCTGAAGATTGAGAATAAAGCACTCATGTCCAGGGACAATCCTGGTCTCTGTCACCTCACCAGTTAATTAATAACTGAGCATGTTGTTCAGCATGTTGTTCAGGATTGAAATCACCAAGCCTAGGAGTATAAGCTCAAAAGCTCCACAACTAAAAGATAAAAATAATTTCTTGGGTAGATCAATGACTCCTGTATTAGATTAATCAACTTGCTATAACATATTCAAGATTATCATTTTTAATTTAAAGTTCCAGATCTAACCGATATAGTTGCGCAAATGTCCTTGTAGGTATTTATATCTATTTATTGTTTCTTCTTGTTCCACCAGATCAAGAGTTATTAATGTCAAATAAATAATAAAATTCTTTATTTTATAAGAAAATATTAACGTTATAGAAAGCAGGTATGCATAATATTATAGGTAAGTACTAGTACTAGGAATTCCCATCCTGTTTTGATTGTATATCCTGCCAGCCTTAGGCAAAAAGTTTACTTCCGTGTCCTGTGCTTGTAAACAATATTATTATTATGTATGCATATCGATCTTGAAATGTTTATACGTCCAATCAAGGTTCTCTTAAATATTCTGAAGACATTGTTTGTTATCAATGATATGGTTTCAAACCTACAAATTATCCTTGACGCAGTTTTCCACTATATCGAATACATAATTCTTCTTCAATAAAATTTGTGCCTAAATTTTCATTGGAATTCATTCAACGTTGCAAGAAAAGTTTCATTCATGTCATGCACTATGAATCCATGAAATTGACTTGAAATCCATCAAAATAACGAGATCAAATCGAAAGGTAAAGGTGAACCGCTAATTTAAGATGTTAACAATAAATTCCAAAGCTTCAAGAAAATCTGAGGCTGAGCTTTCGCAGCTGCTAGCCAGTGATCTTGAATTTCAGATTAAACTGAATGAAATACCAAAACTAAGACAAGCAAGTTTTACTTTAGTTTTTATATCACGCAATGATAAAGCGAGTTTTTATGTTCTAGGTATCTAATACCTATCTTGGTTAATGTCAAAAAGGTAAGAAACACCTTAATATCTATCGATCTAGGTATGAAAAGGTTATTAAACAACAAAGGTTAGAGAAGCTAAGAAATAAGTGAGCAACAACCTAGACTGTCACATAAAGGTCAAAAGTAATTTTGAAAATTACCCTTTGACTGGTGTTCCAGTTCAAAAATTCATTATCGAAACTCACCTGTTTGTAAAATTCAAAATACTCATCATCATCAGTTATACAGGGTGATTCGCCATAAGAACATAAAAAGAACAGTGCGTGTAGAAGAGGGGACCCCAAAATATGGTGATTTAACGCAACTATACTAATAAGCTGCACCCCTGAGAAGTTATAGGCCTTCAAATAGGGGTTTCAAATTTCGAAAAAAATTAAATATTTCAATTATACCTATACTTAGATATACCAAATTTGATATACATTGTGACTGTTTACATTGATAGTAAGTAGAGTTAAATTGTAGCATTTTAAAAGGTTTATAAGGGATGATTCATCCTTAAAATGTTACATAATTTTTTTAACCCGTTCACCCGTTTTAACCCGTGAATTCAATTCTAAAGCTTTTATTTCTCTTATTATTAAAAAAACTTTGTGTTTAAAAAAAATCCGAAAAACTCAATAAAATATTTTAGTTAAAAATAAAGCAATAATTTTAAATCGACCAATGGGTTAAAAATTATGTAGCATTTTAAGGGCGAATCATCCCTTATCAAACCTTTAAAATGCTACAATTAAACTTTATACTTAACAATGAATTTAAGCTCTTGGTACACTTACAACGTGTACCAAATTTGGTTTTTCTAAGTTCAAGTATACTTATAACTGAGATATTGATTTTTTTTTATTTTTGAAACCCCTCATAATGGCTATAACTTCTCAGGGGTGCAACTTAGTAAAGTTGCGTTAAATCACCATATTTTGGGTTCCCCTAATACGCCCCTGCTCTTCATCGGTCTTATGCGAATCACCCTATGTTTAGAACAGAATTTGTTCTCGGGGTATGTATCATCAAATGGGACCAACATACCTGAAAAAAAAAAGATAAAATTAGTTATTTTTATCATTACAGTAAAACTTTATTCTTAAGTAAATTATAAAATCTTAATAAACAATGAGACAAAAAATATGTACGGAGTTATGTCCTGTAATTCATGTATGTACCCTCCTTTTATGATTTTTATATGACCAAAGAATACGCACATAAAATTCAACTAAGAGTAAAAACTAGGTAATGTTATACACTCATACAGGGTGGTTCGTTAGGAACCCCCTAAATTTGGACAGTGTGTTCAAGGACTTCAGGTAGATCAAAAAAGCCTAAATATTATGGTCAAATGTCAACCATAGCCTAGGTAACTTAGATTATGTTGAAAATATTTTTTACTTAAGTGAATTTATTATAATGCATTCTCGGAGATAAAATTTCTTTTGTAACATAAAAACTTCAAACTGATGGAATTTTCAAAAATTCCACCAATAACCTAATAAGTGCCAGTTGTAGATATAACTTGTTTGATCTAATGGAACAATTTTATCCGAAACTAGATGAGATGCGAGTTAAAATGGATATCCCGTAGCCGTTATTTCATATTACAAGAAGGCGATTCCTTCAAGATGACGCAGGTTAACATATTGTGTGGAAACCTTCTGACAATCACGTGTCGGTGTCCACGACTACGACTGGTCAGGGCCGAGCGCGGACTGATGATGACCGACTGATCTATTGTGTTATAGCAGCAGGATAATCCGATGAACTTTGGAACAGTGTGCTTCCTCTTCTGAAAAATACCAGTAATTTACTTGTATACGTACAAATATGTGAGATCACTGGAACAGAAAATTGCAACCTCCATCTTGTCATTTTAGATTTAAATTAATTACAACTGAGGCGGTTCTGACTTAAATTATAATTATCAAAGGAATCTTGCCCGATAATAAGAAGAAGCTCCGAGACCTATCATTAATCGAATTGTATATTAGAGGTTTTCGAGTATTCGACGGAATATCGCGATAACTGCATGGTGCTCGTTCGTTCTTTTAATCTTGATGTGTTTTTCACATTTTTTGCTCAGTTAAGATGGTTCATAAATGGAAGGATAATGTGGTGTCCGATATTTAATTTTTATCTCCAGAATTTGTGGTTCTCCTTCAAGTAGTGCCAAACTACTAATTATTTGTATGATTCATATAATTATGGAAAATCTTCTTATTTAGCATTTACCAGAGTAGTTCTTCTCGTTCAAACGCATATTTTCTTATATTATTTACTTATTTGCCATAACTGGAAGTATTCTGTTACATTTTAAGATTTTGATAATTTTTTTTTTATTACTTATAGTTATTTTTGTATAATCCAATGAGTATTCATTCGAACAGTGATAGGTACACTGTCCGATTTAAATAGGAAGGTGAACAAATCCTTACTGCGCAAAGAGTGGTTACCGCCTTCCGAGTGCATACTTATTTAACGTCCAATATCAGCAAATATTTTGTATTATGTGCGCCACTGATGTGTTTTCTAATATGATATGGTGGAAAAGCGGGTGGATATGGTTTCTATGGGTGGAACAATTAAAACCGATAAGATTTTCGCCTTCCTATAAAAATCTACCTATACCTAGTTTATTTCCATCAATTCAATGAAGTGAGGAAATTTTGGATCACTATGTTTGGTAAAATCATTAGGTTCGTTAAGTGCAACATTTACACAAAATAAATAGGTAAAGTTTACTGTATAAATCTATAAATACATATCTATCTATGTCGATTCAAAAATAAATGCTAATGTGATTAAAAAACACAAAAATGTCTTGATTTATTATACAATCGATTAGAACCTCTCAGATTTTTGATTTAATAATACATTTTTTTAACAACTCATTAATTGTATGGAAATTCACAAATCAATGAACTGTTTTATTTAAGTACACTCTAGGCTTTAGTCCAGACGTCACCATGTATAATTTAATTAATTTATTAATAGGTATTCAAATAAGGGTGTTTTTGATATTATTATTAACCCACTGTTAAACTGCAAGAACATACAATCAGTAATGCTTTTAACCCTTACTTTGTAGAATCTCTTCATATTGATCATAGGTAGGTAGATTGGTAGATATTAATCAGGATGTTACACTTATTTTGTCACTTCCCAAGTAGCATCTTCAGATAAGTATGTAGGTAAATGGGTATTTAAATTTTATGATCACTTGGACTACCATATTGTTGCTACATATATCAATAATTTTATTATTCAATTATTGCATGTCTGAAGATGCTGCTTTGAAAGTGGCGAAACATGTATAACATCTAATATTCACCAATATATAAACAATTATTATAAAACATTAATGTCAAAATGTAGAGGTTGCGGGAAGATCTGATCTATGTCCCTAGTTAGGTATATGACGTATATTTTTACCGCTCTTCTGATTAGCAGGGTTGATCCTTGGCAGAAAAACTTTTACTTTACTATTGGAAAAATTGAGCTTATTTTCATTAAAATGGTTTACTTTGGTTTTTATTTTTTTGTATAAATTGGTAACATGACCTTTAACGAAATAATTTTACTTAGATACCCACTAGAGTTACATTTATTTTAAAATTCAAGGTCAACACTCATACTATGCAATGATAACAAATTCATGATTTTTTTCTGAATTAGCCGTAAGTTTTACAATAATGTGCTAATTAGAACTATTCACATACGTTTTTATGAATATTTAAAAGAATGACCAACAATAATAAGGTACATAGCTACTTAGTTAGCAAATTTTATGCACAAATGTATGCATAGGTAATTTAGACAAAAATATAGAGTAATGGTCAATACTTTACTTCAATAAAACGCCTGTCCAATATTGTAAGGTTGTGAAAATCTGCGAAGGGCTGTCAAAAATTATACAAGAAAATAATAGTTTCCAAATTTGGGTATTATTAAAACGCATAACGTCCAATTTGCTTATATGTATAGTTCATGGGGAAATACCGCCGTTTGAATTCGTGGAGTTATGAAATTTATTAAAGATTTGGAGATTTGAAACATACATACATATACAGGGTGATCCCGAAATGGCGGACACGGACACCACCACAGCATCCATTGTGGATTAAAGATTCTAAGTTCACTTATACCTTTTTCTCCAGTATGGCCCCCTTAAGAAGATATGACCACTTTTGTGGAAAATAAAGTCACAACACTGCACTACCCTTCTTCAGGCAGAAAAATAATGTCTAGGTCTACAATAATACCCAGATAGATGTTACCATGGAAACATATGAAATGGCAAATCCAACAAAGCTTAAAACAATAATCGTTGCGCGGATACATATTCGATAATATTATTCAAAATCTCGAATTCGAACAACGATGCCACATTGAAAATTTCTGTTGAACTCAGGGAATAGGTAAACTTTGAATGCCTATAATTCCGTTCCCGATAATAAAAAAAAAGAAAACACTATCGTAATAGTTATGTCAAATCATGTGCTTTGCCAGTGTAGGTTGCTTAAAGTTGTATGCCATTATGATTTAAATTTTCGAAAAAGGACAGCCTATATCTCGGTAACGAAGCCGAGGAACACATTTTTGTTTTAAATTTACAGTCTTTCTGAACATCCTCTACAACACCCTGTATACCGTGTCCGCTATTTCGGGATCACCCTGTATACAAGAATAAAATGTAAAAAAAAAAGAAATGGGATAGATTTTCCGTTTTTTTGATTTTTTATACCGAATGGCATGAAAAAGGGAAACGGTGTCCATAAGAAAAAAGAAAATTAACTATGAAAACAGGATTTTATGGACCTTAAAATTGTGTCAATCAAGGGAAGCTGGCTTTGACATGGCTCACGCGTAGACCCAAATTTACAACTACATACATCTCTTTTACTTGACCCTCATATTTGTCAAACTAGACTTTCATAATAAAATCGACTTGGGATCTATGAAACTTTTTCGTTTCATGAAGATTGTTAAAAACTGTGATAAATGCTTTTGAGCTAGTTGTTTAATGCGGCGAAGCAGCCGTCGATGGTTCTCTCTATACAGTTATCATCGAAGACCCATTGCAAAATTCATGAACAGACACCATGCATCAGTGAGAAGCGTCAAATGTATCATCATGTGCGTGAAGCATTGTTGGAAAATAAGAAGAAATTAACCAAAATCAACTAGGTTGCTAAAACTACTTATGTTAAATTTTGAGCTTTGTAATTCAAATATTTCAAATATATTCTGTTTCATCAATTAATTCATCTATCAATTGCTTTTAACAGATAAATTTCTTCTTTAACATGCAGCTAAAATAATATTTCCTAATTTGATAATGGATTCTTCATTGACGTACGAGAGTTATTAATATTCAAATAATACCACAAAAAACCCATGCGGTAAGCGAAGAACAATCAATTGTGTGGAAAAAGTTGTTGGCATACGTTTTGGCTGCCTGGGATGGGATGTAAGCCGTATAACCCATCGTGCTTGTTTATTCGTTTTCATCAATCCTCTTATCAATGTTAAGTGATCGAAATTGTGCTGTGTGCTAGTAGTGTATATTGTACTGATGAGTCTCAAGTAGGACGAAACACGTATCTACAATTTCACAGCGCGGAATCAATGCATGGCATATTTTTTGTAATATTATGTCATTTATGTCTTGTCTAATAAATTGTGTGGAAACAATAATTATTATTATTAGTCCTATTCATTGTTACTTCTAACTCTCCTTGGAGTCGATAATCTTCGATTTTGATTAAATTAATAGAGAAAGAACACTAAATAGAAATCACAATTATGTATATAACATAGGACGAAAAGAAGAGCTAGAGGCGCGGAAATCGACAAATATGCTAGGCTCGATTGTTGACAATAATTGCCAGAATGGAGGTATTCGGGAGGCGTTCAAAATGTATCTTATTATTTCACAGGTTACAGAAAATTCAGGATATAGGTATAATTCAGGTATATAGGAATACCCTACCCTAAATATGTGCGAAACATTTTAGGGGGTGTTTTCTTGGCTCTTCTAAGGAAGAAACTGTCGTGGGTCCACAAATGCACCGTTTCTAAGATGAAGGGTGTAAAAAAAAAAACTTTTTCCAGATTTTTAGTGATATCTAAGATTTAGTAACTGTGTGAGAAACAGAACTCATGTTTTGTACCATGTTATATCATTGATATTAGTAGCAACTTTTTTCTAATTTTATTTTTATTTGTCAGTGGCTGAGATCGTTTCGCGAGGTTTTCTTGCCCCTAATTTCTATGGTACTGGGAAAATTATCATTTTTAAAACAAATTTTTAACATCCAATGTTTGCTACACAAAAAAAGTAACAGCGGGTATTATAAAGGCTCATTAAGTTAACGGGCAGATTTCTGTGGCCATTTCTGAAGAAGGTATCAAGTCTAAGTGGAATTTTTTTTAATTTATCCATTCTTGACATGAAAATAATTACAAAAATGTTAATGAAAGTCATATGACGTTAGCTTCAAAAATGAGCACAGAAATCTGCCCGTTAGCCTAATGAGCCTTTATAATATTGGCTGTAAGTGTCATAGGGGTTAATTAGAATCATTTTCGAGAAAAACGACCATTTGCGTTGAAAAACTCGCTTTGTATGTTCCAAAACATGTGTCTAAAACTGAAGGGCAAAAACCTTCCCTCAACCCTAAACTCTACGCCAATGGTACATGAAACAAAAATTAATTGGTATTAAAAAGTAAGCTTATATCAATGAATCAATGATAAGACAACAACAAAAGGTGAGTTCTGTATAAGTAGTACCGATCTCAAACGGTTCGAGAGATATTTTCAAAAAACTGTAAAAATATGTAAAACTGTATCTTTAAAAAGGTGCGTTTTTAGATCCACGTCAAGAGGAACTTTTTTCCTTTAAATGAGCCAAGGAATCACCCTCACTCTCTAAAATTTTTCGCACTTATTTAGGATAAGCCTGTATCACCTCACAATCAGAAATTTTGCTTCATTGTAGTGATTATTCGCATAGAGAGGTCTCAAAGGATTTTATACAACTAGGTATACCTAACAGCCAATATTATAAAGGCTCGTTAGGCTAACGGGCATATTTCTATGCTCGTTTTTGAAGCTAATATGGACGTCAAATAACTTTTATTAACATTTTTGTAATTACTTTCATGTCAAGAATAGATAAATTTAAAAAATTTCCACCTAGACTCGATACCTTCTTCAGAAATGGCCATAAAAATCTGCCCGTCAACTTAATGAGCCTTTATAATATATACCCGCTGTTAGTCTTGTATTTTTTTCCACTTAGTATAAATAGTCTAAATAGAGAATCTAAATTGGGCGATGAGGGGTGTACTTTATGATCAAATCTCGAGATCACGAGGCGATCAAGGCGAGCAAGGCTAGTGCGTAAGAATTTAAAGTGGATAGAATTCCCCATAATTATATCGTTTTGAAAAATGCATCCAATAACATTTTATAAATCTTAACTTAGATCTATCACGACAGAATCATTTTTAATTAATAAAATCATATAACAAGTATGAACTACTTTCTTGTTAACAAAAAGATGAACGACATATCGTAAAACGATACGTCATTCATTGATTTCATGCTGTGAGTCAGGGGTGGAAATTGTAGACACGTGTTTCGTCCTAATTGGGACTCTTCAGTACAATGTATCTTGCTAACACACAGCACAATCTTAGTCACTTAATAGTGAGCAAAATGATAAAATAAATAAAAATAAAATAGCACGGTGGGTTCGGCTTTCGCCATAGGATGCAACCCCAGGCAGCTAAAACGCATGCCAACAACTGAGTGCAGTGCCTCCCGATGTGCGTAAAGGTAGGATAGGCCTACTTCCAAAGTTTAACAAAAAGATGAACGACATATCGTAAAACGATACGTCATTCATTGATTTCATGCTGTGAGTCAGGGGTGGAAATTGTAGACACGTGTTTCGTCCTAATTGGGACTCTTCAGTACAATGTATCTTGCTAACACACAGCACAATCTTAGTCACTTAATAGTGAGCAAAATGATAAAATAAATAAAAATAAAATAGCACGGTGGGTTCGGCTTTCGCCATAGGATGCAACCCCAGGCAGCTAAAACGCATGCCAACAACTGAGTGCAGTGCCTCCCGATGTGCGTAAAGGTAGGATAGGCCTACTTCCAAAGTTTAACAAAAAGATGAACGACATATCGTAAAACGATACGTCATTCATTGATTTCATGCTGTGAGTCAGGGGTGGAAATTGTAGACACGTGTTTCGTCCTAATTGGGACTCTTCAGTACAATGTATCTTGCTAACACACAGCACAATCTTAGTCACTTAATAGTGAGCAAAATGATAAAATAAATAAAAATAAAATAGCACGGTGGGTTCGGCTTTCGCCATAGGATGCAACCCCAGGCAGCTAAAACGCATGCCAACAACTGAGTGCAGTGCCTCCCGATGTGCGTAAAGGTAGGATAGGCCTACTTCCAAAGTTTAACAAAAAGATGAACGACATATCGTAAAACGATACGTCATTCATTGATTTCATGCTGTGAGTCAGGGGTGGAAATTGTAGACACGTGTTTCGTCCTAATTGGGACTCTTCAGTACAATGTATCTTGCTAACACACAGCACAATCTTAGTCACTTAATAGTGAGCAAAATGATAAAATAAATAAAAATAAAATAGCACGGTGGGTTCGGCTTTCGCCATAGGATGCAACCCCAGGCAGCTAAAACGCATGCCAACAACTGAGTGCAGTGCCTCCCGATGTGCGTAAAGGTAGGATAGGCCTACTTCCAAAGTTTAACAAAAAGATGAACGACATATCGTAAAACGATACGTCATTCATTGATTTCATGCTGTGAGTCAGGGGTGGAAATTGTAGACACGTGTTTCGTCCTAATTGGGACTCTTCAGTACAATGTATCTTGCTAACACACAGCACAATCTTAGTCACTTAATAGTGAGCAAAATGATAAAATAAATAAAAATAAAATAGCACGGTGGGTTCGGCTTTCGCCATAGGATGCAACCCCAGGCAGCTAAAACGCATGCCAACAACTGAGTGCAGTGCCTCCCGATGTGCGTAAAGGTAGGATAGGCCTACTTCCAAAGTTTAACAAAAAGATGAACGACATATCGTAAAACGATACGTCATTCATTGATTTCATGCTGTGAGTCAGGGGTGGAAATTGTAGACACGTGTTTCGTCCTAATTGGGACTCTTCAGTACAATGTATCTTGCTAACACACAGCACAATCTTAGTCACTTAATAGTGAGCAAAATGATAAAATAAATAAAAATAAAATAGCACGGTGGGTTCGGCTTTCGCCATAGGATGCAACCCCAGGCAGCTAAAACGCATGCCAACAACTGAGTGCAGTGCCTCCCGATGTGCGTAAAGGTAGGATAGGCCTACTTCCAAAGTTTAACAAAAAGATGAACGACATATCGTAAAACGATACGTCATTCATTGATTTCATGCTGTGAGTCAGGGGTGGAAATTGTAGACACGTGTTTCGTCCTAATTGGGACTCTTCAGTACAATGTATCTTGCTAACACACAGCACAATCTTAGTCACTTAATAGTGAGCAAAATGATAAAATAAATAAAAATAAAATAGCACGGTGGGTTCGGCTTTCGCCATAGGATGCAACCCCAGGCAGCTAAAACGCATGCCAACAACTGAGTGCAGTGCCTCCCGATGTGCGTAAAGGTAGGATAGGCCTACTTCCAAAGTTTAACAAAAAGATGAACGACATATCGTAAAACGATACGTCACTCATTGATTTCATGCTGTGAGTCAGGGGTGGAAATTGTAGACACGTGTTTCGTCCTAATTGGGACTCTTCAGTACAATGTATCTTGCTAACACACAGCACAATCTTAGTCACTTAATAGTGAGCAAAATGATAAAATAAATAAAAATAAAATAGCACGGTGGGTTCGGCTTTCGCCATAGGATGCAACCCCAGGCAGCTAAAACGCATGCCACTACCTTTACGCACATCGGGAGGCACTGCACTCAGTTGTTGGCATGCGTTTTAGCTGCCTGGGGTTGCATCCTATGGCGAAAGCCGAACCCACCGTGCTATTTTATTTTTATTTATTTTATCATTTTGCTCACTATTAAGTGACTAAGATTGTGCTGTGTGTTAGCAAGATACATTGTACTGAAGAGTCCCAATTAGGACGAAACACGTGTCTACAATTTCCACCCCTGACTCACAGCATGAAATCAATGAATGACGTATCGTTTTACGATATGTCGTTCATCTTTTTGTTAAACTTTGGAAGTAGGCCTATCCTACCTTTACGCACATCGGGAGGCACTGCACTCAGTTGTTGGCATGCGTTTTAGCTGCCTGGGGTTGCATCCTATGGCGAAAGCCGAACCCACCGTGCTATTTTATTTTTATTTATTTTATCATTTTGCTCACTATTAAGTGACTAAGATTGTGCTGTGTGTTAGCAAGATACATTGTACTGAAGAGTCCCAATTAGGACGAAACACGTGTCTACAATTTCCACCCCTGCCTCACAGCATGAAATCAATGAATGACGTATCGTTTTACGATATGTCGTTCATCTTTTTGTTAAACTTTGGAAGTAGGCCTATCCTACCTTTACGCACATCGGGAGGCACTGCACTCAGTTGTTGGCATGCGTTTTAGCTGCCTGGGGTTGCATCCTATGGCGAAAGCCGAACCCACCGTGCTATTTTATTTTTATTTATTTTATCATTTTGCTCACTATTAAGTGACTAAGATTGTGCTGTGTGTTAGCAAGATACATTGTACTGAAGAGTCCCAATTAGGACGAAACACGTGTCTACAATTTCCACCCCTGACTCACAGCATGAAATCAATGAATGACGTATCGTTTTACGATATGTCGTTCATCTTTTTGTTAAACTTTGGAAGTAGGCCTATCCTACCTTTACGCACATCGGGAGGCACTGCACTCAGTTGTTGGCATGCGTTTTAGCTGCCTGGGGTTGCATCCTATGGCGAAAGCCGAACCCACCGTGCTATTTTATTTTTATTTATTTTATCATTTTGCTCACTATTAAGTGACTAAGATTGTGCTGTGTGTTAGCAAGATACATTGTACTGAAGAGTCCCAATTAGGACGAAACACGTGTCTACAATTTCCACTCCTGACTCACAGCATGAAATCAATGAATGACGTATCGTTTTACGATATGTCGTTCATCTTTTTGTTAAACTTTGGAAGTAGGCCTATCCTACCTTTACGCACATCGGGAGGCACTGCACTCAGTTGTTGGCATGCGTTTTAGCTGCCTGGGGTTGCATCCTATGGCGAAAGCCGAACCCACCGTGCTATTTTATTTTTATTTATTTTATCATTTTGCTCACTATTAAGTGACTAAGATTGTGCTGTGTGTTAGCAAGATACATTGTACTGAAGAGTCCCAATTAGGACGAAACACGTGTCTACAATTTCCACCCCTGACTCACAGCATGAAATCAATGAATGACGTATCGTTTTACGATATGTCGTTCATCTTTTTGTTAAACTTTGGAAGTAGGCCTATCCTACCTTTACGCACATCGGGAGGCACTGCACTCAGTTGTTGGCATGCGTTTTAGCTGCCTGGGGTTGCATCCTATGGCGAAAGCCGAACCCACCGTGCTATTTTATTTTTATTTATTTTATCATTTTGCTCACTATTAAGTGACTAAGATTGTGCTGTGTGTTAGCAAGATACATTGTACTGAAGAGTCCCAATTAGGACGAAACACGTGTCTACAATTTCCACCCCTGACTCACAGCATGAAATCAATGAATGACGTATCGTTTTACGATATGTCGTTCATCTTTTTGTTAAACTTTGGAAGTAGGCCTATCCTACCTTTACGCACATCGGGAGGCACTGCACTCAGTTGTTGGCATGCGTTTTAGCTGCCTGGGGTTGCATCCTATGGCGAAAGCCGAACCCACCGTGCTATTTTATTTTTATTTATTTTATCATTTTGCTCACTATTAAGTGACTAAGATTGTGCTGTGTGTTAGCAAGATACATTGTACTGAAGAGTCCCAATTAGGACGAAACACGTGTCTACAATTTCCACCCCTGACTCACAGCATGAAATCAATGAATGACGTATCGTTTTACGATATGTCGTTCATCTTTTTGTTAAACTTTGGAAGTAGGCCTATCCTACCTTTACGCACATCGGGAGGCACTGCACTCAGTTGTTGGCATGCGTTTTAGCTGCCTGGGGTTGCATCCTATGGCGAAAGCCGAACCCACCGTGCTATTTTATTTTTATTTATTTTATCATTTTGCTCACTATTAAGTGACTAAGATTGTGCTGTGTGTTAGCAAGATACATTGTACTGAAGAGTCCCAATTAGGACGAAACACGTGTCTACAATTTCCACCCCTGACTCACAGCATGAAATCAATGAATGACGTATCGTTTTACGATATGTCGTTCATCTTTTTGTTAAACTTTGGAAGTAGGCCTATCCTACCTTTACGCACATCGGGAGGCACTGCACTCAGTTGTTGGCATGCGTTTTAGCTGCCTGGGGTTGCATCCTATGGCGAAAGCCGAACCCACCGTGCTATTTTATTTTTATTTATTTTACTTTCTTGTTACCTAACAAAAACCCAGATATCGTTCCAATTCAATAACTATCATTATCATGGTAGTCAATAATTATTCAAACGACGCAAGCATAATAATTAATCAATTAATTATAAAATGATATACTTGTAGGTATTATTATGTACCGATTTTCATAACAACCTAGACATGGGGTTAACATTTTATTGACTTTTTGCAATAAGTGTCACTGGTGTTTTAAGCAAATCGCCTTCTTAATGATACCCTCTCGCATATAAGTTATGGGTGCCCTAGAATTGATAGCGTAGGAGAAACTTATGAAATAGATCAATTTTACACCAGTGAGCTTCGAATATCATGGAAAATGGAAATGGGGTTGCAGCCCAGTCAATTTTTCATGATTCCTTACAAAAGGTCACGTATTTCTGATTTTTGGATAATTATGTTGTTAGGATCATTATTGTTTTCTGGAATATAGCTTTTCTAACTTCTCTCAGGTCAAGAACGTGTTTTTTCGGTTATGAATCTCGTCTTGAAAACAAAAGAAGCGCCAAAATATCCACCAGGTATTGTATTATTTGAGAATGCATTCAGTGGATGTGATATCACTTCTGCTCCTTTCTAGCTAAGAAAAACAAAGCTCCAGAAAAATCCTCAGCTTTTCGACAGTATTTTTTTAAAGAAAGTTCATGTAATAAAAGTCTTGCAAAAGCAGGAGAGAATAAGTTATTTGTTCCTTTATGGTCTATTAGGTACGATAGTGATGTACACAGTGATAGTCTGAATAGACTCATCTACCGGCTTACACCAAAGTAAATCTTGGACGCTTTCCTCCGACTCGAGACGCCGCAAACAATCATTCTTTCAGAACATATCAACAGCATCAAAAGTGGATGGGTATTGGAAAATCCCCTGCGGATTGTGCTTGGAAAAGTACCTACTGATCAAGGCGTTGTACCAATAACCACAGCTTCTCATAATTTACTGCGATTAAGCAGGATTGAAATATTCTGCTCTGTATGTAAGTTTTACTGTGATAGTTCTTGTCATATTGCTTCTGCGAGGAAAAAAAAATTAAAAACAATAAAAATCTCAGAAAAACTATATTTCAGAAACGACTTGAGGTACAATGACAAATTTAGATTTAAACTGAAGGAAATTCTATTTTCTTTGAAATACATTATAACAAATTTTCTCTGAATGGCATGGTTTGGGTGATATTGGGCGTAAAATGTGTCACAATCTAAAAATTTGCGCAAAAAATTTCGGTTTTTGCAAAATTGCTATTTTACCACTAGCAATAATTGTCCGAACAACGTATCCAAAAATCAGAGATAATATGCTATATTGTTTCTTTCCTTGACTGGTAAATATTGCTTACAGGCCTCTCTCGTTTCTCTTAGCTGATGGAAAATCAAAATCAGGGTAGCAGAATGTTCCATAGTTACGAAAGTCCCAAAGATATAACTGATTTATACCTATTGAAAAATTTGAAAGAACGTCAATAATTGATAAAATTTACTAGATATTTATTTGCTTCGAAGAAGATGTACGGTGCAGGAAGAAAACAACAGATAATTTTGATTTCAATATGGCACTTTTTATGGAATTTTTGTATCCCTCCCACCAAAAAACCCATCAAATTAAATGTCAATCACACCATAAATTCAAAATTAACAGTTTTGTGAAAATTTTTACAAAATCAGGTAAACGTATTAGCTCTCCGATTCTCTAGAAATTTAAAAATGCTGTAAATTTGGCAACAATGAAGCCATGATCCAAAGGTATCTGATAGGGTGCATATACCGAGTGTTTTAAATAAAGTGATCAATCTGAAAAAAAATTGTCGTTTTTATCAAATGTTCCAATGTCTTATTCAACTTTTTCAGATTTTTTCTAAAATTTTTTCCTACATTATATGTATAGGGTTAACCGACGTCCTATATACCCTCTGCATCCTTATGTATTGATCTATGGGTCAATTTGTATCGCTTAAAAAAATAAATTTTAAGAACAGCCTTAAATTTTACATATAGATATCGAAGTAGTAAAAGTGTTATTTAACACTAGGTATATAAAATTATGTGTTGCACATAACTAACGGATTCTTTTACATTAAAAGCTTGTTTTAAATTATGCTGTTGTTCACTATTTAACAACGTTCTGTTTATACTATATCATCAAGTACCTATATTCATGATTATAAAAAGCTTGATCAATACGATCTTAATTGACTTCTATAATAAGGTGTTCAAGGATTTATTCATGTTCTTATGTATAACTAATCAATAAAAACCATTAATACTTGCTAATAATGCCTCTAGTAGCAATTTACAGTAGGTATTAAGATAGATTATTTAATTCTGATGAAAATGTTATTTAATCATTTATTGGAGATCATCATCAGAAAAAGTAATCGCGGCGTTGTATATGGAGATACATCTCTCATCTCTATACAAGTAACTATTAGTGAATCTGCGAGGCGTACCAATGTAGATTATAATCATATTTTTATGATTATCTAATAAAGTTTTATAATATTATCACTAGGTAGCTGTTTTTTTTTTTTCACTAACTGCCTCTAGGATAATCGGTAAAAGTCATCGTTTACCAATGAGCATTGCGGAAAAAAAGGCCGCGTGAATAAAATTTTGTCAAAATACAACCAAAAATCACCAGAGCAGCATGATACAAACGAGAATAATAAGCTTCAAAATGCTATGCCACGTGACCCTTTCCTTGTAATATATTTTTTATGGTTACTCCTACCTCCGCCAGGGAGTTGATCTAGGGACGAGGTAAATATGCCTTGTAGTTGTAGTATGTAACTACCAATTCTTCTTCTCTGTATCTTCTTGGTAACGTTACATCAATTCGAGAAGTTTTTAAAATAATAATTGTAAGTAGGTACTCAAAATGATCAGTGGTGCTGGTGCCAAAGTGTAGTGGGTAATTATTGTCAAGTATTCTCACGCTATCTGTATATAATTGCTCTACAGAGCAATCTAGGGATCTAGAATTTTAATGGCAAATTTTTTGCAGTGAATGGATCTCAATGCCCGGAACTAAAGATTAAAAATATTTATTATGCAATAGGGCAGTCTATCCGGAACTCGATTGTTCCTGTAAAAAAACAATTTAAGAACAATAATTAACTTCTAAGAAATAAACAAAGGAAACAATCCAAGTTAACAGTAACATTAGGCATACAAATAATTAAATTAACTTTCACCATTTGCTTAACGAGATAAATTTAATCTCAAACTTTAGTACCTGAATGTATTACGTACCTATATGTAGATTACTGCAGGTGCAATTGTGACTTCAATTTAAATTTATGGATACCATAAAGATTTAATGGTCCGTTATGGGAGAAAGCATTAATCAAAGGATATAATATAGAGGAATCTTGAATATTTTACGCACCCTAGCCTATTACAATTATCTTTATCATTAGCTATTAGATTTTAATACAGATTCCTACTTATACCTACATGATCCAACTTGGAGGATAATATAAATGACAAGGTGACCCCGGAGCCAGAGCACTATCAAATAAAATATAACCGCACACTCTTAAAATACAAGAATGTGTGTAGATTTAATTTGCAAAGTTTATTCATCTCAAAGCTATAACAATAATGTCGCCAATAAATCAAGTGTACCTACCTTTCATTAAATACTGAATAAGAGACCTTGTAAATTACATATACAAAGCGAAAGTCGGAGGATGGATGATTTTCATTCCAATTAAGTTGGAAAATTTTTCTTTGCTCCATATTCCATATACAGTTAGTACGGTCTTTATCAAAAATCTCACATCATTGATTGTAATCATTGAACGCTGCTCTTTCTAAATAAGGCCCCTATCGATGGGCCAATCCTTGTTTATTATATAACATATAGAAATCTAGGTTAGTCTTAAACTGTCTCAATCTTATTCTTACAGGGATTGGTTGTCGCGATAAAAATTAATATTAATTTTAGGTGATTAATTTCCTGGTATTATTTATTTCAATTCAAATAAACTCCAATAAACAGAGAAAAAAATAGTTTCTTTGTCGACAAACACAATAAATTAGTAAAAAATAGGTGACTTTGAAACTCTGTATAAGAAGTAAGTATACCTGATTCCTACTGCTACAGTTTATTGTTGACAAAATCATTCAAGTGAAACCAACAAGTAAACAAAATCCATTGTGAAGCGTTAGAGATGTTAAATTGGTATGGGAAAGTTAAAAAATAGTTAGTTTCTTAATTCAGCAATCGTTTTCACACACGAAACGTAGAAAAAGTGCAATTTTTAGCAATCCAATTAACATGTATAAACCATTTGAACATGTGGCAAGCTACATTCCAGTTTGATAGTGAATTTACAGGCATATTTTAAAATCAAGTAAACTGTTGCGAAATTTGTTAGTGCGACAACCGATTATGTTTTCACTTCACTTCAAGGTCTCAATTAACTTAATACTTAATCAATCTGTAATTTTATTTTATTGGGCGAGTAAAATGCAAATTCCATGAAGTAAAGCTTAGGTACTTATACATATACGTATAGGATTTCTGCAACAGGTTGGTTTACTTCTTGGCAAATCTGGGTAATACCGTGGACCAGGGTGATGATCTCTTAGTGGCGCACTTGGAGAATATTACGATATTCCTCAGCAATAACAATCTGTGAAATTCATATATGTACTTAACCAATTTTGTAAAAATTTATTTTCTGATTCTGACAGCGCTACTGCTTTGGTTCACCAAGTACCTATGTTTCATTGCCATGGTATATAATAATTAATAATTATGAATTTATGTTTCCTGTTCAAGTCACATTGATGCTGAGATTAAAAATTTTGTCAAAGTAATTCCTAGAAGACGAATTATAATGTCTTATGTTACAGTATGTTGCATTTTTGAGAAGGGACGTTCCGTTTCTTGCAGGTCGCTCAAGCGTGGCACAATATGATTAATCAGGAATCCCTATCAAAAGTATCAAAATGAATATCCTGGAGGTCTAGTAGATGAAGACATCCCACTACACATCCTATAAATGTGATAGGTACTTCCCTAGTGAGCACTGCCTTCTATATTATGGGAGGCTTGCGAAATTATTTCTATAGAACAAAGCTTTTTGCGCTTTTAATAATAAGCATTGTGCATTTCAGGCTACTATGCATTTACATCAACGCTTTATGCTCACAAGATATTTTACATTGCGTTTCTGCAGCAACCATTCACAAATCGTAGAGATCTCTCTCGTTGTTGTAATCAATTTTTATCAATTTTTACTATTAAAAAAAAACTATTGTTCTCGCAGTCAGGCCCACATTATCTCAAAGATACCTGACCAATTTCTCATAGACAACTACACAACAGCTTCCCATTTTTTTTTTTTTTTTGTATAACATTATTGAGGTATGACAGTACGAAGAAGCACGCGTTGCGTAATATCCATCAACCGCTGGCAGATCATCTTTTTTTCGAATTTTTCTTCATTTTCTTAACAACCATTAGGTATGTCAAATCATTCTATTCAATAAATTTTAACAAGAGCCTATTAAGGAAATGTCTAATCAATGCGGTTCTAATTCAGTAAATATTATTCGTAGATATAAGTTGTATAGGAAAATTATCTCTGCTCAATAAGAATTATAATCAAAACATGGCACGAATTTTCTATTTAAGTGATATATTCCGGAATAGATACGATCGTAATTCGTAAAATCCATATGTATTGTATCTATTTACATCTTAATCTATAAAACACGTGTAGGGATAAGAAATATAGTAGAATTTAATTAGTACACGATAACTATAGCTAATATTGAATCTGAATCTTCTTTATATGGTAATAAAAACTGGACTAGATAGATGCACAGAATTCTCAGAATTTCGTTTTGTATCTATTTACAATTACAATACAGTATTGGTTTTATAAGACCCTAGTCTTCTAGAAAATAGACAAAATCTCACATAGGTGACGAGGAAGTTGGAATAATAAAATGGGAAAATTTGGAGAAGCCCCAGCATAAAATGCCATAAAGACCACAAAAGTGTAATTTATTCTTATAAGCTTTATAAGAAACCGAAAACGTACACAAAATTATTTTAATTTTTTTCACGCAAAAAACGGAGAATAATAAAAGGATGAGGAGCAGTGCTATATGTGACATATGAGGTAAGAAGTAGACAAAGTCATATTATATCGTCATTCTTGGAACATGCCATAATTATTTATGATTATAATAATAACTAGGTACTTAAATTAAATACCTTCATATGAATTTCATAAAGGATGAAACAGCTCTGTCTGGAAAGGGTGTTTCATTTTTTGACATTCTGATTTTAGGAGGTGATAGAGAATCGCAAAATAAATGGACTTTCTTCAAAAAATATTTTTCAGGAAGCCATAATAACGGAGGTAGAAGTCTTCAAAGTTGAAGCATGAAAATTGAATTGTGAGAATAACTTTAGGGCCGCTTGAGCGTGTTATGTATTCAAAATTGGTACACAGTTCTGAGATAGCATGCTGCATTGATTAGAAATAACTGTTTCCAAAACTTCTAATTTGAAAAAAATATTTTTGAAAAATTTTTATATGGGTCTCGTTTCTCAGTATGTTAAACATTTTAATGTGTCTGCAAACTGTAGTACCTAATTTGTACATTTTTTCTTCTTAAAAGACTTGGTAAATATATTTTGGTAATCCAAAAATCTAACTTCTAAACAAAAAAGATTTTTGTTTAGATCTTATATGGTCGATGAAAAGAAATGCAATTTATGGATGTAATATGCAAACTCTGGGAGATTTAAATTATTAACAATAATATTACGTAAGTTTTATAATTTGTTTTTATTTATAGTTTGGTTTGGAAATTAATAATTAAAGTAGGTAACTTAAAAGCGGAAATCTTAATTAATTTGTAAACATTTTGTAAATACCTACAATTTGTTACCGATTCCACAATACAGATGTCACTATTAGTTCTGCTATTTAACTCTTGTTGGTTCACAATAATAATAGTAAACATGTCGTAGCCATTCTGATGGGATTTATTTTGTAATTAACTACGTTATAAAATGAATTTTACTTAATGAAATTATATTTTTCTAATTAATTTAGGCACACGAAATTAATCCAAATTACATATTGTTTTGCCAATTAGCCTATCTTGTATAAACTTTTATCCAATCCTCAATAACGGATACATACAAGGTAAAAATAATAATTATTTATTTATGATCATGGCGGTAATAAATCTCTATGATGTTTCTAAACACACGTGGAAAACAGAACATATGCAAATAGTTTTGATAAATTATTGATTGCAAAACCTTTCATTTTCGTTTAAAGATATTTGTCCATCAGATTCTACATTTTTCACATAAAATTTTGTATTAAATTTTAAATTTCACTTTTCAGATCAGTATCCTACGCATTACGATAGAAATTCCGTAAAAACAAACATTCCAATAATAAATGTCTATTATGTACCTAAGTACTTAAATAATTATACTTATCTCATCGTTGATTTTATTTTTTAATTATGTTCGTTCTGTTAAACGACTTTACGATTGGTATATTTTAATTAACACAAAGTTATAGGTTATTAAAGACAACAAAAGAATTATTGATCAATTAATTGATCAATTTGCCTTATACCTTCCATTTTAAAAAAAGATACACTAATAATAATTTTCATGAGATGATGATGAAATTTCGATCATTGAAAGCAATTCCGGGTACAATAATTAAGATTAACACCCTTATATGATTCTATTACAGTTCAGAATTCGGCATAATCGTAAAGGGCAATTTCCCCATTGTATAAAAATTAGAGCATTCGCAAGGTAGGAATTATTCCAGAATTACAGAGACATACATAATAATTACTGTAATGTAATTTTTATAACAAAGGTTATAGAGAATAAGGGGGTTAAGTTCCATACCCACACTATACAGACTGTCCCGTAATTAGCGTGCAATACTGAAACAGCAGATTCTATTTTCAAAAATATGAAAAAAAAAGTTCCTATAAAAATAGGTCGAGAAATGCTTCCTAAGGGGGCTACAGCCCCCGAAAGGGGAGCCCATGCAACCTCCGAACCCGCCAAGATAGAAAAGTGAAATTTTGGGAATTTATCAAACTTTTTATGGCCAATAAGATGCAATTACAAAAATTTAAAAATTTCCATCAGGGGGGTCAGATAGGTGAAGAGTGAGGTTAAAATCACCCCAACTTTTTTTGTATGTACCTCGTGCCAGCATTTGAGATCAGATTATGAAATGTTGAAATTTTTTACACAAAAAAGGTCGTCTTGCTGAATTTCGATAACATGCACCGTTTTCGCTTAAAATCGATTTGAAAATTACCTTACATGGCATAAAAATTCATATTGAAACACAACTAGAGAAAAATATTCAACGTAGGCCATGGATCACGGGATGTAATAAAAATTTATTGAGCAAAAAAATGGCAAAAATTTTCAACAGCATGATTGGGTCTCCCCTGACCGCGAGCACGTCAAAAATTGCCATTTTCCGGTAAACGTTGACGTATGCGGGTGAACATTTGACGTGTAGGAGCTCTTCGGTTTGAAAATCGTCGTCGGTATTCATACTCAGCCGCCAGATCACGACCATTGCAGAATCCATATACGAAGTGCATTTCAGCCAGCTTTTGGTTAGTGAAATTTTCCATTTCTACAAAACAGTACTCAATAAATTTTCTTTTTCTTCTACTTAATTAGCGTGAAACACAATTTTCAAACAAACTGTTACTTATTATATCCCGTGATCCATGGCCTACGTTGAATATTTTTCTCTAGTTGTGTTTCAATATGAATTTTTATGCCATGTAAGGTAATTTTCAAATCGATTTTAAGCGAAAACGGTGGTGCATGTTATCGAAATTCAGCAAGACGACCTTTTTTGTGTAAAAAACTTCAACATTTCATAATCTGATCTCAAATGCTGGCATGAGGTACATACAAAAAAAGTTAGGGTGATTTTAACCTCACTCTTCACCTATCTGACCCCCCCTGATGGAAATTTTTTAATTTTTGTAATTGCATCTTATTGGCCATAAAAAGTTTGATAAATTCCCAAAATTTCACTTTTCTATCTTGAACGGGTTCGGAGGTATTAAATAAAAACCATCTTCATGGGGTCCCCTTTCGGGGGCTGTAGCCCCCTTAGGAAGCATTTCTCGACCTATTTTTATAGAAACTTTTTTTCATATTTTTGAAAATAGAATCTGGTGTTTCAGTATTGCAAGCTAATTACGGGACACCCTGTATATTATAATTATAGTAAAGCTGTAGTAGCTGATAACAATACATCGTTGTTTATTGTTATTATTGACTGATAGCGTATCAGTTTCTATGAAAAATAAGTGGCTTTTATTATGCTTATTAATAAGCACGTGTCTCTTCATACTGTAAATTCGCATAAAAAGTTCAAGCTCGAATACCGAACGATGCCAATATGTTTCTAAATATTGCTTTAATGAAAAAAAAAACAATTAAAATAAAATATTTTTCTGCTCCTATCTTTAATAAACAGGGTGCTCAGAAGTTTATCTGGAGACATGAGAATATATCCAAAACCACGCATTGAATTAAAACAAGTCGCCCATAAAAGTTGTTCGTCTGGAAGGTGCAAATCCAATGACACTAAACTTGGCCCCTCCTACTCCCACTGCCTAAATTTTACGCCTAAAAATACGTAGTAAATTGCTCCCTTTTAGAAGATTCGGATTTTACGACCGAAAATACGTAAATTTACGTAAATACGTAAAAAAACAAATTTGTATACTCCACACCAGAATAATAAAAGCAGGTGTCCGCGATATTTTTGACCTCCCTCTTCTCCTAGCGGTAGGAAAGAGAATTGTGTCCAAATCTTCAATGAGAAACTACTTTTTTATAGAAAATCTTGTTTTCTGAGATAAAATCTATTGATTTGACTTTGTATTGTTGTAAGTTCTTAACAGTGGCGGCTCGCCGGGTGAAGCAGGTGAAGCGCTGCTTCACCTGTTTTTCTTTGACTTTTTCAAATATTTTTATATGCAATGTTATTTTTTTTATTGTTAGTTAATTTTTTTTCATAAATATTTTGATTTGATTAAGAAAATTAATTATTGCATAATTGAATTGTAAATAAACGAATTGATTAAATTATTTGGTTATTGTAATAATAATTAGGTATTATGGTAACACAGCGCCAACTCAATTTTCAAACTATATCTATAAAATAAATTCTTCTCACAGAACAAAGTGAGCAATATAATATCAACACTCCTGATGGCGATGAGGAGAAGACAGACTGACTGTATTTTCATTTTACCGTTTCCGTTTACGTGTATTTTGCCTATAGGTACGCTTATACCTACACTTGAAGCAGCATTTCGAAGTCACAGTTCTGCGTCTGGTTGTCATGACGACGAGTGCATTCTCCGTTTATGCTGTACAGCTGACTGCCGGGTTTTTAAGCGGGAGGTGATCCAGAGATTTTATGCTGCTTCAATCAGAATTATATGCGCGTGCAACACAACAGTTACAGTTCCCCCACCGCCCACACACCCTCTCATGATAGGGAACGCCTGTTCGGTCAAGAAGATATATTTTCACTCAGTATTTGCATGCTTGTATTGTATTTGTATTTTTGAGGGTGATCAAGTTACTGCGACCTAAAAGATCTATTGTATCCCCTCTACAGTGCTTCGCCTGGTGTGGAATCCCTTTAGTGAAGCACCCTCTCCAAGTCCGTTTCCTTGAGAAACTTCAGGATTTTGAGAGGATCAAGGTCGGTTAAATTCCCGGCCTCTAGCTGGTGGTGGCCCACAACATTACTTCTTTTGAGTTCTATCGCATCGCAGTTGAGCAGCAGGTGACGTGGTGTCTCGTCTCCTTTCCCGCAGAATCTGCAGACGCCATTTTCTTCTATGTCTAACTTCCTCAGGTGTTCCTTGAGCTTGCAATGTCCCGTTAGGAATCCCGTCAGTGTTCTGAGACGTTCCTTGCAGAGGTTGAAGAGTATCTTCGACCTCTCTCGGTTAAAATTCCCGAGAAGTTCTTAAGCTTGTCTCAACCCCGAGAGGTTCCTCCAATGGGTTTCTCTCAGTTTTCTTCTTCCTTTTGGAGTTCTGCCTTGAAGAACGTATCTTCGAAGCCACAGAATGGTTCTGGTCCTATGAAGGGTGTCGATGCTCCTTTTCTTGCCAATGCGTGGGCATTCTTCTTGCGTTCGAGGTGGTCTCGAGCACAAGGATTGTTTAGATTGCCGACTGTCTTGACGGGTGACAAGCCCCGCTCGGTCAGCAGTCTGTTTTGCGGTGATGTCCCGCGATTTCTTGGTTTTATGTTTCTTGCCATGGTTGATCCCACGAGTAGCTAGGGAAGGGTGTTCCACCTATGCAGAGCCCCGCATGCAAAGGTGAGGGGATTGATACAGTGGGGTGCCCCCTGGTGCCCCAAGGTTGAATCCAGTAGGGCTCGTCTTCTATCCAGTCTCGCATTCCATCAGCCTGGACCCCCGCCTTAGGATTTAGGTTTTTTAGTGAGGTTGTCTCCTCTTCAATAGAAGGAATAAGAAACATAACGAGATGATGTATCCTTAGTTATCACAACAGACAACACTCAGTGTACAGACTATAGTTGTTCTAAGTATACCCACCCACAATATTTTTAGGTCAAAAATTAGATCATGATTCATTCCTTTGTTGTTTTAGTCAATTAAAACCGGTAAGCAAATAACAAAAAATACTTATTAATAACGCTATGACTTATTATAATTATCTCATAATTGCATAAAAAAAATACAAAATTTACATTATGTAAATGCAATGTAAAAACATACCCAATGCTAATGTAAATTTGTAGGTACTATTTAATACGAAAAGCCATCATGTAGACAAAGTGCTGATCATTCTGTGTTCTTGATATATAGTTTGTATTGCTTTTGTATTATAATAAACACCACTAATAAATAAATCCTGGAAGTTATACAAAATCTCTTATTGATTTCGTCAGAGCTGCGTCAAAAGTAGGGAAGTTGCTCATCGCAGGAAAATATTCCCCAGTTATGTAACTAGAAATTGGATAGTTTATCTCCAATTACCAGTGCAAGAGCTATATTAATTAATCAGGGGTGGTCTCCATAAAGGACTGCAAGCAGTGAAAGGCGAGTCTGACAAGGAGGTGGCTGTCACTGCGTAGGTTCGACTTCCATCAATGCCTATATGATATCCTTACACGTTCTTATAAATTATTACATTATCCGCAGTGTATATCAGTTTTGGGGACAGGGAAATCACATGCGAAATGCGACTTTAGTAGATATTGGCTCTAACTGTTTTACTGAGATATGGTAAATGCATCACGCTGTAGTTAGTTTTACATTTCAAGTCTGTTAAACCATTTTCGGAAAAAGTCAATTTGCGATTTTCATTGTCACACTTCATTGTGACGTGATTATTAAAAAGAAGAAAGCTATAGGTACAGCTTGGGAGAAAACGAATACAACATTTAAAAAATTGGGGTGCCAATTTCGATTTTTTTGTCTAAACCGTCAAATATCAACTCGGAAGATAATTTTGCCCCTTAAATAAATTTCTTCAAGATATTATGACAATTTATTATTACAATTCTTCTAAAATCCTCGACATAGACTACCATAATGACTAATAGGGTAAAGAGATAGAGTATTCTTCTGGTATGACTTAATATTAGTTTAGCTACCCCTAAGGGTGGGGTTCTTGAAGTTGTAGCTAAATTAAAATTGACGTCCCAGAATCTATCTCTTTACCCTATTAGAAATTTATGCAATGAGAATTTCTTGGCGAACAGGAATTTAATTGTTTTATCATCAATTTATCATCAATATTTCGATAATCTGGCAAATTGGAGATATCGACATATTGTGAAACCCCACTTTGCTGCAAACTGCAGTACCTAAGCATCTCTCCTTAGACGCGATAGGATAATTGGACTGCCAATTGGTGATAATCCAGCGTATCCTCATTGCTACTTTAAATTGTCGAAATCATTAACCTTCAAGATGTTATTCACTTGTTTTCATATTGGCACAATTGTTCTATTGCCTTTCGTGCAACATACAGACCGGCTTGTTGTAGAATAGAGACTCAATGACCAAGCTAATGATCGGAATAATCATGTAGGTAGGGTACTTTGATTAATAGGAACGAGAATACAATTTCACCTCATCAACTAAATGGTGATCACTGATGATGGAAACTCAAACTCGACATCGTCACTGACAAACTACAAAGATGCCATCAGGCTACCAGGTGTTAGTTGGTGTTGGTAGGTCGGTCTCTATGACTTCCTAGTAAATCACGTATGCTATTCGACGGTGACTTCCCTGATGCCAATCAATGATTCGCGGTGACAAAGCCTGGTAAATTATACATAACATCAGGTTATGAAACTGCCAAGACTTGAATTAAGTCAATAAATAACTGTATTAAATAAAATTAATATGCTATAGTAAATCATTCGGGAAGCCTGGCTTGAATTTCATTAGGATGATATAAATGTATTTTATTGTGTAACCCATTTTCGAGATTAAATTTACATTTGATTAACTATATACAACTTTTTAAAGAAACAAAAAATATCAAAGCAGGTTATAAATACGAGGTTAATTTTTTTTTAAATTTAATCCCCATATCTTATTAACGGTGATTAATTCGTTTGGTTCAGACAATAAAGAATACGATATTTCATGCAGGTGAATGATACTATAAGTAGCTTTATATGAATTTTTTAAGTAAATTTTAATATTTGATTAAGACTGGCGGCAAAAAAATAAAAATTAAACCTAGGAAAAATATTAGGAAACTAATTAGCCAAATTGTTCAATATTGACGACGAAAGAAACTTTCCATGGGATTAGCTTGTCGTGAATGATGAAGTCACAAGAAGAGCGGTCTTGATTTTTATAAAATCGTGATCTGTAGTGAAGGGAATTTTTATTTTAGTGGAGCTGTGGCAGACATCCTGAGCAGCGAGCATCTTGGGAGATCGCTCCTGGGAGACAACTATCAAGGTCTCGGAATGCACACTTTTACTCATAGGTCAGATGATACGGTATCAGATACATGGACTGAGGTCTGATTATGACATAGTGAGAAGCGTTGAATATAATATAAAATTCCCTGTGGAAAAAAAGGAAACCTGAAGGTGTGGTAAAGCTTTGCGATTTAATTTATGTTATACCTATCTGGATGCCTCGTTTATATAAATTTCACACCGTATCAAAAAGTCACCGATTTAATCACCTATGGAATCATCTGGAATAACCATCATAGAATTACGGAAACAAGAATTGTTATGGAATTATCTAGCACGTATAGGAGCAGGCTTAGGAGGTAATTATAAGTTTTTAACAATTTTCTAGTCTCTAGTACCTGGTATACCTACGAGTAAGTCTCAAAACTTTCAAGTAATTAAATTTAATTTTAATTGCTTTGTTTTGAACCGTTTTCTATTTTATCTAAAACTTCACTCTTTGGACATACAGAATAACAAAATATTATTTCCATTTAATTAGTCTTAAAACAACACTTGATAACGAATAAAGAAAGAAAGAAGTTGAAATTTAAGTACCTAACTAATATTTAAGCTTCGATGATGCAATTGAGCTTAAAAAATAGTTGAAGATCATTGTAGTCGTCAATGTTTGTCGTACGTCAATGTAAAATTGAGATGCTGTTAATGTTATAGTCTTTATTTTTAATTATATATTATGTAAGTAGTCTAATTTCTTATTGGTCTATAGTTATGGAAGTCTCGTTAGATGAAAGTCTTCTAACGTATAATTTCATCTATTGATTAATTAATTGGTTGAAAAAAACCGAGGATACGTGAGGGTGAAATGTGATCTGTAATTAGAAACCTATTTCGGAAAAGAGCTCCTTTTGTGGATAGAATTTCGAAGTAATTATTGCGAGAACTCCGAAGCTACTATACGAGGAATTTAGGAGTTGAGAGTTTATTGTAAAATTTGACAATTGTTACAATTCTCCCATAACATATTTTCACATTATTAAGTACTTATCTATTAATTATTTAAAGATGCATACTTGTGAAATAAAATTTTGAACAAGTCAACCATTTAATAATAATTGTTAATTTTGAAGTGGTTCAGATAAAATCTTATCGATAATTGCATCCTTGCAGACAATGCATGCAATGAGTACTAATTTAACATAACAGTAATTTGTTCTTCATAAAAAAGGTGTTAGATATTATAATTAAAATAATTACATACATGTTAATGCATTGTATAGGAAGAATTATTAAAAAATAATATATGCTATTTTTTCACAATTATGTAAATTAGTAAATTAATATAAAAATGTAAATTGCCCATTTCCTTAAAGATATAAATAAACCCACAAAAATACTTTTTGGTACTAAACTGTCGGAATATATTTAACTTATTTATTCTTTCATAAAAAGCACAAGTCTATTGTGCAACTGCATGTGATCCGTATAAAATTGTGTTTATTCCATGTCCTGACCTTAGCCTAAAATAATGCACGTTATTAATTTTGATGGAATAAATATAAATTCTCTTTAGAATAAATTTACATAAGTGTAGTTGTCTTATGCTGCTATTCATTGCGCAATACCAGTTAATGACATTCTAATCAACTTTACAACCAAGCAGCTTATATAAATATTCCAGTTTTGATAGGTTTATGAACCTATTTATTGCAGTGCAGAAAAATCCACAAAATCTAAATTACCTACGTTATTAGTTTCTAATTTCCATTGACAACTTTTACGGAGGTGTTTGGGTATATTATTGAAATTGGATTTGTGATATAAATAAGTTCGCAGCAACTTGTTTTCATTATCAAATATTTCGAAAACACAAATAATCTATGGTAGTAAAATTCAGCGAATCACATTGTATATGTTGATAACAGTTGTAACAGAATAACAGTATTACTGTATTTTCTCAATTATTACGAAAAATAAATTAATGTTACATACAGCAAGGGTTATGAGGGTATCTCCTTCCGAAAATAGAATACACGTAAATTTAAAGGATGAAGTAGTTAATCAAATTACAACACTTTGATGGCACTAAAGTAAAGATAAGCTAACAGACAAAGTGGAAAATTATGTACCTACCATTCTTCTTGGATTTTTCCCACTCATTATAATAAATTATTCTGCTGCAGAACCAACAACTGATACGAAAAGGTGTGTCATTAAAAGCAGGAAAAGTTACTTCAAAAAGTCGTTAAGCCACTATTTCAACATCAGGAATTTTCTTCGTAACATCTGCATATATGCGGTTTATGATAAGCTGAATAATATACCCATATAAGTTAAGAAGTTATACAGGTTGCTTAAGAAATGAATACTGCAGATAGGCAGTCACATCTTTCGCGTGAAAAAATATTATAAACTCCTCTAAATTCTTTGATCCTGTAGTGAAGCTCTTCATAAAATACCCAAATCTTATAGACTCTACAAGGAGCTAATTCCGGGAACGTCAAAGGATAAGAAGTTATACAGGTTGCTTAAGAAATGAATACTGCAGATAGGCAGTCACATCTTTCGCGTGAAAAAATATTATAAACTCCTCTAAATTCTTTGATCCTGTAGTGAAGCTCTTCATAAAATACCCAAATCTTATAGACTCTACAAGGAGCTAATTCCGGGAACGTCAAAGGATATTTTATTAGTAAAAAACTTGAATTCCTTCAATAAGGCTATTAATTTTGATTTTGGAAGCATTTTGAAGAGGAGAACCAAAGCGTAAGGTGAAAAATTCCTCTTATACGCATCAAGCAATCCTTGAAATTGTGATGGCACTACTAATTTAAATAATCATCTCTACCTTTGACGTTACTAAACCAAAATCCCTCATCTGTACCTACTTAATATGACTTTTCCAAAAAGTGATTATAAGTGAGACCATTTTTAATAATTACGTGAAAATCTACGATCCAAAGATGAACCCAAAGATGTGGTACACCGGCAGTGACTTCTCTTTATCCCATATTTTGTTTATTTAAACGATGAGAAAATCAACCAGGTTAGCAAATTGATCTGAGAAAAACCGTAAAATTTTTGTTTTGATTGTTCTGAAACGTTTGGAAAATTTTGAAATTTTGTACGCCGAATTAAGAACGAATCTTATTTTTGGTACCGCTGAAATTATTTATATGGCTAGTGAACTAATTCAATCTCCACTAGATTAGGGAAATTCTGCTACCTAAGCAGTGTTAGTACCTAAAGGTGAGTTTACCATAATTGCATTGCTTTGCCCGAGTGCAATATCATCAAACTATACAGGGTGTTTCAACTCGATTTAGACGACAGTAAAAGGCATGTCGATCTCGTCAAGATTTTCGGTTTTGGGCCCTCGTTACTGCAATATGCTCGACTACCAGTTTTTGTTTTTGGCTTTAGTTCCGGCATTTTTAAGTTCTCGTCTTAATAAAACATACTTTTGTATTGAAGTCCACTATCTATGTCTGTTGAATCCAAAAAGGCGGCATAAGTTTTTCAGTTTTTTTTTTTGTGAAAATAATTGAGTGTTTGAGCTGAAAAGTGTATATATCGAAGAAAATTATGTTACATTAGTTTTCTATGATTAAAAAAGAAACTTCGATAGCGTAGCTCAACAACGAGTTGCCCGAATCTACCGAGACAGGTTTCCTGATTGAAGATCCCTCATCACAGTATTTTTCAGAGAATTCATAATTTAGTGCTCGAAACTGGTAATTTTATTGATGATGATAACCTGGGAAATAGTATTTATCGAAAAAGAACGCAAAGTTTTGAGGAAGAATTGCTGAATCGGGTCGGAAGCTTGAGTACGAGAATGTTAGCGACTACCATGGGAAACGAGGCGGTCTGGCGTGTTTTGCATGACCAGCTCCTGATTAGCAACTATTACTTAAAGACCGCCAGCCTCGTGTGGACTTCTGTACATAGCTTCTGAGAAAAGTTGGCCTCCAGCCAGATTTTCATGCTAAGCATTTTATTTAGCAATGAAGCCACTTATACCAAACATGTTGGGAGCTACCAGCAGCGATTTTCATAAATTCTTGGATGGGAATAGTATAAAATCATCAAATGATAGGTCCATTTCTTTTCGGTTGGACTGATTTACGCACCGCAGCTTCTATGTACAAATCATCTGACAGAACTTTTGGAAGATGTGCCTATAGAATTTAAGAGATAAATTTGGTTCCAGCATGATAGAGCTCATTGCCATTTTAGGAGGGAAGTTCGAACATGTCTGGATGTCATATTCCCCTTAGAATGGTTAGGACCGGTAAACTGGGTAATATAATGCTTATTACCGTTATCTAAATCGCGTTTAAACAACCTGTATATAGTTCTATAAAAGTAAATAAAATCACCCATACAGAATTAGCAGTACGTTCTAGAGTTGATTGAATACTACGAAAGACAGGTACGTACCTATTTGTTAGTAAAACTATTTTCCAAACAGGTTGTTTTATTACAGTGTTGTCATGGAAGTCCAATCCACAAGAACTCCCAATTTAGAAGACGCAATTTTATTAGAGCTGCATGGAAAAACCCAAACGCCAGTATTCTTTCAATAACCATTTAGAAATATCTAATCTTACATGAGGAAAGTTCTTCTTGAATTATTACTTCATCAATATGATGTTAAACATTAACAGACAATACACCTTGATCTGGGACGGTCTTACCAAGTAACAAAAAAAATTATCATTGTTCTCAATCTTGTTGAAATTGTCATAACATGTTTTGCTATTATTCAATCAGGCCAAAAGCAAAATATTTATTTCTAGGTTGAAATCGCTGTCGACAATCAAATCCCATAAAAAAGATTACGACAAAAATGTTCATATAAAGTTTTAATATTGGTCAATAATTTGATCGGTATCATAGATATCATACCTAATCGTTATGATCAATAATTTCACTGCATAGTCAAATCATATTATGCATTTTGTCGTAGGGGGTTAGATCATCAAGATCAATTGGTCATATTTTTGGCTCATTAGATTGGAACCGTTTTAATGCGTCGTAATGTTCGTATTTGCTAGGCACGAATTGGTATATGGATCTCAAATCTAAAATTCTTTACACCAATAAGTAGGTGTACGTATACATCAACTGATCAACTACGAGGAAAAAACCATTGTTCAAACAATTAAACTGGTATAGTAGACATAATCATTCAATGTCTTATTCCATTTTTTTATAATCAACTTTATTCTAGGAGTTGCTCCAGTTTTTTTTTTTTAATACTCTATTACGTTTAGTAGACTTTATGTTACTGAATGGAGCATTATAAACGCTTTAACCTTGAAGACAATTTTCATGGAGTATTAGAAAATATTACGATTGAATATAGTTCAGACAACCTTGAGTTTTTTATCAACAGAAAACTATAACAATTAGACATAGTTTTAGCTCATAGCTTTTTTTTAAGGGCAACTATTCCTAATTAGCAAAGTGACCTTTTTGAATGGGGCGAAACTAAAAGGTCTTAATCCTTTATAATTTTCTTATAATCCTCGAGTATGTTTGTCTTCTCCTAATGTTTCTTAGTAGAACATGATACTTCATACATTCTTGCGAGAAGATGAAGGTGTGATTGAAATTTCTCTTGTAGAAACTTCATTACTATCTGTAGCTGGGTTCTCTTAGATGGTGGTTAGGGCTTTATATATACTCCTTTCTTTGACAACAATTTTGACTTCCAACCAACCACTAATTTACCAAGACACTTTCAAGGTTTATATACATTGAAGCTCACTTCTCTGATGTAGGTATCATGCAACTATTAAAAAAATATTAGATCTACAATAAAGAAGTTAAATCTACAAATAATAATAATGTTACTTTTTATGATTAAATATCAATTGGAAGCGAGAGTTGAAGATTCAATCAAAGGCGTGAGATCCTTCAATCATCAGAAAAATCATGTACAAACGTGTTAAGTACGTATTATCATAAACGTATCAATTTCATTTTTATGTTTTCGATGCTCTGATACACAATAAGAACTGCTTTGAAATTCTAAACACTCAATGACTGTGCTGTCTTCTTTCAGTAACGCTCTATAAATTCTCAAGTATTACTTTAACATCTATCTATAATTCGAAATTACCATATTTGTAATTCTATAAGCACTAAAACTTTCTTCATTTGAAAAATAAAAGTAAAATAAGAGGTTATAAAAGTAAAATATGCAAAGAGATGGATTTCGAATTCAAGCAATTCGAAATACATATCGACAGCATGTATTTCATACATTGGTATTCGAGAAAGGTGAAGGGGAAGATTATTTTCATTTTTATTGTCTGAATAAGTTGCATAAATTATGTTAGGATGACTTGTCCTATCGCTGCAACTATAATAGGACCAGGGACCATCGTTTCAAAAATCCATGTATGAAAGTTAATTCATTATAAAGATTATGGGCAGAATTTTTAATTTCCAATTCTTTAACCACAAAATGCGGCTGCAGGTTCATGAGGGTAAACGTTCAACTTTTAGAAAATTTATTTCGAATATGAAGCCGTTGTTGAATATTCTTTGAATACTCCTTTCTGGAACAAATATTTCAGCATTATCCCAACTTGGTTACAGAAATAGAGTTATGTGGCGACACAATTTGTAGGTAATCTAGCAGATTGGAAAAAATTGCTCCAGTCGCAAAAACAGTAAATCATCATTAGTCTATAGAAAATAAAGTAAGAAATCAGCTCCGTCAGATCATAAAATCTTCAGTAAGGAAATATATCATCCACCTCATTTTCCATGTTTAAGTGGTATGTTGGGACTACAGCCTGTTACCAAAAAAGTTGAACAGAAGAATACCCCAAGAAGAAATTTTGAATGAAAATTTGAGCAAACTAAAAAAGTCAATTTTAAAAGATCCGGAATATTTTTATTTAGAAATGAAAACTGCATTTTTGTCAAGGTTGAGCATGGGATATGGGCCTCAACTCTCGTAACTGCTCGCTTATTGATTTATGTTGATTTTTTATCTTAAGAAACTGTTGCTAAGCGGAATTTTTCAAACGCTTTTTCAATATTATTAAACACCTGATTTTTTTATCATAGAAAAAACAGAAATCCACTTACAGAAACCGAAATTTGTTGGAAGAAGAGATTTCCAAATTGCACTAAAATAGCAAGAAAGCATATTAGTGTAGTGTATATAAGTAAGTATGTTCTACTTACTGAAACAGAAATACCTAGCGATGAATTATTGTCAAGAGAAGGTAGGAATCAACCAAGGTAAAAAGTAAAAGGATAATGATAATGCGGATATATTATAATTCTCAAGACACAAATTACTGGTTTATTTGAATTAAAATAATCTTTACCCTCACACATTATACTGGTGTTGTATAACCCCAAAAACTTAATTAATTACAGGGACTTAAAAATTTGAATGTATGTTATGATATTTACCTACACCTATCCTTCTATAATTTTTAGGTCTAATAACACATGAAGTACTTACCTATGTAGTATTAATAAAAATTAACCAGGAAGTAGCGGAAGTTCTGAGAGAAAGTTATTAATTATTAAAGCAACACAAACGAAAATCATAGAGCAAAATAAATTTAACAAAATAGAGGTAGCTGGCATTAGTCCGCGATAATTAGACGAGCAGAGTTAATTTTTTCTATAAATGAAGAAAGTCGGATGATTTGAATGTATATTTACTCTCTTGATTAATATATCAAGCTGCATCTGCTTAAAATTAAAATTAGACTATAAATAGAGAAGATTAGCGACTAGAAAATTAGCAACCTCATTGTAGGTATAAGATTATTTAATAAATACTATCCACATAATGGTAATAATAATTGAAGCAGTAATTTGTATAATTTCGAACCTGAAGTGATCATGACTTGGTAAAATTATTTCAAATTGAACATGAATGTGAGTAGTACTGGTATGAATGATACCTATATGTATACAAGATGAAAAACTCGAGCAGATTAATTATAAAGCTGTGATAAAAATCATAATATGTAATAACCACTTGGAGCAAAATTCTCACATTTTGTTGTGTTTTTAAGATAATCACCAAAACCGATTAATAAGAAAGTCTGCAAAGATGGAAGGCTATAGCTATGATTTCTAGTTTACCTATCAGTTTTCCCATTCATAAATAATTAGTCTTGGCCAAATAATTTGGAAAAAAAAGGTATGTGGAAAAACTGAAATAGGAATTAGGAATGTGAATTTATCCATATATTTGCGGGATACGGCACGCCACTGATATTTAAATTATTGTCGATTATTCACAGCGAAGATACTCTTATCAGTCTTGTCTGATTGGTTGTTGTTTTCAACGTGGACATCGACTAATATTGTTGATATTGGTCGATGCTCATTTTTATGCACTCGGAAGGCGGTGGTAACCAACTTATAACAATTCTGCGCAGTAAGAATTTAAAACTGAAATTGCGATCTTTTCGATTATAAAATAGCCCAATTATTTGAACTATAAAATAATGACGCGATTTCAAAAATAACAAAAATGTCATGAAAAATATTCAAATAGAATAATAATAATAATTAGAAACCTTCAACATGACCGTAACGAGCTAGTAATTTATTCTAATTAATTTAATCAATTTATTTTGGTTTTTCGTTATCGTCAATTATTATTGTTTCATGATGGGAACAATAATATCAGGCCTTACCTTGACTAAAAAGAAGAAAACATGTTGTTTTCATACGATCATTTGCAGTAAGTTTTACGAATACTTGCACAATTTTTTCAATTTTCAATCGCTTTTAAGAGAATTAATTTCAATAATTGGAACTTGCAAACAAATATTTTAAATAAACACTTTCACTCTTTTATTAATCGAACAGTTTCCGATAAGACTGCCACCATCATACTTCGTTTTTAAGTAGGAATAAGAGAGAGGTACAAGATCTGCATCTTCATTGAAGTACAATATATTTAGAGAGAGGCCTTTCAACTTTTGATTAGTAGTTAAAAAGTCTCATCATCGGATATGAATCCTTGACCAATGGTGAGACCCAGAATCTGTTTACACACGCCGGCAAGGAAACAACACTACGGATCCTGTGGGGCGATCTTGCATGACCTTCATTAAATGATCTAAAAAAACATCAGTCAATGAAATCTGCAGAAGAGATTTTCGTTGACTGCGATTCGTTAAGGTAATTCTAGAATGTTTATTGATTGCTATTATTATTAGGGGCTGTAAGTAGTAATTATCGTAACCGGAGTTCAGAAAGGTCCTTGATCGACTAGACAGTGCCACGCTCTTGGAGACCTTTCTGTAGTCTGTAAATAATATTATTTTACCCCCATTTAACCGCTAACCATTTTTTTTTCTTTAATAACCAACCGTGTCGATTTAGTTGTTTGCGATCAGATAAAAAAAAAATTCGGCATAATGCATTATTTTTTATGAAACAGGTTGAGACAACTGCTTGCGCAAAACAAAAAACAAGGAAAATTAAAACAAGATGTACTGGAAAAACCACCGAAAAATATTAATTTACACTTTCCTGTCAACAAACAATCAAGGAGCGAATACTTATCCTTATAGAGCTGTTTAGAGACGAACCATATAGAAATGTACCTACACTGTAATTATTGTTGTTGTTGGCTGTGATTTATATCTGAGTTATTTTAGTTTATGTTAATTTTGATTTTTTTTGTTAGTTTTAGAATTTTTAAACCGATTCGGGATTGTTATATAATTGTGTATCAACGTCGTACTTTCCGGGAATATATTAACACTGCACTGACTGCTTTAATGTCACTCTAGGCAGTATAGCGAATGACATGAGTAAGCTCTTGGCTAGTTTAGGAGAACTACTTTTTCTTTTCATTTGGAACTTCAAAATTCTTCATATTCGTATTGTTATCGTACTTTTTCTCGTTTATTAAGATTAAAGGAAACCGGTGACATTTAGAATTTTTAGAAGATTATACAGGGTGGGCCACGGTATACGAAACGGAAGATTATGGCCGTGTCTCTGGATTTTAGGATCTTTTTATTTTTGGAGTGCAAAGAGACCCGGCAGAGGTACGTTTTAAAATTATATTCATAATGTACAGGGTGTCCCAAAAGCATAAAACATATCAAAGTTATGTTTTTTTTAAATTGAATGCTCCTATGTTATTGCATTTTTAGATTATCTGAAAAAAGAAAATAAGATTGGTTTTTATACAGTTGGTGTTTAAATTCAGAAGTTTTTGAGTTATAAACAAGTGAAAATCGTCATTTTTCAAGTTCAAGGCCCTGTACAACGAAAACGGCTGAAGATAGAGAAAAACGGCTTACATGTCCCTATTTTAACTTTTTATGTACTATCCTATGGTATAGAAACATTTGTGCTTTCTTTGATTTTTTTATTTGGCGACGCATGGAAAAATCTCAGAATTTTTCAAATTTTTTATCACCCTGTATAAACATTTCATCTACATCGTAGGATAGTACATGAAAAGTTAAAATAGGGACATGTAAGCCGTTTTTCTCTATCTTCAGCCGTTTTCGTTGTACGGGGCCATGAACTTGAAAAATGACGATTTTCACTTGTTTATAACTCAAAAACTTCTGAATTTAAACCCCAACTGTAAAAGCCAATCTTATTTTCTTTTTTCAGATAATCTAAAAATGCAATAACATAGGAGCATTCCATTTAAAAAAACATAACTTTGATATGTTTTATGCTTTTGGGACACCCTGTTCATTATGAATATAATTTTAAAACGTACCTCTGCCGGGTCTCTATCCACTCCAAAAATAAAAAGATCCTAAAATCCAGAGACACGGCCATAATCTTCCGTTTCGTATACCGTGGCCCATCCTGTATACGGACTCGGTTAAATTGGAACAAAGCTGCTAAATCCTATGCTTAATATGAATCTGAAAAAAAGTTCAGGCTATTTTCAGTCGTTGTTGAAATATCCTGAAAAATCAAAAACTACATTACAAAAAATTTCAAAGTCGACTAAATCCCAAATTATCTACCTATTCATGGCCAACTTATGTTTTTTACGGCCGCTATATTGTTTTTTATGTCGTTCGGTATAAAAAAATCACGGAAACCAAAAATTAATAGGTAACATTCAAAATAGAATTTCAAAACTCTTTATACCGAATATACATACCATTTAAAAACAAAGAAACCATATACCTAAGCCAAAAAAATGACTTCATATTGACGTACTTAACTGGATGAAAAAAAATTCGAAAAAAAAAGAAAACAAATTGACTATGAACACTCTGTGATCTAGTTTTTAGTAAGTTTTTTTAAACGTTTAATCAATAGCTCATGATGATTTATGTACCTAAACCTTTATACAAAAAATAATTTATTAATTTCCAATAATAACAAAGATGGCTAAAATAAGAAAATTTTATTTTTCATTTTTTCAGGATATTTCAACAACGACTGAAAATATCCCAAATTTTTTTCAGAATCTTATTAACCATAAAATAGCGCAGCTTTTTCTCAATTTAACCGAGTCCGTTTCTCTTCTAGTTTCCGAGATCCCAATGACATAGCTCGAATTTGACTCACCCCATATACCTGAGCTCAATGGCGTAGCCAAGAATGGGTCACACGTCCCTCCACCCGCCTGATTTAATGACAACAATTATAACCCTTTTTTAGTGTAACTCAATTGAAAAAGTGGTCAAACATTAGTAGGCATATTTTATTCCTTTCTAATTTTATGCAATAGTCAAATCCATGACCCCCCCCCCTGCCATAAAAAACCTGGCTATGCCATTGTCCGACTTAGATGGCAATAAAAAATCTCCGATTGACGGTGTACTTTTGAATGGTATAACCTTCAAACTAGCGGTTCAATTGACGAGACAGCGAGAATATGTGAGGCTACCTAATGATCTACATCCAGTTTGAATGAATAATTATTATGGTAAACAAAACGTACCAAAATTTCAATCCCACCTACGATAGGTAATTTTTGTTCTACTGAGATGACTCACTAATACTCTACCTATACGAACCAATAAAAGTCTATTTTTCTACTAAATTCTATTGAGTTTTATATTGGAGACAATCAGGAGACGAAAATGTTGCAAAATACTGGAGCAAACCTAAATTGGCATATAATATGAGGTATGTCAAAATTTTGCAACGCGATCGCCAGTTTTTGTGGCTTTTGCATTGACAATTTGAAAAAAATCTGCTGCTGTTTTCATAGTTTGTAAGAATATATTTATAGAACTCCAAACAAATTAGTTAAATAAACTTTTTTTTAGGTATGCGATTTGGCCATTAAAAATATTATCCAAAGACGTCGAAGTTTTTCAATCAACTCGTGGATTCTCAAAATTCAAAGATTGTATTTTGTTTAATTTTTAAAATCCAAAAGTAGGTATTACTTTTTATTAATTGCCAAATCGTACATTCATAAAACACTTCCTTTATCACAGACCATAAAGTTCTCTGGGGCAAATTTAAATAAGCTTATCGCCTATTTGATGAGTTTTACACTTTTGCGTCATTGTACACTTTTGCTTTGAGAGATATGAACTTGGTGCTTATATCTCTCCCTGTCTAAACTGAGTGAATTTTTCGCATTAAATTCAAATTAGCGTTTCTAATAATCACAAATAATTTTTTCTTTAAGTTTTCTGCTAATTTTCACTCAAGGCTAATTATGAAAAAGTTACCGTGTCCTTAAAGCTGTTTATGGAATTTTAATTTTTATTTGAGTTGAGTCCACATTAAAATTTTCCAGTGAACAGAAATAGTCCGAAAATCCATTAGTGCAGTAATCCCTTGTCATTACTGCAGCACTGAAGTTTCAGGATTACTTTATCTATTGACTACAATCTACAATGGCGCCACCACCTACTGCAGCGTGACCCATTTGTTTTGGAGTCATCATCAACCGAAATTTTTTGTTTGTTGTGCCATTTCAACCAAAATTTTATGGTATAGAGGTAGATGGACATAGGAACGATTTTTTTTTATATTTTGACCCTTTCAAATAAATTTATGAAAATTATAAGTCCTACTTATTACTTTCCTACGTATCATGCATTTTTGAATTGGCTGAAAAATCATTATTACTCTCAAGTTTTCGATAAAATTCAGTACAGCCGTTTTGAGGACCGGCGAATTCATAGCCGAGAAATATTCTTTATTTATTTTTAAACTAATTAATTAAATTAAATTAATTCATTATAACAGCCGTTATCTTCCGTGTTCAACTGTAATTATTTTACATTTATACAACTTATTAGGTAAGGTTGATTATAAATTTCCATCTAATTTAATTGAGAAAATGAATATTCAAAATAAAATTTGGGTTTAACAGGTGAAAAGGTAGGTAGGTAGTAGAAAGATCATGGAATGCATCCAATTGAAACCGAATGCACCTCGTTTCAGTTCAATAACAATAAACGAAATGCCATTAAACTGAGGAGTGGTAGTTCATCACGGAGCTCGTAATTGATGCTATTATATACACTTGCATTGTCAGGTGAGCAAATGAAATGTTTAAAATGAACAAACCTCGTTAAAAACATTCAGGTATTTGTGCTCTATTTGAGTGAGTACCTTTTGTTTATCTGCATGGATGAGAATGGAAAAAAGTAAATAATACACTTCAGTCAAGCAAAAATAATGTAAATGAGTCACGGTAAATAATATCAAAATATTCAAGGACGAAGTTATCATGCATAAGGTCGGCGAGCAATTTTTTCAATGATTATGTACTTTATGTCGTGTAATTTATTGTTATAAAACTGTCACGTAACTGTAACATAACATGACTTGTTATATTTTGTTTCATTTATGTGTGGTGATATAAATCCATAGATAGGATGTTAAAATTTTATCAACTATTTTATACCAAGCAAAAAAATATATCTACTTGATAGTTTGTACCTACCTAAATAGAAAAAAAATATATACATACTAATATTGTTTCAATTATTAGATAGCCAAATCTGATAATAATTTACAGAGCTAGACACAATGGATAGAAAATTATGGATTGTAAATTATAATTTATTGTATATTAAAAAAATACCTAAGTGTAGCTATTGTAGTAAAATTTACATTTCGGTTCGATTTTATATAACAATTTCTTCAAAGTATAAAATAAAATAGTGAATTTTTCAAAATTAGTTTATTCTCAAAGCAAAGATAGTTATATACGGTCATACACACAGTGTCAACTTGGCCACGGTCGATCGGTACATTCCCAGGTAGCAGAGTAACGTAAAATAATGACATAATTTTTTAGTCATTTTTGGTCCCCGAAGAAGAGGAAAGGCAAGTATACTCAAGGATTAATGCATGAAATGCAGGTCAATGAGTATAAAGCACATAAAGTGCAATTACTAGCTTGTTAGGTGGGTTCGGAGAATTACTCCATCGCCCATAACAATTGTCATGCCGGCAGTGCCTGAAACTCCAATCGAGAGGAGCTTCCAACTAATATCCAACAGCAGAGCCTTCCAGAGTACCAAATCAAGAACAGACACGTGTTTCGTTCTACTGGAACTCATCAGTGTGCTGCATCTGGAGTATCTGGGGGATGCTGTCGGATAAACGGAAGCCGGCACCTCTTAAGCTACGAATTAACACGGAACTCCGTGTGGTGTAAAGTAGAGCGACATCTAGCGGTTATTCCAAAGAACTAACCGTGAGTTCACTCTAAGTTATTGCAGTCCCAGACACTACCAATGCCGTCGATTGACAATCATGAAGAAGAGGAAAGGCAAGTATACTCAAGGATTAATGCATGAAATGCAGGTCAATGAGTATAAAGCACATAAAGTGCAATTACTAGCTTGTTAGGTGGGTTCGGAGAATTACTCCATCGCCCATAACAATTGTCATGCCGGCAGTGCCTGAAACTCCAATCGAGAGGAGCTTCCAACTAATATCCAACAGCAGAGCCTTCCAGAGTACCAAATCAAGCACAGACACGTGTTTCGTTCTACTGGAACTCATCAGTGTGCTGCATCTGGAGTATCTGGGGGATGCTGTCGGATAAACGGAAGCCGGCACCTCTTAAGCTACGAATTAACACGGAACTCCGTGTGGTGTAAAGTAGAGCGACATCTAGCGGTTATTCCAAAGAACTAACCGTGAGTTCACTCTAAGTTATTGCAGTCCCAGACACTACCAATGCCGTCGATTGACAATCATGAAGAAGAGGAAAGGCAAGTATACTCAAGGATTAATGCATGAAATGCAGGTCAATGAGTATAAAGCACATAAAGTGCAATTACTAGCTTGTTAGGTGGGTTCGGCATTGGTAGTGTCTGGGACTGCAATAACTTAGAGTGAACTCACGGTTAGTTCTTTGGAATAACCGCTAGATGTCGCTCTACTTTACACCACACGGAGTTCCGTGTTAATTCGTAGCTTAAGAGGTGCCGGCTTCCGTTTATCCGACAGCATCCCCCAGATACTCCAGATGCAGCACACTGATGAGTTCCAGTAGAACGAAACACGTGTCTGTGCTTGATTTGGTACTCTGGAAGGCTCTGCTGTTGGATATTAGTTGGAAGCTGCTCTCGATTGGAGTTTCAGGCACTGCCGGCATGACAATTGTTATGGGCGATGGAGTAATTCTCCGAACCCACCTAACAAGCTAGTAATTGCACTTTATGTGCTTTATACTCATTGACCTGCATTTCATGCATTTTTGGTCCCCGACGTCTTATTGCCAAAAAATCACGTGGTTATTGTCACCATTTCTAACACGTGATGTTTATGACGTCGCTCTAACGTCATTATTTCGTAATTTTCAGACAAACTGAATATTTTAATCTGACTTTTATTTTAAGTTCTGTCTTACTATAAATTATTTTTTATACATATAAAGAAATCAATTTGAATGCCTTTTCGTACCTCTTGCTTGTACAAAGTGCTCCTATCAATATCTCATCGGACTTAGTATTGTTAAGTGTTGCAACGTCGCGCTAGCAAGGCTAAACCAACCCAACCAGTATTCCTCTGTTACTACTTACAACCCTCTACTCTCTGTCTTTTCTAGTTGATCTAGTTCTTGTCCTAGGGTGTAACGTCATTTGTCCGTCATTTCTAAAGTCAAAATGACGTTGGATATGATCAAAAATCACGTCGCAGTGACGTCACTCTGCTGCCTGGATTGTTTTAAAAATTATGAAAGATACGAGTAGACAGCAACGTTCGCCGCCTGACAATAATTGAAGACACGACTCGGTAAGTCGTCTACTCAAAGACCCATGTGCGGTTTCATTGCCGAAGCGTCTACTCAAAGAAAGCCGAGGCCGTATTATTTGCATTGTTTTGTATGAGATGACACACAGATCGGTTTATTCAGCGTTTTTCAAGTTTCCCTTTTTATAAAAATTTCTTGAAAACGATCTTTATAGTCAGAAGATGAATGTCGATATAGAGATACAGAGAAAGTGGGTTCGGCATTTTTCGACACGCGCCAAAATAAGAATAAAATTAAACAAAAATCTCAAACTTCTTGTAAAATAGATCAAAATGTAAAAATTGCATTTGGTTAGGAGGCCATTAACAATTGGATGCAACCGCATTGGTCTATTGTTCTTTCTTCTTCTTTTTCAACGCAATAATGACAAGCCCAAAATTGTATAAAATGTAGTTATGCAGTACCTACTTATGTGATAAATGATAATTATACCAAATCGTCGTCCATCTGTCTGGTCACTCGTTCTGTGGCGATACTCGCACCGTTGTTGTTTCACGGCCGCCTAGTTACCGAAACGACAAAAACTGCTGTGTGTCATCTTCAAGCGGCAGACGAAGACGAGTCGGTATAAACTGCCGTGAGTACCATCGTCGATTGGCAGACGATTTGGCCATCAGCGAGTCGGTCAAGGTCAAGCAAAAGAGTTCTACATCTAGAGGAGACAAGCTACATAAGCGTAATTTGTCTCCCGGAAAATGAACGTAATAGCTTGTGATCCATTCGCAGAACATTTTTCTTCCCTCGCAGAAATCCAACTGTATATACTAGATTTTTGCTATGTTTTTGTTTCATAGAAATAATCACACCTTAGAGTAGGCCAGCCGATTAAAACCTCCAAATTGAAGAATTTACATCATTGAGATTTAAGATTTTTGAAGATTTGAAGTGAAGATATAAAAGACAGAGATATTGTCACTATGAAACTTTTCAAATTGAAGCAATAAAGGTGAAGAATATTGACAGAGTAAAATACAAATAAATACAAACAAACAACAGGAATTAAACCCCTTTAAAAAATTCTTGTTCTGATATTTGGCTGCCTAATAATGTGATATTCACGAAAATATTGAAGTGATCCTTTTTTTATTATTAAATAGGAGTATATCCTTGAAAGTGTTGATCAGAGGGAATCATTCGTCGAATTCAGAATCTCATCGTAGCCTTAAGCTGCGTTTACATGAAGCAACACTGATATACTTTTTATTGCTCTTTGCTTCCGGAAATGTTGAACATTGACCAACAACAACTCAGCAACATTCTGTCCATACTGAAGATACAAAATCAGCTACGACTTGTTTCTGTTCCAAAGCAACCACATTGTTGTTTCTGGTAACAAGGTGTCATTCAACTTGATGTCATTTCAACAACAATTTGAAATGATCCAACGGTCCACATCGAACAAACTTCTGTTTCTGTCGCGATTTGCTGCCGTATGTCGCTTTTTTGTTTTTCATCTTTCGACAAAAATGTGAACAAGCGGCACCTTTTGTCATTTGACCGAAACTTGAAGAAAGATAACAAGCAGCGACTTTATATGGAAACATGGACCCTCAAGAAAAAGTTCCTCGATGGTGCTTCAATGTAGACGTATCTTTAGCCCGCTTATTAGGCGGGCGAATTTAGTTTTAATAGCAGTTCGTGTTCTAACTCGTAACAGACAAAAATCGTTGGCAAGATCAAACCACTAGTTTTGAATAATTACTATATATTTTATTTAGGTGTGCATTTTATATTATAAAAACCTGTTTTTGACCACCAAAACATGTATCATCAAGTTTTTTCTTCACTGAGCCAATTCTCAGGTGCATTTTCTTTCCACGTTTTATAGTAATTTTATTCATTTTTGTTTTAGCATTCATGGAACGGGATAACAGGCTGTTTCTTTTTATTTGGAACGTAAAATCTATTTATCTGTTCACTAATCTACACAAGGTAGGTAGGTATAGCACCTATTTTAATAAAAACGGAAATGGAGACTGCGGTTAGTATCATCATTCTGATGATGATGAAAGGATACATGAATAATATACCCATTTTTCGCTCCGCTTCGCTGATGATCATTGTCTGGTTTATTTTTAATGTAAAATTCTCACATGTAATACCACTAGAGGTCAAATTATTTCCGGAAATTTTTTCGAGCTCACGAATATTTTGAAAATTATCGCGAGCCGAAGGCGAGGGATAATTTTCTTAAAATATTCGTAAGCGAGAACAAAATTTCCTGGTATAATTTGATTTCGAGTGGTATTTGGAAAGAAAATTTCACAACAAAATTAGTTTTGAATAGAAAAATTACAATTTAATCGTTAAATAAAAATATGTCATGGCGGCGTAACATAATCACGTGACAACGCCAAACTGACGGTTTAATAACTGCGCCGCCATTATTAGCGCTGTCAAACACAAATTTTAGTTCCTAGACTTCACCAGCCGAGTGTGGTTTTTGATAATGATAACTCGACAATTGCGGTATAATAGTAATTATGATTAGTATTGATTAGATGCCATTCCTTCCAAAGCGCAAGGATTTGCTCAGCAGATGGATTCTGCCAACAAAAAGTGCCATATACAATTAATTATAAAGATAAAGTGGTCGAACCCCCATGAATTCGCCGCGAGTTAATCCGAAAAATTATGTAAGTACCTACCTATTTCACATAGAATTACTAAATTAGGTAAATTAGGTTTTTTCAGATCATTTTTTCGATAGTGAATCCGTGATTTCATACGTGGTAATACGCGAAAACATCACTTTAATATTAAATTATAATACAAACTTTAACAAAACGCATTGGTTGATTAATATTAATAACAGCAACAGTCAACAGTTGACATTTATAAAGATCCGGTTTGTCACTATTAAACGTCAAAAAAATTTCCACTATAATACTCTCCAGCTTACCCCTGCAGGTGAAAATTTCCGATATAATACACAAATAACCGTGGCAACGGTAAGCAATGCTCGTACTTTATTGGCTGAAAATTGATCGCGTGAAATTTTCATTACTATATTTTTTTGTGTAACAATAATTAAGAACTTTTCCACACGTACTGGAAAGAAAAAATAGTCAAGTAGGTACCTACTTTTTTATTTAGAAAAGAAGGTGAACATATTATTTTAAACGGATGTCTCTAATAAAGTCAATTTATTTTTGAATTTAGCTGTTTCTAGGTTTACCACTCGGTATGATAATTTTTCCGAACATCAACAACTGAATTAATTTTTTTAGGCTTCAAGCTAATGGTACCCCTTTCACCCCCCCCCCCTTTTGATCTTCTCGTGGGTTTTTTTTTATAAGTAGAAGTTGCGATTTCACTGACTGTCCAGTGCTTCACAGTACGAACGAGATTCACTGACAAAACTAGCATCGCACATTGAAAATACTACTTGGTAGAGATGTTTCCCAAAGTTCTGAAAATATCAGGCATGTTCTTTGGACAATAAGGATTTTTTGTCTCTTGGAATTTTCACCAAATGGTTTCCATCTCCAGGAAAAGGCTAACAAAAATTCAATTTTTTTGACAAGCAAATGCCCTAGTGAAAAATGCAAGGAGTTGTTTATCTTTGTCCAAAAGAACACGCTTTATTTATAATTATTATTACAATAACAACTGTAGCCAACAATTTCCCCAGATTTTTATTCTCATAAAAATCTTCAAAAATTCAGTCATATTCAAACTGCTTCCTTCTCTTCGGTAAATGCCGATAAGATTTTCAAGAATTTTTGGGAATATTTGTTTTGAGCGCGAGGTAACTTGCCCTCCCGTCGGGAGGGAATCGTAGCTACACATGATTGAAACAATAGATATAATACAATAATAAAACAATTCATAGATATAATAAAAACTTGGGTATAGTGTTATTGATGTTGGTATAGTTGGACCAGAGATATAACGAAACGACTTCTGCCATTTTATCAATTTTTGGATTATTGAAATATTGTCGAAGTCATAAAATATGACAGTTTAACAATTAGATTTTTTCGTTATATCTCTTGGTCGACTATAAAAAGTTTGCAATAATTTGTTTGCCCAATAAAATCAAAGATCGTTAATGATTGTTCCAATGGAATTAGTTGAAGAACTACTGCATAATGCGATCATAGATATTAATCTATATTTCCTTCATCGATTAACACATGACGTGGACTTTATGACTGGCGCAAATAATGAACGATGAATCTTTGAAATCGAGGAAAAAGTTTTAAAGGTTTACAATGATCAACAACGAGTTCTTGCAAATTATTCTAAAATAAGTCTCGAATTGTGCTGTCACGATGGTAAATAAGCTTGCAGGGGGATTAACTGCACCCATTTACATGATGTGCAACCACTTTAATAACATTTTTCGTTTATACTCAATTGTGCTTGCAAGCAAGGTATACAACCAAGAACTACAATATAAGTTAGATGTAAGTCTGATGACAGTCTTCTTCCTGTGTTCCTGTGTTTATAACTTTCATCCATGCATTAAAAATTGAACATATGGACACTGAGTTAATGGAAATAATTGTTTTTCTACAGTTTATAGATGTCTGAAAATTAATTCACCTGTAAAAGTACAGATCGTTCTTTTCCCCATGATCGACGAAACCAATCATATTGTAATTTAATAAACTAAACAACATGTTAATCGTAAGACTGCAATTTGTAATTTCAAACGAATATATATATATACTAATAATTTATTCTGGCCATCAAGGTTTGAGTAAAATAAATGAAAAAATGCGCCATTGAATTGTTTTTCACTTTATACAGGGTGTTTGGTAACTGGACAGCCATAATGAAACATCATGTATTAAATCGTATTTTGAGCATAAAACAAAGAATATCTTTTTTCAAGATCAGGCTTGAATTTGAAGGCATTTGTTTAATTTTACATTTTTGGAAATATTGCCTAAACGAGGTTTGATCTTGAAAAAAGTTATTCCCTCTTTTATGCTCAAAATATGATTTTATACATGGCGTGTGATTTTAACTGCCCAGTTACTAAAAAAAATATTATTTTTAGTAGCCTTCAATTTTACATTTTTGGAAATATTTCTTAAACGAGGCTCCATCGTGACAATATTTTATACTCGTTTTATTTTTACTGTCCAGTTACCAAACACCCTGTATGCTACCCAAAAATTAAATTTTAGAAATTACATAATATATTGTACCTAAATAAACGTTTCGTACGTGGTCCTTTACAAACTGTTACGAAATATAGCTGCAAACATGCTTTATTAACATAATAAATAAGTCAAATTTGTTAGGAATTTAATAGTTGAACGTAATCTGTATTTTGTTGTTATCAATGAAGCTATTATTAAAGGGTTTCGCTCATTTATGAACTCATAAATAATTTTCCCCGCGTCACAGTCACACAAACATCGTAATTTAAGCAAATCAAAAATATAAACATTTTGATATCTCTATCGAGATTACCTTTGTTACAGTGAGTATGGCATAATTTAAAATCTCTTCAAGAAAAACAAATAATTTGTAAGCATCAAAAGTCGGGAGTTACAGGCCCTGGAAATGTCCTTCCTTTTAATTTGTCTCTATAGCTACTTAAGCAGTAAACGGTAGTTAACTCAGTTGCTGTCTACTGTAAGACAATAATAAATTATGACAGTGGTTAACTCGCTTTTTTGATCACAATTCATGTTGCATACTTGATTAAACCGCATACATGAAAGACAATTCTCAGATGAGGAGGAAACCTTACTGAACCAAGTTACCTTCTCGTCAAGGCAAAGTACTGTTAGCTTATAAAATACATTATCAAGGTTCAATCAATCAATCCATTGCACCCAGTGGTAGCTTACCTCCTTCTTCGACGTGTGTTCCATGCTTCAAATGGTGCAGATGGGCGTAGTAATGATGGTGATGTAGAATACATTCCAAATCCGTGCAATTCAACATTGTCACCCGTTTTTATTCGAACATGCGCGTACACAAAAAAACTATTTTTATGGCACAATTATTTTAAAATTACAAAAACACTTAATTTTGGTAGCGTTTCTCAAGTTTCACTATACACAAACGTTCAGAACAACATCATTAGGTAGGTAACCATTAGGTAGTTACCATTATTTATAATTAATTATGTCTTTAATTGGTTTCTAATTGCCAATTACACAAACTCCTCCGATAAAAATTAATAATAACAAGGACTTTTTATGAACTACTAGGTACTTCGGGTATCTATACCATGGCTATCAATGTTACCATGATTCACGGTGAAAATAACAAAAACAGGTGTAGTGGTAAACATAGACTGGCAGGAAACATCAACGAGGATTCCGTCTAACGGTTCGAAAGGACACTGGCGACGGACTGCAACTTGCGATTTGGGTAAGGCCAAGGTTCGCCGTCGTAATCAGCGAATTGTCACACACCGCACACGTCTACGGACACCGGTCACTGAGGCTGAGGCAAGGCACCTGGTGCCGCTGCCTTCCAGAACGCGAGCTAGAAGTCAAATGTCTCTTATGTCTTCGGCTGCGGGTACGACTCGCTGATAGCTGGCACTGGGTCAACACTAACTAGTAGTAGTAACTGGCGCTGGCACTGCCGAATCTACAATCTCTCGATAGGTGTTATCAGGCTCAATGTACAACTGCTCGACTATAATATAATATCACACGCGGTGCATGTTGTGAGATGGAAGGTTAAACATAAACATGATCAAGACATCTCTCAATATTGCAGGGATTGGCTTGTGGAATTGAATTGAACACAAGAGCGGGGAAAACTTAACTTTCTATATCAACTCCCCACTGTCATAATATATGTGGATAGTGGAGTCGAAGTAATGCGCGCAAGTTGCACTTGATAACGCGGCAACCTTACTTTTTTCTATTATCTGATTATGGTATCATTGAGAAGTATTTATTTGTGTTAGGTAGTTACCGGGTCTTATAGAAATTCCGTAGACGGCAAACAAAGATAGTGAGACCATTCAACTAATCCATAGATCATTTAGATAAAAGTAATTTGTAATTAATTTTGTCACTTGAATGTTCAAACTACAATTTTTCCACGTGGAGACAACGTAGAGTAGCAGCAAGTGTTCAAGCAGAATTTCCTCTGATTAGTAAAACGAATTAAACTTTCACAGTCTGAGCGAAATAATTAAAATTCATTTATACAAAATTATTTATTTTTTTAGAATTAATTAATTATTTATTAGCATTATTTATTAAAGTTAAAAAAAAAAACAATACTTTGTTTTAATATTTTTTTTAAGTAGTAAAACGAGAATTCGATTCTTATGAGTTCATAACTGATGCGTCCTTTCCACCATCAACATCGTCTTTCTGCCCTGATAAAACCCTATTTTAACTTGATTGCAACAACTTACTGACTTGAATGTAGGGAGGGAAATCTCTATACCTAGAAGAAGGTTATTTAAATTTATACATACGCATTCATCGCATATCTCTTTAGTAATTATTTATGAATAATCAATAAATAAAACCATTAGGTTTTAACCTTCATTAGTCTTATTATTCTAGAATAAATTCCCATAAACCGTTAAATCTCTAAATGCGGAAGATAAGATAAACCATTGTAAACATACAGTTAGTTAGTTCATTTGTACTGTTACAGCATGACGAAAAGAAGTCATTGGGGTAAGATCAATATTAATTGATTTTGTTATAATGTAGTAACACACTCTATTGTTGAACCCGCCTACTATAAGTATCTATAAGTACATCGTTCAGATTTCTATGCTCATAAGCGCAAATATTGTAAACGCGCGATTGATCATGACATAATAAATAATAATTACAATATCATATTATGAAAAGAACAACAGCCTTAAAGCATACAATACGCAGATATAATATCTAAACACTCTGAATTAAGTACCTGCTAGAAGGAGAACTGGAAAATTAGTAATGGGTAATAATCGATAAACCCCTTTTCCATAAACCATTTGCGGCTAAAGGTTAATTACTTTTTACTTTTTAGGTGGTAGGGATTTATACAATACCTGTTTATACATTATTCAAGTCAACACGAAATTAATGGTTAGTTTATCAAGGGATGAATTTTTTTACATTTTGAGACAATTAATTGAAAAAGGAGGGTAAATCCATTATGGATACCCATGCATTGGGTTATGTGGGAGTCCCACCCACTAAAACCCCCTCCTTTCGAGGGCCGTCTGATTCTTGGTCACCGGAAGCACCTCAGCCTCATGGGCTTATTGTGCACCCCCTTTTGCTTCATGACACCCATTCCATCAGTCTGGTTCCCTGAACTAACTTGTGCAGCCCCGTTACTGAATGAGTTTCATATTCTTCCGGACGCATTTTTTGTTGTCCGTATATCTCCTGTCTTCTGCGGTCCAGAGCCTCGCATTCACACAGTACATGTTTTGCTGTCTCCTGGGCCCTATTGCATTCTCGGCAACTTAGGTCTCCATTGAACAGTCCTATTTTATTTAAGTGTTCTTTTAGGGCAATATGTCCCGTTAGTAATCCCACTGTAGTGCGTAACTGATTCCTGCTAAGTAATAGTAGTTCTTCAGTTGTCTTTTTTATGGGTCCTTTGATAAAGGCTTTCCCATGTTGGTGTTTGGTCCTTTTGTCCCAATATATTTTGTGTTTTTCTTTGACCCATATATTAACCTGACCCCGTGCTGTACTTTTTGGTACTCCCAGGGCAGGTTCTGGGCCAATGTATTTAGCCGAGGATCCTCTTCTTGCTAGCTCGTCGGCTTTTTCATTGCCTGTGATTCCTCTATGTCCTGGCACCCACATCAAGGTTACCTTATTGCGTTCTGCCAGGGTTTCGAGATTCTCACTGCATTCCCACAGTAGTCTGGACGTTATCTTGGGGCTTTCTATAGCCCTCAGAACCGCCTGACTATCTGTTAATATATTGATCCGTCTATTTTTGTAGGCCCTCTTATTGTTTATGCTCGCGCAGTGTAACATAGCGTATATTTCCGATTGAAATACAGTTGCCCACTGCCCGAGAGATATGGTGTGTTGAGTATTGTCCAACTCATTGTATATGCCAGCTCCAGTTCCTTGGTCGGTCTTTGACCCGTCAATGTACCAGGTTGTTCCGACCAGCCTGTTGCTGTCTGTGGGCTCATTCCATTCCTCTCGATCTTTGATGCTCACCTCAAAGCTCTTGTGGAATTTGAATTTTGGAGCCATGTGGTCTGTGTTTGCATCTAGCAGGTCCACTTCCACATAGTTTTTGATTCTATTGTGTCCAAGTTCCGCATATTTGCCCCTTGGTTCTTCTTGCAGCCTTAGTCGTGCCAGTCTTGCCTCTCCCATTATCATTAGATGAAGTGGTGGGAGGTCTAGGAGGACTTCCATTGCTGCAGTTGAAGTAGTTTTCATTGCCCCCGTTATTCCAAGGCATGCGAGTCTTTGCACCTTGCTGAGCTTGTTTATCGCGGTATTTTGTTGCATCTTTGTCCACCATACCAGAGATGCATACAACAACATTGGTCTAATCACTCTGGTGTACGCCCAGTATACCATATGTGGTTTTAATCCCCATGTTTTCCCATAAGTTCGTCTGACCATCATGAATGTGGTCTCCGCTCTTCTTTTAATCCTGTCTATCTGTTGGTTCCAGGTGAGTTTTGAGTCTAAGATTACCCCAAGATATTTCACCTCTCCCGATATTTGTACGTTCCTGCCTCGAAGTTTTAGTGGTCCTAGGCCCACCAGTTTCCTTCGATTAGTAAACGCTATGATGGTTGATTTGGAGGGACTTATGTTCAGTCCCTCTTCGTTTGTCCATTTGGTTACAACATTTAGAGCCCTTTGCATACAGGGCCTTATTGTGTCGTTAAATTTACCTTGAATTAGTATGACAAGGTCATCAGCATATCCTATGCTCTTGATTCCCTCTTGGTCCAGACGTTTCATTAGCTCGTCCATAACAAGGTTCCATATCAAGGGAGACAGTACGCCTCCTTGTGGACACCCCCTTGCTACCTGAGCCACCACAGTCTCCCCAAATAGGGATGTGCATACCAATCTGCTTTTCAACATGAAGTCTATCCATTAAACAAGGTACCTGGCAATAAAAAAAAATACCTAAGTCAAGTTAGCCACGCTTTCGTCCAGCCACGCTTTCGTCCACTTTCGAAAAAATCATATTTGCTGAAATTTTGTTAAAAAATAAGTCCGAAATTTTATAATAATAGCCAGCCACACTTTCAGCCAAGACTTAAAAAACTGAAAAATATAATTTTTGCTGTACTTTTCCTCAAAAAAAAGTCAAAAAATTCATCATAATCACCAGCCACGGACTTAATAATCTAAAAAAAATCATTTAAGCTGAAATTTTGTTGAAAAAGTACGACATTTTATAATAATGGCCAGCCACACTTTCAGCCAAGACTTAAAAAACTGAAAAATATAATTTTTGCTGTAATTTTCCTCAAAAAAAAAGTAAAAAAATTCATCATAATCACCAGCCACGGACTTAATATAATCTAAAAAAATCATTTAAGCTGAAATTTCGTTGAAAAAGTACGACATTTTATAATAATGGCCAGCCACTTTCAGCCACGACTTAAAAAAACTAAAAATGTAATTTTTGCTGTAATTTTGCTCAAACAGGTAAAAAAATTCACAATAAGTGCCAGCCACGCTTTCGGCCACGACTTAGTACACTGAAAAATGTAATTTTTGCTGTAATTTTGCTCAAAAAAATCGAAAAAACTCATAACAATGGCCATTCACGCTTTCGGCCACGGACTTAGAAACTGAAAAAAATTCTGTCAGAAATCTGGCCGAAAAAAGGCCGAAATTTTAACATAATGGCCAACCTCGCTTTCGGCCACGACTTAATAAACTGAAAAATGTCATTTTTGTTTTAATTTTGATGAAAAAGTCTAAAAATTCATAAAAATGGCCAACCACGCTTTCGGCCACGGACTTAAGAGACTGAAAAAAAATCTGTCAGAAATTTTGCTGAAAGAAAAGCCCAAAATTTTAAAATAATGGCCAACCACGCTTTCGGTCACGGACTTTATAAACTGAAAAAACAAACTTTTTTACTGAAAATTTTCTGAAAAAGGTCCGAAATGTTGACATTGATATTTATGACGAACTTCTTGGGAAACTTTACGGTCTCGGTCACGTCGGTGTTACCACGGGTTACTCGGGCGCCAGCTTTTTCCTGGAGGTGTGGTCCCCCGGGGAATCCTTCTCGCTAATTTTATTCCCAATTACCTGAGGTCACATGAATTGATACGTTTATCGTATCCTTGTCCCTAGGGCAACTCAATGGAGAAGAGAGGAACGTCAGGGGTCGGTTGAAGTTATCGCTGGTGAAATTGTGTTCGAGAGAGTGGTCTTTAGGCGCCTCCTCGAAGAATGCCGGCGTCCCCTTAAGAGCGAAGCGGTAAGCGAGTTGATGCGGGATCGGTGCTGGTGCTAGTGCTAACGGTAGGCACAGACGAACGAGGTTTATAAAATTTATGCGTTAGCTCGGAAATCTCAGAATATATGTGGTATTTATTTAATAAATTATAATTATGAACGGCGGCGAATTGATTTAACTCATTTTTAAGGCTTGATTTTAAGTTAAAACAACGGGCAAGATTGTTCTCAAAAAATGTAAAAACCTGCAATGACGTATAAACTAAATTATTTCCACACACGAATGGTAACAGTCCCACAGTAAACTGTTTTAAATCTGGTACACAAATCACGAATACTAATAGATTGTTGATGCTGGGGAATACCGAAACATGCGAGAACGAATTAATTTATTAGAATCTTATTTCGAAAACTGGAGCAACAGCAAAATATAATGCCTGCAGTGGGAATATGCCGTAGTCGTCACAGAATTTCTGATTTCTTAAGTGGAAGATAACGTAACAGATTTATTAACTCTCATGTTCATGCCTGAAGTGAGAACGAAAAGCATATATCACAGCAATTGGGAATCCACCGTATCTGGTTTGCAAGTCATTAGTGACGGAAATTTTCCATAATTTGATTATATCATCCCAGTTAAATGAGTACAATATCAAGTGAAGCTTCCGTTATCGATTGTTTCAACTATTTGCAAACTAAAAATCCTCATTTCGACATATAACGTCATTTTTATCTAAAAAGATATTTGGGATTATCATAGAACTTTATTAATTCCAAGCTCACCGAGAAACCAGATAAGAAGAGTCGTCAAGTTAACCCGCCCCATAACATAATTAGTGTCAATGTTTGAACAGCAACAACCACCAACTGGGCTTTAGTTGGGTCGATTCTGCCCGTAACTGCATACCCCTATCAGAAGAAAAAATTCCCAAACAGATGGGAAGCAATGGGTCTATTTCAGTTGTACTGATTTAACGCCATTAGATTTCTTCATGCAAGTTACAATAAAAAACGGGATGTAGCTTAGGCTACTAGTTGTGGAGTGCTCACTGGTCACAATAGTTTAATAAACAGGCACTTACAACTTATAGGGACAAGACCCTTATCCCAAATGTGGAACAGGCGACAAGAGGACTCTTATCCAACTCATATCCACATAAGTCTATGGCGAGGTAATATTACAGTACATATTTCAAGATTTTTAGAGATAGACTCAAGTTTTTTTGAGATAGAGACATTTATGGAGGACGAAATAGAAATCTTCTCACGGAAAGACCTTCCGGTTTGAGTTTGAGGTTTGAATAGGTGTTCCACAGTGGTTTCCACTTCCAGACCTTTTTTTATTTTGAAAAGGCACATGCACTGCAGGGAAATTATTTGGCGCCGGGAGCGGTACATGAGCGGAGATATCGATTCACGGTGAATTTGAATCGTGGCAGGGTGTATTCCTCAGGAAATGCTTTGCTTGGAATGCTATTCCAAAGGGATGCTTTCTCTACATGAAAGATGTCTGAAATAAGGTGGTGCGAGGTGTAACGAGCTAAACCTGATAGGGATGAGCTACTGCGGCTCGACGTGTATTTCTGTCAAGTCTTGTTCTAGGTGGGATGAAGCGGGCCACGTCTTGTGAACACTTCCCATAAAAATATCTGTAAAACAGGTTCAGGTCAGCTACTTTTCTTCGATGTTCAAGACTATCAAATCTGGGTCCTCAATCAAGTGGATGGCTCTTTTCTGAATGAAGTCAAGTAATATCAGGGTGTGTTTAGGAGCTGAGTTTCAAACATGTGAGCAGTACTCCAAGGATGGTCGTATTTTAGCCTTGTATAAGAGGAGAAGCCGTTCAGGCATATAAAATTTATTTGTACGGAACAGCGTATCCCAAATTGAGAAGCGCTCTTCGCCAATCCCGCAACATAATCATGCCAAGACATGTTCGCTCCGAAGCAAACAAAGAGATGACGATGGAAGAGGGCGGCCTTATAAATGCGATTAATTAAGCTGCTCAAGATAATAATGGCCCCTAAAGCCGTAGTTGTAGCCAATTATCACCTTAGTGATCTGGTAAGCTCAACACAGTGTTATTCCAATGGGGGATGTGGTATTAAAAATAATTTCTTTATTGTTGATTCGAACATGAAACGTTTCTTCGCACATGAAACTAAATTTTTTTTTTTTTATTAATTTCTCTCCACAAATTTACTAATAATTATAATAAATTGCATCGTGTCAGATAACCAAATACCAAATGCAGTTTTCGTATGATTACAGGATTACAATAAAAATTATTACATTACAAAATACAAAGTAAATATAATTGCGGTTCTTTGACAATAAGAACCACAAAAGGTTGCAAGGCAGAGATAATGCAAATTTAAGGTGACATTTCATTGAGCTAAAATTACAAAGGTAATGTTTATTATTGTTGACCAATTCATCACACACGTTATATAAGATGCGTTAAACACTCGTCGTAATTTCTTCATAATAAAAGTCATGTTACTGACGGCCATCTAATCACTGACTCTGTCAGTGAAGATGTCGACAACCTCATCATTCAAGAACCCATTTCAAAATGCAAGAATTCTTGCTGCATGTGCCTTTTATGTCGGAATTTATTACCCAACCTAAGAAGGCGTCACCCTCATTAATTTCTACATCGCGAGAAATTTTGCAAGTGCGTGTGGTAGTAATGAAATTGGAAACAAAAAATAAATCGCCTTCTTGAGTTAGTAGGTACCTGCAGATTTATTCAGTCATTTTAAATTTAAACGCAATAAATCACCTACTCTCAGTACGCCTAATATCTGTATGTATGGCTTGTCCACTGAGTGTTGTCCGGTGAGATGCCACACTGATCCTGACTATAAACGATTTGATTTTTTATGTTTTAATTCGTACTAATTCTAATTATTATAATTGTACCAATCAAATCAATTATTGTATTATAATATTTATATATTGTAATAATAGTAAATATTATAATTATAATATAAATCAATTATTATAATTTTACGAATTAAAACATAAAAAATCAAATCGTTTATAGTCAGGATCAGTGTGGAAACTCACCGGACAACACTCAGTGGACAAGCCATAGTTCAAAGGTAGGTAGGACCAATTTTCACCGGATCAAGCTGCGAGAGTAAACCAAGAATATCAATCAATGTAATAAAGGTTTCGGGATGCAGTGAAATTCGGTGTTCGCAAAATCACACCAGTTTCAACATTAAAAATTCAAGAAGCACATGGGTGAGAAAATTTAAAGTATTCGAAGGATCAAAATATAATAAATAACTTTATCGAAAAAAGATAACTTCTCAAGTACTGGAAACATCAGGTACGATTGGTAGGAAGAAGTAGTTAGTGTAAGCTCTGTAAAAGTAGGTATAATAAAAATTTATATTGTAATTTTCTTTGTTACCTTGATCTCTTTATTACGAATTTGGCATGACCTTGGAATTGCCTGCATGTCTTCTGAATCCTGTTTTAGTTCGATTATCCCATACCAAATTTTTCAACTCCATTGCTTTTATTTAAATATTAAACAAAATGCAAAATTTGTATTTAATGACACTCATTATACCAATTTTCGTTATAAAACAATAGCATCACCGCGATTAGTGTGTTAAGTATGTGTTTGGTAACCTTGCAAACATGCATTGTTGATCTTTGACAGATTATCACGATTAATTTCGAATTGTAGTTTTCACGTCAACAAAAAGTTAAAAATACAAATAACGTGTCTGGCAACAGAATGCGCGTGATATGAAATTATTGTCAACACCAACACTACCTAACATTGCGGAAAAAGCAGCCACATCAACTAATATAATTATAAGCAGTTTGTATACAGGGTACTCAAGTTTGTATGTTCATAACTCCGGCAAACGGTCGTATAACAAGTAAAAATAATTTTTTTTCTAAAAAGTATTGCTCAAAAACGCGTTATTTTTGAGATAATTTTTAAACTTTCAATATAAAATCGTCTTTTTCGAAAATATCTTAAATATGTATACTTTACCCGATATTCTTGAAATTTGGCAGTTTCGTTTGTTGTACCTAGTAGGGGGCTATAATTAGCCATAAATAGATTAAAATTATCAAATTCAGTGGCGTCCCGGTAAGCGCCCCAACAAATTTTATTTTGAAAAAACTTTTTAAATAACGTACGCCAATTACTTTTTTAAAATTTTACTTAATTTTTCAGATCAATAAGCAACTAAAAATAAAACTTTCATGACTCTTGACTTTTCTTCGTACTATATTGATTGGTTTTTGAAAAAAAATTAAACCATTTAATTGCAAATCCTTGAAAGACACGATTTCCTTTGAAAACAAGAATGACCATAGAATATTTCCGCTTCCACCCGACTAAATCGCACACTATTTTATTAAAAGCGTTCAAAGTTGGCGGTTACATCAAACTGAAGTAAATACATGCAACTATAGCAAATCAGTGCACGAGCCATTTGAACTCTCAACGGAAAATCAATTTTTGCAAACGTCAAATGTGAAATTTCGTCAAAAAAGTCGGTCATTTTCGATCCGTTGTGGCGCCGCCATTTTCAAAATTTTAGCGAAAAAAATTCTTCGACTACTTCGCGCAAGTAATACTCCAGTCGCTGATATACCTACCCGGTAATTGCGAAGAAAAAAATTCCGAATTTTAGCTAATTTTCTCGTATTTTGCATGAAAATCGGCGAAGTTTTTAAAGAGAAAATCTGCATTTCCGATATTTTTTACACTAACTTTAGCCTCGATTGTCGAAGAAGATCGCAAAGGTAGCAGCGTGTAGGTGAAATTGATGCTAGCCGACTTCAAAATTTCGTCGTAACTGACCCTATCGTTTGTCATCTATAAACTGACAAAGTTGATTTTGAAAAAAAAATTGGCCAATTTTCAAAAGCGTCTGTACCATTTTGGAAGATTTCGTGATCGTATTTCGACGTTTCGGTTGCTCAGGAGGTACCCAATCGACAAAAAACAATCTTCGATTCGAAACAACCAACGTTTCGGAGAAAATTCTCGAGCAAGTTTTTTCCTGAAAATTATAAAAAAAAAACGAAACGGTAAAAAATTTCAGATCGATACGTTTGAATCGTGTCGTGACGAATCTCAAACCGAAATCCGTTTTTCGATTTCGTTCTTAATTTCGGAGAAATTAATAATTATGAATATCAGATTATGCGGAAAATAAGTAAACGCGAAAAAGGAATAAATTTTTAATGATTCGAAAAATCAAGATGTAATCAAGTTTTTAATTTTGACGTAACGAAGAGACTCAAGTTACGACTGACAGGTGTCAAATGTCAAATTTGATAGCGCATTTTTTCAAATTCATTTTCATGTAAACTTTCAGATACTTCATATTTAAAATAAGTGCATGCAACTGGAATATAATGAGAATTATAAAGAAATGCCATTTTGAGGGCACGCACAAAATGTCAAAAACACGCTTTACGTTATTTTTAAAACGATTTACCTAATTGTCTCATGAAAACTGGAATTAACAAAAAATAAGATTTGCTTCAGGTTTTCCAAAATTAGTAGAATTTACTATTGAACAAACGGTAAGTGAATTACTTGCGGTTGAGTTATCTGTAAGGACAACTTACTGTCTTGAAAACAGAAGTAGTAAACAATCAAATAGTTCAAGAGTTCAATCGTGCAGAAAGGTATACTTTAATAATTTCTAATAAATCAAAGAAAAGTCGTTTCTTTTTACACAAAAAAGTCAAAAATTATACGTAATTTCTAAAGCAAGTGTCAAAACATTTGAATTATTCATAAATAAATTCATACCATAACATATCTCTTAGGTCAATGTGAACATCATGCCTTAAAAGTTGAAGAAATAACACACTTCACACACACGATCATAACATACAAACACACATACGTCTTTGTAATATTTAAAGAGGTTCATCAAATATGGCAGCTTAATTACAACTAGGTTAAAAAAAATTACTACCTGAAAAGGAGCACCCATAAGCTTTTTGCATGCACTTGAATGTCTACGAATATTTAAAAACTCTCAACATTTTGTTAAGAAAATTATATGGGCCAGACTTTGGGAAAATAGTGCCCAAAATACAGGGTGTCCCAGCTCATTCGAAGCGGTCTCTGTAGGCCAAACGATGGACTTTTTCAAAAAACTTTTTGAAAATTCAAGTACAGAATCACAATGGCCATAATTTAAAATTACTTTGGAGTATACAGAGTGTCCCATATGACAGTGACATATCAAAGTTATGTTTTTTAAAATGGAATGCTCCCATGTTATTGCAGTTTTAGATTATCTGAGAAGAGGAAATAAGATTGGCTTTTACAGTTGGTGTGTAAAATTCAGTAGTTTTTGAGTTATAAACAAGTAAAAATCGTCATTTTTCAAGTTCAAGGCCCTGTACATTGAAAACGGTTCAAGATAGAGAAAAACGGCTTACATGTCCCTATTTTAACTTTTCATGTACTATCCCATGATGTAGATAAAATGTTTATACAGGATGATAAAAAATTTGAAAAATTCTGAGATTTCTCCACGCGTCGCCAAATAAAAAAATCAAAGAAAGTACAAATGTTTCTATACCATAGAATAGTACATGAAAAAGTAAAATAGGGACATGTAAGCCGTTTTTCTCTATCTTGAACCGTTTTCGTTGTATAGGGCCTTGAACATGAAAAATGACGATTTTCACTTGTTTATAACTCAAAAACTTCTGAATTTAAACACCAACTGTAAAAGCCAATCTTATTTCCTCTTCTCAGACAATCTAAAAATGCAATAACATAGGAGCATTCCATTTAAAAAAACATAACTTTGATATGCCACTCTCATATGGGACACTCTGTATACTCCAAAATAATTTTAAATTATGGCCATTGTGATCCTGTACTTGAATTTGCAAATTTTTTTTTGAAAAAATCCATCGTTTGGCCTACAGAGACCGCTTCGAATAAGCTGGGACACCCTGTATATTTATGTCGAATGGGCTTGAGTCATGAGAAGCGAGGAGACATCAGATGAAGTTTTATTATATCTCTAGGAAGGCACGCGGTTTTATTTATTACCAAAACAGGAGAAAAAATTAAATCTTCTCCAAAATCTGATGTTTTGAGTTATGTAAAAGAAATAGTCTAATTAGGGAAGCAAAAACTTGTTAATTTTTACCCTCAACAATAATAACCGTAGATAATAAACTTGAGCATGCAAAAACCATTAACCGTTAAAGACAAAAGCAAAAACCGTTAAGAAAATGGACAACAAACTTCGACAGCAGATATAGCGTGACCCAAAAGAAGTTCGCAAGTATTATTATTGCTTACCAATTTTCCTAATTAATACAATTTTTACTAATAAACTGAAGCAAGTAATTATAGTAATTATAAATATAGAGCTATTATAATACATCTTGCGTAACAATTTCTTTACCGTTATAACAGGCAAAATTGCTAAATAATTTTTAAGTCAAAAATGCGGAAGAGTTAAGTATGCTTAATCAAATCAATTTCATTATTTATTTGACTAATTAAAATTAATTTTTAATTTAATCAATTATCATTACCTTTTATCTTGTACCGGGTGTCCCAACTCTAGTGTCCACCCCCTAAATAGAGCTTAATTTTAAAGATAAAAAATTGAAACTTTGAGGATTTGTGTCCTTGATATAGGACCACGGAATGGCATAATTAGTTTCATTAAAAAAAAATTAGTTCGGGCGCCAGCGATAAAAAACTGTAAGATGGTGGTAAATTGTCGAAAAAAAAATGATTTTTTTTCAATACATACGTAGAAATCGATTAATAAAATCAATATCGCTTGAAAGAAATGTGAAAAAACTAATTATAGGGCTTTAATTAAATAAAATATAATTATATAGCAATGACAGGTAGACAATATAATCTGAACAATATAATCAATATAATCTGAAAACAGTAGGTGCAATAAGTTTTATGACAAAGTAAATAAGGCCCAAATAAATAGGAGGACGGCTCTTGCTGGGCTAGCCGGCACACTGAACCTGCACTGGGCAGTGTCGTAGTATGGACTCATGAAAAAGGTGATTATTAAAAAGATATTAAAAATGTTTTTTAATGAAACTAATTATGCCATTCCATGGTCCTATATCAAGTACACAAATCCTCAAAGTTTCAATTTTTTATCTTTAAAATTAAGCTCTATTTAGAGGGTGGACACTAGTGTTGGGACACCCGGTACAGTTACCTATCCGCCGAGTGCTCATATTAATGAAATCATTTATTTGGACAACTCGAGAATTCCTTTTTTTTGAATTGACTTTTTTCATTATATGACAATTTCTTTTCTACTCTTATTGAATAATATTAAGCTCGTGGCATAATCATTGTTTCGTGAATAATGGCTTCCTAATCGCTCATATAGTAATATACTATTTTTCATAACAAATTGATAAATTTTTGTTTATTATTATATGAGCGATTATGAAGCCATTACTCACAATGCCACGAGCTTTAATTAGCGAGTTCCTATTCACAGATTTGCTCTGTTTATCAAACTTACAGCTTTTGATTGGTCCACCAGCGGGTATTATGAATTGCTATTATAGTAGCTGTGATTAGACAAGCGAGCCGGGCATTATGAATTATAATTCAATACCTAGGAATAATAATAACCTTCATAGTTCACCATTCAACACTGTGTGTTTATGTGACTTGTCAGGTTTCTTAAGGTCTCCCAAAGGTACTTTCAACCTTCCACCGCCGATTCCTGAACTCAAAATATGCCTAAGTAATCGAAATTTTCTAAAAGTATCTAAAATGGCTCTGTTTTCAAGATACAACTCTTAAAAGAGGGTCAACCAAATGCACAGTTTCCAGAATGAGTCAAAAATTGATCAAGCTTTACAGTCTACTACCTACTATTTTTAAGACAAACTCAGATAATAATAATTAGTCTTACAAATATTTTTATTGCCAGTAATACCTACCCAAGAAATTTTTTATGGGTATGACATGCCATATTGATTCATTCTTCATTTTTTTACAATAATTATTAATTTACAAAATGACTTAAGTATTACTGTACTTTTTGCACTCCTGTAAAAGTTTCATATTTTATGCTCTCCTGACTTGACCCCCTTAGATCATTTTATTCGGGGAACTTAAAAAACTGTGGTGTATTCCAGACCCCTAAATGAAGAACAGGAGCTGTGGAAACGAAATAAAGATGCCGTAGCGACTGGAGAAATGCTTCGGAAATGCTACAGCTACAAATGGTGTACAACTTTTTTCGTTGCATTGATTTTTCCATGGAGATGAATGATGGTGGTCATTTTGACATCTCTGATGAAAGATATGAACACAAGTCATGTGATAATGTGATAAAGTCGTCTTTGTGAAATAAAAATTATGTTCAAAGTAAAACTAAGATTTTCTCAAATACGTTTTCAGTAGTGTAAATCAATTTTTTTTTCAAAATATGACTAAATTAATTGCATTTGCTCACACTATAAATACAACGACAAACGACAACTGTTACAGCTTGCAATTCCAAAAATTTACATAAAGTGTCAGTAATGATCACCGTTGGTTTCATTTTATTAGACAATTAAATAATAAGAGAAATTAGAAAAAGAAAAATTCTAAGTATGCAAAATATTTTATTTCATTATTAAAGGTACAAGAGGAAGGACTACCTACTACATGCGATAATAAAATTACATAAACTAAAAGAAATAATTAGTAACCATATTAAGCATTCAACAATAATTACATAAGCTAATAATTATTATCAATAAGTAAATCAGGGTAATTTTAAAACAATGTAAATTTCATATTGCAGAATACTTAAAACAATTTTTAAAACCACCTAGTCTTGTTGACTCGAAGCTAAAGGATTCTTTGCAACAGATAAATCAGCAAAAAATATGTCTGGGGAAAACTTCGAATCAGGTTTAGAGTTCGGTGAACTTTTAATCACTGAAGTGAAAGGTTCACATACATTTTGGGTTTCTTCAGAAAAACAATTCGAGTTGACAGAGCTTGGATGTGCTACATAATTATCTCCAGTAATTATATCCCCACTAAAATTATAATAATTACTGGCAGACAACGAAGAATCAGTTAGAGAATTATTTACGACTGAACACAAGAACTCATTGCTATTCATTTCGGCAAATTCCAAGGGTTTGTCACTTAAAATAGGTTCAACACAAGGGCCCTGGTTGGAGGTAAATGTAATATTTTCCACAGTAAATGAATTTTTAAAGTCTGAAACATCTGACTCACTGCGCTTCAACGAAATAGGAATAATTATATTATTCTTATCATCAAAACTGTTTGATAATTTGATATTATCTTTGGAAATTGCTTCGTTATCATTAACATTATTGAGACAAGTGGCAGGTAAGAATTCAGAACTGATGTACTCATCGGTGTTCCCTTTTGAGATGTCAATACTCGAAGTATCCTCAGTTGTTGTGGACGCTACAATGGAAGAATCAACGGAAATACTAATGTCGGTCGATAATGCTTCTGTAGCTTTCTCTAAACTGTTTCGATCTAATACAACTAGCTGTTGTACTTCTCCAAGTTCTCCGTTTTCATCAACTACTTGATACTGATATCCCGATTTTTCGAAGTTTTTCAATACATCATCTGTCATACTAGTAAACTTACCATCACTTGTTTTATACATAATTTCCACATTGTTCGACTGCATTCCATTGGATAACATTTGTTTTATTTTATCTGTAGTAAGTCCTTGAGTTGCATTGCCGTTCGACTGGGCAAAATGAAGAAAATTCAGTGCCTTGGAATCAGTTTCAGGAGCATCCTTCATAGGTTTATAATCGACCACTTGCACTTGATGAATATCATTTGAATTAGCCAACGATTTCTCGGTATGTGGAAAAAAATTCTCGACAGTTGTTTCAGTGCACGATTCCTCGATTATAAATGAGTTTACCTGAGGAGTTGCAGCGATCTCTTTTTGTAAATTAGCAAGAGCCATTCTACTGGCTTGAGCTTCTTTAGCGCATGCCTTATCGGCTTCAGTTTTGATGAATTTTCGTTTTAAACGCTTGTGGCTATAAACTTCATGTAAATAATTCATAGATTTGAGGACTTGGTTAGAGGGAACACGCACATTATTGAGTGAAAGAGGAGCTGAAGGATATTTAGGTTTCTTGGTTAAAAACTGAGGTAGCGGAATTTGTACTTCATCGGCTGAAAAAATGACACAGAACAGGATTAGATAGGGAAATAGAAATATCAGGATCTTAGCATGGTAGCGAAAATTATTATTAATATGTTGACTGAGATTAATCCATGTCCCCAAAAGGGGAACTAAACAATTCATAACATTCAAAAATTCATTGGATACTTTACTAACTAATGTCTACTATTTCGTCTACTAGAATCTAAACTATCGTATCAAAAAAAAAAAATTGGTAGGTAGGTACTATTAGTACCTACCGTTGTATCAGAATGAACTACAATTTTAAAAAAGTAAAAATGATTAACTATAAAAACATTAAAAGAAAGTCATACTAGCAATAGCAAACTACTGTCTTTTTCTAATAATTATTGATGTGTTTAGGCTTTCACGGCCGGATTCTATTGAAACCGTAAATGATTCCGGGCTGTTGTGCCATGGTCCATGGAGATTTTCTCCTAACGTTTCGTTCGTTAGGGTCAGTTAAGTCAGAAAAACGTTGCACTATTTCGTGCTCTCCCAGAATCTGATTTGAAATCAAAAAATTCTACAGGGGTTGTAGAAATATCGGTTAAAAACAAAAAAAATGCTCTTTTTGAAAAATCGTAATATTTTCGACACGGTTTGTTTTACTAAAAAATTCCAAGCCTTCTAGATTTTGGGCAACCATTGGCAACTTTGTTTTTTCTTGTGGTCGCTATTTTGGATTTGCATGTCGTTTGGTGTAAAAAAAAATCAAGGAAAGCAAATCTACCACATTAAATTTTTTATTTATTTCTAATTAAGGTAATTATTTACATCCGCGGCTCCTAAGTTTCATCAATTTTTTCGGGACCGAGGAGCGAAATAGGGGTGCTGGGTGGGTAAGAAGCTAAAAACAGCCATTGAAAACTAATATTAAGGTCACAAATAAGGCCTCTTTGGCACTACGGTCGTATTTCTATTTTTTCTTCACTTTCAGGGCAAAGAAAATCTTCGATATTAACAGTAGCACGGTTTTTATTTTGAATTTTCCATTTATTTTGCATTTATATTCCAAAAATCATTGCATCAATCCCTGTGGACTGGACACGATATGTGAAAGCGGATATAGTGTCGGTCCGATACTGCACGCTTCTAAGCGCTTGAAGTGGGTACTTCCGAAATTCGCGGTATCTACTCGCCGCCTCTTGTCAGCACCGCACTCTCTCCGCACTCTCAAAACCGTTTTTTTAGTCCGTTTTGTGGCTTTCCCTTTCATTTGCAAAGCAAATGAATAATTTCCTGGTGCTAGTATAGGTATGTTCTCCACCCCTATTTAGGAAAAAATTTCTGGAAAAAAAACTTTTAGGGGTAGTATGATTCACGCCCTTGCAGAGAACAAGGGTGGATAAAATTATGTAATTATGGAGGCTTCATGGTAGTAGTATATTCGAATACCTAGCCATCTTTTTTTTATCATTTCAGTCATTTCAGAAAAAAATCGATAAATGTGAATTTTTTACCCCACTTTAAAGGGATGTAACTTCTTAGGGGAGGCTTTAAGAATTTTTTTTTACGACAATCCCCCCTTAATATTCAGCAAGGAATCTCCAGTTGAATTTTCTGCACTGATTAATGAAACCCTGTAGGGGGTATGTTTTGTAATAGTGAAGACTATAAGTACTCTGTATCCAAGATCGTGTGTTTTATAAAATAGAGATATTAGTAGGTATGGTAAAAATAAAAGATGAAAGCATGCTGGGTTTATGGTTCGAGTCAAAAGGAACTGTTGGTGATAATGTGTTTTCGATCTGGCGCCACTTTAGGTAGGTATATGAAAAGCTTATTCTCCAAGACAACATTTGTCGTAACAATAATGCAGTAAAAAAGTTGTACTTCAGGTTAGCGTGTTTCGTTTCAATAAATTCACTATAATTATATCATGCCTCCAAATTGGTTAATCAAAATTAAATTGTTACAAACCTGTGCTATCAAATTCTGGACGATCCATAAAAAGCCTCTCCAGACCTCTCAATTGGAACAATTTGGCAGCCGCAATAACATATTTCAAGTGTTCTTCGATGACGGTCGTTTCTCCGCAATAAATAAATTCTACAATAGACTTCATCACCATAATATCGAAACCGACTATGAGTATTTGCTCGATTGTTGAATTCTTCTCTAGTTCTTCCTAAAAATTTACCAGAAAATTAGTTACTTAATAAGTAGGCAAGGGCGTAGCAATGATTTTTTCTAGGAGGGGGGCAGTGGTGGCTAGGAACACACCCAAAGAGCAATATGGGTGAGCCAGATTTTAAGCCACCCCTGCCGACTGCAAACAAACATCAATCTTGTACTTATAATGTTATAGTCGAGCAGGTTAAAGTAACTATGTACAAGTGGCAAGTGGGCCATATCTAGGTACCTAAACAATTATAATACTAAAATCGAAGTTTGACGGTCATATAGGTACTTCGAAATTCCGTGAACTCTGAAAGTAGCGTTTCGATTTAAAGTTTTATCTGGGCGATGGGCCAGAAGGATTCTGGGGTGGGTGGGCCCCTTTGCCATGCCCTTGTAAGAAGGTGAGGACCTACTTTTTGTCTTAGATAAATTCTCAATGTGTTAGGTACTTACTCTGAAATATGGACTTGCTGCTGCTAAGACACATTTATGAGCGTGTATGGTATTATTTCCGCAAGAAATCGCTATGTCCACTAAACTTTGGTGTTCCATCAAGGAGCAGAGGTTTCTAAAAGTGTGCTTGGGGTGAGTTTCCCATTGCAGGCAATATTTTGTTTTGGAACTCTCAAATTTACTCATTTTTAAGAACTAAAACGAAATTCAGGTAATTGTCATCAATTGAATAATGTAAATAGATCTATAATTCTCATACTTACCAGTTAGTAACTTATCAAAAGTTCCACTTAAGCTGGATATAGGTAGATATAAAAGAAACCGATTCTTAAATTTTGGAATTGGAAAGGGAGTAAACAAACTTTAAAATTTCGGTATAACCTAACCTGACTTTTTCAATCAAACTTCTATAGCAACCAATCAAAAGTACGTATTCAAGTTTAAGATTCCCGCCAAACAAAGTGGTTGTTTTAAAATTACGAGTTTGAAATGTATAAAAATTATCAAAAAGTGAAACAATTTAATTAAAAATTATACAATTTAGTTAACTTGACCTCGCGCGATGATAAATGTGACGTTTAAAATACTGAATTACAAATAAAAGAAGTCTGAGTTGTCATGGAAACTGAAAGGGATGGGCCTGATCATAGAGATAGAATAGAGAGGAGACGACATGACATGACACAGATGGGATCAGGTCCGCCATATTGATACGACTTTTATGTCAAACTTATGCTATTGTCTTGAGTGAAGGCTTTTTGTGTTTGTTCATTTGATTTAAGGTCTGTCTTTAAGATTTTTGGTGTTAAATTGAAAAAACAAATATGGTTTCTTGTGCAGTTCGTACCTGCTGTAGTAGAGACTGCGTTAATAAAAAAAAAATCCTCCGAAATAACATTCCAAAGGTAAGTGTCAACAATATACAGGACCGTACCTATTTGCATAGTACACTAAAAATCTAAAATTGAAAATGACCATATGATTATTTGCCGGATATTTTATATTCTTTTATTGACTTGAAAAACACAAAAGTCTGCAATATCCATCTGAAGACGTGTTAAAAATATGTATGAAATGTGAGAAACATTTTTATTTATGAAAATTTTGCAAATAAAAATTAAATCTGACCCTGTCGAGATGCCATATTGTTACTCCTATAAGCTCCACCGCAGTGATGCCGTTTTTTAATGTAATATTAGGTGATCATAGCGGCTCCTTTCTTTTCTATCTCTATGGGCCTGATAGATAATTAAAAAAAAACACCCACTTGATTTAAATTTAAAGTATGAATTACGAGGAGAGGCTAAATATACAGATTCGTACCGCAATGTTGCCAAACGTTGCTTGTTACTTTATTTGATTGAGTCGCGGGAAAATTTAAATATTCAAACATTTTTATAAAACTTCTTCTTTTGTCAAAATTTATACAAGGTCCCTTTTCTACAGCTCATGGATATCTCGTAAACGCTAACAGATACAGAGTTGATCATTTTATAGAAAATATATATGGTGTCCATCTCGAATCTCTGAAGACATATACATATAAGAAAATTGTGATCGTTCTTGAAATATCCTGCAAAAACTAAAAGACTCCAATTTTTTATTATTATAGTATAGTTTCAAACATATATGATAATCAACTTTTAATTTGTTATCCATATGAACACCATATTGGAGTTGTCTTTGAAAAAGTACAGAGAATTATTCTTTGTTTTTAGACTACTCGACCCGTTGTACGCAAACGTCACGAATCTGGTGGTCGAATCAGTTGCATCTGGTACGCGGTTGGTGTTTATTTATATCCCAACTAGGTTTTGCCAATGTAATAATATGCCGCGTTTTGATTGGTGCAAGTCAAATGTATGATCGGAATGCGTATCGTGATCGTTGATCGTTCATTCATAATCGTTCGAGATCTTGTCGTCCGTGTGTAGAGTTCGGTTTTTCTCTTCTTATCGTCTCTTCGCTTCTCTCTTCATCTAGACCTATAGGACCTAAAGTTACTGGCAGGGCGCACCAGTAGAACAAAAACAAACAATTGTTCTTCGGTGGTTAGAGATAATTCGGTGTAAATACATACAGGGTGTCCCGTAAGTAATGGTCCGTGGTGAAATGGGAGATTCTTGGTTTAAAAATATTACGATCTGACACTACTGCTTGCTCTAACAAAATCTTGATAATAAAAAAGATACAGGGTGGCAAAATTGAGATTTAAAAATTTTCTTTTCAAAATATCTCGAAAAATTGTACAGGTACGAACGTGAAAACTTGGGGATAGATGTTTTACGGTATGAGAAATCATAATTTGATATCCGTGTCGATGTATTTTATAGAGGGCGCCACTTTAGGTCATGTTGACGACGTAAATGAACACATAAACTTTTTTATCCTTCAGGGTATCGCGCATTTTATTGTGAAATATTAAAACTACATCATTGATGAGAAAAAAAAGGTATACCGGTTGTCAGTCTCAAAAGTTAGTGGTTTTCGAGATAATTGACAGTTAATGATTTTCTCTACTGATACTGTTCAGAATTTTTTGCCTACTGCTAGTAGTTGGAAAATTAAAAAATGCCGAGACATAATAATTTTTCAAATTCAGATAAGAGAGATATGATTTTTCTTTATTGCAAACAAAACTTCAATGGGCAAGCTGCGAAACGAGAATACCTGCCACGATATCCAAACAGACTGCAACCTGGTAATCGACTATTTCAGAATCTGTATAGGAATTTAGATGAATATGGTTCATTTGTTTGCTTTTTTAATATATCAAAGTGAAAAATGTTTAATTGCCAAAATGCTAGTTATTATCTCAACCTACTGCATTAAGATTTCTGATAATTAAAAAAAATAGAAATAATGCAGGAGATTATTAAAACGTGATTATCTCGAAAACCACTAACTTTTGAGACTGACAACCGGTATACCTTTTTTTCTCATCAATGATGTAGTTTTAATATTTCACAATAAAATGCGCGATATCCTGAAGGATAAAAAAGTTATGTGTTCATTTACGTCGTCAACATGACCTAAGTGGCGCCCTCTATAAAATAAATCGACACGGATATCAAATTATGATTTCTCATACCGTAAAACATCTATCCCCAAGTTTTCACGTTCGTACCAGTACAATTTTTCGAGATATTTTGAAAAGGAAATTTTAAATCTCAACTTTGCCACCCTGTATCTTTTTTATTATCTAGATTTTGTTAAGGCAAGTACAGCTCATCGATTATTTATTGGCGGAGAATTCTTGAAAATTGATAAGCAATAAAATTTTTATCGGTATACTCGTGATTCAAAAAAGTCCTATCTAAATGTATAGAGAACAGAAATAATTTAACACTTTTGCATGGATCTCCCTGAACATTCGATTTTTTGTTCGCTCTTATCTTTGTGATTGTCTCGATAATGAGTGTTTATCATTTAAAACGTTCATCCAGTTGCACCTGCCATAGGCGGCGTTATTGATATTGAATATTATCAGGTGAAAATTAACAAGATTTTGTCCATAGTGAGAGTTATAAGCATCATTTTTTGCACGCCACTGCCTGAATCAATATTTTTGCTATCAGTCCAGATTAATTCAGAGAATTCTCCGCCAATAAATAACCGATGAACTGTAGTGTCAGATCGTAATATTTTTAAACCAAGAATCTCCCATTTCACCACGGACCATTACTTACGGGACACCCTGTATAATGTAAACAATATAAGGGATAAAAGGCTAATAATTTTAATAGCAGGTGTGACCTGCTCGAAAGGAAAAAAAGGTGTGACCCAGGTGAGCTGTGTGATCATTTTAAGCAATAGATTGAATGATTCATTTATCAAAACAATTCCAATAGTTAGATAACGAATGAAAGTAACTGAAAAATGTGAAAAGTCGTCCAATTTTCTTGTAATTTGTAATGTACAAAAATTATATTACAATATACCTACACACGTCGTCATCACAATAAGTACCTAGACCTACTCTTCCACTTCCACTGTAATTTTTTGTTCGAAATAAACAATATAAAGATACAAACCATGCAGCGGAGCTGTTGGCTGTGGCTTCTTGCTTCAGTAGTTTACCTTTATGTAACACATGACACATTGTATGTGTTTCGACCAATTCCAAAACTACGCGCGGTTTATAAAATTTGTAAGCAACCACTGGCGGGAGAGATAAAAGGTGTAGCTTGGCAAAACCTAGTTGGGATATAAATAAACGCGCGTGCTTGCAGGCGTGTGCAATTCTCGGACATGCGCATAGGAGTCGAAGTAGTTAGGAAACAGATAGAATACGCATATACAGATTTCAGATTTCCCTTATTTCATATTTCAGAGCTGACCATGGGTCTCCTAAACGGTAATAGATGTAGGATTCGTTAAATTAGAGAAAATTAGCTGTATTTTGCGGCCATCTAGAATCCGTCAAGACATATACAATAAGATCTTGGAAATCGAGATTTTTCATTTTTGTCATATCTTTTGGAAATTAAAATTAATAAATATATTTATAGGCTTTATTTTATTCGTAACTGAACAACAATTTTGTAAGCATTTCCTTATACGAAGATCTGATCTTGGAAAAAGTTATTCTATGTTTTAAGCTTAAAATGCGATTTTACATGACAAATTCAATTTTGACTGTCGAGTTACAAAAAAAAACCACATTTTCAAAGCAGTCTTTGTTTTACATTTTTGAAAATATTTCCTAAACGAGACCTCGTCTTGAAAAAAGTTATTCTTTGTTTGAGGTTTAAAATACGATTTTATACACAACGTCTCATTTTGGCTCTCCAGTTACCGAACCCTGTATGTGAACAACATATTTTCTAGAAGAATTTGCCCTCTTAAAAAATGGCCGCCACTAGGCACAAACAGGCCTCACTTTTTGTTATGCTTCTGTGGCTGTGGTTATGTATGAGTTAGAAAAAGAAGTAAAAAGGTTACTTCTGCGAGGTTAAGAGTTAAGAGTAGAGAATTAGGATTAAGGAAGGAGGAAGGACAGTTTTTTTGTTCTTGATGAATGAGGAATGGAGAAAATGGGAAATTTTTAGAACACAATAATAAATGACGAATTTTGTGACAGAAATAAGATGTTAGCATGGAAACAGATGAAATGCATGGTAAGTTCAACAAAGTTCAAACAATTATCCTTAGTGGGATACCCAGGACCATATATGGGGAATAATATATTATTTAAATAATCTATTTAGTTCCATTCCATTTGTTCAAGTCCCAACTTGAACACAAGCATGCCACATTGACAAATAAACTGCTCAACAAATGAAACGTTACATGACCAAATTTACCCTAACTTTGGCACTGATAAAATTTGGATTGTTTCGAGCAATTCAATTTTTGTTTCGAGGGTTCACTAGTTCAATCTCTTGTTTATCAGTCCGTATGTTTGCAAGAACTTGGTACTTCACACAAAGTTTATATAGGGTGGTAAATAAAACAGTTCAAAATCTCAGAAAGTTCAGCTTGCTCCCATTTGATCAAAGATTTTTCTTTTTAAATTTAAACACAAAGATCATGAAGATGGACCTCATATCTCGAAACGGTTTTCGAATTTTCCGATTATTTCTTTTATTTACAGGGTGATCTCAAAATAACTACTTTTTGGTGTGGCAATGATAACTTTGTTATTCGTGATCCGATTTTCAAAATGTAGGGCTCATTTTAAAGCTAAAGCTTCAAGCAAGAAAACACAAGATTGATAATCGACTAAGGACAAAAATTGAAAATACAGGGTTGTATTAAAACTAACCCAAATCTGAATGGCTTCCGAAATCTGGTATTAAGGAAAATTTGAAATAAAGTTGAGTTGCTTTCAAACAAACCATTCATTCTGAATACTTCAAGATGTTCTTCGCTTGCATGAGCTATGAATTGTTGACATAAGAACAAAATTACAAAACTTCCTGTTTTCGAATGAGGTAGCCGCTTTTTTATTACCCAAACAGCACAAAGTAGTCCTATGGACGTCCAATGGACATCCCTCTATGTACCAACGGACATCCATAGGACGTCCGTTTTTGTCCTATGGACGTCCATGGGACGTCCACTCAGTGTCCATTTGTCACAACTTTGGACATCCGCAGGATGTCCGTTACCGGACGTCCATAGGATGTCCGTTATCGGACGTCCATAGGGAGTCCGTTATTGGATGTCCATAGAGAGTCCGTTATCGGATGTCCACCAAAGCATTTGCTGATAAATATCTTAGTGAGGAACAAAAGACAGAAAATATTCGATAAGTTTTGAAATTTACAGTTTTGAAAAATCCAATAAAATGTAGTGTGATAGGTATAAGGTATATACGGTAATTTTCTGTTTTGAAAACAACGTTGATAACGGCTAAAGATACAGGAAAACGACTAAGTATGTACTTACCTACTTATTACGTGTTTCTATCATTAAGTTTTACGTAAAATCTGGTAATTTTCATTGAAAAGTTGTTAAGTATATGTATTAGTTTATGATAATATTGATAAACTTAATGAAAATATTCGTTTTTGGATTTTTCACAAACTCTAAAAATTAAAGATTCATCGAATTTCTATCTTTTGTTCACTGTATAATGTAGATGTCTTCATCTTCACGCTAGCAGTCTTGAGTTTGATGGGAATGGCGGAAGTCTTTCGTTGGGACGAATTAATGTATAATGTAGGAATGTGGATTGTATGATAGTGGAAGAATGGAAGATGGGGTGGTTAGCGCGTGCGTGCGCACTTGTGCTGCTATTCTTTTCTTGTCTGCGACAGCACGTCATGCGCAATAGTCAAAAATAACTCAATGGACGTCCAATGGACGTACTTTTGTGGACGTACATAGGACGTCCGTGCGGAGAAGTCCGTAGGACGTCCATTGTCCATGGACCAATGGACGTATAATGGATACTCAACGGACGTCCATAGGACACTCGGTGCTATCTGGGTATTAGGCTTATTGTTTATCATCTGGATGTCACTATTATTGATTGTTGTTTGACGGCTGATAAAACTGTTTTATTTATTGTAAGAATGAATTGACCACCCTTGTATCTCCGGATATAAATCCGCTTGAGCATGTTTCGAGCAGAATGAAAAAAAATCCTAAAGAAAGGGAAGGACAAATGGATAATTTGGATGATTTGGTGATAGCTATACAGGAAGAATGGGAAGCTACTCCCCAGCAGTTTTTACATCCCCTGGTGGAGGGAATGTCAAGAAGAGTTACGGCAGTTATAAAAGAGGCAGGGGAGGTCCGACAAAATATTGGTATTTGGATACTCCCCTTTTTTTTTGGAATGCCACAGTTTTTTGTACCGGGTGTACCAACACTAGTGTCCACCCCCTAAATAGAGCTTAATTTTAAAGATAAAAAATTGAAACTTTGAGGATTTGTGTGCTTGATATAGGACCACGGAATGGCATAATCAGTTTCATTAAAAAAAATTTAGTTCGGGCGCCAGCGATAAAAAACTGTAAGGTGGTGGTAAATTGTCGAAAAAAAAAATTGATTTTTTTTTCAATACATACGTAGAAATCGATCAATAAAATCAATATCGCTTGAAAGAAATGTGAAAAAACTAATTATAAGGCTTTAATTAAATAAAATATAATTATATACCAATGACAGGTAGACAATATAATCTGAACAATAAAATCAATATAATCTGAAAACGGTAGGTGCAATAAGTTTTATGACAAAGTAAATAAGGCCCAAATAAATAGAAGGACGGCTCTTGCTGGGCTAGCCGGCACACTGAACCTGCACTGGACAGTGTCGTAGTATGGACTCATGAAAAAGGTGATTATTAAAAAGATATTGAAAATGTTTTTTAATGAAACTAATTATGCCATTCCGTGGTCCTATATCAAGTACACAAATCCTCAAAGTTTCAATTTTTTATCTTTAATATTAAGCTCGATTTAGGGGTGGACACTAGTATTGGGACACCCGGTACATAAATAATAAAACATTTTAATGATCACCTCTTAACCTTTTTTTATCTGAACTTTCTTTACGATATGACAGGCTCAATTATTGCTGAGTGAATTAACAAGCCATCTCACAACAATCTCAGCCCAACCGACAGTATAAAACAGTTTTATCAGCCGTCAAACAACAATCAATAATAGTGACATCCATATGATAAACAATAAGCCTAATAATAATAAAGGGACTACCTCATTCGAAAACAGGAAGTTGTAATTTTGTTCTTATGTCAACAATTTTTAACTCATGCAAGCGAAGAACATCTTGAAGTATTCAGAATGAATGGTTCGTTTGAAAGCAAATTAACTTTATTTCAAATTTTCCTTAATACCAGATTTCTGAAGTCATTCAAATTTGGGTTAGTTTTAATACAACCCTGTGTTTTCAATTTTTGTCCTTAGTCGATTATCAATCTTGCGTGTTCTTGTTTGAAGCTTAAGCTTTAAAATGAGCCCTACATTTTGAAAATCGGATCACGAATAACAAAGTTATCATTGCCACACCAAAAAGTAGTTATTTTGAGATCACCCTGTAAATAAAAGAAATAATCGGAAAATTCGAAAACCGTTTCGAGATATGAGGTCCATCTTCATGATCTTTGTGTTTAAATTTAAAAAGAAAAATCTTTGATCAAATGGGAGCAAGCTGAACTTTCTGAGATTTTGAACTGTTTTATTTACCACCCTATATAAACTTTGTGTGAAGTACCAAGTTCTTGCAAACATACGGACTGATAAACAAGGGATTGAACTAGTGAACCCTCGAAACAAAAATTGAATTGCTCGAAACAATCCAAATTTTATCAGTGCCAAAGTTAGGGCAAATTTGGTCATGTAACGTTTCATTTGTTGAGCAGTTTATTTTATATAACTCCATAAATTGATGGATTTGAATGCCTTTAAATTTCCCTTACCTTTAATAAAAAATAAACACTTCTTCAAGGACACCATACTCATATCTTTATCATACCAATAAGGGTATTGTCCTTCCGAAAAAACGTTATTGTTATTCAATAAACGAAAATTGTTACTGTAGTTATACTGAATATACATAGCTACTTATTCATTATTGTTGATATCTTTACAATCCCATTTAAACAATTTTACCATAGAAACAATCGATTGCAATTCGAGTCTCAGTACTCGCATGGTATAATAAATAATGGAACTTTTAAAATAATAACTGTCAGAGCAAAATTTCAACTTCAACCGGCAATGCCATGCACTTATGGCTCGAGTGAAAATTCTTTTTTTTTGATCGGATTATACGGAAGCTTGAACCAACGGCTAGATCTCGGATTAACGAGACTCTACTGTAGACATATAAATACAATCTGAATTCAGGAAGTAATAAAATGAGCAGAAAAATTAGATAAGTAAGTATTCTTTATTGCAATCTGAAATTAGAAACAACAATTCAAGTTAAAAAACATCCGAAATTAGGCCACGCCACAAACTTCATGGAATAAACTAGGAAGAATAGTTGTTATTTATTGCATAAGTGTCTTTATTAGGGTATAATTGACAACAGCAGATACCTGGAAACCACGCAAGAGCTTTGAATGAGAGTTGAAGCTTTTCTTGAGTGTTCTTTTAATCCTATACAAAACACAAATGCAATATGAAATCTTATCCACAATCGATATTACAGAGAATGAAAAATTATTTAAATTTAGTATTTAAAAAACTCATTTTTGATATTACGAACGATAATGGGTGTCAAAGTAATGAAAATAATGCAAAAGATTGAAAATCTCATACCCAGGTTTTAAAGTTGCTTTGATTCTGCTTTTACAATTATTATTAAGAGAAGACAAGAACAACAAAAATAATGTTTTGCCTAAATGCTGCTAATAGGATATAATGTAAAATGTAAGGATTTAAAAAACAGAACCCTTCTAGTTTCAGTAGTTTCTCTAAAAAATATTTAGGATTACAAGTGCTAGTAATTTTATAGCAACCTAGTTGGAAAGTTAAATGATTAAACTACTGTGAAAAATAGAATTTATCACAGCTATCATAATAAAGGCACCCGTGACAATAAACCTTAATACAGTATTCTTCAGACCTTGTAATACGTCGATTGTGGATAAGAAATAGTGTTATTATATTGAAATATCTAGGATCTGGCAGAATGATAGACCCTTTTGAATGTTTAGACAAATTATCAATTATTACTGGAAGGGCTTTTACACTTTTAATATAGAATATCAAATTTAGTATTTTAAATATCAAGGTTTCATTATTTTCAGACCATACCACGGGGGTACTTAATCTTGCGAATACTGAACTTATAATAAATCTGAAGTTATCCCAATATTCATCTGAAGCGTACATATACAGGTATACCGGATATATCTATACCTGTATAGACATAAATTCTAGTCAACAATAATCAACTTATTACGCACGAATTAATTTGAAAGAATCTTTCTGAACGAATTAAATACAAAAATATTTTTAATTCTTCAATTTCAATAATATTTCCCTTAATAATTATTGATACTGATTGATATTTGAAAAACCATCTAAAAATCTATCATTCTGGCGAATCCGAAGGTGGTAAGTAACACCAAACCAATCAAAAAATAAATCAGTACAAATCAACATAAATTTACTTAGCTAATAGAAATTTTATAGAAATACAACTTTTTATTCAATTTACCCTTAGTATCATTTATTCCAACATAACACCTAGTAATGACAAGAAAAACGGTAACTAATTTCTTCCATGAAAACTACCAAGTAAAATAACTGAACCAAATCTTCCTAATGAGAACACATTACAGTGAGGTGTCCAAATATATCTAGTTATAAAGCAATTATTTGGCACGCTACATTACAATATTTTGTTCAATAACAGCTTGACACAATCGTATCTTACAGTAAAATTTGGTTTTTCAAGAGAACAAGATGTCTGAACAAAAAGATATTTGATTATTTCATAAAATTCAATAACAATTCAATAAAAAAATAAATAAAACATAAAATAAATTTATCTATAAATATGGTGATGTATTATAGAATATGTAGAGAATCGGCCGTTTTAATTTTTGTGACCAAATAGTGTTTCCCATCTTGTGAATTGAATATTATAAGGATTCTTTTTATAACTTACAGGATATTATAATATCATTAGCACACCATTCATTATGGTGTGGAAAATTCCCAAATGGAATTTTATATGGGATAGAGAAGGTCTTATTATAGGTGGATAAAAAATACCAGATGTCTCATCTCTATATCCTATGATCAAAAAATGCAGGTTAATAGGGCCAGAGGTAAATATATGAGATATAAATTAAAATTGACACCTTATTCTCTTATTCATATAATTCAGTATACAAAATTGACGTAAAAAATACCATCAAGCGAATATATTATCCTAAGTACATATGTACAATATTTTTATAAATAAATATATCAATATTATCAATTTTTCTTAGAAATATGGAATTAAGGTATAGAAAACTAGATAAGATCACGTTATGACTAAAAATTAGTAGGTTTAATTAATATTATTAAAGTTTACCCCATTAAAAAGCAGTTTTCCTATTATACACAAGTTTCATTGAAAATGAAACAGGGATAAAAACTTATTAGTCTTATTCGATATGAAAAAAATAAACGTAAACCTAATATTATGTATTAAGATTAGTAAATAGTAACAACGATGAACTTGAGAAGACTTGAACAAAATTATCATTTATTACAAAAGATAAAAATAAAATAAGCATGAAAAAACTACTTTAATGAGGTAACAGATCACGAACGTTCATATTATAACTTCTGTAAAAATGCATAAACCACAACCTTATAGCATATACCATAATATATGATAATATGTCCAACTTCTGGTAAAAACTGCAGCAAAAATTGCATTAGGACTTTCCAAAAGGATTTTGAAGTGTTAGTGACAAGAAAATTAAAAGGAATTAAGAAATATTACCTATATTTATTTATGTAAAGTAGGTACAGGTGTGATATGCTTCGATTATTTTTAAATTCATGCTTTAAAAATATTTTATGCCTAAAAATATTTAGATTTTTACCTAAATTAAATATTCTTGATAAAAAAGCAGCTACATTACGGTTATTAATTTATCTAAATATTATCATCTAGCAGGAGACCGCAGATTATTGTCAACATTTTTTATTTCTAAAGTTGGTGACAATAATTTAGAAATGACCTGAGAATTAGAAAACGTCACTCTTAGTTATTATTTCAGATAGCTGCCTCTTTTTTAATAATTCTAAAAGTAGTTATTACGAAAGAGGTATTGCTGATTAAACTGGCTTTGGAATGCATTAAAATTTATAGAAGTTGGACGTATTATATGCCATAATTATTTGGTATTAATTTGCTAAAATGATATTATTACCATGTGACAATATAAATTATGACATGATATGTCAATTCCTTAAATTCTTACCTTTCGACTTGTTTTTTTTTTTTTTTTAGTTGAGTTTACGCAATATAAAACTAATCAACATATAAAATCTGCTCAAAATGTTTCTGATTATTGTAGGGGCTAGCGGTTTTGTGTTAAAACATTAAAATCCCTTTTCCTATTTTGGGAGAAGTACTTCTTCAACAAACATACAGTTTTTATACTTAAATCCCAGGATTTAATTGAAATGTTATAATACAATAATGCACATTATAAAATCTCCCAAATTTTGGAGGCATATTTATTTTATTTAGGTACCTAAGTACTTTAGTATAATACTGGGTTCATTTGAGCTGTTTTCATTGATGCAAAAAAATATGATAATTTATCTTTTTCTATAAAAAGTATACTTACTACATGGCAGCACGATAATAATTATCTACAGTTTCTTTATCAAGTAGTAGTTGCAGTAGGTTATTTTTTAAACGTGGAATGAAAACTCATTTTATTGTTCCTTCTTCTATTTTATTGACTGCTTTTCCAATAGGAGAAATTTTTGAAAGGCTATTTGTTTGTGCAAAAGCACAATTAAAAAAAAATAAATTATACCGATTAGCAAATTTAAAACTAAAAATCATAAAACAAGTCACAAATACAGTAAAAAAAAAGTTAAAATTTCAGCCCTCTTATTCAAAAATACAAACTAAATAAAGAAAAACGATGCTCCTAAGTATGTTTTTTAACTTTCTATTTTTTTTTTTTAACTTTTTCAACTATTATAATGGACATTTTTTATCTCCCTTTATAACTGCCCAAGTCCAGCTCAGTCAAATTACAATAATAGGTAGTAATGTTCATTTTATGGCATAAAAATAGTTTTTCTTTTTCATGTAAAAATAAAAATTCTCACGCATTTCCCATTTCCACTGTATCAGGAAACATTTTGAACAGTATGTGTTTAGATATTCAAATAAAACTTAAATCACTTATAAATTCTGAAAATGCAGAATGTTCTCTCCACAGCCTTAAAGAATTTATTTTGGATAATTATTGTGAAGCATCTTATCAGTCATCAGAAAATAAAAACTCACTTTCAGACAACAGGACTTCTAAGTCAGATTGGACGGTATGGATATTGGAATCAATGTCTTCAGGGCGAACCACAGAGCGGTTCTCCCCTTGGAATGGATTATTAACAGGAGGATCACTACTATCTACTACATCGAGCGCGTTACTCTCTACACTTGATTTTGGCATCGGTAGGCCCTTAGGTTTCTCTTTGGCAGTCCTCACCAGAATCCCTGTCCTCGAAGACTTCCGTTCGCCCCTAACTGGATCACCGTTGCGCTCAATCACAACACTAGTCTTCACCGGCTTGCGGAACTTCACACTGAATTTGAAGGGAGGTTTATACACCACCTGCAAGCGCACTTTGTCTTTCTCACTCGGAATGTTACCTACACTATGCGACTTATTCTTATCAGTTCTCGGTCGAATCGTTGGACGTTTATGTGGACTTCGGCGAGACTTGTCAGTTAAACCGGCCGGTGTCGATTTGGATTTTGGCAACGCGTACTGTGACTTTAATAGCCAATTATGAACTTTACCAACCGGATCCGATTCCGGTGTGAGTGGATTGTGCACTACTTCGGGGGCATCATTTTTGCTGTCTAGATCCGCTTGTACGCTACTATAATCTATGATTTCTTTCTTTTTCTTCTTCTTCTTGTTAATCGTTTGGGATGGTTTCTTTACTTTGCTATGTGGCACTTCAATGATTGTTGCTTCGGTGGGTTTCTTTCTATTCTCCTCGGCACTAACGGCTGCCGAAACTCTCTTCTTCTTTTTGGGCGACACCTTACATTTATTAGGACTATTTAGGTTATTATTGATTGACTCGTTTGCCTTTCTCTTTCTTCTAATTTTCTTGCCATCACGGACCTTTCGCTTCAGTGGTAGCTTGGAGCGAAGAGCAGGATGAATGGTTACTCCATCTCCGTTAGGAGGTAAGCGGACTGCTTCACCGGTAGAATTATGCATGATAGTCACTGATTTTCTCTTTGCAGCTTGATGCTTTCCAAGATACTTTGTACTTAGGATCTGTGAAAAAAATCAAAAGTTTAATGTCATGCAGATGTTATTAGGGTACTAAAAAAATTATTTTATGTGATTTATTGGAGTTCCTTGCAGGTTACTATACAGGGTGAGTCCTCTAAAATGGAAAGCTCGATTACACCTATACCATTAAAGATATCGAAATGAACCAAAAAGTGCTGTAAATGGGAGGGTAAAGTACAGTTTGTAAAATTATTTTTAGATGGCCCAATATCGCTGTACGCCATACAACTTTGTTATTTTAAATAGGACACCCTCTATATTATTACATTTTCATATTGTTTGAGAAAAGTCAAAAAGAATGGTTTGTAAAGTTGAAGTTTGTAATGAGCGATTTATGAGTTATAAACAAATGAAATTCGCGATTTTCCATTTTCAAAGCATCTTTTCTTAAAAACAGCTCAAGATAGAGGAAAACGGCTTACATGTCCCTATCTTAACTTTTCAAGCAGTATCCTATTGGATGGATGAAATTTTTATACAGAGTGGTAAAAAATTTGATTATTTTCATCAGCCGGTATAAAAATTTCAGCTACATGATAGTATACCAATTGAAAAATGAAAATGAAAATCTTGAGCTGTTTTTAAGAAAAGCTGCTTTGAAAATGGAAAATCGCGAATTTCATTTGTTTATAACTCATAAATTGCTCATTACAAACTTCAACTTTACAAACCATTCTTTTTTACTTTTCTCAAATAATAATCTGAAGATGTAATAATATACAGGGTGTCCTATTTAAAATAACAAAGTTGTATGGCGTACAGCGATATTTGGCCATCCTGTATATCTTAAAATAATTTTACAAACTTCACTTTACTCCATTTACAGCACTTTTTGATTCATTTCGATATATTTAATGGTATAGGTGTGTGTAATCTAGCTTTCCATCTTAGAGGACTCACCCTGTATAGAGTCAAATTTGAAATATGTACCTAGCAAAACTTTTGATGGTATGCTGCATTTTATGTGAATTAAAGTTCCTATAACAAGCAAGGTTACTTTAGAATTATATTCTAAATACAAAAGTAAAGTCTAGCAACTAAAATGCAGTCAACTATTTTGTAATTCAGTTGATACTTTCTCAATTAGATTTATAAAATGTGTCGTTCATCAAACCAGATTTGATAAACTTATTTTGTTAGCTGAAAGTCTGGTTCGAAAAATGGTATAATACAAACAAGGCAAGAATTTGAGCTTAAAAGGGTACCAAGATTTAATGTTTTTTGCAGACTTGTATCTACTAAAGTTACAAACAGGTAACTGATGTAAATAGGTCTACCAACTCGGATGGCTACCCATTATTTGAGCTTACTTTTCCTTTTTTCTTTTTATTTGAGCATTTCAGACAGTATTTACTTAGGTAGGTACTGTACATCTTAAATTAATACTAATCCCTGCATAGCCTCTACTACAAAAAGATTCAAGCAAGCATTTGCGAAAAGTACACAAACAAAAATTAATGCCAGCAAAATAAGACTGGGAGTTTACACTTACGATTTCATTAGTCTTTTGTATTGATATAGAAGTAGTAGAACTTTGATCTAACAAAGATACGTATATAGTTATTATTAAAGTGTGTATTATAGAGATAGAGGTAGGTAAATTGGAAATCTCTTTCCACTAAATTAATATGACTACAATAATAGGAGAGATGATCTAGGTCAGCATTTTGTATTATGGAGAATAGTTCAATAATTTAAAGTGGTCTTTGCAAAGATTAGTTTTACTTGAATAGGTTGAAAATCATCAAATTCCACAATGAAACTGATCTCCTGTAAAATAGACTCCCAAGAAGTTATTCTGCTATAAAATGGAACTTAACAATAATGCAATTGTTGCATTGTTATTATATACAAAGCTCCTGTACCTCAACATGAACCAATTATGTCGAGATAGGTCTTTTTGTATAATCTTCTTCATGCCAAATTCTTAAAAGAATCAATTTATTCTTTTTAATTATTTTAAAACCATAATTTTTTTGTATAAATGCAATAGAAAATCCTGGATCACAATCAGAAAAGTGAAACATAAATTAACTTACCAATAATGCAATTACTCCAACGATGATGGCAGCAACAGCATACCAGTACTCAAGCACCCACTTCTTGAAACTAGCGAAGCTCTCCTCGGAGAGCAACAGTTTCCTCAAAGTAGCCAACGGTCCTGATGGATCAACCTCTCTACACATTTGAAAGACATCGCAGTAACCATTGTAATCATTGCAAGGAGTCCCAGGTTTGGAGTACATATCAGGGACATCGTATGGCATGTCGTTCCACTCAAAGGACGACCTGCAGGGCTGATTGTCTCCTGGTAGCTTGCAGCACAGTTCGCAAGCCTTTGTCTTCGGATCACCCTTGCCAGGAATGCACTGACAAGATTCCAAACCGAATGCTAAGCAGATCGACCCCGTGCATTCCTAAAAGGAAAAAATTAATGTCAAAGTGGAGATTTTTATTTAGCGGAATGCTTTTGTTTACCCCCATGAAACAGACAAATTCCTTGTTACAGATGGTTTTGTTGGGTTTATTAACGGACGGTGGGCATTGAGGATCCCTCCCGTTGCAGTAGCTCTCGTCTCTGCAGCCGTTGTCATCCCTACATTTGTCTCCAAATTTAACTTTACAGTCTCCTGTACAACAAGGTCCCTGAAATAAATTACGTGATGGTAAACTGAATTTGTTACTTGATTATTGAATCTGTAAACGTGAACATTATTAGGATTTCAAATACCTGAGACGGACTGCAAACACTTCTTGGCGTCAGCTGACAAGGAGGTTCATCAAGTGGAGGATACCTTCTTTGAGGGAAGCAACATCTATCTCTGCAGTCTTCTTCCCAACCACAATCACACTCTTCGTCTTCTTCTACTACTCCGTTTCCACATAAAGATGCCTTGGGTTCTGAAGAAATCAGATGAAAATTACAAAATGTTAAAGACCTTGTTAGATGGTGATTAGTGAGTGAGATCTCCTGATATCGCTTTCTAAGAAGAACAAGAATATTTCATTCTTTCCTTTTAAGACTAAAAGTCTTAAAAGGATTGACTAAGTCGTTTCAGAAAAACAGTATTCTTTCACAAATATCATAATAGGAATTTTTCTGCTGAAGCATTTGCATATGAAGGATACTACATTGTATTAATAAAAAAGCAAGAAGATCCAGATGCATTTCTCTGTAGCTATAATACCGAAATAAAGAGAGAGGAAACATTTAATCCTCCAAGAGTTTAAGTCTACCAGATGAGCACATCAGAGAACAAGCTGGATCAACATGGAATGGGTGAAAATTTAAATAATTTAGGTAAAACACTTTCGAAAAGGATACAGAAGAGGAGGATCGGAATGAGAGTTAAATTACTAAGAAAACTTGGAAGGACGACGAAGTAAAGCGTAGGATTGTGGCCTCGCTGAAGGAGGGGCGCCCTCCTTTTCTTACCTGTGAAACATCCTTTGGGGGAGCGTGCCTTGAAGTTAAGCACGGGGTTAATGCTTTTCAGGCTGCACGGGGAGAACTGATTATTGTTCTTCTTGTCACCAGACGTGGCCCTGGCGAACATAATGAAGTTGCCGTCTTCTCCACCGGGGGTACATTGTTCAGGATCATGCTTCGAACAAGGCACAAAGTATAAAATTAATAGTCCACAGCAACGTCCTAATCAAGACACCAAATTCGAGGATTAAAGTAACGAATGTTCTCGGTGAGTTATCTCCTGGTTCTAATTCTCAGTCGCAAGATTAATTTCCAGTTTACCTGTTATACGATCCAGTATTCCCGTCGATCTGATAGCAATAGTGATTTAAATGGAATAAGGCTCCTGTGATGTAAATGGAGACCGGGCAGGATTCTAACATGTAGTTTATCGCATGATTAGTGCCCGGAACACCGACTTTGTATAGCTCGATCTATTTAAATTCTGTATAAGCCACGTAAATTACAGACCCGAACTCGCGACTACTGTAAAGCCAGCTAATTGGGTTGGAAAAACTCCACCGGTGATCAATACTAAATATCTACAACCTAACCCTTTGAATTATTTCGAATAATAGCATGAAGGAAATTAAATCCCAGGCTATTGTGCTGGAGTTCGATAAATTATTATTATTGAAACAAGCTTTTGAATTATCAAAATGCATGGAGTGTAAGTACGCTGCCGAGTTTATAAAGTTGAGAGTTGACTGCCAAGTGGTTCCATAAAGGAGAGCTCGTTCTGTGTACAAGTGTAAACAGCGCGTTATTTAATGGGGGGCTTTTCACAACGTATGCTCACGAACTGTGAGATCTACTTACAAACATAGCGTAATCCGAAATCCTCAACTAGTAAAAATTACTGAATCATTTGCATTGAAATTCTGGGTTACGAGTATTATTAGTATTTTTATTTTAAAACTACTAGTAATTTTTTAAATAGTAATAGTAATATAGCATAAAAGTAACGTAAAAGTAAGTAGAAATAAAAGTAAAAAGTTTGATCAGAATAAAAATGAAAACAGACTGCATGAGTCGTTAATCACAACAAAACTAAAAGCTACGCACATATTCCCAAAACAATACATCCCGGTGATACCTTGCTGGAAATAAATAAATAAATGGAATGGAGATGTTCAGGTTTTATATTTTATACATATTAACATGAGACGGTGATTTTTGATTATATCAAACAAAGTTGAAAAAATTTGTTTGGGAATAATATGAATGTTAGAGTGTAAATCTAGAAACCATATTACCAACACTAAAGTTGTTGCGCAATTTTTTTTAAGTCCTATTCAATTTTAAGTGAGTCTTACGTTATTTAGTAACGTTTGTTCCAAAAAAATCTTGCTGTAGGAATAAACTCTTACATAGGGTTACCAGGATTAAAAATATGCAACCGGACTTGAGGCATTAGGAAACAAAATTTTTTCAGCTCTTCATGCTAGAAAAGTATTTATTGATTATGAATAAAACACTAATGTTTTATAAAATTCTACTGTATATTGATCGATGATAGAAACGTTACACGTGTTTCGCTACTTTTCATGTAGCATCTTCAGACGTAAATAAAATTATTGATACAGTAACATAGCAACAGTATTACCTAAGTGATCATGAAACAAGTAACTAGATTTAAATGAATTTTTAAGAGAACTAACTAGATCATAATGTATTTCTTCAGAATCTTCCTAGTTGTTGATATCAAGAAGAAAATCAAGTAGTGGAGAACGATATGTGTCTAGCTGTTCATTTATTACTGTGTATTGTTGATTATGTAAATGTCTGTGGATCTCTAGAGATTCAAGAAAATTTAATTTAAAATAATGATCACAATGATGTAGTAATTCAATTTTGTTGTTTGCTGTTAGAGTGTGATTGTTTTCTATTAAGTGTTTTGCAAAATTTGATCTTTCTGGATGCTTGAGTCTGTAAGTGTAATAATAATGTAACTATAATAAAACATTAGTGTTTTATTCATAATCAATAAATATGCAGAGATTCTACGAAGTAAGGGTTGAAAACATAAATTCTAGAAAAGTAGGTATTTTTTTAATGGACCTACTTTCACCGCAAGGTACCAAACATTTTCAACTGAAAGTGGCTGCCACTTTTTGCAAAAAGTCATTTTTCTCGACTTTTCAAATGACTTAGAAATGACTTATATAGTTGGACCAGAGATATAACGAAACGACTTCTGTCATTTTATCAATTTTTGGATTATTGAAATATTGTTGAAGTCATAAAATATGACAGTTTAACAATTAGATCATTTCGTTATATCACTTGGTCGACTATACATTTTCTGATTTTTCGATGGCCCTTTTAAAAGTCATTTCAATAGTGTATACAGGGTTACTGGTTACTGAATACATTCCTTCGGTGATATTATAAAACAAAAGGTAAGGAGTATTTCGATTTTTAATTTTTCTTAAAAAAAATATATTTGAAGGTCATGAAATATAATTTTCAAAAAAGGTTGCTTCAAGAGTTCATTGTATTCCGGGCAAAAAAACGAACAAAACGCTAGTTGATTTTTTGCGCTACGCATCTTCGGAGCAGAGTTATCTGGATCTTAAGAAATTTTTAACTTTCGCTCTCCCTCCCCTCCAAATTGTCCTACCACCTCCTCCCAACAGGCCCTTAAAAAACATCAAAATACCCTCCTAAAAAACATTGGCTGAACCCCCTACATGCACTACCGGCCAAGAACAAACAATTTGAAAAAAAATTTTCGCAACGAAAATTCGCTATATTTCGCGAGCAAGTTGCCCGATGGACTTCCGCCTGGAACGAGCTTACGTGTTCTGCCAAGCTCTTACTTTTTGGGAAGAACAATTTTTTCGGTAGGATCAAAACTGACGGAGCAATCCACTAAAAACCGATATCCCCGTTATCCCCTCGCTCCCCGCCCCTCTCGGATCGGTGGAACGTGAGTGTGGGAAATTGAGTTGGGACCTCATACTTAGTCGATCGGGAAAAAAATTTCTGATATAGGAGGTCTTCACTTAGAAATACCCATAATACCTTACTAAGTTATAAAATAAATGATAATTGAATCATTAAAAAACTCAAACTCGAACGGAAACATCAGATTGAAATGTTATTTTATCCTCATTCAAAAAGACAGAATATTCTGAGTTTCCGAGATAACTTGTTCTTTATGGAAGTTGACTGTTTTCACAACGACTTAAGGTACCTGTATTACCCACACCAACACTGGTAAGCGTTAGTATACCCTACAACGACTCACGTGAGAGCGCTACCCCTCGCGGGTAGCAGAACCAGTGATCTCCATACTAATTCGATGGACAAAACTAATTTTTTTGTTACCTTATTGTTCATTCTCCTTCGAATATAACCAATGCAAAATGGAAATTGGTAATAAACTCAGCACCGCACGTACTTAGCAGATGTCGTTACTGTTACAAGTTGTTTATTTACTCTAACAAAGTTCATTATGCAAATAGAAAAATGTTGTGGATCAATTTTGTGGACACATCTATCTTAAATAAACTACCCTGTACATACTGATCAATAATTGTAATTTTGTAAAAAAAAAAATTATTAACCATATTAGTTTCTCTCAAGCTCCATACGCAAGAAACGCAGTAATGGAAATGTTAAATTTCAGAACAATAATGAGTGACATTGATATTTCCACGCCTTTCCTTTTATTATACAGGGTGTCTCTGAAAGGTGCGGAAAAAAAGCTACCACAAATTCCTGAGGCCTAAATAAGCCGATCTAACCCAACTTATCTCTGTCCAAAAGTGGATGATTTCGGAGATACAGGGTGTCAAAAGTTCAATTTTGTTTCCGTTTTTCTTAAATAACTTTTTTAATAATTGGTATATTTTCACAATATTCGGCTGAAGGGGCTTTTGTAGGGTGAAAAATTAAAAACTGCAATCATTTTTATTGTAAAATTTAGAGGGCGCCACCTGCGGTACCTTGAACACATTCAAAACGAACTATCTTTTTTGGGCCACTCTGTATTTAACTTTTAAATAAAAATTCTTATTCTCCAACGTCTTTTACCAAAAAAAGGCATACGTGGTAAGAGTTGATTTGAGCAGCCGTTTCTGAGATATCTGGATTTAAGAAAATCACTACGTGCATGGCCAGGCCTAAGTAAGTAATTGTATTAATTGAACACAATTTGATGCAAAGGCGTTGAATTAAAATAACTGTCACTGAAAGCTACAAAAAAACGACTAGGTACATAAATTTGGATTTAACTTTATAGGTACTTTAGTTAAAACAGTCAATAAGAGATTTATCAACAACAAAAATTTAGTTTAATTTAATTAAAAAAATGCTTCTATCAAATGTTCAAAATGATTTCCATTTTCGTGTATACAAAGATTTATACGTTTTAAAAAAAATTAAATTGAACTCTTTGGAGCATTTCGTGATCATTTTTCAAAACGTCCATTCCGGTTTCAATACGTCTCCTTAATTAACCTTCTGTATTTACTATGGCCTAGAATACACAAGGGTTTTCAAAGTTCCCCATAAAAAGTAATCCATCGGTGTCAAAGCAGGCGATCGAGCTGGCCAACTTGTGGGTGCATCATTGGCTCTACCTATCCATCTAGTTGGATACTGTTTGCTCAAATAATTACGTACATTTATCGAAAAATGTGGAGGAGCACCGTCATGCATAAACCACATTCATCTTTGAAGTTCCAAGGGCAGGGGATCAAACAAGTGTGGTAATTCGTTTTGCAGATGTTCCAAATAATTTTCGCCATTAAGTCGAGGTGGTAAAATGACAGGACCAATTATGAAAGTGTCTTTGATTCCTGCCCACACATTCATCTTAAACTCATGCTGATAATGGCTTACTTTTGATAAGTAATGGCTTACTTTAATCGCATGAGGATTTTCTCCAGCATAGAGATGTACATTGTGCAAATTAATTATGCCACTCCGCGTGAAACAGGCTTCATCTGTGAATAAAATTCCTTGTGTAAAGTTCCTATCCTGATTTCTGCGTTCTTGGAAATGAACCGGCAGAAAGCTAGACGTGTGGTTCATAATCATGGGGTAAAAGGTCTTATACCCGTTCAAAATGAAATGGGTGCAGTAATTGTTCTCTGGTCACCCTGTTAACAGTATCTTTGCATACACCTAGCTCTAAGCACAATCGTCTGGTGCTGAGTTTAGGATTTTCTTCAATCCTATTTAAAATATCTTCCTCAACCTCTGGAGTTCTTATCGTACGTGCACGACCTTAATTAATAGAAACAGGCGTAAACCTACCTTGTTTCACGAAGACGTCTTTCATTAAAGGTTTTATGGTTTGGTAAACGACGATTCGGAAATCGTTCACTGATAATCTGCAAGATTCTAAACCATTTCCTTGGCAATATCCAAAAACCAATAACATATCGTTCATTTCTTCATTAGTATACTGTACGGCTATTACTAAAGTAAATTTGTTTTTTTAGATTCGATTTGACACCAATTACTTACTTGGTTTATAGTGACAGTGATCTCGTTGATGTAAATTCGTTAAGTGGGTCCCGTGGTGTAGTGGATAGAGCGTTCGTCCACCAGCCAAAATCGGGATGCACCTTGTGGAAGGCAATGGAAAAGCACCGCATAGTACTCTGCCTCGTAATACTTCTCAAATAGTGCCTTTCGGACTCTTCCGATAAAAAGGGTGGCCCCAAAAGAGTGAACTTCAACACGCGCACCACAGGCATATGTGAGAGGTAGCTCACACCTGAAACCTGGTATGGCCTTTAAGTAAAATATTTAAAAATTCGCTTCAAATTGTGTTTAATTATTACAATAATTACTAATAACTAAGGCCTTATAACTTACTTACTTAGGCCTGGCCATGCACGTAGTGATTTTCTTAAATCCAGATATCTCAGAAACGGCTGCTCAAATCAACTCTTACCACGTATGCCTTTTTTTGGTAAAAGACGTTGGAGAATAAGAATTTTTATTTAAAAGTTAAATACAGAGTGGCCCAAAAAAGATAGTTCGTTTTGAATGTGTTCAAGGTACCGCAGGTGGCGCCCTCTAAATTTTACAATAAAAATGATTGCAGTTTTTAATTTTTCACCCTACAAAAGCCCCTTCAGCCGAATATTGTGAAAATATACCAATTATTAAAAAAGTTATTTAAGAAAAACGGAAACAAAATTGAACTTTTGACACCCTGTATCTCCGAAATCATCCACTTTTGGACAGAGATAAGTTGGGTTAGATCGGCTTATTTAGGCCTCAGGAATTTGTGGTAGCTTTTTTTCCGCACCTTTCAGAGACACCCTGTATAATTAGTATTAATTGGCTTTAAAAAATCATTAAAGACGAGCAAAAATAAAAGGAGGTATAACTTAAGTCAGTAATTTGGTATAGCTAGCAGACCAGGATATAGTCAATTCAAATACCAATTCGCAGAGCGCTGCTAAATCCTTCATCAAATTATCGAATAAATCCGGGAAAAGTTAGCTCTTTTGTTCACGAAGAAGCGTCACATTATTACCCAATGATTTCATTTTTTTTTCTAGCACCAGGTCAACATAAAAGAGACAGGGGCAATATTATTGAATAGTTATTCATATTCCGTTCAGAGTTCTTCAGTAAACTGAAAACTGACTGATGATGTGGGAATACTACATAATTTCCCCGCTCTTATGAAAATATAAATACCTTCTTTTAATATATTTTATGTTTTCATGCGATTTCAGGAAAATAATTCTTCAGTTTACTTTGAATTGACAATAGAGGCGAGGGAGAGATATCACGTTTAAAAAAAATTACATATATGCAAAATTTTGCAACAAAGATGACAAATAATGTTACGTTTACAAAAATTTATATTAAAGAGCTATCCCATCCAAATAAAATTACTATGACAATCCTAACTCGCTTGAAAAGAACGCGCGACGAAAATTTAACGAACTTTACGCGGTTCAATAAATCTAATTAGACACCTAAAATCCCCATTTAAATTGAATTAAATTGTTCCGAATATTGTAAAATGTTGAAGTTTCTTGATCGTTTCCGAAGGTAAACTTTCCGTTAATGCAATTTTCAGTTAACGTAACTTGAAATAAGAAATACAGCCGCCCGCAAATAATTTTTTGGTCATTATATACATCCGCGGCTCCTACAGTTTCACTATGACACCTATATAGGGGTGGAGAACATACCTATAATAGTAACACTAGGAAGGTATTCATTAGCTTTGCAAATAAAACGACTTTAAAAATTGATTTTGGGAGTGCAACGAAAGTACGGTCCTGACACAAGAGCCGAGAAATACCACTAGTCTCGGATCTAACTACACTAACTACGCGGATGAAACCACTTATGACAATGGGAACCACTTCCAAACGTATACAGACGCGGACTCCCGATATAACCGCTTTCTCATATCGTGACCAGAACACAGAATTTGATGTTACGATTTTTGGAATGTAAATGCAAAATGAATGCAAATTGGAAAATAAAAATCGTGCTACTGTTATTCTCGAAGATTTTCCTTGCCCTGAAAGTGGAGAAAAAAATAGAAGTTCCACCGTAGTGTCAAAGAGGCCTTAATTGTGACCTTAATATTAGTTTGCAATTGCTGTTTTTAGCTTCTTACCCACCCAGCACCTCTATTTCGCTCCTCGGTCCCGAAAAAATTGATGAAACTTAGGAGCCGCGGATGTATACAATTACCAATTTTTTTTTTGTAAATAAATAGTATGATAAAGACAAAAAGAAACAGTTTTATGTAAAATGTAAAAGCTTATACCTATTTTGGTACATAACTGAAATTACTTTTCGCTTATGAATAAGGTATCTTTTCACGTCAGTCTCCAACTGAGATAGAACCGTTCATTAATAATATTATTAAAGCATGCAAAATAAAAAAAAACACGTAGCTATAAGTATTTTAATAACGTAGATTTGAAAATGTTTATTACACTTACCGGTGATCCAAAATTATGTCCTATTTCGTGAGCCAGGGTTACATGGGATACCGCAGGCGGTACATGCTTTCCATAGTTCAACAAAGTTACAATCCCCGTGTTCAGAGATTTCATGCTTCCACGATAATGCTGTAATAACAAGAAATTATAATGTTCCTATTCATTGCCCAAGTTGGGATAAATTTAGACATCGATTGATTTATTTATTCACAAAAATAGCTTCACGAATTAATCCAATTAGTGTATTAGTGTATGAATGGATAGATTTTCGCGTGAAAATATTACGGAGACCGGTGTTGGTGTTGGTAGTTTAAATTAATCAGCATACATCTGGTTGAAAGGGATATTAGTCCAATAATTAAAGAGGGAACTGCAATCGTTCATGTTCAATGGAATAAATATTCAATAACAATTTTCATGGCGCTGAAAAATTGATCCTAATTTTACTACCGCCTTTCATCATTATTACGTAGGTACCTATATCTTTTTTCCAGGCTAACGTTGTTTAGGTTATAGGTTATCGGCTAACAATAAATTTCCCGATAATGGAAACTCAGGTGAAAAAGAATTTAACGCCAAGTGAAGTCCAGGAGGCCAGTGTGACGAAATTGTGAACTTTATTACTGAAACTCACGCGATACTAATAGTAAAGATAGGATCTACAACATAAAGTTCATTCCCAATATACTGGCATGGCAAAAGTGTGGAACTACTCAAATTATCTCAGCTAATTATCAAGATAATTGCTTGAAATTAATTGCCACTGCATACATGAACTCGTAACTACCTGCACACTTTGAAGCATAAAAATTAATTACAAAAAAGTAAGTTGTTTATGATAAGATAAAAATAATTTGAAAATGCGCGGCATAAAATTAAGTACGTAACTGATTAATTTTCAATGGATATGCAGATTAAAAATATACCATAATTAAAACGTGTTTTAACACTGTAGGTAGGTAGAATATAAAATGGGGTAAAGCAGAGCATTACATTCTGGCAAAACTTTATGTCATAATCAGAGAAGATTTATCCTTTGGATTCCTAGTTTGCAGTTAGGACATTTCCTATTTGAATTCTAGCAACTCCCGCAAAGATAACATTCAAAGGCACACAAAACGGGGAATATATTCAGGAATTTCCTGACCAGAACATCATTACAGTAAATCGAGGTTTATACGAGGTTTCACCTTCCGTCTTCCTTATCGGAAGTTGCCAAAATTTTTTAATGCAATGAAATGTGAAGCCATTTGTATGATTAAAAGAATGAAAACAATAATAATTACTTCATCGCTATGAACAAAGTTAATAATTACAGACAAAAATGATATCGTGATTTTCTGAAGTAAAAATTCTAATTAATTATAGTGATAGGGATAGGTAAAGTATAAAATTAAAGTTAATTGAAAAATTCAATTTAAGTTAAATACTCATTAAAAAAACTTAAAATTCAGAAGTGTTTTATTAGCAATTAAAAGTTTTTTTATTGAAACCAGGGAAGTTTGGTTTATCAAAAAGCAACCGTGCCTTTGGTGAGTCGGATGATTCCTTTGAAGATAGTAAAAAGGAAGAGACATCCAACTATGCTGCGATCTCAAACCGGGTATTTAAAAATGATTCCTTTTAATCAGCTATTTAATGAGATCCAATCTCCCATTTGCTTTAATTAGCAATGAGCTATAATAATAATAATTATACTGCAGAAGAGATAATTTTAAGCGTTAGAACCCTTGAAAGGATTTAATTCTTGAAATGAGAAAAAATACTATAAGGCTATATTTTATGAGTTGAGATAAAAGATAAAACGGTCAGATCCTGCACAATGTAGCCAGTATGTATTTATTACCTCAACGTATATTTGAAATGCATGGAAGTATGAATCTATAATGTCATGATATATACGCCGGCGGGCTAAATGACATCCGGAGTCGAACTGCTACACTGTGACAGCTGTCATTTACAGGAACACAATATACTACTCATTCGGGTGTTTGGTGTGACAGTTGAACCAATAAACTGGTAAACGTTTCCCGTTGACTCAGTAGGTATCATTTCATGAATCTAGCAGTAATAGATTCTCTAGATCGAAGTTGAGATTGTTTTAGTCGGGGAATTAATGGCATTACCTCATTTTGCAAATACACCGAGCAAGAAAACTCATACCAAGAGTTTCTTTAAGCTATTCTGTAACCCCATTGTTTGATATTAAGTTTAAAGGCAAATCAGCTATTGAAACATACGTAATAAGAAGTTAAGACTGAGTAACGGATTTCCTTATTATTTTTGGACACTAATTCTTAATCATGGCCTACTATACCTACTTACCTAACAACTTATTACCAAAAAAAAAATTTTTTTTTTCTAAATTTAAATACAGGCTCAAGCACAAACGCGTGTAAAAAATTGACAACTGTATACAACGTGAATTATTTGATAGTTTGCGGAACTCCGCCGTAGGAAGGCCGTAGGAATTCGGTAATTTTCATCACCCTGTATTGAAATTTCATCCACATAGTAGGATACCAAATGACAACCTGAGATAGTGACACTTAAGACAGTTTTACTGTATCTTTAGCCGATTTTCTTACTCATAAACTAGGTACTTAATTTATTAACTTCAACGTGTATAAATACAGGGTCTTTCAGAGATATAGGGTCAAATTTAAAGCGGTATTAGTTCCTCTCATAAAGGTAAGTTGAAAAATTAAATCGTAGCTCAAAATGAAACTTGACATGAACAATAAACAAACTAAGATCTCTAATTTGACTATTTCAGGTGTTGTGAACGTGTTCCAGTGTGGCATAGATATTCAGGGTTAGAGCCTTTTCCCCTTTCTGTTTTTTAAGCCATTGATTTTCTATTGCAAATACCAAAACGTTATTCAATAGCGCAAAAAAATGTTCCTATTTTGTGATATTGAAGTTTCCTTATAGGGCAATGTCATTAATCTAATATTCAGGGTTGGCGACCTCTTTATTTCCCCATCTTTCACGCCACTGATTTTTTGTCGCAAATACTAAAACGGTATTCAATAGCGCATGTATTTCACAACAAATAGGTATTCCTAGTTTTTTTCATACGACGCACCGTTTTTGAGATTTTTGAAGTTTCCTCAGGCAATGACATTAATTCAATATTCAAGGTTGGCGCCTCCTTTCTTTCCCTATATTTTACGCCACTGACTTTTTATTGCAAATACCAAAACGGTATTTAATAGCGCATGCATTTCAGAATAAAAAAGTGTTCGTTAGTTTTTTTCATATGACGCACCGTTTTCAAGATATTTGAAGTTTCTTCAGACAATCATTAAGAATAACATTATCAATTAAAATTATAGTTAGATAACTTTTAGTGAAATCAATAATCAATAATGTAAATGGCCCAACATTACCTAAGAACACTGACAATATCTCAAAAACGGTGCACCGAAGAACACATTATTGTTCTGAAATGCATGGACTATTGAATAACGTTACTGTATTTGCAATAAAATCAGCAGCGCAAAACATAGAGGGGGAAAAGGGGAGCCAATCGTGAATATCTACGCCATTGGAAGACATCTACAAAAACTGAAATACTACATTAAAGAGCTTTGTTTGCTTATTGTTAATGGCAAATTCCATCAAAGTTATATATAACTCCATCACAAGAGTTATAACAAAAAACTGTTTATTTTTTTCAACTTTGATACCCTCTGTATCTTTCAAGAGAAACGTCATTTTGAGCTGAAATTTATTTTTTCAACTTTTTGAGAGGCTACCCCTTTAAATTTTACCCTGGATATCTGAAACACCCTGTATAAATGTATAAGAGAAAATTTATGAAGTAAAAATTTACAGTTTTTGGATTTTTTCAAAACTCAAAATTAAAGATTTATTGAATCGTTACCGGACTTTTGCCCGACTCAGTAAATATGTTAAGTATCTTTCGCCTTTTTTTGATCATAAATATGACCAGTTTTGTCAACTTTAACTTGGACCTTGAGTAACTACCCCTTTTGCTTGTATAGATTGCTAGCGAAATGACTTCTATGGTTAGAAATGAAAAATATGGTCATAAATTTCAGTATGTTTTACACACCTAAAAGAAACTGAATGAAGAAACTTACCCCATTTTTCTCACAAACGCCACCAGCATTTTTCAGGTCACCGGTCCAGGCTAGTCCGAGAGTGCCCATTTCAAAATCTCGATACGTGAACATGTAAGCTAGGCAAAAGGCGTCATAGTCCTCCTCTGAAATAGAAAGAGAGAACGTGTTAAATGCTCATTATGAGCGAAAGACAGGTAAGTACTGTAAATCTATAAAGTATACAGGTTACTAAGTGATATTTAGGTACTAAGTAAAGCTTGATAATAATTAATACCAAAATGTAATTCGTTTATAAGAGCCGTCAGCTATTGAAATCACAGCTCTTATTGAAGGCGAAATATTAATATTCATCCATTCACAAATGTTGCTTTTCCGCTCAAGCCCCGTGGAAATAAAATTGAAAAGCTCCGGAACTTGGGAAATTCGATAAGCTGACTCATAATTTGAAGAATAAAACCGAAATTTCAAATATCGCAGACGACTTTAATAAAGTAGGGACGGTCGAATATAAACCAGATTAATTTGAATAATTTCTAAGTTTTAGCCTCTTTATAGGGCAATAAGTCCCGAGTAAGTTGAATTCGATACTTTGCCGTGATATAAAAGCGAAGTAACTCCTTCTTTGACAGAGTGGATCTAAAGACGGAAAACTCATTAGAAGATTGCATAGCCAGTCGTTCATCAAGCCGGAATATGAGACATAATTTCGGAGTTAAAATTACGACAAACTGAGAGTATCCAAAGAAGTTCTTCCAGATTAGGTAGACCGCAAAATACGAGACTATTATAAGACTTTATTAAGGAAAGTAAACTTGATGAATTTTGTTTGTATATTAAGGACATTTTTTCTTGCGCTTTCCATTAGAACCTCGTTCTACATTTTACTCAACTTTATACAGGATGTCCCTTAATCTCCCGGATTTGGGTAAATTTAGTAAAAAAATAGCTATAACGTTTATTCCCACAAGACACCCATGGAAAGATATTACTCCTTAAAGTTAAGGATTGAAAATCTATTTTTTTCAATTTAATCCTTTCTAACTGTCATTTAATTTATCTACCTGTCATTTCTATATTTTATGTATTTTATTTAATTAAAGGGTAGTAGGTAATTAGTTTTTTGATATGTTTTTTTCAGCGATTTTGATTTTATTAATCGAATTCTACCGATGTATATTGAAGAAAAATCGATTTTTCTTGGCCACTTTACCACAAAATTACAGTTTTTTACTGCTGATGGCCCAACAAAAAAAATGTAAGTGATTATGTCATTCTATGATCCTATACAGGGTGTTTTGTAATTGAATGTCAATATTAAAGGGGTGATTTTTGGGTCCATTTTAAGAAGAAAACTTCATAAGAACGTATTTCCTAAAAGTCTTAACTTTTGAGATACAGGGTGGTAAAGTTTTTAAAAATAAATAACTTTTTCATAATATCTGTAGTACCGCTCTGGATATTTTAATGAAATTTAATAGACCGGTATGACTCATCAAGAGGCATTTTTTCATGTACCACATTTCGTTTTATCTCCACTAGTGACATCTTGCAGAATTTTACCTGCATATTTTTATATTTTTTTATTATCATTTAACGACAATATTGTGACCATGTAGAGAAACAGATTTTTCCTACGACCACTATACAAAACACTACTTTGCGCATCGTTTTTTGTGCGCAAACTAGCAGATTTCTCACGTATCCGAAACTGTGCGACAAAGTGACATAACGCATAGCCAAAAATCGTTTCCGTACAGTTTTAATGTAAACAATAGTGATGGGCGGTAACTGAGAACTCAACTGTTACTTATTGTTAATGGAATAACTATTCATTTAAAGCTTCAAGGTAATAAAATAAACACAAATGGGATAACATAGAACCCGACAAGACTATAAAATATAATATACTTATTATTCTCTTGTGGCAGTAATTATTAAAATTTACGAGTTGATCGCTAATAACAGCATTGGTAGCGTTCAAATCAAATTCACGAACGTGAAAACTCACACACCTCTAACTTCAATCGACGACGCACAGGCGCCTGCGTTGTGTGGAAGTTGCATATCTACCACGTCTCCACGCTCCACGCCACTTATTTTTAGTTTAGAGAGTCTGTAGAGGCCGATTCTGCCTTTCTTTTGATAATTGGTCAGTTTGTTGTTTTTATTTTTAAATTTAATTTGGAGACATCTGGTGAATTGGCTCTCAAGGTTGAACCACCTTTGAAGGAAATTTGCAATTTGTTTGTTTTATCTGAGGGAAGATAAAAGGAGAGAGAGAGAGACAGATAGCCCAGTAAGTCAGTACGATTTTCTAATTAGAACAAGACGGTGCTCTCTAAAATATAGTGGCCAGGCTACGCAATAATTATTATGAGTTTTCTCATATAATAGTGAACCCGCGATAGTGAATTCACGAAGTCACATAGGACCCACCACTGGATCAACCGATAGTAGATAAGTACTAGATCCTTCTAGCCACATTCCTTTCCTAGAGATTTCCTTGATCCCGTAGTGCTTGCTATTCATAGCGCTGGTGGTTTCTGCTGTTTCGGTAAGTTGTTTTTTTTTTCCTTAATTTAACTGATTGTTGCGTAGCTACTACTTACACTTAATTCTAATTGCGTAGAATATTGGTATTTTGACACTAGATCAAAGGGTTCTTCGCAATATCCTGTGGGATAATTGCCTACCTACGAGAACATAAAAATACAGTCCACGCAAGAAAATTATTAATTGATTTTATAGCATACATCTCTTTTTTTTTATAATAATAATTTAATAATAATAAAATTTATAATAAATTTATAATAATAAATAATAATAATATTGTCGGTAGAATTCAATGATTTAACAGTATATAATAGTAATATTAAAAAGTCATTGGTAGAATTGACAATAATACCTACCTAGGTAGTCTGAAAAAATAAACTTTAGTTACCTAACATTATAATGGATTGTGATTCCTCTGAATCTGAAGCAGAAAATACACCACCTGAAGTCAGAAAACAAGCAGGTTTGTGTTCTTTGAATTTGATACCTGTAGTTTCGAGAGAAAAATACGAATCTGCTCATAAACATTTCATAAATTGAAGAAAAGGTCATAAAAGCAGAGCATTGTCAGAAAAAATAATTTATTTGTTAAATTTGTTAAATAATTAATCTGTTAAATTGTGGTCGTAGGAAAAGTACTGTGTGTAGCACGTGCGGAAAATAAATTTCACACTCGTGTGAATTGTGACACTCGACTTCGTCTCGTGTCACAATTGTTTCACACTCGTGAGAAATTTTCTCTTTTCGGCGAAAAACGTGCACCGGACTGAATAAAATAAGTGATCAAATTTGCTTGGAAATTATGGAGATTCCAAAAATGATTTCTATTTGAATAGAAATCAGTGGCGTACCATCAATATCTGCTAAAATATGCCGGTAAAATTCTGCACGATCGTGCACCATCGTCACTGATAGAAATAAAACGAAACGTGGTACATGAATAAATGTCCCTTGATGAGTAATACCTGTTTACAAAATTTCATTAAAATATCTAAAGCGGTATTACAGATTCCTATTACGAAAAAATGATTTATTTTAATAAAACTTTACCACCCCAGCCTGTATCTCAAACGTTAAGACTCTTAGGACATACGTTCTTATGAAGTTTTCTTCTTAAAATGGATCCAAAAATCACCCCCTTAAATATTGACATTCAATTACATAACACCCTGTATATTAATTACACGAATATACGAAATAATCAAATATATTGTACATCGTGAAAAAAAATTAATCAGAAAAGCTGCTGGTTTTGATGGAATTTACCCAGAATTTTTAAAACACATGGGAAATTTTGCAAAAAATTGGTTACTGTCCTTCTTCAATGACATATTACTTTCGGGGAAATTACCTGCCGAGTTTAAACAGTCAAAGGTTATTGCAATCTTGAAACCAGGGAGAATAGCAGATGATCCAAGTAATTATAGGCCTATATCATTGCTAAGTGTATGTTATAAGGTGATGGAGAGGATGATTTACAACAGAATTTCTCCTTTGATAAATGATATGCTTCCCCAAGAACAAGCTGGTTTTCGTCCAAACAGAAACTGTTGTGATCAAGTATTATCACTCACTACTCACATCGAAACAGGTTTTCAAAAACAGCTGAAAACAGGAATTGCCTTAATTGATCTAACATCCGCATATGATACTGTTTGGAAAGATGGCCTTCTTCACAAATTATACAAAACCATTAACTGCAGAAGAGTTGTCACCTTAATTGATAATATGCTATCAAACCGGAAACTTCGAGTTTTCATTAATGAAAAAAGCAGCAAAGTCAAATACCTGAATAATGGACTTCCTCAAGGATCAGTACTAGCACCATTATTGTTCAACTTATATACCAGTGACTTACCAGAGACTACCTGCAGAAAATTCATATACGCTGATGATTTGGCTCTTTCTTATCAACATAAACGTTTTGAAGAAATCGAAAATGTACTAAATGAAGACATACAAATAATGGTAGACTACTTCAAGAAATGGCGTCTTTGCCCCAATCCCAACAAAACCGAAGTATCTTGTTTCCACCTAAACAACCACGAAAAACATCGAAAATTACAAGTCTCGATGGACAATGTAATCTTGAAACACAATTTCAATCCAGTATACCTTGGAGTAACTTTTGATACTTCATTAACCTACAAGCCGCATATTGACAAATTGCGCAAGAAACTTAAAACAAGAAACAACCTTTTACATAAACTTGCCGGTTCGGATTGGGGAGCTCATGCAGACACATTAAGAGTTGCAAGCATCTCACTTGTGTATTCTACGGCCGAATATTGTTGCCCAATCTGGATGAATAGCGCTCATGTCCATAAAATTGATTCTGAATTGAACACTACCATGCGAGTTATTACTGGTTGTATTAAGTCAACTCCAACACCTTGGCTGCCGGTAATTTCAAACATTACACCACCAAGAATCAGAAGACAAATAGCGGCTAAGCGAGAATTCGACAAATGCACACCGGAATTTCCAATCTGGCATGATCTTCAGAATCCTCCTACAACAAGACTGAAATCTCGAAATCCATTTTGGCAACAAAATCATGAGATCTTTTCCCCACTGGATTCTTGGAAGTCTGAATGGAGCGTTCAGAATGTTTTTAATCATCACCTTATCCAAGATCCAACAAAGGAAGTTCCCGGATTCGACCTACCTAGAAAGCTCTGGAGTAAACTGAATCGTTTAAGAACTGGCCATGGACGCTGTAACTCAATGTTATTCAAATGGATGGCAGTTCCAAGTCCAAATTGTCTCACTTGTGGCGAAGTTGAGGAAACAATTACTCATATTGTAGAAGAGTGTCCAGAAACTAAATTTCTTGGCGGTTTCAATGACATCCACCGCCTTACTCCAGATGCAATAAATTGGTTACAAAGTCTAAAACCAATATGAACTGAATGGTGTGTCTAGGTTTTTTATGGGGTTTTTCCCTAGACTGGCTGGAAAAGCGAATGCTTCACCATGATATCAACAACTCATCCTTATATTCTACAAACCGTTCTACCCCCCACAATGATGAAAATTCTACAATATTGTACTTATAAATCATATCCACATCATCCTTCTAATTTAAAATGTAATAATTCATACGAAATATATATATATATATCGTCGGTCGCGGTCTAAATATTTGATTACTTCTGGCAGATAGGTAGGCTGCATTTGACATGGATATCACAACTTTTATACAACCCCGTTGGCAGACTGTCAAAGCGGACCCAATCAAAGCTAGTTCGATGAATATCAGAGGGAAAGCGTGACGCTGAAAAACCAAATATAAAGTGGTGTCATTTAAAACGGCATCTTATCAGTATTTTTCGTCCACTTTCACTCTCCATGCATCGAATGGAGAAACGCCCGGTGAATAACAATCAGGTCTATAAATCCGGGAATTACTGAGCAGTAGCCTTCCATGTTTGCTTGCTGTTCCTATAGGCATGAACTGTACGTGTAGAAGAGGGATGCTTGTGGAGGTTTATAAAGAGTATTCCACTCTTATTCAAATTCGGCTTACACATATTTTATTACTCTCATTAAGTGATTTAAATTTTATATTTAAAGAGTAAGCAACAAAAATTTACTAACGGTCGGCCATAACTTTTGTAACGTATATGTAGAGATGAAAGATTCAACATTGAAACTACTCACTTCACATCTTGAACTACATCTGAACACGAACTACCGGATTCATCTTGTTAGAGCAATACGATTCCTCGGATTGATTTTTTATATCATCAAGTATGCCATTATGCCACAATAAGTGCCATTATGTTTATGTTATAGAAAAGTTATAATTATTACATGTTAAATGGTGTTTGAGTGTACAAAAAATTATTATAAAAAAAAGGACAAGTAACATAAATTGAATTTATTAAATGGTGTAAAAAATGTGGACTGTATGTGTGAGTTTGTTATGGCGATTCTTCGTTATTGCTGCTTATGGGCGTTAATACTGCAACAAGGACAATAATTCGAATATTAGAAGGGAAGACAATAATTATGGAAGGATTAGACAGACTTACAATAACTTATCACTGTTAATGGGCGACGTCCCGACAGGATGGTGCGATATCGGCCCTTGGCACTGCACTTCACTGGTGTTGGTGTAGGTAGGTACGGCCACTTCTGCTTAGCTTCGATGACGACGACAGTACGAAACGAAGAGTCAACGATATGACTCCAGCAATGGTCAACGATCGAATGTGAATAAAATGAATGTGTAGGTAGGTATTTCTTGGCCCACGAGGTTGGGACGGTCCATGCTTCCCTTTGTCCTACCGAGGGCTGCCGACTCCGAGTGTATGCTATTAGTCTGCTAATGTTTCTGGGAAGGGAAGGTAGTTTTGGTATAGGGAGAGGAGGTATGAGGTTTTGGTTTAAATGTGGAGCAGTATTAACACGAGGGGACGAAACATACCGCCCACCAAAATGACTATGACAATAGGTATTTTAGCATGTTAACACAAGAATCTAAGGTTCTGCCAATTACTTCCAAATAATGGATAGTGGATTAACGAATAAACGGAACAATACAAATACAAAATTAAAAGGAAAATAAAAAAAGAAAGATGAAACAAAATAAACAAAATAAAGAAGTAAATTAAAATTAACCTAGTCTAAGCACCTTGCCACGGCAAACTAATTATTTTGCGATGGCAAAGGATGTAGTTTAATAAGGGGGCGTTTGATCTCTCCTTGGACGGTCTTTACAGAGGCGACTCGGCATATGCCGTCTGGGCCAGGGAAAAGTTTAGTAATTCGTCCAAGTTTCCATTGAAGGGGAGGTGCCGAATCGTCCTTAATGAGAACAAGAGTGCCCACATCTTCCAGAGAGAGTGATTTATTGTGAGCCCATTTGCTTCTTTGATAATAATTATGCAAATATTCCGCCCGCCAGCGTTTCCAAAAACTCTGTTGCATATGTTGTACCAATTGCCAGCGTGATAGTCTATTAATGTTAAGATGAGAGAGATTTTGATCGGGCACTGCGGTTAGCGGCTCAGTAGTTAAAAAATGACCTGGAGACAAAGCGATTAGGTCATTAGGATCGTTACTCAGTGGACACAAGGGACGTGAATTCAACATCGCTTCAATCTGGGTCAAAAGCGTATATAATTCCTCATAAGTGAGAGTCTGAGTACCAATGACGCGACGCAAATGGGTCTTGACAGACTTGACCCCTGCTTCAAAAATACCTCCAAAATGAGGGCTGGAAGGGGGGTTGAAGTGCCAAGAGATAGCTTCTGTTTCAGCGACAGCCTGCATAATTTTCAACAATTCTCGATTGGCACCCACGAAATTAGTACCACAATCACTGTAGATGTGAGAGACGCGGCCCCGTCTTGACACAAATCGACGAAGAGCAGCCAAAAAGCAATCCGTTGTCAAATCAGAAGCCAATTCAAGATGAATTGCTCTGGTGGCTAAACATACAAAAAGGCACAAGTATGCCTTTGAAGTGCCGCTTCCACGAATTCGTTTATGGGAGATAGTGATAGGGCCAGCGTAATCAACGCCTACACAACTGAAGGGTTTGACATTGTTGACACGAACGGAGGGTAAATCACCCATTTGAGGCTCCAGGGGACGAGGATTGGTTCGAAAGCAACGATAACAATTCGATAGATAATGCCGTACTGCACGGCGACTGGATAACACCCAAAAATTCTGTTGGAGTAAATAAATAGTGGTATTAACTCCCGGGTGCAAATTTTTGTCGTGAACTTGGCGGATAATCAGTTCAGTCAACCGATGATTGCGCGGCAACAGGGCTGGGTGTTTGGTAGCAAACGGTAGATCGCTATGCTCAAGCCGTCCTCCCACTCTCAAAATTCCTTCCGAATCAATGAAAGGCGACAATTTTGAAAGCCATTTGGCACAGCGCTTGTTAGAAGCTAACCGATGAATTTCTTGCGAGAACGCCTCTCGCTGAACAAGTTTTACTAGAACTAATAATGCTTGATGAAGTTCCATTGCAGACAGCGGTCCTGAGCTCCGTTGACCCCTTCGACAATTGAATACGAATCTACGAACAAAGGCTATAACGCCCTGGATTTTACGAAGGGAGGAAAACCTATCCAACAGTCTCAACGGAAATTGCTGATCAACTTGAGCGACAAAAACATTCCTTCTTTCCTCGAGATCACATTCGGGGGAAATGGAAGGAATTCCAGAAGTTGGCCAATCGGAGGTAGGTTTCGAGAGCCAGACAGGTCCCGCCCACCAAAGCGACGATGAAAGAATCTCACTCGGGAGCATACCACGTGAGCCCAGGTCAGCGGGATTGTCAGCGGAACGAACATGGTGCCAACTGTCGGGAGGAATGTTGTCTTGAATTTGCGACACACGGTTTGCAACGAAGGTCTTCCATTTGTGTGGGTAAGACCGTATCCATGAAAGAGCTACTGTAGAGTCGCTCCATGCAACGACTCGTTCTATTGGGACCCTTCCGCTGAACGTCTCCAATACAAATTTAGTCAGCTTAGAGAGCAATACAGCCGCGCATAATTCTAAGCGCGGAATAGAAAGCCTTTTAACTGGTGCGACTTTGGATTTGGCGATAACAAAATGGGTGGATATTTCATTACGTGATGTAACGCATCTAAAGTAAATTACGCCTGCATAGCCTAACTCAGAAGCATCACAAAAGGCGTGTAGCTGGCATGAAACAAGATTTCTAGGGAACAACAAGCGAGGAATTCTAATCGATTCGAGGAGCGTCAACTCGTTCTTATATCTCAACCATTTGGCGCTAACGTCGCTAGGAGGAGTTGCATCCCATTCGAGACCCAGAATCCAAAGATGCTGTATCAAATGTTTGGCAAAAAAGGTGATCGGACAAAGAAAACCAAGAGGATCGTAAATTCGAGCGACTTCCGATAATATCGATCTTTTGGTGCAGGGAGCATCTTTCGAGCGAACCTGGAACGAAAAATTGTCCGAACTAAATTGCCATTGCAAACCAAGTATCTTCAGCGCTGAGTCAGATTCGTCGGCAAAAGTTAAATTGTTCGATTGACGATGGTCTGGGGGTATATCATCCAGCAAACTTGGGGTATTGCTGGCCCATTTTCGCAATTCCAAGCATCCCTTCCTAAGTAATGCTACCAATTGGGACTTCATGAGTTCAGCCTCGGTTAATGAGGTAGCACCACAAACAAAATCATCGACATATAGGGAATTTCTAATTAGCTCGGCTGCAATGGGGAACTGAGCTTCATGAAGGTCCGCAAGATGCAACAAGGTACGAATCGCAAGAAAGGGTGCCGAGGAGACCCCGTACGTGATAGTATTCAATTGAAAGGTTTGAATTGGTTGAGATGGGGAGAAACGAAAGCGAATCAGCTGAAACTTACGATGCTCCGGGCTAACCAATATTTGGCGATACATCTGACGAATATCACAAGAAAATGCAATGGGTTTGGAACGAAAATTAAGCAATAGCACGGTGAGATTCGATTGCAACTTAGGTCCAATAAGAAGAGTATCGTTAAGTGAAAGATCATTTCGATCCTTCGCGGAAGCATCAAAGACGACTCGTATCTTCGAACTAAGGGAGTCAGTCTTGAATATACCGTGATGGGGAATATAGTAAGCGTCGTGATGATTCTCGACATCTATCGATAATGGTGTCATATGCTTAGATTGTAAGTAATCTGTCATGAAGTCCATGTATAAATCGCGCAACGCCGTGTCGCGAGAAAGACGGCGCTCTAGAGCAAGTAGTCGTCGATCGGCAATGGCTCTCGAGCCTTCGAAAGACGGCTGTGACTCCTTAAAGGGAAGACTGACCCCAAAACGACCTTCGGGTAAGCGAAAAACTCCCTTCTTGAACGATTCTTCGGCGATGTTATCCTCATGAGACTTATCTGGAGGTCTCATAGGAGGCTCTTCAATTTCCCAAAATCGATGAAGAGATGACTCAATAGATGATGGTGAAGTGGACACAAAAAACGAACGAATAGCCGATGGCGGAATATCAATAGGACCTACAAGGATATAGCCAAAAATTGTTTGAATAACTGCGGGCTGACCACGGTCATTACCTGACGCATCTCTAACCAAAATAGATGGGTACAAATCTGCGCCGAGCAGCAAATCAATAGGACGAGGACGGTACCACTCTGGGTCAGCTAGAGGAGTCTCTGAAATATGCCGAACAGAGTCCGGATCAACGGGTACTCCGGGTAAACTCCCACATATTCGGGGAATCACGACGAATTCTGCTTCGAGTGAATGATTTGGTGAATAGCAAGAACGAATAGTAGCGACAGATGTGCCCTGAGATTCCGACGAGATTTGACCGAGACCCACGATAGGTATAGAAGTGCGCGAACGAGATAATGATAGGCGGGCTGCAAGTGAACCAACGATAAAGGAAGCTTGTGAGCCACTATCAATAAGTGCTCGAGCCTTATGAAAATTTCCAAAGCGATCCTGAATCTCGAGGACAACTGTAGCCAAAAGCACATGAGCACGGTGAGAATGGAGGACTCCTGCCGCGGAGGTAACGGGGGGCGACCGATTAGAATGACCGGGTGATGGCATGTGGCTACCTGTTGCTATGTTTGGCGACTGCTGGTGTTGCGGAGTGTTAGACGACGTGTTGGAAGCGATAGGAAAATGGACCAAGGTGTGATGACGCTTTTGGCATTGTTGACACGAGAAACGAGAGTTACAATTGCTGAGAAGGTGACCCGAGTTTAAACAATTGTTGCACAAATTTAAGCGCTTGACCACGTTAAAACGTTCATTAACCGAATGCTTAAGGAATTCTGGACACGAACTAATAAAATGTGAACCCGAACATAAATCACAAGTGTTTGAATAAGTTTGAAAGTTCGAACAAGGAGAAGTTTTTGCTACCATGCTCGTATGTGTAGAGGGGTTTCGCCAATTTGGCTGAGCAACTTTGGGTCTAGAAGGATGACTATAAGTCGGTTTTGCGAGAGTGGATTGAGGAACTGAATCCAATACCCGACACTGTGATGTTAAGAATTCTTCTAGTAATTCGAAAGTTGGTATATTGTCCTTTAGGGACCGATTTTCCGCCTCAAACACCTTACGAGTCTCAGGGTCTAACTTGTCAAATAAAATATTAAAAAACAAAAAATCTTCGAGATTTTCCGCTAGCTCTAGCGCCTTGAGTGCCTCCATATTTTCCTTAAACGTAGAAATCAAAAATCGCAAATCCTTAACGGACTCCCTATTCAATTTAGCGAGATTTTTTATGTTGCTCCAATATTCCGATGCAAGTTTCCGTTGGTCATTATATCGAGTGGTTAAAGCCTGATAAGCAATAGGATAGTTTGAATCGGTTAATTTCAACGTTTTTATTAGTTTAAGTGGTTCACCTGACAACGAATTCAGAAGATATTGAAATTTGTCTATGGGGGCCAAACTCGAGTTTTTGTGAATGGCAGTGTCAAAACATTGTATAAATGTAGTCCATTCACCGAAATCACCGCTGAACGTTTTCAAATTTATCTTCGGTAAGCGGATTGAACAATTAGAGGGCGGAGACTGCGACGAAGGACCGCCGTCGGTGATTGGGTGCAACGAAAGATATGTCGCCTTCACTTGATAGTATTTTCGATCAAATTCTTTTCTAATATTATTCTCGGGTTCAAGTTCAGGAGTCGGTTGAGTACAAATATATGAAACGATAATCGAATGATGTTGTTCGAATTCCCCTTTGATTTGCTCGACATGTGCATAGCGCACTTCCAAAAGAGCTCTCATAGCAACCTGCCTTTCAGCTACCTCTGCGAGATCGGAGAGTTCTGTAATTCGGTCGACCGCGATGTGGCGTAAGCAGCGAGCACGTTTGCATTCATTAGCCATGTTACGAAAATTTACAAATAGTTAATTATTTAGCGTTGAGAAGAGAGCGATAGGCAAAGATAAAAGGAATGCGACGAATGTTCTAAAATTGCGATAATTCAAACGACAATGAAAGCAGCGATATGTAAAAGATGCGAACAATGGAACGATAAACGACAAGTAAGTACCTATGTGGAATTGCAAATATTTGCACGACAAAAGGGAAAACTTTATAGAAGAACAATTAGGTATAATAATTATTATTACAATAAAAGATTCCAAACGAGAAAGCAACCGTTATAGCAGCCACGACGATAGGTAGGTACTCATTTTACAATTCACTAAAAATGACGGAACAATAACGAAACAATAACAAATAAAATCAATAATTTGGTAAAGGCAGTGTCTATACCAATGTGATAAATTAAAATGGAAATAAAATGAATCTAATTACTAATTGGCAGAACCGAATACTAAGTAATAATACCTACGAAAAAAAAATTAAAGCAGCAATAACGAAATCGAAAGAAAATCCACAGAGCTTTTCTTCATGTGGCAACGAAGGACCAAATGTTTGAGTGTACAAAAAATTATTATAAAAAAAAGGACAAGTAACATAAATTGAATTTATTAAATGGTGTAAAAAATGTGGACTGTATGTGTGAGTTTGTTATGGCGATTCTTCGTTATTGCTGCTTATGGGCGTTAATACTGCAACAAGGACAATAATTCGAATATTAGAAGGGAAGACAATAATTATGGAAGGATTAGACAGACTTACAATAACTTATCACTGTTAATGGGCGACGTCCCGACAGGATGGTGCGATATCGGCCCTTGGCACTGCACTTCACTGGTGTTGGTGTAGGTAGGTACGGCCACTTCTGCTTAGCTTCGATGACGACGACAGTACGAAACGAAGAGTCAACGATATGACTCCAGCAATGGTCAACGATCGAATGTGAATAAAATGAATGTGTAGGTAGGTATTTCTTGGCCCACGAGGTTGGGACGGTCCATGCTTCCCTTTGTCCTACCGAGGGCTGCCGACTCCGAGTGTATGCTATTAGTCTGCTAATGTTTCTGGGAAGGGAAGGTAGTTTTGGTATAGGGAGAGGAGGTATGAGGTTTTGGTTTAAATGTGGAGCAGTATTAACACGAGGGGACGAAACAAATGGTTTCCAATACATTAAATAAGTTCCAAATTTGGATAAATTTAAAACCCCAAGATGATTTATTATTATATGGACTTTGGTTTGATCGTTTAGTCACTTTTGGGAACAAAAAAAGAGTTCCTAATTAGTTCTAGTGAATGTGATTGAATTGAAACTGATTTAATTGAGTATAAACACTCAAAAGTAAGTGTAAGTGTAATAATAAATTAAAACTGAATACCTATTAGAATACTAAAATTAGCAAGTATCCTTAACTTTCATGTATATCTTAATTAGTAAACAGCTATTTGACAAAGTTTCAAACTTCATCAGCTTTCCAAATTGCCTCATTTAGGGCCTACCTCTTTTTTAAATATAATTCTTTAGAAAAGTGTTTCATTTCAGTTTTATAACAAGTTAACTTCATAGCACTTGAAAATGACAAACAAATTGAATAGATTTTCCGAGCCGTGTTAATTTTTTACGAGAAAAATTAATTATCAAATTAAAAATTGTTTTGTTTCATGAACTTTACAAGCAATAAACGGGAGTCTTTCATTATCTTCTCGATTTAAAAAATACTCTTCGACAAGAATCTCCAATGATGTCTAAGAGGTTTCGATATATGAATTCTTATTGTATAAATTAATTAAGGTAAAAACAGAAAGTTAACTAAAGTTAATCAGTTTGGAATGAAGTACAATTATTAATAGTGGTGAAGGAAGGTTGTGACAAGTGAAGTGATTGTGAGAGTGTAACGCATTTATGGCGTTAAAATTTATTTGCGTACCTTATATCAAAAATAGAATTATTTCTCGAGCTGAAATTCCTAGCGACCTTTTTATGAAAAGTATCGCCTGTAAACTCACGGACACGTGATTTGGTAAAACGGGAAACACCTGAGAAGTGCAACGTGTGCATCGAAAACGTCTACGTGGAAGCCGATAAGTGCAACGTGTGCATCGAAAACGTCTACGTGGAAGCCGATAAGGATGTAGTGGCGTGATTTTGCGGCTCTCTCATTGGTCCAGGGAAGTGGCGTGACCTACGACGCCGAAGGTCAGGTCAGGTTAGTTCAGGTCATCTACCTTTTTATCTTTCCCGTGCCTGTTATCTTTCTAAATAGAAGTTCATTCGCTTCTGAAAATTTATATTAACAATTGAGTCAGGGCCGAAAGTGTTTTCCGGCAAATAATTATTTTCAATTACCACAATAAACTTTCTGGCAAAGACATATCTTAACAGTAATAGTCACGGACCGACTTGATTTTCACCGGACCCGAAATAACTACATTTTAGCAAGACTATCTTCAGGCACCATTCCACCTTCTACAACGTGGAACAGAAACAACAGTTCGTTATCGTAACTCCAGGTTCCTTCGGCTCCGCGAGAGATATTAAAAACAAATAGACACAAATAGACACGATAAAAAAAAAATACATTTTTCAAGGGTGTCAATCTGTTCAAAATGTATTTGTATATCGTATACGAATACAGAAAAATGTAACAAAAAATCAATAAATTATTTAAAGAACCGTCCAAAGTTTCTGTAATTTAGTTTGAGATATATTATTAGAAAGAAAGTAGGTACCAACATTGTAATCATATATTATACAGAACTAGCAAGCAAGTTCGTTAAAGTTAAACCAAGGAAACTATTATACTACCTACCTAACAAATAGGGAAACTGCAATTAATTAAACGAAACTGTAATCCGGTCTCCATGGGAATAAAATATAGAGAGATGACTTCATCCTTGTGAGTGTAATATGTCTTCGGGAAGTAATTTCTCAGTAGGGAGAACAAGCAGGACGAAAATACCATTAATTTTGCTAGATTAATTTTTTTTATCATTATACACTATTTGAAAAGTTGAACAAAGACACCTCCTTATTATTTACTTTTATCTACTAATGAAGCTTTCATTAAATTCACTTCACTAAAATAAAAATGGAAGACTTTTATACCTATGTAAGTCTCCAAGTTCCTATCTTTAGGAACTTGGAATCCTATCAAAATTATTGTCTTGAAATAATAATAAGCCTATCCTGACAATACCGAACCATTTTGATGAATACATTTTTATTCTAAACCTTTGTCTTTCCATCTTCAAAAGAATCACCCTACAAATTTCAAACATTTCCTAGGTAACACCCTAGAATAATGCAAGTGGTAGGTACGAACGTTCGGTAGTTTTTATTTGTCAGACTGCCAGCAACTGCGAGTGCAAGTAACGATTTTCTGAATGCGAACCAATAAAAATTAATGAAAGGCTACTACTGCGGGGCATATTCAACAGGGTACTCCAGCAACTAACAATAAAATTATATTTCGGCAAAAATTTTTGATATTGTTTGATAGAAACCATTTTTCAACTTCACAACCCTTGATATACAATGTGTTCAATATAAGAATTAACAGCATGTGGATCTCTTTTCATTATTCAGAACTTTAAATGCGGCCTTAAATTTTTTACAAAAATTGAAAGTTATTTTAATTCTGAGTTTATTGATATGTCACACATAGTGGTTCAAACGTGTTTCGGACTATAGCTATTAACATCATCAGTTTAATTTCGCCTTAATAAGGATCTGTGCTTTTATGAAACTTTTTGGACTTGTCGGATTGAGATGACGATAAGTATCAAGAGTTCAAGAAGTTTAATAAGAACCAGACCCGTATTAAGATGAAATTAAACTGAAGATGTGTATAGCTACAGTCCGAAACACGTTTGAACCACTACGTGTGGTGTGGCACATCAATAAATACAGAATTAAAATATTTTTCAAATATTGCAATAAAAACTCAAGGGCCGCATTTGCTGAATCATCGCATAAAAAAACCTGACTGCAACGAAAATGTCGTTTCAGTTTTAAAAAACTTCAATAATAACGTCAATAAAATAAATAAGAAAAACTAAAATTGAAAATTGAGTTTTCCCATTGTATTGTCCTTTTGGTCGCCCAACTTTTTTCCCATTTAACCGACCCTATACCTCCCACGGTTTCCGAGTTCCCCTTGCTGTTTATTCTTATCTTCGACATAGTGTGTGTCGATAATCAATCTAGGCGGCTTTAAAAATAACTCGAATCCTCTTAATTCTTAAAATTCTTAAGATGAGAATTTTTGATCAAAGTAACTAGCAAATAAAGAAAAGTCCTTCAATTTTTGGGGATTTGAAATTCACGATTTTGATGGAGGATAAATAAGTATAAAATATAGGGATAAATAAGGGACTTGAAAAATCTGGGAACGCCACTGAACTAATCCCTAAAAATTAATAACTGAATTCTTAGATTTTAATTTGGCTATAAAATTGTTTATACTTGACAGGTTCGGTAGAATTTAGTGTGGTATTATTTTGAGAGATTATGAATCCAGTGGCGTGCCCAGATTATTTTCATTATTTCTGCAAATTTTACTAATAAACACTATAGGCCTTCAATTTTTTAGGAATGCGAGGCTAAAAAGCAATACTGAATGCATTAGTATTATGCAAGTCTTTTAGATACTTAGGTAAGTTTTTTCATACAATGAATAGACAAACAGAGCAACGTAATATTTGAAAAGCAACAAAAATCTAAATATATCCGCGAACGTACGACTTTTATGGTGGAATATCAAACTGCATGTGTATGAACGGGGTCCGAGGAGGGTGAAAAAGGAAGAACAAACAGCGCCGAAGGGGAAGAGATCCGTCGTTTGTAATTGATTTAGCTTATTTGAGAGGCCCTTTGAAGAATCACGCACAACCGATACTGCAGTTTCGTTCTACGGATCACGGAAATAATTGCAGTCGGTCAGGAATACGGATTTCCGGTAAAACAGATTACCCGTTAGAGGTTTGATAAATTACCGTCTTCCGAGTCCACGAAAAGTGCCTATTTAATTCCAAATGGCCTCCGGTTCTAATCAAACATCCTTTCGTTTTAAATCCACCCATGAATAGGAATATAGGGCTCGCTCGGAGAAATTCTTATTGTTTCAACTACGGGAATGTTCTAGCCCTTCAAAGACTTGGAATGTCTGATAATAACACGCTGCTTGATCCACATTTGAAACAAAAATCTAAATACTAAATTAGAATTATTTTACAAATTATCAAAATTACCAAAAATTTTAACTTATTTTTTATTTATTCGGTATATTCCCTGTAGATAGGTCACCGTGAAGACAAGTGGATTAAATACTGTGGGAGTACAAAATTAATCTAATCTACAGGGTGAGTCTGAGAGACGGATTTCCTATGGGTACATTGTAGGGGACAATTTGTGCAGTACAGGAAAAATAATAAAAAAATTTCTTGTGTACCTATCTAAATTGACCGAGATATTATGAAGAGGTAAAGTTGAGAACTTAACTTATTTTAATATTGGCAGTTTTAAAGAATTTGTTTGCTTAAAATAGAGACTATGGCCTCTTCTTTCAAATATTATAAAAATTTTTAAAAACACGGTTTAAATTTATATGAATGAAATTAAAATCAGTTTTTTTTGATTTTTGATTTTTTATTCATTGGTGGAATACCAGAAACTATGAAATTAATTTCATTCAAAATTGGTGAAATACCAGAAAACTGAAGTTAGTTTTATTCGTATAAATTTTAACCGTGTTTTTGAAATTTTTTTTTATGATTTTTGAAAGAACAGGTCGTAGTCTCGATTTTAAGCAAACAATTTTTCAAAAACTGTCAATATTAAAGAAGTTGAACTCAACTTTACCTCTTCATACCCGGGCCAATTTACAAGAAATATTTGTTTACTGTTTTTTCTCTGGTGCACGAATTGCCCCCTACAATGTACCAAGAGGAAATCCGTCATTAAAGACTCAGCCTGTATAACATCCAAGGTAGGTGCTTTAGGTACGTCAAGTAAAAAGGTGCCCTAAAGGCGAATCTGTCTTCTCTTGCGGTTGATACTGTACTGTTTTATTTGTTTAACCATTCCAATTACTCTTAAGATAAAAACTTATGGTTCAAACTTTCTTACCGAAAAACTGCGATGGTAGAAAAAGTATGACATTGAATACGTGGACGGAGTCCGTATTTTAGGGCAGATATAGTTCTCAATGCAAGAAAGGACACCTCTCTCCCGAAGTCATTTAGACCCATCTGTCTTACCTCCTTCTTACTAAAGACGATGGAGAAAATCATTGATAATCACATCAGAACGGAAACACTGAACAGGGGACCACTACACCCAAGCCAGCATGCATACAGAGCGGGCAGATCGACAGAGACCGCCCTGTATGAGCTGACAGAAAAGATTCAGGACACTCTGGAGTACAAGGAAACGGCCATTTGCGCCTTTCTGGACATAGAAGGAGCATTCGACAACACCTCTTGCGATGCTATCAAGAAAGCCCTAACTAAAAAAGGCATTAACAGCACAACATCCCATTGGATTCAACAAATGCTGTCCACAAGAATAATTGGAACCAAAGTGGGCGATGACACCATCCAGGTGAAAACAACAAAAGGATGCCCACAAGGAGGGGTGTTATCCCCCCTCCTATGGAGCCTGGTAGTAGACGAGCTCCTCGGGTTACTCACCGAGAACGGCATTACCTGCATCGGGTATGCCGATGACATCGTCATCATGGCCAGAGGAAAATTTGAAGGAACACTCTGCGACATAGTACAGAGGAGGTTAAAGATAACCTTGAAATGGTGCCAGAAAATAGGACTCAACATCAATCCTACAAAAACTACACTGATACCATTCACAGGAAAAAACAAGCTTCCAACCCTCAAAACCATCGACTTAAATGGAGTCGAGTTAGAATGGAAGGAAGAAGTAAAATATCTGGGAATAACACTGGATGAGAAGCTAACGTGGAACAAGCACTTAAGTGCAACAGTAAGTAAGGCCACATCCGTACTCATGGTGTGCAGGAGAATGGCGGGGAATGCATGGGGTTGTTACCCATCCATTTTACGCTGGATGTACACCATGCTAGTGAGACCCATCATCACATACGGAGCGGTCGTCTGGTACAAGAGGACTAAGCTAATAACAGCGAGGAAAACACTCGAGAAGATCCAGAGACTTGCATGCCTCTGAATCACAGGAGCAATGAGAACATGCCCAACAGCAGCGTTGGAAGTAATTCTAGATCTCACACCACTGCACTTAGTGATTGAGAGAAGTGCCGCAGAGGCTCAACTCAGAATGTCAAGAATGGGGATCAGGGGGGGGACTACGGACCGAGGGGAATCAACCCCTGAACATCTGTAAAAACCTCCTGATAATGCCAAAAGACAAAACTGTCAAGAAATTCAGCTTCAAGAGAAACTTCATCATGGAACTGTCTACGAAAGAAGATTGGAGCAACACATCCATTCACACTCTCAAAGAAGGTACAATAAGATGGTACACAGACGGCTCAAAGGCCACCGAGGGAACTGGGGCAGGAGTATATGGGCCAGGCACCAACTACTCCGAGCCGATGGGAACATCCCCAAGCATACTTCAAGCGGAACTGTACGCAATAGAAGTATGCGCCCAAATAAACCTCGACAGAAACTATAAAAATAGGGAAATAGCAATACTGACAGACAGTCAAGCAGCCATAAAGACGCTGAGCTCCCCTATTATCAGCTCAAAAATGGCATGGAACTGCCTACAAAAACTCAATAAACTAGGCAGAGAGAACAAAATTCACCTCAAATGGATACCAGGACACACTGGCATTGAGGGAAACGAACGTGCCCACTCATTGGCAAGAAAAGGAGCATCGACACCCTTTATAGGACCAGAACCATTCTGTAGCCTTGAAGACACGTTCTTCAAGGCAGAACTTCGGAAGGAAGAAGAAAAACTGAGAGAAATCCATTGGAATAACCTCTCAGGATTGAAACAATCCAAGGAGCTCCTCGGGAACTTTAACCGAGAAAGGTCAAGGAAACTCCTGACCCTCAACAAAGGAAGTCTCAGAATGCTAACAGGATTCCTAACAGGTCATTGCAAGCTCAATGAACACCTGAGGAAACTTGATATAGAAAAAGATGGCGTTTGCAGACTCTGCAGGGAAGAAAACGAGACTCCTCGTCACCTATTGATGAACTGCGAAGCACTAGAACGTTAAAGAAACGATGTTCTGGGCCAACACCAGCTCAACGGGGGGGCTTTGCCCGGCCTTGATCCCCTTCAAATCCTGAAATTCCTAAGGGAAGAGGAGTTGGAGAGGCTGCTTCAATGAAGGGAATATACTCCAAAGAAGCAGAGAAGAGGGAGCACAATAGATCTGTAATAGGTCGCAGCGCATCTGACACCCTCAATATCAATATCAATATATCAGCTCTCAATGCTCAAATTTGGAAACTTCTCGACTGATGTGAATCAAACAAACTTCTCTTTTAATCATTTGCTGTAACTTTGATAGAAATAGACGTTCCAGTTTTGAAATTTCTCCACCACATCACAGGAATTTAATTTAAATTTTGTGCCTAAACGTTTTATTCGAACGTATTGTCACCACCGACGAACAGTATTTGGGTCGTCTGCCAAGCACCACATGAATGAACTTATAGTTACAACTGGAATGAGAGAACACGATCTCGGGAACACGAGTTTTTGTTTGAGGCTTGTACGTATATTATTAGAGGCTCCTGATCTATTCATTGAAATTGATCCCCAAAGTTACAACAAGTTAAACATTGAGCAAGTTTCCATAAGGATTCCGATAGGTCCTTGTTCAGACATAAAAAAATTACCCCATCATTAATACTACGTTTCGGTATAAGACAAGACACATGTATGAAGTCATACAAAATTCAAAGTTTACTTATATATTGTGCCCAGAAGGATGAAACGGTTCATTGTAAAGGAAACAAAGTTTGGAAAACCGACAACATTACTCAGAAAGTTAGATAATAAAGCAGTGTGTACAATCTAATGTTAGGGAAAGTAAATATTGGCTTGTTTCCCCATATTCGTACGTATTCTATGAAGTTTCTTCAAAATTAAATTGAGCGTTGTTTATTCTGGACTATACAGAATATAATGTGGACAAAGCAATGTTTGCGAGTTATATATACGAATTCTTCTTATTATATATCACTTCAAAGGTTAACAAACGGTATATCCTGATTTAATGTTATCAAATTGAATTTTATTATTAACCACAAATAGGCCATTTTAGTTAAATACACATAAATACGAATCAGAGTATGAACAGAGACAAACAGCCTTAAACTAAATCAACAAACGAAAGGATAATTTAATTCAAAATTTCATTTTGCAAACCATGACATACTAAGCTCCGGCACATCTGGTTAGGGCCATAATAAACTGATTTACTTCAACTTATCTAATCTAACATGGCCTCACAAGCTGTGAAATTAAAAATTATTTTTGTGGATTACTTCATGTAAATTACTCTCATAAGATATTCACTTAGTTCCATAAATAGGTTGCCTTCATGAGTAAAATTAAAACAATTAACTTAGGGGTAATTTAGGAGTTGCCCATTTGATGTTACTAAATGTAAAAGTAAATGAAAACAACAAAAAAATGTACTTAGCTAATTTAGTATTATTAATTCGTCTCATTAAATTGTTAACACAGAACGTCACAAACTGCAAAAATATGATCCAAAAATATATTTATTTTCCAAACATATTTCATCTCATCATTAGTAGAATTTGTTCTTTGTCCTAAAAGCCATTCCATGCGTTAGGAAGCTATTGTTCCGAATGAATCCTAAGACGTCATTAAAGATAAAAAAAACTTGTCGAGTGCACTCAAATCGCAAATATTGTAACGTATAGATCCATAATTTATTTTTAGATGAACATAAAAAATATGTATTTGGTCGGAATCGTAATCCAAATTAATAGGTACCTACTTTAAAATCTTTATTAAGAATCGAAAATTTTAATTTGTGAATATCAGAAAAATAATTATCCCTATAACACCATATTCCTGCCAAAACTTTGCATACTAATAAGTGGGCCACCTGTATGATGTAAAGTTTGTAATCAAAGGTTCGACCAAAAGCCCCCGTGCGTTTCATAAAGACATTCAGGACAGGAAAGAGGCTATGAAATTAAGCGGTTTGGGAATGGAATAGGGGAGCTCGGCGTCGGAGATCCCCGGATAAAACAACTGACGCTCGTTGGGAAGTAAATGCTAAGACCCTCCAGGAATTCGCTGCGATGTCAGCGTGCCTATATAATTGGCGAATTCCCGAGGGTCTGGCGCCGAGATCGTCGCCAACAATAACCTATGCTAGAATCCTTCATCACACTTCTGAGATTGTTGCAATCGACTGTCGAAGGACACTAATCAATGGAATTAAAGCTCTAAACTACAATTATTGGAGTATTCCAGAATTAGGAACAGTTGGTTTCGCCACTAATTGCTATTAATTGGTTCCTCGAGCATTACCCTCTACATAGAATAATTTAACAATTGCATTAAACTTGTAAGATATATTTAGATGAACAAATAAAATGAATAAGGTCCGACACAACTCAGCCGTTAATAAAGCTTAATGGATCCTTTCATATTTAAACAGAATTTGGTTTAACATAAGTCTCCAAGGCCGTTCCCTTCCACACGTCATCGGAACCGAGGGCAGGGTAAAAGCTTGTGCGAATGCCGGGCACCCGAATACCTCATGAGAAGCTGTCTCGTCTTCTTCACCAAAAAAACTGGTAATAAGCTGAAAGCACTTTCTATGTTGTTTCAACAAGCATCAGGGAATTGTGCCCACACCGGTTTAATGTTTTGCCAGAGCTTTACTAACCGTGGAACCACGTCTCCAGTCTTCACGATCTACAACGCCTATAATAATAGGTATTGAGCAAATAACATCCAATTTTTAATTTTTATTTTAGTTTATAATCAACCAAGCTGTTCAATACTTAACAAAGACCGATAAGAGATTCAAACTTGAGGCGGTAGAAATCAAGTGCATTTTAATGCTGAGAAAACCCAAGCAGTCATCTTCTCCAAAAAGGTCAACGTTATGGAGCCAGATATGGGGATGGCGGGACACTCTTTCCTTCTCTCGCAATCTCTTCGTTTGCTTGGCGTGAGCCTCGAAGCGAATATGTTCATGTTGCAGGTGTGGCGGAGAGTGTTTCTCAAAAACTCAATAACACTATTCTGCACAAAAAATGTATACACCTCAACGCCTAAGTCCGATAAACCTTGGAGTGCGTTCAAATGTTTGGAGTTCAGCTCCTAAAAATACTATGAGATAACTTGACTGCATTCAGAAAAGAGCCATCCACTTGATTGGGGACCTGGATTTTACAAACAAATTAGAACAAGTCGAGCCGCAGTAGTTCATCCCTATCAGATACAGATCGCTACATCTCATGTCACCTTAGTTCAGACTGCTGTCATGTATTGAATCGCGTCATTTTGGAATAGCATTCCGAAAGCTGTGTTTCTTGAGAAATATAACCTGGAACGAATCAAATTCAGCGTGAATCGATATCTCCGCTTATGAAGAGCTCCCAGAGCGTCATGGGGATTCCCTTCCAGTGCATGTGCATCTTCAATAAAAATAAAAAATAAAACAGTATAATACCTACCTATCATGAAAAAATATTAACTAGTTGCTTGATGGAAAGGAAAATCGTCCGACCGTGTTTTAAGTTTGAAAGCAGATCTACACACTTCACAATACACAAATCTATGGTAGCATTTCCGTGAAAATCATTCCGCCGAAATTCAATTTTATCTTGTTTTAGATTTAGCACCTTGGTATTTTAATTAACCATTAAGCAATTTAAAATCTATTTGAACGGAATGTAGAATATATTTACCAGTATAATTAACTTTAACGAAACCGAACCCAACAGCCTGGGAAGGCCTTCTGGTGTAATCACGTGATTTAGGGGAATGTGAAGTAAATGAGAAACCTCATCCTGAAAGGTTCCTTCATAAATTGGGCCCAATTAAATTCACAAGTAGACTAATAATTTCCAACTCAAATATTTTGTGTGTACATATTTCGGAATTCCGCTGCGGACTTGCGGGTTTATTTACTTATATAGGTACGCGAAGGCCCTCGTCAGCGCGGCCCAGGAGCTAAAAAGGCCCACAATTCAGACGCGAATGTGGAATAACTTGAGAATATTTATGTAGCTTCGTTTCTCTCCCCTAGATGTACTAAAATTCCGGAAAATAAGCGCAATAAAACACTTGGTACAATAACATGAGATAGCAAGCCAGGAACGGTGATGTATTGGATAACTGGAATTTTCATATTGGAAATTTTGCTCTTCGAAAGAATGTGAGATAAACAAAGCTTATATAATAGTACTTATATTACAAAACAAGAGTTGAAAATGACATTTTCCGCATGTGCGAAATTCTTTTTCAACTCGAGATATTGTACTATACTTTATCTACTCCCGATAGCAGATAGAAACAAATGATTTTATGATGCCAGACGCACCCTTTAGTACCGACCAAAATTTTCATTTCAGATTTACTAAGTAATCTGAATATCTTAATAATAAAATTTACTAATAATCTTTCTTACGACTTCTGGGGTAAAGTTTTTTTTCATTTCAGTTTTACTCCCACTCATTTTAATATTTTTTGATATTAAAAATAATCTCATTCCTAAGCTAATAACTAAAGCTAAAGGAAGTACTAAAGCTACCGTCTAAACAGCTGATATTGCAAGAAGGTGTTTGGATATGGCGGACACAACACATCCGTTATTCAAACCAATAAAATGACGCCCTGAACAAATAAAGAGTAAAACTGTGAATGTCTAAACAACAAAAAGTACCTATTAGATGTTTCAAAATGGCATTTTACATCGCGTTCAATAAAACTGTCAATTGGAATTTTATACCTAGTCCTTCCCGATTTTCTATACTCGAATATTTTAGTTAACAAGAAACGACAAATAAATTATAACATTGTCAATCAATATAAATAAATACTAAATCAAAAACATTATTGAATTAATAATTATGATTTCTGTTTGAAGTTTTCATAAATTTCAGAACCAATGAACAAACACATAATATTGCGTGTGACACTCATTTCGATAATAATAGGTTTGTGAATTTTGCACATTTTCTCTCATGAGATTAACTTTGCATTATTTTACATATCGAGCATACCTATATCTACTTAATAATTATTTTTCTATCATACCCGCTACTTTTGACTATGGTGAGATACGAATGTGTATTATATGTTGAAAAAATCTGGTACCTATGTATATTCGATAAAAAAATAGTCGAGTATGAAAAAAATGGATATCTAGCCATGCCATTGGCCATTGGTGTATCAACATTTCTGTCTTCACCGGATTAGAGTCCTCGATATCGGAGGGACTCTACATCAGATCATCTGAGATGTTGCCTTGGAGATGTAGAAATTTTGAATAATAAATCAAAGAATTATAGGTATACATACTTTATTTGCTAAATTGGGGGGAGGGGAGAAACGTGAATTTTACATCTTATTCAGGAGTGTTTGCAAAACTAGTTCTAACCAAATAATAGTCAATAAAGGCGTTATTTGCCAAAATAAACACACGTACCTTGCAATAAACCAGGCATATGTACCTACTTTTCTCTTAACTCAGATACATTACCCTATGTAATATGTCGCTACCGTCGTTTCCATTTTTCAGAAAGCATTTTAAATAATAAACATATATTTAAAAAGAAAAACGAGAAGCTGAAGAAGCTCAGATTGGATAGATGTGCACTTCTGTAACAAGATCACCCCCAGAAGGAATGCTACATCATAATTCAATATTTTCAATTTCAGGAAGCTCAATCATTTCCAGTTCATTTCCTCTGTTTACTGCTTTTAATGTAGGTACATTTATTTTTGTTTTAAAAAATTATTTCTATATTTAGTCTGATATTTTTGCTAATGGCAGTGCGCAGAGGATTACGGATATATTTAGAGTGAGTCTTGATTTCCAGAGTTGGAGGAAATAAAGTTAAAACAGCTACCCTGCACTGTGCTAAACTTGTATGGTAATATATGCTGCTGGTTGTCATCTAAGAGAATGTAGTTGTCACGTAGAAGAGACTTTTTGTAATTTAGACTCGGATCTATAAAAATTAAAATGCGGAGAAGGCGAACGGCTGCAGCGTCGAAATTGCTTTTTGCTGCACGACCGACATAATTATTCAACTCCAAACAGAAAAAAACTAATCAAATAAGAATTTCCAATTCCCGAAGACACTGTTGGAGTATTGGAATTTTTGCGTTACAGGTATTATTACTCAAAACAATAATGAAACAACACATTCTACTTTGAATATTTTCGAAATCACATACATGGATGAATCAATCTTAATAATATTGCTAATTTTCCAAAAAGGATTAGAATATTATTTTATAGTAGGATTAACTTTAAAAAGTCAGATGTGACGTTACACTAACCGTCCGAATTAATATTTTTAATTTCACCAGAAAATGTCAAACAGTTAATTGTCAAGTTGTGAACGAGCGTAAATTATTGAAGGAATCATTCAAACAATGAATGAATGACGCTTACGTCAGTTTGAGAGCCACTGACAACTACATAAAATTTATTCACGTAATGACATTCTATCCTCTATGCTGTGCATTTAATTCTCATTCAAAACCAATGTTGACGTATACTTATTTATGCGGGATGGAGTGTTTAGACAAACTGGACGGTTACTATAAAAACCACGTATATGAAACAAAATAAATCGAACTATCAAATGGAGGTGTATTCTTAATCGATACGTATGACTTTTTAGACTTTATTGGACTATATTGTTATTTTTGCACTATGCAGACTTGGTCATTTTGATAGAAGCAAGATTTGAAGCGACCTGAAGGGTCCTTCAGAAAGTACTCGAGGTGACTTATCAGTGGTGCGAAAGGGAACCCGCAAAACTGTCAGAGACTCCTCCAACCATTTTCCAGAAAGAGAAGGATGGACGCCCCAAACTCTTCTGGGAGAAACCATTCCATTTGCAGAAGAAGCCAAGTACTTAGGAGTTATCCTGGAGAGAAAGCTTACTTGGAACTCCCATCTGGAAAAAGTTATGCACACTAGCCAAACTCTGCTTGTGAACAAAGCTCTCTAGCCTACATGCAGAGACAAGCTTGTCTGGCGATCTGTGGTGCCTTCAACACCACACCGTCGGCGGCTATGGAAATCCTACTGGACTTACCACGTCTCCATATTTATTCGGAGACCGATGCCAGATGGACTGCATTTAGAATTCTACAGATGGTAAGCGAACCAGGTTACTGGATGACATACAAAGTCTCAGTCTACTGTATACGCCCTCAGATGTAATGCCTGAAGCCATCATGACATGCTCTGCGTTTATGGTCCTTCTCTCGGAAAGGGACGTGTGGGAGGACAACAGAAATGAACTGAGTTCCTAACAGCAGATTTCAGATGGTTCACCGATGGATCTAAAACGTCCACACGATCTGGAGCTGGGGTATGTGGTGCTGGCTCGAAGAAGAGAGTCTTCTCGAGCCTGGGTCTACATGCAACAACTTTCTAAGCCGAAATCTATTATGCCATAGAGCTCTGTGCGCAGATGCAGGAAAAAATTAACTGCCAACGCAGATCAATAAAGACATTTTAAGACAGCCAAGCAGCTCTAATATTGAACTTTAAGTCCAAGAATCTGGTCTACTGATAGGGAAAAACAGCAATCTTATCGGAAGCAGGAAAGTAGACAATAACAAGAATACAGAAAAAAAAATAACGAGATTCCGGATTTATCTTCACGTCTCACATCCCGCTGGTGAAAGCAGCTTTGCAATCTTAACAATGGACAATTTAATAATATTTCTCTCTAAAAAAATTAGAGCCAATATTTCACCAATGCAATATTTCTGAAAGTTTTTAATTAAAATATCAAAATTACAGCAGGTAACTTGCAGAAACGCGTAACCAGAAATTATTATTAGATGAGTTTAATAGCATTAAAAGTAGGTACTATACAGTAAAAGAAATATTTATTCGCTTATACGTCCACCTCCAACCATCTATCAGTTATTTTGTTCCAATACAAACTCCTACGTCATTACGTATAATTTAAAACCTACTGATTCTTTATTCATTCAGTACGTAGCTACCTTGATTCACGTTCACGTTCGAAAGGGGAACGCTAAACCCGGTCTTCCTGAATAACGAAAGCGTTTAAGATAACACTCAGGGAAAGAAAATACCTTGGAATACAATAAAAATGCGGAGTTTGAATTCGTCTGTCATAATAAAATTCACATAGAAGTGTGGAGAAGACAGCAAATCAAATTCGAATTAGTCGATAACCTAATCCACGGCCGTAGGAATTCAGTTCTGCCAACTGCAATGTTCCCAAATGAAAGTTTAATTAGCCTGAATGTAGGTTCAGAGCGAGCTAGTGCATAATAGGAAAATATTCCCACAGAGTATCCTCTTTCTGGAATATACCAACAACTTCAATCGTGGTTTGTGCGAGCGACTAACCAGCGCTGTATTTACTTTTTCACTCGCTGCTAATCTACGTTTGTTTTTAATTTTTTAGAGCCGGTTAGCTTCTTTGAAAAGCGATGGCTTAGAAGAATTCGTTTTTCAACTGTTTTGCCGTATTCTGCATTTCCGCTACATAATTTTATGCATTTATATCCCTTAACTGTATGAAATTATGCGAATTAACCAGTTTAATAGGTGGAAACAACAACTTTAATGTATCCTAGTTTAAAATAATCTTAAAAACTCTCTTCTGAATTGTAATTATGAAAGAAAAAAGTAGCCTAGAATACAAACTTCAAACTTCATAACGTGTATAATATCTGCATAATGTTTGCATAATGCATATATAAATTCATCTCCCGGGGATGTTTTATTGAAATTTCCTGTATAGAAATTTTTTATTGGTGCGTGACTTTTCCGCACTGATCAGCTCACCGAACTGATTATTTTTCCGCAAATAAAATCTGCTCGCAACTATTTACTCAGATAACAAAAAAAAAAATCAGTTCGGTGAGCTGCTTGGAACTATTAGAGCTATTAGAACTTTTTTTTTTTTTTTTTATAATTTATTTGTCTGATCAACAAAACTAATTTTGTTTTACAGGACACAGTTACACAGTTAGATGCTTGACTAAAATAACAATATAAAACATGACGGTATGGGAACAACATAAGGTCCGGGTAATAACATGTGTTTTAAAGATTAATAGTGGTAGGTATATGTATATACAAAAAAAAATAAATAATAATAATAAAAATTCTTTATAACTATGGCTTCAATTGTTTTCCAAAACTTCCGTTTCTTGGTCAGCTTGAAAATTGCAGATATCTTGGGGTAGCTTGCGTTTTAGTCTTTTGTGGATGTTTTTTTCGCCTAGTCCGTGCTGGATGGCAGAAGAGCAATGGTTTATATTTTTATGGAATTTTTGGGCCAATTTCATGATGAAAATTTTGATTGGTGTGACGCCTAGTTCGTTGTGGAGTTGAATGTTCCTAACAAACCACGGTGCGTTGACAGATATTCGTAAGACCTTGTTCTGCAGTCGTTGTATTTTTTCGTAGTTGGTTTTGGATGTGTTGCACCATACTCCACAAGCGTAGGTTACTATTGGTCTTATAAGTGACGTATACAGCATAAGGCTACATTTGGTTCTCAGGTTTGACTTCCGATTAAGTAGTGGGTATAACTGAGCGAGTCTGGCGTTGGCTTCGTTTAATTTTTTGTTGATGTGAGACGACCAGGTGAGCTTAGTATCCAACAGAACGCCTAGATATTTGACTGCCTCGTTTTGTGCTTTCCAGGGAATGTTTGTTTCGCTGACGCTGAGGGTTGACGTTTCTCTGATACGTTTTAATGTAAATATTTTGGATTCGCATTTTGACTTGTTAATATTGATACTCCATTTTTCACACCATCCTGTTATTATGTTTGTTGCCCTTTGTAGTTTGTCGACTGCTACCTCTAGATCTTCGTTTTGGGTTGCTAATGCTGTATCATCGGCGAAGAGTGCTATTTCTGTGTCATCTGGATTTGGTATATCATGCATAAAAATATTAAATAGCATTGGTCCTAATAAACTGCCTTGTGGCACGCCTGATTTTATTGTCTTATTTTCTGATAATGTATTGTTTATTCGGACTGAGAATTTTCTGTGCTGAAGAAATGAGATGATGACCGCCGTCAAGTAGGAAGGGAGGTTTAGCTTCATTACTTTATAGATGAGTCCGTTTATCCATACCTTGTCGAACGCTTGCGCTAGGTCGATAAATAATATGGGTGTATATTTCTTGTTTTCGAATCCTCTTTCGATTATTTCTGTTAGTCTTAATAACTGATGGCTTGTTGAGTGTGATTTTCGGAATCCGTATTGTGTGGGTGGTATAATATCTTCAATTAGTGGGTATAGTCGGGTTTGGATTGTTTTTTCATAGAGTTTTGATAGGGTATTTAGAAGGCTGATAGGTCTATAGCTGGAACAATTATTCTTGTCTTTGCCAGGTTTGTGAAAGAGAATTATATGTGCATGCTTCCATTTCTTTGGGAAGTAACCTAATCTCAGTGATGCGTTCAGGGTTGTAGCTATATAGGACACATATTTTGGTGTTAAGTGTTTCAGAATTAAGTTGGGAATTAAGTCTGGTCCTGGGGATTTTTTTACTTCTAGATTCTTGATATATTTTGCAATTTCTGTTGTAGTTATAGGTTGAATTGCTTCGGTAATGATGGGAAGATGAGTTTCTACGTAATTATTGATTGTGTTGTATAAGGAGCCTGTTGTTTCTAATTGTGGGTGTAAAAACGGATTCTAGATGATTGGCAAAAACTTGACATTTTTCTTCGTCTGTTGTGTATGTCATATTATCAGTTCTAATGGTTGGTATTACTTCTTGTTTTCTGAGTATTCTTTTTGTAGTCTTCCACATCCCTGGATCGGAAGGCGTCATAGTCTCTATATGTCTCTGGAATGAGAGTATTTGGTAGCTTTCTAGTTCTTGTTTTACGCGGCGTTGAGATCTATTTAGGAGGTTTTTCACTCGCTGGTCCTTGGTTGTTTGCCATTTTCTTCTTAGTCGCCTTTTTTCATTTATCATATCAAGAATGTACTTTGGGGGGATGTGTCTGTTGTGATAAGGTCTTTTGTTGGTCTTTACTGTTGAGGATCTGGTTGCTTCTTTTATGTTTTCTGTGATTGTTTCTATGGCTACATCAACATCTCTGGTGCTTTTCAAATTACAAATTCTTATATTTTTGGTGTTGAGTTGATCTTCAAATATTTCCCAGTCTATTCTGCCCTTGATTAAAAGCTATTAGAACTAAATATAGCTATTAGAGGACCCACGTGAGCATGAGTGAGAATGAGCAATTAAACCATTTACCGACATTTACCGATAGCAATGTGCACATCCTAGGATTTACCAAAACTGAATGGTAAATGCCCGAAATGCCATGTAACCGAACAACATTTCGGACATTTACGGTTCAGTTTTGGGAAATCCTAGGATGTACGCGTTAAACCTAGGTTTTGTCTAATTTCGGGGTTTTACAGTAACAGATATATTTACAATTTTTGGGGCACCTAGCGTTCTCTCATTTTAAGAAAAATAGTTCATATGAACATGGGTTCGAAAATGCTTACCCGCTGAGTTATAACCCCTTGAAGTTATGACTCTGACGAAGGTTTTTATTTATTATCTTCGGAACCATTCAACATAAGATGACGAAATTTACCATATCCACCAAAGTTTTTATGCCTAATAAGACTGTAGATCACTTTGAAATTTTCACCAAGGGTGGGATAAATCTGGGTGGTGTGGGGTAAAAATTACCCCAACTTTATAATGATCTCAGGAATCACTCCCTGAAATCTTTCGCAGTACTTATGTTACACCCGGTATATTCAATAAATTTTCCTTTATGTCAAATTGGTTTCATTTTATGTTAATTGCTTTTCCCATTTACGTGCAGTGACAGTAACTAACATTGGAAAAGCATTTGGTATAAAGGAAATTTAATTTGACAAAAGGGGAATTTAAATCCATTACACTGATGTTTGATAAATGGGAAAATCTTTTGAAGAAATTTGGAAACGCAATTGATAAAAACCAAAAGAGAAAGACTGTATTTTTAGAAAAAAATTTTACAGGTAGGTATATCAGTTCACAAAAAAAAATTGTCACAGTAGATTGATTTTATTTGGATTTCCCGAGATTGTTTTGTTTGTTAAAAAATACATGAAAGAAATGACTTAACAGACAATATGATTCTCCTGCTCGCTTTCTTTTATAAGCTAACGCTCTAAAAAACGACTGCGTAAAAAAAAAACGACAATCGAGTCGCTGAATGAAAGTTTCTTTTTACCTTTGAGGTAGGAACTCTGAAAAATAATAACAACATTGGCAATAAAATTAAGTACCATCGATTTCTTCTCATTTAATCTAAAATCTCAACGTTGAGATTTTAAATTAAAATCCTGGTATCAAATTTCCTTGGGAATATATTTTAGCAAAGAAGTTTATCAACTTCCTTAGCTCACAAGTGCCAAGAAATATGATAATGCATTGTTATACTTCTATTGCCCGTGAGCTCATTAAGAAGTAGCATGCAATTTATTCTTTTGAGGAACGAGCTAATCTTTATCACGAGCACAATAATGAATTTCTCTGCTATGAACTAAGGATATGCTGTATAGAATTTCTCCACGAAAAAGAAGAAAAAGAAAAAGTCGTTGTTCTCATACAAGAAAAATATCGCATGAGTTCATGGTGATAACAATCACAAAATCATGTAAGATGTAAACTACACTTTTTCGTACTTCACCAATAAGAGGGAGTCAAGTAATGTGCTTATAATTTCCAACACTCGGTATAACATAGCAGTCAATACTTAGATCTTTTACGTCACTGGGAAGATAATCTAGACGATAATTTTTCCTAGCTCTATGAATCAGAATATTAAATCCAGTTATCCATAAAGGACGACCTGGTAATTAACCGAACAAAGCCCTCCCCCTCGAACCTCCCCAACCCAGATCTGATCTCCCATATAAAGATGACGAATGGCAGGCTAAAGGCCGGTCGTTACAAGGGTTGGATTAATTGTTAAAATCCCCCACATGTAGCCCAGGAATGCAGCAGGAACATTCTCTGGTAAATGACCGAGCATCCTTCCAAGTAATGACTGCAATAAATCGATCCGACTATCTGTCTAAGCACAGTTGTGCCACCTGTCACCTCTACCAACGTCCGTCTCAGGTATTAACCTTTGCAATAACCACGTTTCCTGAATTATGGGTTACCCGTGAGAGGAGGGGACATCCCTTCTGGGGGAGAGACATTTCTCCACGGTAAAGTCTCATACTTTGTTCATTGGGGGAAGAGTGAATGTTAACGTTAACGGTCACGTCCCCCGGAATAACAATGTAGCTACAGGATGGCCTGTTGACCCGAGGGAGTAAGGTATGCATTAAATTTATGCACGAGAATATATTTTAAGGCCTTACGAGGTCTATAGAGTTTGATCGGTTTAATAATATATTATTATGTTCTTGAGCGGTTTACAGAAATCCAATATTCTCTAGGAACTAATTATTATGTTAGGTAACTTGTTGGTCTCTATACAAAAGAAGTTTATCCTCAATACACCGCTTTTGTCAAAACTACACATACACATAACGTAATTGAACTTTTGGAGGAAAATATAGAAAAATGCATCATTTACAAGGAGGACATAGTTAATTTTGATACAATAAAAACTAAAACAAGAAGTCTTCTCAATAATAAAAGGCTCTACTATAACGTTGTGAGTATCTACTCATAGTATGATGAAATTTTGGGAGACATAGATATAAACTTGGAACTTCCTTAAAGATCTTTTGCCACCCATCTCACAGTCGGCCTGTAATTGGGTTGCCTAAGCAAAACAATGCCATTAATATTCATTTAATCTATGGACACAAAACAGGGTTCAGACCGTTCAAGGTAGTTTCCCAATTAAACGGGAGTTAACTTTAGACACATGGACACAAAATTATTATTAATTATTTTTTCAATGCATGAGTGAAACTATTCTAAACTTCAGAGTTTGAATTTAATGCAGATGAATATTGTAGTAAATTTTTGAAGATCCATCCAGTCACTAGAAAAAATAAATAAAAAGAAAGAAAGAAATTTTTTTTTACTGAAATGTGATGCAGCAACAAAGGAAGTGAATAAAAACGGCACACCTTAACTTAACTGAAAATTACTTTTCCATAAAAAATAATAAGGAAAACACAACAAACCTGAGCTGTCAGGCAATTACTGGAAGTTAAAGAAAATAAATGAGAATGCCTTTTAAATTATTCATGGTGAGAATAAATTGAGTTCCTAACAAAAATCGTTAACAAAGCTCTGATGATATTCAAAAGCTTATTCCGACAGCAATGAGCAAACGTAATGTGAGAAAATAAACATATTGACCATTCAGAAAAATATTTAAAAAGATACCAACCAGATATTTATGGACGCAATTCTAAAAGATACGTGTAGCTGTACGTACGCACGCAATGCTGCTAACTCTATTTCTGAATTTGTCAGGATTGTTTGTGAGTGTTAATTTTATTCCGAGTACCTATTCATCTTCTAGATCTCGAATATACATAACTAGATTATGGATATTTCAGATTCAACACGGCTCCAGCATTTCTCAGATGATCTGTAACAAAACTGCAAGAAGAATCAAGTACCGGAACGCAAACTGTGAAAATATTTTCGTATGGAATGTAGACAGGAGGGAATTTTTATCTCTTCTAAATGCCAGTTATTCGCATCTGCGGGGAGAAGATTCGAGAAATCCTGAAGGATATACAGTACGAGTCCTTGCTGACAATGTAAGGCATTTTCATAATAGGGGATTTTGCTGTGAAAGTAGCTGATGCTTTTAAACACCTGCACCTGTTATCTTCAAATCATTACAATTCCGCTACTACTGAGTACTTCACTAGCCGATGTGTAAAGTTGAAAAGCTGTAATAAGTATACCTATATTTAAGAATGTAATAATATTCCTGAGGAAAACGATCTAGGAATACTTTTACTGCAGGAGTTTCCCTTCTCTATAAATTATAAAACTGCACGCTACTGTTTTATGGCAGTGAAATACTCCGTATGCCAATTTGAAGAAAGTTTACGTTCTTATTTGAAAATCCTGATTGCAGATGCTACCTTATATAACCTCCAGCAATTACTCATCCGGTATCGGGGGATATCTCGGGGATATCTGGTATATAATTGAAGAATATCTCAATTTCACGTAAGTGTTTCCTTGTCATGTTGAACGAGACAATGGCAGAATTTCCTTTTTCAGGAGTAATGTCACGTCTGTATTTTATGATACAGGATTGGATCTCATTACATCGGGAAAGGCCGATATTTTGTTGGCAGCCGTTGTACACGCTGAAGAATTACTAAACATTTATTATTCACAACCATACTTCTATACTTGGTGAGTTGACTTAAGAAATAACTATGCCCTAGCCCCGGAGAAAATAAATTCCTAAAATGAAAGCAGAAAGTAATTGAAAAAGACTTGAAGACTTCACGCTGGCATTCAGCACAACATCCTCGTTCGAGGTTGAAGCATTTTATGGATTATAATTTACACAAAAATGAATGTATACCTATCTAATTGAAAACTCCTGTACGTTTTACCAGATTATATACCAGATGTATGTGTATGTATAATATACAGGTTATCCTAAATAAGTGAGAAAAATTTTAGGAAGTGATTCTAAAAAAAATTATTTATTAACACGGTTTTTCTTCTTTTTTTAAAAAATTTGGATAACCCGCCTGTATTGAATATGATGGCTATAATTTTACTCTCAAATTTAACGTATTTGAGATTGAGTTGAGACTCGATTCATGATCGTGAAGCTAAAAAAATTGGTAATCGAGAGTGAAGAATTTTCTGTTTGCCCTTCGTTAAAAAGTTATTGTCGAAAAGAGCAAAAACTTGAGATTTCAATGAAACGTCATTAGAACTAAAAATGATGTTTGAAAAAAACAAGATGTTGTTGATGATGCGACTTATGACTTGTGACCGAATAAGAGCAAATTTATTTTCTTTAAATCCTAAGCCGAAAGGGATATGACTTTGGTACAAGAATTAAATTAAGTGGCATGATTTTACTACTTTCCGACGTAAGATTGATGTGTCAAATGAAAATGTCAAAAATGACGTTTCTTTTCCTGTCAGTTTCAAATTTTTCTCAAATTTTCACAGTCTGTGTGTCAGAGCACAATTTTTCAGTTCATAGCAAAGTCTGCAACGTCATTTTTGACATTTGACACATGTTTAATGCCAAAAAGTATCGTAAAATTCATGGCATTGAATTAAGCTTCAGTAGAAAAGCTCTATCTCATTCGGCTCAAAATTAAAGGGGTGTGGGGTGCCATAAAAATTGTATGAACTGTATAACCGGTGGCCATATTATTCGAACATTCGTGAAAAGTTATTTCTTTAGGCAATTTTATTTATTCCTCGTTATTAACTATTACAACGACATCAATGTTCTAATTATGAGTTAGTAAGTTTTACGTCAAATATTATTGACACACGTTTAAAAGTTAATTAATCGAGCTTCTACTGACGATTAGAAAATTTGACGTGCATTCAAGTTAGGTGATTATCTACCGATTTAACTGCAATTTGAAAATGTCCTTTCGGGACTAGCTTTCTACTATAAAGTGCATCTAAGTGAACAAAATTAAATAGACGCCTTCCCAATGGAATTCAAACTTAGGGGTATAATTCCAACTAATTTCTCCATTAGAAATTTCCTACGATTGCACTATCTTCTTCATAACTTCATAACGAAGATAATAATCGCGAGACATGAGAGCTATAAATTTAAATTTCATCCATTCTGCAAGGAAATTATTTTGATCGCTTGAAGTAAATGTGTACGACAGCAACTATTACCTAGGTACTAATAAATCATTTCAAGGACATTCAGTCATTTGATAAGAATAATAATTAAAAGATCTATAATCCACATTATCAGCATTTTTTAAAGAATTCTAATTTAGTGGGTGATGTAATAGCGGAACAGTTTATTTATGTTCAATTACCATCTATGATATCATAATAAGTATGGTAAAAGGTCTAAAGTTTTTGCAAACTTTTCAAATTTGCTCAACCCTCCTCATCTAACTCAGCTTTGTCTATTATATGAGAACGCTGCCATTTCTAAATTGCAAAATTCATGACCAAATTGTATTTGGATATAAACTTCAAATTGACTGAATTCTAAAACTACGTATATTAATACAAAAATAAAAACTCGCATTCAAATGCCATAGCGTACAAACTCTATCATTGCCACTAAGCGCAATTCTGCATGCAGTCCAGAAAATCGAAAGCAATGAAATTACCCTTCATTTCCAGAGCAAATGGTACGTAAAATTAAACTGCCATCGGTCATGAAAACTAACTAATATTTGATCACAAGCCATTTATAAAAGGATGTGTGCACAGCATAAGCACTTAGTTGCAGCAAATTGTGTTTTTACTTCAACCTTAATAGCTTTCAGAAGAACGGCCACTTATTAAATTATTAACGATTGATCGTTCATATTTTTTAACAGCAGGTGTATCCCATTCCAGTTGTTTTTTAATTTAGAGTTGGCTATGGAAAATTTGAATATCTCTTCGAATACTGAGCTTTGAACTAACTTTGACAAGTTAGATTTTTAAAAGGTTATGGATGTTCATAATCAAATTTGACGTCGATTGTATATTTTTTTAACTAAGCTAACGCTGCCAAAGTAGAGAAATAATATTTGGTCTAGGTATATTAAACTTACATTAAAACAGATTTCATTTGGAATTTGGTGATTCCCTCCTTCATTATTTTGAATGTTTTTATAATAAATAGATCCTTTTGTATCTTTACGACTACATAACTGCATTGGCATTCTAAATAATCGATAAAGTAATATTTAGGCGATATTTACCTAGGTACCTAGTTTTAGAATTAAGTATTGACAGGTAATTAAATGTGATGGAACTTCTTGATTAAGTTAAAACTTTAATAATGAAAGGCCGATAATTAGATACTTTTTACGAAGCCATAGCAACCAAAGCCACCTATTCTTTTTTAACTCAAATCGGCTCTCCAGGGCTTAAAACTTTAAGGAAAAATGTCACAGTAAACTTGAATTTAAAACCATCTGGAATGTGATATTATATGTACATTCATTTAGTATTTTCATAGTTTCAAAACTTTTGATACAGTTATACCTACTACAACATTTTTTTTACAAAAGGATTACACTTAAAAGTGAATTAGATATACTTTTATTATCATCTAGTGTATTTTTTAAAATTATTATTAACTTCTGCAGGTATCAAATGCACATGATGAATCCAGGAGCAACCTTTTCCTCGATGTCATATTTAAAAACATTCCATAAATCTCTATGGTTCTATTCAATTGCGTTATTTCTCGTTTTAACCACAACCGTCTGGACCACCGTAAGATTACTTAAAACTTTGAAAATTGAATCACACGCATCGCTCCCAAAAATATTTCTGGGAATTGTCAGCGGCTTTTTGAACCAAGGTAAGTAGGTACCTAAGTGAGAAATATCAAGTTCAATTATACTACATTTAGGAATTTTAAATTACATAGTGCGATCATTAAACATATTAAAGCAAGCTCTACTTCATTAATAAGGAAAGAGGAATGAATGTGAATTCAATATTAAATCTGTTTCAGGTATTGATTTGAAACTTTCCAGCTATTCAGCCAGAATTCAATTGTTTTTCGCCCTCATATTCGGTCTAGTCCTGTATACCGGAATGAATGCACTTTTGGTGGCGAAGCTAACCGTTTCTGTCTCTGAGTTTCCCTTCAAATCTCTGGCAGAAGTTGCGAGTAAACGAACGCACAGTCTCTGTTTGCGAACCAACAGCTTTGTTTACAATAACTTTACGGTAAATATTCCATGCTGATTTACTAGCGCTCCAAAGATAAAAGAATTTTTCATTTATCTCCGTATTTATTTTGTCAGTAGATTTAGGGAGTGAAAAAACAAGTTATATTGAAGGTTTGCTAAAAAACACAATTTATTTAGACTATGATTTGATTAAAAAATAAGCGAAGTAAAAATCAACCTTAATTTTTTTTGCGTTATGTTATAATAGTACAGGAACATTAGGGAGAAAAAGGCCGATATCCAGAAAAAAAATTCGGACAGAAATATATGTAATTCGTTAGGTGACCTTTAATAAAGGAGACCGGACACTTTTTTAGCACCCCCACCCTTGAGCATTTTGAGAAAGGGGGTTGTTTTTGCGAATCAATTTAGCGGCTAAACGGTTCACCCTATAAGAAAGTCCAAATAAAAAGGTGTAAGAGGTAGATTACAGAAAGATTAGATGGATCATTATTTGTTAAGTTTGAAAATAATAATAAGGCCATTACAAAAATAACATCACAAATTGTAAACTTTCTCTAGATTTTCTTGAAGATGGCTCAAGAGATTCAGAATGTGAGTACATGAACAGAAGCAGTTTTTCAATCTTAACAAATTATTCATTTGGAATTTCTCTCTGAAACAATTAGGGGGGGCCAATATTAAAAAATAAGTGCGTGACTGTCATGAAAGAAAATATCCATCTTCAGAAGTGAATATGTCGAGAACAGAACTTTTTGGGTGGTTGTGCTAATGAAGACTTCTGCAAATATAGCAATTTCCATAAGGATTCTGCAGGGTCCTTTATGGAGATAAAAAAACTACACCTTTTTATTTGGACTTTTTTGTAGGGTGAACCGTTTAACCGCCAAATCCATACAACCTCCTTTCTCAAAAGGCTCAAAGGTGGGGGTGCTGAAAAAGTGTCTCCGGGCTTCTTACATATAAGGGTCCTTTAACAAAATTTTAAATAAAATTGCTGCCCGGTTTTTTTACATTCTAGCCCTAATTTTCCTGTACAATTTATTCTTATACAATATTTTAGCTCAAATATTTATCAACTTGAAAGCATTCATCAGTTTACAGACAAGCCTCTTTAAACAGGTGTATACAGTTTAAAGGTATACAAGATTATTGAAAATTGCAAAAATTTTGGGAGGTAATCCTTAGCTCATTCTAAGGAAAAAATTCCTAACATTGTGGGTCCGTAAAATGCACCGTTTTAGAGATATCTATCTACAGGTGTAAAAAAAAATCTTTCCAGTTTTTAACGATAACTCGGAGGTACCGTTTTAAAGCCGGTTATTTTTTTCCATTTACCAGTGGCGGAGATTTTAGCGATGTGTGAGGTTTATTGGGTTTAATTTCTACGATAACGGGAAATTTTGCATTTCGGAAGCTCATTTTAAACCGTTTTCTACATTATCCTGGTCAAATCGTCACGTGAACCGTCTTTGAGGAAAATTACATGTCATGATGAAACACATGAAATTATGTAGAAAACATTGGCGCTTCAAAATGAGCTTCCTAGATACCAATTTCCCCAGCGTAGTAGCAATTAGAGGCAAAAGCAACGGAACCCTAAATCCCCGCTACTGGCATATTAAAAAATTACTTAGCATTAAAAAATAACCAATTATAAGAGAGATATGCACAAATCTGAATTCTGTCATATCCTAAACGGTTCTGAGATATCATCAAAAAAATCGTTCTTTAACATCCTTTATCTCAAAAACGATGCACTTGCGGACCCATGTTAATAAAGAATTTTTTCCTTCGAATGAGGCCAGGCCGCAAAGAATCACCCCCTAAAATTTTTCGCACATATTTGGGCTTGGGGTAACACTGTATAATGATAGAAAATTGTTCAATTTCGGAATGGCAACTATTCTATTGTGGCCGCGCAGATAAATGAAAACAGGCCACAATCTGAAATATACCTATCAAAAATATAACAATAATACACGGGAGTGGAACATCATCACTAACTATCTCAGAACACTCTATAAATGATACATTAAACACCGTTCCCTTTAATTGATGATATTTTCGTTTCCATATTTGTTTTACGAGAAAGTTGTTAGCAGCCCGGACAGTCTACAAAAATACATTTTTCCTGCAGGATAGAAAATGAGGGAGGGAATAAATATGAAAGGAAACTCTCTACACAAGATCGATCATATTTGCAAGGGTTCTCTCCCCAAAGGCCACAACATCGGCATTTGTTGCTTAAGAATCCAGCTCGTTTATCATAAAATAAACACTCTTCACTGTGTTCTGCATGTAAATTTTCTCTTTATGGTTGAATGTCGACCCCGAATTGATTATCCACATTAAAATTTATCAAGTTTTGTCTCGGAAATTTGAATTAGGATCAGGCTTAACAAAACGGCATAAATTGAAATAAGTATGGTGATTTAGATTGCAGTCCATTCCGGATTCAGAGAACGCGTTTTTTAATTTGAGGTTGCCTCCCTAGTAATTAATTCATGGAAGCAAAAAAAGATAATTAGGACTCATAAATTCCGAGATCAAAGACGGGCAAATCAAAGATTTACCAATGAAATCGCGTTTGAAACTCCAACTAAGGAACAATGGAACTAGCAATTTATGTCTATTTACACACCCACTGCCGTATTGATTGAAACAAAGCAGGACTACTTCTTGTGTTATCTTTTTAGGATCGAAGTGACAGGCGAATATCATCAGAATGGTCAGGCATAATCAACACATCGAAATGTCCAAATATTAACAATCAAAGCTATTTAGTAAAGACGATATGCAGTGAAGGTGTGGTCGTATTAGAGAACCAAATTGTGTTGAATAATGTTTTAAAAAGAGATATAAGATATCCTGTAGTATGCGAAATCATGTCCTTTCAGGAACAATACTTTAAAACTGGGAATTATTTTCTAATGAAGAAAACCTTCAAGTACGCACCGGAAGTTGAATTTGTGTAAGTATTTTAAACTTTCTGCATTATCAACTAATATATTATTATCCTGTCTTCATTACTATACATTTATTTGACTTTTTGTGTCATCGTCATTGAGATATGAGCCGCCGAAAATGTAAAATTCGGGGCAATAAAATTAAGTAGATAATTTTAACAAAAAACGTGAGGCGGTACAGAGGCTCGTAGCTCAACGACACAGAGACAACTGTGAATAACCATTACACCCAGCCTAAAACAGCGAGATGATCAATGACACATAGTCAGGTAAGTTGCAGCCTCTCGTAAACCAAGTCATAAATCAAAATTTTACAAGAGCGAGAAAAATAAAAGAAAGGTAGGTTTGATATGAAAAACAATACCTTTTAGTTTTCACTATTCGCGCTTCGATTCACTTTGAGCAAAATATCGCACAAAAAGTTTAAATCGCGGTAACAGTTTTTTTTTAAAGCAAATAATTAAAAAAAATTTAATAATAGAATTTAGATAAATCGTTCCATGAATACCTCAGTGCATAATTTCTTACAAAATTGCAGTACCATTTATTTAAAATCGTGTACAAAGAGACACGAGCCATAGGCAAAGCTTCCCTTTATAGTTTCATTACTTTCCTCCCCTTCTGAAGGAAATCCTGGCGTGCTACAGCTCTTACGCGATTAAACTTCAGAATTAGGCGCCTAAGGTGTGATACAAAAGAGTCAAGTGATATGGAAATAAGGGTAAATTACCTAGATGATTTCAATGAGAACTATTCTTTGATGTTTATAATTTGGCTCTACCGTGTTTGCAGGATGAAGAAAATGAGGAGTACGGGAGTGCTGAAGAGGTTGGCGAATAAATGGCTCCTGAGAGACGAATTAGAATCAGTAGTTAAACAAGAATTCCAACATGTTACCTTGGAACACACCAAAGGGATTCTGTACGTCTACGCGTTTATGATATTGCTCAGCTTGATTATACTTCTTGTGGAAATTATATGTTGCCGGTATAATAAGGTGAAAATGATCAACAAAGGCAGGAAACGCGGGATCCGTTTTCATGAAACTAAGCTGCTGTATTGATTTAACACCGATTTTGATTAATTCCTAAAGTCCTTTTTAACTAGAGCGACTGCAGAAATTTCTGTGAGTACCTAGTGAAAGTCGGATTTTTTTAATATATACCTATAGGTATTATTTTGGACGAAGCGTAGCATGAATGAAGGTAGGTATGAAGTTGCATCATAATCGGTTGGTTGGGTATTATAATACAAATCCCACAATTTGAAATGAGCTTGATTTAGGCTTTAGACTTTTTGTGCAAAAGTGCAGAAGAAACAAGTGGTTTTCTCCAGAAAAATTTTTTGGTTTCTATAACAACATTTTTATTTACAGAAGAATCTTGAGATGTTTACTCCCCCCTCTCCTTCCTTCCCTCCTACTCAGCTACACTGTCTGCGTCAATGTTCACTGAAAGTGCATTGGTTGTATCAATTTATGCGCCTCGTCAAACGGGACTAATAAACTTCGTTACAAAACTAGCATTTATTGATAAGTTGCAAAATGACAATGTAATGATTTTAAATAAACAAATCAAGTTGCGAAGTTCTTCACAAAAATCAAAGATATACCAGATTACAGTTTAATATGTATTAAATTTTTGCATACAGAAAATCCCATTTAGTAAGAAAAAGAGAGAAAGAAGTCGAATTGTGGTTAATAAAAAAGAGATAATAGACATTTGTTGCAAGCTTAGATAAAGCCTAAAGCACTCGAGGGACAGCAGCGTGTCCGTTCTGTCCGTTAGAGGCAGCACTACAGATGTAAGCCGCTTATTTCCTTTTTACTACACTCACCTGAAAAGAGTTCCAAGAACTTCTCTACTCCGTAGTTGTTGGGAAAACGGTAGCTGGGATCTCTGAGGGCTTCTGTTGTGTGCACCTTAATGCGTTTCACCATGAAAGTTATATTGTCTGCTCGGCCGTCCTGATTGAAATCTGGAACAAAATAATTGAAATTAAATTGAAACTTAACCAATATTCTCACTGAATGGTTATCTGTCTACTTCATCAAATTAAAAAAAAAAAGGTGCCATCGGTCAGGCTAATTAAAATAGAACGTCTGGTTTGAAAAAATACTGTATTCAGATCTACTGAATGTAATTTAAACTTGAATTGAAAAGATCGACCCAGATGATTTATACAGATTCATTTCCTATGCTCTAAATATAAGAGCAGAGCTGTCTCGCTATGAAAACATCAAATTTATACCTTCAGTTAAGTTAAAGTGTAGGGTATTGCTTTCCACACCTACAAAATTTAAATGATCCTGTCAGCGTTTCTAAACTCCCAACTTCAGCAAAGTTAAACAACGTGTGGTTTTGGTTTCAAAATTACATTTTCATTCACGTAGGTAGGTACCTACCTACCTACCTTTAGCCGCATTCTGCAATATTATTTCTAGTAATGTCAATTCTGGCAAAAAGTTCTAATAGCAGAAAATAGACCACTCCACCGATACGATCAGTAATCACCTAGAAGCAAAAATATGTTCCTGTCGACGATTTTAACGATTTTACGTTGTATCATAATTTAAACCAGATGGAAAAGCTACAATTTATCTCATGCATATTTTAAATCGAACATATTCGAGATCTAATCGAAATGCGATATATGTTCAGGTATCTGGGATGGAATTCACATTATAGAGAATTTCCTATCGGTTTTCCATAAATCTACTCATCCATTCCATCATGTTGACGAATAAATAAAAAATAGGTATTATGAATTAAATTGTATTGGAATTCTAAAATTTATTGCTTTGGAATGTTGAGGTCTGGCCATTTAACTATTTTCTATGCAGTACCAAAAGAAAATAAAACAAATGTTTTACGGAGAGGCGTGATAGCAATTGGAGGAATGCGATCAGGTTTATTTTATAAACTCGTAATTAAATCTGAAGACTTAGAACTTTAGAGCCAAAGTGGAATGAACAAAAAGTCAGAACTTGTTCGAAGAAAGTCCATATTATACCTCTCGAAACTCTAAATTAGCAAAAATTCCAGCCGTTGGGAACAATTCTCGTTTAAAAGTGGTGTAGGTTGACGTTTTGATGAACTTAAGTTTAAGCTCTATTATTCGGGACAGGGCTGAAAAGAAACCCTTAAGACAAACACTATTGCCCACAAATCTCTCCGTAAACCACCAAACTTTCAGCTGAAAGCTTATTCTTGTATTCTGAAATACCCGATCTAAAATCACAATTGTCTCTCGTAAAGCAAATATTTTATCTTATCTAGACGACGAAGACGTTCAAAGTAAATTCCGATTAAATACCTGATACTCTGATACGTTTCTTCTCGGGAGACGCTTTCCCTTCCCTTAATCGGTTTTGGAATTTCCATCAAACCCACCCACAGGACAAAGACAAAAATTCCATTCGGGGCGTTGTAAGAATTCAATAATCTTCCTATACATGCGAATATATTAGAAAGAGAGAAATATAAAAAGCTGAAGTAAAAAATATTTTGGGATTCAAATAGTTTCGGAAACATTTCTTTTTGTAGCTACGAACATTACCCACAGCTGTGAGTATTTTAATTAATATATGAATAATTGTGAATTGTTATTTAAAATTATTAGTAGAATATGTATAATATTATTATGTAAGTACCTACCAATTAAAAAATAAATTGTGAACACAAACTTGTTTTAATTGAACAGAAATTTTGAAATTAAATTTTCATATTTCCCTGGTTCAAATAAAAATTAAAATTTTCCTTACTTTCAATAAAATTCTCGCTTAACAATTTTCCCTGGTTTTGCCTTTCCCAGGCTCTCAATAAACTTCTCCCTTAGGCTAATCAAGTGTGATTTGTTGTAACCATCCGTGATTGTCTAGACGTGTAAAAAATTTGATAGTTGAGCTTTTTAGAAATTTGAAACCCCTATTTCAAGGCCTATAACTTCTCAGTCTATAAAATTCAAATTCGTTTCTTATGTGAATCACCCTATATAGTTACAGTCACATCTACAGTTAAATGCAATTAAATATTTTTTTTTATAAAACAGATGATTCCATCTCACTTTACCAGCACCCTAAAAAATCTTCTATTGAATCAGAGATTAGGGTTTATTTCGAACACTATAATAAATAATGCACATAAAAAATCGCTAACACTTTCTGAACACACCCTCGACTATATCTTGAACGCTATAAAACTTCAGAATCGCGATACAATAAAACCAAAACCTCCCTCACACTGCACACGTAAGTCCTTACCTGTAGACCTATAAATCGCGTTGACCCTCTGCACGTGCCTGGTCATCACCTCGATGCAAGCTTCCTCCGTTCCGTACTTCTGGAAGAACTGATGATCCGCCTGCAAGTACAGCATGCACGTAGTCTTCTTGGGGTCGATGGTAGCTCGTTTGTTCACATTACGGAATATAAATCCGGAGAGATCGGCACTCCGGTTGCTTATCACCTGGAAAAAATATTGCATCTCGGCTAGCTAAATTTTCCAAGAAAACGCTGAAAAAAGCTTTTATCTCACTCAAATTAAAACCTGTTTATAACCCATAGCAGGGGCTAAAATGTGAGAGAGATAATACTTAATTAAAGTGAAACTGGCCTTAAATCTTGGTTTAATATTGACCGCAAATATAGAAACAATGCCAGTTTTGTTGTTGATTAAATTCTAAATATGTAAAAAAAAATACCATGTCTAGTTCCTCGTCGATGGGCTGGTTAAGGTCGAAAGGCGAGGCGAATATATCGTTTGTGCGGTTGTAGTGCCAGAAGTTGTACTCATCAAGGGGAGCGAGGGAATCCCCGTGCAAGACCCATCGTTTTCTACGTCTCTTCTCGAAGGCGCGTTTAGTTGCCGCGGGGCCGATTAGGTTGCTTAGATGTAATAAACTAGAGGCACATGGGAGACCTTTACGGGGATCTTGAACGTCGGAAGCCCTGAAAAGTGGTCAGAAATTACTCCTAAAAGTTACATTTATCTTTATCTTAAATTGAATTTAGGATAAAAAAAATTAAAGTAGACAAGCGGAGAGTGCTTTATCATCAAAGGATAAAGTGTGGCACTGCAAGGGTCTCATATTTCAAAATGTATGTTGGTAGCGAAATTAAATAATTCTTTGAATTTCCACTAAGTGTGAAGCACAGACATTAGTGTGATGAAAAGTTTGAAACTTATTTTCAGTGCACAAATTCTCTCGAGAAAGAATTTAGGCAAAAATTCGAGAAAAAATTGATTTACTACCCGCTCTTACCAAACTCAATAAGTTTATTGATAGTTATTATTAAAATGGCAGTCGTATTAAAAAAAAATTTAGAGGCAACAATAAAACAAAGAATCTTACCTATATACAATAGAATGAAAAACAGTCGGATGTTTCGTGGAATTCGCATTTAGGTAACGGCTGATTGGTTCGATGAAGTAATCTTCCGACGGAGTGCTGACTGTTCCCTCGAACAATCCATTCTTGGTGATGAGTCCGTGTACTGCGGCGTCCTCGTCATCTGCAACAACCGGAAAATTTATCGCTTTAGTTCTCAGTTCTCGGGTGGAAAAACTCTGTTTCGTTCTGGTCAAGTATGTGACACCTCGCACGATAACGTGTCGCTATCCGACGAGCAAGATTTACTACCAATTCGAAAGGAAAACAAATGCCCCAAGTTCAAGTAAAAGAGATACGGGGAAGAATTTATTCTGGTAAAATAAAAATAAAGATTAAAAGGATCTTTTTGTGGGCCTTTTTAAGACAAGTGGTTGATATTGATACCTATACTTATATTAATTTGTTATCGTAAGTTTCATAATTTCTCATAAATGAAAATCAGCTCACAAACACCGGGAAGCTTCGAGGTTTTATCCGGAAAAGAATGCAAGACGGATATCTTATACTCCAGCACAAGCATCATCACCCCTTGATAATAAGAGTTGTATTATGATTAATCACAAGCAATAACTGTTTCTACCGGATTTTTCATCTAAATTAGCAAAATTAAAAAAAAAAAACAAAATGTAAGAATTATTTGCACAGATATCTGTTTCCTTCAAGTTTTGATTTTAAGAACAGAATAAATAAATTTAAAATTAATAATAATTATAACCCGCATCATGCATTTTCAGTCGTTTCAGTTGGCTGTCACACTATAAGGATCATCTTCGCGATATAGAGTCAGTTCGGGAAAAAATCGGAAAAACGTTTATTTTAGATTTCTTTTAGGGTTCATATTTTGTGGTTAGAAGAATAATTTCTAATATGTGATTTTGATTTTATATTTCGTAATTTAAAAAATCCATACCATGGAGAACATCGATATCCGATCAACATTTGGCAATGGTAGGGGTGGCTAGTATCTCACTCCCACTATTAGCTCGTAAATTTGTCACAAAAAGATATTTTAGCGGCGTGGACCTCCATCAAAGAAGTTCTTGTGAAGTTTATGCTGAAACCACACCAGAGCGGACATCACGAACACAAAAGTTGCTCTGAAGAAACCCAATGCAGAGGTTTTTAGAAGAATTAACTAATTTTGTTGCTCATTTTACCAGTTTATTCCTTTCCTCTAGTGACACTAAATAGTCTTCAATTTGACACCGCTGCTTATAATTTATGCATATCACCTAACGGCACCGCTGTTTATAATTTATTAATCACCTACCGCTAAACAAGCAATTATGTGACATCACAGCCATTGCAGTATTAATTTTACGGTGGTGAATAATTAATGTTTACTGATAAAATAAATAAACGATATTGACTCAACGCTTTAAATCCCCAAATAGACACCCCACGGGATGTCAATTTGTATAGCGAGTAGTTTACAATAATATGTCTACCTAAATAAAATTAAAGAGATTATTAAAACGTTTAACAGGCAATTTTTTCGTTGAATAGTCCTGTATAAAATTACCCGATGAATAGAATAGTATTGAATAGAACATAGAAATTCTCGATTAATCGAAAAATTTGAAATAAAAATTAGACTGTGCTATACAAAGGAGCTTTCTTTATGCACGATATTATTATGTAATGAAAGAACGGTCGAAAGCATGTAACTTTTGTATCAAACTTTTTTCTCTCTTCTTTAATTTCTCAGAATAATAAAGTTATAATGAACATGCCCTGTAACTTTACATTAATTATTATGTTTATTATTATTAATGTTAATAATATAATACAAGTTCTATACAATGAAAAAATTAAAGTAAAAATAATATTACCTATAACGAGACCGCTCTGGAAAAATTCTAGTAATTGCTTCTTTAACCTTTAACATTCTAGTCCACGATTTGCTTGTTTGTTTACATTCTTTTTTTTTATATACTGAGTTAGTCAATGACATCTTCGCGACAGTTCCAGTCACATGACACATTGACAGACAGACGTTAGTTCTATGAATTTCTGGAGTGGGCTCGCCGAACAATCCGACATTTCCAGAATCCACGAATCGACGGCCGGTGCGCCGGTGCCACCTACTAGAATGTACCTACTAGAACGGAGTAGAACGTGACTACTGATGCGTCGGGGGACACTATAAGGATCGCCTACGGCTGCATGAAGTAGTAGTATCCTGAACGCGAAGCAGTGAAGACTGAAGTATAGACAGAGCAGTAGTGAAGTGAAGTGAAGTAAGGAAGCCAGTAGTGACAGTATAGCGGTTTAAATAACAGACAAGTACAAGAGTAGTAGTGTAGTCAGCTGTGTGTGTTTATTATTAATTAGAGGTTATAATTTGATCAATAAAGATTTGCAGACTTTGGTGGTGATTTATTTATTGTGAGACCCGTAACAATATGCAAGACTTCATTCGAAAGTCATTATACATTATACCTGTATTCGATTTTGCCAGGCAATTTAAAAATACAATAATATAAAGGGTGTCCCCGTTAAAATAACGAAGTAGGTGTCAACTTCCGGTATTTCCGGAAGTGCGACCATCTTGAAAATATTTTCATTGCATTTCGCATAGTCACTTATGTCTGGAAAATTTTCATTTTGAAACTGTAGGATCAATATTTCCCGAGATACAGCACTTTGCATTCTTATCTGCCCACCCGGTACATCCCCTTTAACACGAACAAACTGATGTATCAACAAATCACTTATTGCATTAATTGGTTGTGCTTTTGATGGTGCTCAACTTAATTTCATATTATCCAGCTCTGTGGAAGCGAAACGCTGCACTCCTTGTGTTACTACATGTTTCATACATAGAATAAATACGTATTACTATTACTGCTGCTACTTATTGCACTCGGCACGAGAGTACGTAGAACTAATAGAACCAATTTAGTCAGGTGAACATACACAGAAAACGCTTAAGATGAATCGAAACTTGCTCTGTTATTATTAAGTTCTTGTTATAATGAGAAAGTTGCAATTACCGAAGGCAGTTAAGTACTTGCACATAGTTAAACACACCAGTTATACCTATGGGTTCAGTCAGATGCAACTGGCTGTTCGTTATGATGCTACCGTTTTCTGAAATTATATTCATGAAAATTAAATCTACACGTTAATCTAATAAAAGATCCAAATGGCACTAAACAGTACAATTATAGTCCAATAAAGTCTAAAAAGTCATACGTATCGATTAAGAATACACATCCTTTTGATAGTTCGATTTATTTTGTTTCATATACGTGGTTTTTATAGTAACCGTCCAGTTTGTCTAAACACTCCATCCCGCATAAATAAGTATACGTCAACATTGGTTTTGAATGAGAATTAAATTAACAGCGCAAAGGATAGAGTGTCATTACGTGAATAAATTTTCTGTAGTTGTCAGTAGCTCTCAAACTGACGTAAGCGAATCAATTCATTGTTTGAATGATTCCTTCAATAATTTACGCTCGTTCACAACTTGACATTTAACTGTTTGACATTTTCTGGTGAAATTAAAAATATTAATTCGGACGGTTAGTGTGACGTCACATCTGACTTTTTAAAGTTATTCCTACTATAGTTACTTATTAAAGTATATTTGCATCTAACGGCATAAATACGTGCCGGGTGTTCAACGATGACGTGCATTTTTATGAATAAATGGATTTTGGACATTTTCTTCCACAAATCTTGAACATCTCAATTTCTGCTGGACAATAAATTTCGAGGTTTCGATGTTAAAAGGTGATTCATGTATTTTGTCGAAATTTTTTATTAGCAATAATACCTTTTGAACAAATTGATTCAATGAAATTGGAATTGAAAATTGGAATTCAATGAAATTTTGTAGGTTTCATTGAATTTTGGTAGGCCTACTCATTTAGTAGGCTTCATCCAAGATGTGACCTAGATGTCCCCCTCAATAACAAAGTTGACCTGTTTCGGCGTTTTTCGCGCACATCTTCAGTTGCCAAGTTATTAGGCCTTTTAAGTTTTCGTTGGTTCATCCATATTATAGAAGTAACCTAAAAATTAACGATACTAGTTAGATCAAACCTTGTAAATGTATTTTTGTGTACCAATTTATCCAAGAATAAACTTTCTCTGTAGAACTTATTTCATTTGCGTATATATAATATTTAAATCCTCGTAACATCAAATTAAATTCCGCAGTAATTTTATGTGGATCTGGAGCATCAATAAAAATATTCCCCGCATGCCCCGAAACACGTTTCAAGAAAATATAAGATAAAAACTCTATACTTTTAGATAAAGTAGGATGAAATATACCAACCTACCTATACCAAACTAGTAAAACAGAATTCGTAAAATGACCGTTCAAAATTTATGAATACCTTTAAAAATAGGTCCATAAAATGACGTAACCTACATGTAGATTACGATGTCGTAAATAAGATATATGGAAAAAAGACTTTAATGTGTGGCCTGTATCAAACGTGCATCTAGCAAAATAATCTTGATACGACAGTAAATCTTTTACCGATATTGATTCAGCTATACAGATATTTGCATGGAACATTCATTCATCATTAGTTTCTGAGTAAATCACAGCATCAATAACGTTATCATCAGGTCCATAAATTCAATAATTGACAAACCTTAACATTCATGAAACAAAAGGGCTGTCAGTGTCGATAAAATAAGTAATAATCCACGTTTGAAGTACGTCGGAAGCTGCTGCCTGACTAGCTCTGCTGAATATTAATAATGGCAATGCTGGGGGTAACTAGTTGTTGTTCTATATTATATTCTACTTGCCAGAATTCATGACAAGCATCATTGTTATGCTCGTGTATGAGTAGCAGGGTGTATGCTATAGCTCTTATGTATCAACTGCTCCTGACATAACTCACAATTCAGGAGCACGAGAAGCACACTTACTTGCTATATGAGATGCGAAATTGAATAATCTGAACGAATTCAAGACATTGGGAAAATAATTTTTTTGTAAAACAGAAATTTACGAGTTTGGATACTATTTACGACTCATATCAATTTCATCCAAGTTCATGAGTATGGTTAAATTTTTTTCTAAATAGGCTGCCAAGGTCTTATTAAATATCGACGTTGATGCCATATCTAAAATTTCGTAGGTGCAATAAGGAATTCCAGAACAGTCATAATTAGGTATAACATTAACAATTTTAGATTATTTGGAAATAAGAATGAAGGTTTCTTGTGACTATAACTGATGAACTTAATTGGTAGGTACCTATTTGTAAAGAACATTTTATTAGAAAACTGTACACAAATTACAAATAATATCTGATTTTGAAAACTAGAATAAGTCTGCATTCAGCAGCATAATTTTTAGATAAAAAGATGAAGTTCAGACTGCAGAAATACCTACAACCTTAGAATGTTGAGGTAAATTTTGTTTTTCCTCTTATCTTCTTCTTCTCGTAAATAGTAAATATGTAAAGGAAGTGACACATGCTCATATTATTCAACGATTGCCGGTAACCATATCACGTATCTGATGAGAATGTATAGCATCTTAGATGTAGAAGAACTTACTGCAGAAACACAACTGCAGAAGGAAGAAGACGATCGGGAATAAATATGAACTTTTAAACTCCGTAACGTTTAACGTCAACTTGTTATCAATGGGGCAGCATGATTTACTTCTCAGGTCCAGAAAACATGAGCGCGATAGTCATACCTTCGAATCTAAACAACTCCGTTGTCGGTTACAATGCAGTCGATGATAGAATAATAATTGATGTCAAAGTTCAGGCTTCCACCAACATTCAGGTCTATGCTCCTACATCTATGCTCAAGAAGAAGATATTGATGCATTCTATGGCCATCTCGAAGAGGTCCTGGAAACCATCCCAATAAGTCGTGACTTATTAATAATATTGGGAGACTTCAATGCCAAAGTAGGAAAAGTTTCAGAGGGCACAGAGAATATCATGGGACATTTCGGACTTGGCCAAAGAAACGACAGAGGTGATCGGCTTGTAAATTTTTGTATTTGCAACAGAATCTTGTTGTAACCAATACCATTACCGAAGACCGACGACCAAGTCAAGAACCAAACAGACTACATCTTGATTAACTCACGGTGAAGATCTTCGGTCATAAACCTACCCTGGAGCGGACTGTAGAAGCGATCACCAACTCTTAGTCCTAAATTTCAGACTATGCTTTAAAGTTGTACCCAGGAAACAAGTTAAAAGGACCATGATACCACATCCATCAAAAATACAGGGTTTTCAGCCGATTCTTGAAAATAAACTATGCCCAGATTAAATAGGAAACTATCCTGAAAGCAGCTGAAACTAACTAAAGGGCAGGATAATTGAAACTGCTTAAAACAATAATTCATCGCCAGCTTCCCCAAATGCTAAACCATGGGTTACTGATCATATGTGGGCTCTGATTCAACGCATAAAAGATCTGGCGTAGATAGTAACTATAAAAGATTATCAAAAGAGATCAAAAGACAATTCAGCAAAGACAAAGAAAGCTACATCACCTATGCAGATATGTAGAGAAAACATGGTAGGTAACAGGAATGCACCTAGCGACGTATTCAGGATAATGAAATTCAAACCATAAAGTTGATCTATTTTAGACAAGGAAGGAAAATTGAAACTGACATCGCTAAAATCTTCGAAGCGTGGAGAATTTAAAAATGAAAAACTTTTTCAAATGTTGGACGAGAAAGGCTTGAAACTGCGAGATAGATGTTCGAAGACGCATTGGATGGCAAAAAGCGCCATGAGTCGGCTGAGTAAAATATGGAAAGATCGATCGACTTCCCAAAGCGCAGAAACAAGACTTGCAAAAACTCTTGATCTTCTCAATTTTTTTATAGGGTGCTGCAACTTGGACCCTCCGTGCTCGTGAACGTCAGAAGATCGACGCTTTCGAGATGTGGTGTTGGAGGGGAATGCTGCGAACTGAATATAAAAACTTGATTGTCATCAATATGCGTATATAGCGAGTTCTTCAGTTTTTTGTCCACGTGGTTGGCAGGAATGGAGATAACCTGTAGAGACTAAATCGTGTATAAACTCGCCAACCAGATGGACTGCTCATTCTGTCATGCTTTTCGAGATGCAGAGGACAGAATGAAGTGGAAAAAGCTGGTCGAATATGTCGGGGTAAATCACGATCCTCGCTATTGGGGGAGCGACGGAGGAGAGAAGTGGTTCGTGGCCTCTTGGATCAAGGCTCTAAAAGCTATGCTGACATTATCCCACATATTAACATTTTGCTTGCCTCATTTCAAGATGTTTTTTATACATATAAAAATCTGCAACATTTTACAAAATCTCGAGGATAAAATTACCAGACTGAAACTGAAAATGAAACTACGAACTGACTTTTGTTGAGCTCGAGGTTCCTGATTTCTTTTATATGGGGTGGCACAACAAAAACGAAACAAGCCGTTTTGACAGAAAATTACTTGAACATCCAAAATTCAGTTTTAACGACGCTTCATTGTTTCATTAGAATTTTTGAGAAATTATAGTGACCTGAAATCCTGTGACGTGGAGTTTACTAGAGCGGAATTTTTTTGAGAATGGAGTAAAGTTCTAGCTAATCATGATGTAGTTCAGTAGAATGTCACCTGATATTGGTAAGTATTTTATTTATGGGGAATAATAATATAGATAATTAGAAAACTCAAGTTATCCTTTGAATTCTAGCCTAATTGAATTAAGAGGGTATCGAAATAATATGTATTTACATAAAAGTGAAATGATTAGATAGCACAAACGCATTATTGGTCGAGGAATTTCTATTTTTCTATCAGAAAATGCCCCATGTATGTATTCCTTATCGGTTTTCATACTGTATATAAGCAAGGTAAATACAATTACGTATTATTATTCTTAAATAAATTCCGTACTAATTGAATGAGTTTTGAGGGAAGCTACATATTTTATGATTGCTTACTTTGGGCGTCGTCTAATAATTCAGTCACGCAACAAACTAATTGTAAATTCACACGTTTCTGTTTAACCACACAAAGTTATTTATTGAGCCCTACATTAAAATACATAACTTAAATATTAAATGGCTTCGATTAAGGATTTCTTATAAAAATACTTTTCTCAAATCATGAAAAGTTCAACCTTAATAATTAATCAATCAATTAAATTTTTAATTAAAACCCAACAACGTCTTTTGACGTAATGTTGATTAAAAAAGAGTTAGCCATCTAACTTATTAAAAGAAAAGCAGAAAAAAATTAACGAGATCTTATAATTAAGTGTTGGCTGAGCTCTCCACCATAACGAGTAGTTCGGAGTATAATAACAGTAAGCAAATTTTGTCTAAAAATTTCGATAGTGGTTTGAGCGATTAACGAAAAAAAGTGCAAAAACCAAAAATTATAAAAAAAAATGTTAACCGATTTTTTAGCTTCAGGTTTTATTGACATTGATAATTATTTAACACTGCAGCAGCAGCTTTTCCGTGCATCAAACAACGGATTCGCTCATAAAAATAAAACGAGATTGAGAGGGAAGATTTCCACAGTTTTACAAGCGACGGGAACAAGCAATTGCTCATGAATAGAGGCGACGTCGTGGCCAGGTCCCACATCTATTATAATGGACATTAAACATTTTTCGGTTCTGTTCGCTATAAATTGGTCATTAATTTTTAATCTTATAACCACTGGGTAAAAAAAATATTGACGAACAAGCCAATTTTCTATCCAGAGCAAAACGGAAAATAACCAATATACAGAGTGTCCCAGAATAAAGGCGACTTCTTAGGTAGAATATTTACTTGATTTTAAGACAAAAAGTCTTAATGACCCTCTACCCTCAAACCCTCTAAATTGAGTATTAATAAAGTTACAAAGTCTTATACAAAAAAAAAAACATTTTTCAATAACTCCAAAACGGCTTAATATACCAGGGACGTATCTACGGTAAATAGGGCTCCAACTTTTTTACCCATCAATTTTTACGCCACTGGATAAATTTTGGTTTTGACATATTTTTCCAAAAGCTAGACATTTTTGGTACACAAAAAGCATGACTGGTACGTAAATTCTTAATAGTTTTTGAGATATGTACAATTAAGTAGATAGGTGAAAGTTCAGAAATATTTACCTATAGGTAAATAAATTTAATGAAAATTTAATAAATAAATAGGTACATAAAAAAAAAGTTGAGCTCATAGAGCTGGGTGACGCGGCCAGAATTTTTTTTTTGTGGTCGCGGAATCTGGAGACGAAGAAGTCCCACATCAAATCTGTAAATTTTTCCAAAAAGTTGAAAAATATTGACGAAAGCCTATAATATTTTTATCCCTCTCGAATGTCTAAATCGTACATATTATCTCGAAAACTCTTGAGAAGTAACCTATCAAACCTTAATCCTTTTTTTTACCAGAAAGGTCTAGCTTTCGGAAAATAATGTCGAAAAAAAATTTATCCAGTATGTCGTAAGAATTTGGGGCTAAAAAAGTTGAAGCCCTATCTACCCTACGTCCATGTTAAAATTACAAACATGTAATTATTGCTGTAATATTGAACTAATTAATCGAAAAACGACACATAAAAATTCAAAAAAAAAAAAAAATTAAGCCGTTTTAAAGTTTTAAGACTCTACCTTAGAAGTTGTCCTCTTTATTCTGGGATGGCCTGTATGTTAAGCAAAGTGATAAATAGTACGAATTAAATAGTTGCCTATAGAACATCGTAAATTTACATTTAATACAAAAAGTTTGCAAGAACCATTCACAAGTAACTCGCTTTGAACTTTTGAGAGAAGCTGTTTCTTGAATAAAAGTATTGTTGGCGATTTGCCGATCCCATTTCGAATCGACTCCTTTTCTTTGCAAAAAGTAGTCAGTAGATCAATTTTAGATCCTTCCCGATGCATCTACAGCCCTATAGTCAGTCAGTGTCCTGTAGAGTATATCATTTAAAGCTATCTTCTGATAAACTCTACATAATAATCCACACGATAGGCAAATGTAAAAAGTTTTCTAGCTAAGTTCTAACTACAAACAACTATAGTTACTTAAATGTATTATTATATTTAGATGGCTAGATCATAAGTGATTTGATTTCGTCATCAGAGTAAAATAAACAGAAAAAACAGACCCCTAAAACTTCAAAACTCCCGCAACTCTGAATAACCGTGAGTGACACTGACACCTCGTATTTTCCCATATCTCCTAATAAGAATACACACATAGTGAGACTACACGGGGTAAGCTCAAGTATCCGACCCTATAATTTATTCACGCTATATTACTGTGAATTTCTGTGGAGGCTGAGCTCTTTCTCCCATGTCACACCCTCCATATAAATTCACTGGAGCGTCTGCTACCTTATATTATTACATGCAGTATCATCACACAAATTTCACGATGTTGCATTCATATGCGGTAGATGTAATACCGGGGAGTGTTTTAAGAGTCTATGCGACAGCCCGCATAGTAAACAGGATAAGTTGGGTAGTTTTGCACTATTATAAAATATTTCTAACGATATATAACATCAAATGAAAGAAGATTTATAAGGATGTAGGAAAAAAGTATAGTGGAACTTAGAGATAGTAAGTAAACAAGTGGGAGAAAAATAACACTAACACGAATAAAATCCATTAGGAAATCTTATTATGAGTAGTTTTAGTGACGGGAAATGTTAAAAGGATCATTTGTTCAAATTGAAAAGCTGTTTCACCTTGTGGGTATAAGTTTGTTAAACGGAGATTTTCGGGAGTAGGTAATTTAAAAAAAGGCAATTTTTATCTTTGAAAGTCCCACTTGAAAATCAAATTATAGGAAACGGATTTTCTTCACTAATGTGATATTCTCAGACCGCTTAAAATTCCTAGTTAAAACCACGACTCTCACACGTGAAGATGCTTTCTTCCTGAAGGTCTGTGCCGATGCATTTCATGCCCATACACCGGAATATCGCTTTCAAGCCTCGCGTCCTCGCCATCCAGCGAATCAGTAGAGGCTTACGTCATCTTTCTTAAATTTAATTGTTCAATAATTCCGGTGGGCTGCGTGCGATACTTCCATGTCACCTCTGACCTCCAAGCTGTCATATAAATGTCCCATCCAGCTAACTGTGAATAAGGTCTGTGAATCTACACAAGATTTTTACCTCGAGAAAATCATTTCCTTTTCACCTTTTAATAATGTAAGATATTCTTAAGAGAACTTTAACGCATTAAATGCGTTATAACCTTCAGTTAAATTTTTTTATTTGTTGAACCATAAATAACTAGAGCTTTCAAATGAAAAAATCAAAAGGGATGTCTATCCCTTGATAGAAAGAATATTTAAATAAAGAACAGTTAAGGTATATTTGGCAGCAAGAAATTTTCAACTACCTACTGGGAGTTAATCAAAACTCCTGTTTGAACTCCACATGAGAAATCCGATCGTTTTTGTACTAAGGTCGTTCATCTGATACTTGATAATATCAATCCAACGGGAGCGTTGTGCATATTATTCCCATCCCAAAATTATGTGATGGAAGTCAATAATGTATTTCCACTCTGCGAAACAAAAGACGTTCTCATCTCTACCGAAACTTCGTTACAAGATTATTACAACGATCACAATACAGAAACCAATAGACAGTCACACAAAAGGTACTTACTTAATGGTACCTACTGATTCTCATATCGTTGTTAGAACTGATGGAACGCGGTGACAGTGAATGTCAGTGGGATAATTTCCTGTTGTTGAGCCGGGAGGGCGAGAATAATCCGAAGATAAAATGACATCTCGGTCTCAATTCCAATATTATGATAAATATATCAAGCACGGCGGAACGAGGGTACGGCAAGACATCACTCAGCATTAGCTCCTGTATATATTTGCGAATGGGAATACTGCTTCACGACTCACGTCATGTGCTTGCGACAATTCCTTTTGTCGTCTTCGTCTCTCCGAAGTCATTAACACTGAGACTCCCGCAGTGGTTTAATAGCACCGGGATAACGCCGAATAATTGATTTCTTAAGTGCTAATATCGTGGAGAGTGAGAAATGCTTGGAATACCGATAGAGTTCGATTTTTGATTTATAATCTCACAGGCTTCATGTGCGGGATTAAATTAATATTGACGATGCAATTTACTTTACAGGGAACGGGAACAGAAAAAATGGGCTGCGAATAAGAGGAGTTACAGTTTTTAGCTCTGAAACAATAATACTTTTCTTTGAACGTACCTACATCATCTTTGTTTTATATCTTTTATAAAAAAATGTATGTTTTAAATATACCTTCCTCAAGATACTTCTCACATTACTTATAGGTATACCTATATTTTCAACAAAACCCATTTACCTATAGAGAGGACCTGCATTCAAAATAAGAAATAATAGCGAGCCAGTAATGTGATAAAAAAGGAATGCAAAAATTTTCACATAAATGTTAATTAAAACACACAAACACACAAAGATGTGGTGGTATATCTTCAGGAGTAATAAATTCAAAGGCGAAGCGAGAATCTGATTATGTCACACTACATATACCCTTAGGCCTCTATTACACAATTTAAATTTTGCGATTTTGCACTTTTTAATTTGCATTTTTTGACAATTTTCTGTACCGCAATGCAAAAAACGTAAGATTTTTAAAATTTATTAAATTTTTGAGTTCTCTGAACTTTTTAGACTGGATAACGCGAAAGACTAATAAGTACTAATACTAAAAAAGAGTGTTAATTTACCGTGGACCAGGTAACGTAATCACTCCTGGTTTTGATCCTGCTTCACAGAGGGACTTATGAGCAGAACATTTTCGAAATTTCTGTTATATTGTTCAAGATTCCATGTTTTAAGAAAAACCAATCTACTCCTTACGCTATTTCTTTTTGCTCTGTGATGACTAGCTTGCTCATCAATAATTCATTAATACTCTAAAATGCCCGGTTGTTCAAAAAATAATTGCCAATTAATCTGAGATTAATCTATGATTAAGCAACAGGTATTGGGTCAAAGAGCGAATAATCTATGATTAATTAAAGATTATTCTAATAATCAACTCCTGAGATAATCATTGATTAATTAATGATTAAGGATCATTTCGGTTGTTCAAACACAAATCTTTGATTAATCATTCGTAAATCAATAATTATTGTAATTATAGATATTTGAGTGATTAACTGTAAATTATGGTAGGTTTTAAAGTTATTTATTAGATATTTCTTGCATAAATAATAAAAATTTATTAATTTCTTCTTGTTTATAAAGCGTGTTTGTGATTTTTTTATTAATAAATTCAAAAATAGTTGTAAATTACATTGGAAAAATACCCAATTATTAAACTTGAAATGGAATCGGATCTATCTTCACTGAGTGACTTCCAAGAAGAACAGGAATTACCTTTACGGAAACTTCGTGTTATAATAAGAGAGAGAAAAATCCTTTCGAAATGTTTGATGAATTTGAATTTAAGCAACGATATCGATTGAATAAAGCGACAGTAACTGCTCTGGTTCACGAATTTGGGGACCAGAATTAGGTCCAGGCACTAGGGCAAATCTTGATAACGTTGAGATTTTATGCAACGGGTGCATTTCAACAGTTGGTAGGTGATGATGTGAATATACATTAATCTACGACGGCATGTCGAATAATTCACTCTGTCACAAGAAGAAATCACTATCGCACAGACATTATTAAGATGCCAGAAAAGGCGGAAGAATTGGCCGAAGTACGAGGAGATTTTTACCAAATTGCTGGATTTCCCAGGGTGGTTGGAGCTGTCGACTTCACCCACATAAAAATTCAGTCACCTGGGGGACCCAATGCTGAATTGTATCGCAACAGAAAAGGCTACTTTTCTTTAAATGTTCAGTGCATATGTGATGCAAATTTAAAGTTACACAACATTATTGTTAGATGTAATTGTTGTACAGAACTCGGAGTTGCTGCTCGGTTCGTATTCCGGAGTCTGCACAACAATTATATTCGTCCATCACTATTTTTGACCACGCCTGCTTTTTTTGTCTAAAAAGAAAGTCTTTATCGACTGATTTTCCACTATTTCAACGTATCTGGAAGGAAAGGAAAGACATAGGTAATGAAAAAACAGGAAATTGGAAAGTGGAACCAGAATGCAAAGGCAAAATCTTGTGAGATGTCAGAAGCTTATTAGATGGCAATTTCACTTACTTTCCAACAATTCAAAATAATCTTTGCTTCTTTTGCTCTGAGAAATTGCTCCGTTTCTTCTCCATAATTATTAGATACTACCAAAAATTGTGTCTCTCGAACTTGACTTTAAAAATTTTTCCAATTAATGGTTAAATAAAATAAGTTATTTCATAGGGAATAAATATGACCTATAGAGACAAACAGGATACCTGATCAAACCTATTTTATAATGATTTACCTATTATATTGCAATATAATAATTTCACAATATACCTACGTAAAACAATAAAATTCAATTTCATTTTTAAATGCAATGCAATACAAATAATTAATAATATTTTTTATTATTAATGACATTAATGTATAATGTAATGTTAGTTGTATTGTTAGTTTTAGCACTATCCATTTTTATTGTAAAACGAAACAGAAGAACCAGTAATTTATTGCCATATTGCCAGATTCGCATTCATTGATCGCTGATTAATCTCTGATTATGAAATTAGAGATTAATCAGTTATCATTTGTCTCGGTGCAACCCAATCTATCAATAATCTATGATTAGCAATGATTGATAATTTTGTAATTACTCATTAATTGGAGATTTGAACAACCGGGCATAAGGATACGTATATTTCTCTGCGCCACCACTTCAATACAAATAAGCGAAATAAATTCAGAATACATCCCGAAGTTGCATCTCCATCAACTTTAAACTAGTGAAGCTAGTTCAAAGTTTTCAAAAAATTTGTTTTCAAAGTATGATGAGATTCTCAAATTGTATTTCAAAGAAGTAGGTATGATACAATTAATAATAAGTAGAGCATGTTCCTTAATTTACATTTTATGTGCAATTTTAGCTTTAAAAATCCCCTATATGTATATCGCAATATCTTATTCGCTTGCATGAAAATGGCTCGTTGGAAATTCATTAAATATACAAGGCAGGATCCTGTTACCATGATTGAAACGAAAATTTTCAATTACCTGCAGCAAAACTTTACCACTTCAAAAGAATATATAAATATAATCAGGAAAATGTTCACATGCATGCCTAACTCCTCTAATGCATGAAAACCGCACTGGCTCATGGAAGGTGTGTTTGGTGTCAATTTCCTTTAGTTGCAAAACAGACGATAACCCCATGAGACAGAGAAAATGACACAAAGTAAACTCCAAGGAAGTTATATCGTTTTAAGAGAAGACATCTCAAACTTTTCATCTGATCCAAACTTTAGCAAACATTTGTGAACAAGCCACATTAATTTCTATCTGCGCGTAATAAGGAAGCAAGACATCTTCGACGTTAGAAGGAAAATTACTCGAAAATTAGTTTAGCAATTACATTACAAAGACAGGTTGAGTATATTATGTAAAATTATGCAAGGTTTTTAACGTAATATCTGAGCATTAAAATGTAGCTCATATAGAAAAGTTTCGATTTAATTTGATATTTGGCTTATCGTAATAACCAGAGAAGTTGTCATACACAGGGGGCGGCGCGAGAACCTTTTCGTCCCCTCGCAATAACAGAGATTGACGTGACCACCCAATTTATTTAATTTTACGTTTGTTTATGAGTTCTTATCGAGGGTGGCTCATTTTCAAATGAACAGCCTGTATAAAAGTCTTTAGATATTCGGTGACCTTTGGCCGAATATCTAAAGTGTAAAGTGTAAGTGTGTAAATAGTGAACATACACAAGATGGCTAGCTGGAGTGGGGAAACGGCGAAAAATTAGCGCAGTGTATATACATTCTAAACATCACGTTAATAATGTCTCAAGGATGGGGGAGAATGTGGAGGTGCGCCGAGGGCGAAATGTTCAAGGTCAAGCAGTTTCCCAGTACATAGTTGGAAATTTACTCAGATATCAAAAAAATTAAATAATAGCAGAAAAGAATAACACTAATAAAAATTGCCAACACGCCAAAAGGTTTGCGCCGTGCATGGGGGCTATATGGATGGCTTGAGCTAGAAGGGCTAGAAAAGTGCCAGAATTAAAAAAAAAGTTATTTATAAATTACCTACACTAAACAAAACATGAAATAAAATTCATGCATAAAAACAAGATAATTAAATTAAAACAAAATTTCATAGAAAAGGAGTTTTTTTCGTCGCTGAAACTTTGAAAAATGCATACAGAGCTGGTATCTACGTTAAGAAATGTATAATTATGTTAAGAAATTTATTATTGTCTTTTAAATAAATTCCGCCGTAGATATATTTTCCTTATTTTTTAACGTGTGTAAAAAATGTACGTGCTTAAAATGACGGAATTTTTGGAGGAAAATGAAAAAATGTTTAACTATAATTAATGCCCCCATAATGCCTGCTACACTGGGGCTATAGCCCTATTGGCCCAATGGTTAAGACGACCCTGATAAAAGTATCAGTTAAACGTGTTTTAGATGATATGAACCTTGTCTTGTAGAAGTGTAAGCGTATTATTTTATCTAGAAATACATCTTTGTTGTAGTTTTTGAAATAAAAAAATTAAATTCACTGAGTCCCTGGACCACACAAGAAAAATGGGAATTTTCTTTTGAAATTTTGATTTTTGTATTCTTTTTTACTAATAAAATGCAACAACAACAAATACCTAAGCTTTAAATTGAGTACATTTTCTCAACATCTAAACTAAAGATTTTTATTTTTTAATTTTTTTTCTCATGTTTCTTAGTTGCTCCAGGATACGCAATCAAGTGGATTTTTTTTTCAAAAATTCATCAAGATACGAAAAAAATTCAAGAAACAAAAAAGCTGTATTGTATAAATCATACTTCAATAAAAATTGTCACCTGGTTTTAAAAAATGACATTAATTAAGTATTAAAGTATTATTAAAGTATTAAAAATTAAAACAACTTCAGACTAACGAACACAACAAAATTAGGTCACCTCACCGGATTGAACTTTATCAGGCTGCAGGGGATATATTTCTAATCCAACTTTACTGGCAGCAGCAGGTATCTAACTACATACTTACATAATAGATGCCGATAAGACTTGTTAAAACGGGTGACGTATAATCCTGTAATCTTATTTGCGGGCAAATTTACGACATTAAACAGCATATTGTTGAATATTTCACCAGAGAAAAGAGTTTAAAGTTTCAGTCGGAGCCTTTGTTATCCGGACCGGGTGCCCTCTAGGGTGCTAATGCGGCAGAAATTGGCGGGGTCGTACCGGAACCACATGTAAATCGTTCCCGGCGGTGTTGGTCTTCAGAAGTCCGGTCTCAACGGATCGTTCTCCGGAACCGGAGGCAATGTTTCAGTGTTATTAGTCCTGTAGCTCCAATCGGATGAGCACGTCGCGGTTACCCGCTTCTGGGAGCCGAACTCTCATGTCAAACTTTCAAACAGCAAATATTCCCTCTAAAACCAAACGTATGAAGTCTGCATGGCGATGGATTAATAAAAAAAAAAACATTAACTGCTAAAAACATTCACTCAAACAGTCTACTGCATTTAAGCTTCTTTTGATTTACTCGGGTACAAACATTTTTATTCAACAAAAAATTCTAAATAAAGACTAAAACAACACAGGAAGAAAGAATGATGAGTTTTTGCTCCTATAATGTCTAATTTGTTGATTTTTTTGAAAGAATTTTATTGGGCCAAAATAATTAATTAATAATTATTGTTCTAAATACATTTTTGATTTTTGGATTTTAATAAGGTGCGCATGGGGTGGTGAAATGTTGGCAGAAGAGCGTGAGAAAAAAAATACTGGGGGGCCCAAATGTATGGGTCAAGAGAACAAGAAGATAAAAGTAAATTTTGAAAAGATAATTTCGCTCTCACACTTTGAAATAAACAGATCAAATTGAGAGTCAGATTATTCTACACCAATGTGAAACTCTCTTCTCACTTTAAAAAGAAGGAAAGGGAAAGTTTTGGGATGCCAGTTGACTTTTTAATTTTAAATAAATTTTGATTTAATCTACGAAAGTAATAGCCCAAGATCTAAAAAGCAAGAAAAATTACCTTACGCCTTTTTAACTTATTTCTTTTTCAACCTTTGAAAATTTTTGATCGAAGTTGTCCCTATCTTTAGAAACCTTGAATCCAAACTTAACCAATTTCTCTATTTACCTACATGATTTCGGTTACAAACCAATGATAAATGAAATATAATATCTTAAGATATTCTGATAGGTACTTAGACCTAAATTATAATATTCAATTGACAGATGTTTTAATGAGCTTTTTGTTTAAGTCGACTAAACCTCTGCTTTTTAGATAACAAAAATAGTTTAAAACATTTCATTTACAAAACATGAACTACGAAACAAGGCTGAGTGGAATTAAATGAAAATCAGATGAGTAATTTACAAAATAGACCCCCTGTAAAGTTACAGTTATGTCATCCGTTTACGAAACTTCTCCTTTATCAGCATAAACATCCCCTCGCCGTATCGAAGCGACGGACTTATCTTGATATAATAATAGTTGCTTACGCAATATGGCCGAATACAAACAGCGCCGCTATCAACAAACACACGTCCGGCTCCCTGAATACGTGTTTCCAATATCGAGCCAGACACGCTGTGGTCAGTGGAAATTGCAGCCATGGGGGGTGGAAATTGATATTTACACTAGTCTAAATCGGCTGGTGCGATCCCGGCATAAGCTTGATTGAAAGGATGAATCCTGTTGCTGTGAGGCCAAATCCCTTAGCTAGGAGTTTGCCACTACATCCCCGTATTTTCTAACGTTATTACCGCCTGACCCGTGTTTATCATGTAAACTGTAAAGTATAAGGGTTAATTTACCCTCTTCGGCTTGCTGTGAAGGCCTATAGCTGTAATAAAGATGCGGTTGGATAGTTGCCATGTATAAGGTGCTTTATTAAGGTCGCCACACTTGATTTGCTTAGTCCCATAAATTCTTCTGATGGAGGGGTAAATTTGTTATCAAGCGAAAGTTTGCTTAACTCTGATTAAATGCTATTATAACAAACTTCATTTTATGCATTCATTAACTAGACCCAATAAAATTATTTTCATAAAACTTGCGGTCCAGTCTTTTTTTTCCTTTTATTAGCTGCGGAACTCCCTTATAGTTAAAGTAACAGAAACCCTATTTCTTAAAAAAAACACTAAATCAGTGCTGTAACGCATTTATGACGTTAAAGTCTATTGAATCCAAAGCCAACTAGTATTCGCGGTTCATAAAACAGCGCGGCCATTGCGATTCTTTTCATGGGCAGTGAAGAATATCTTTAATTAATTTAGACTTTCAGGTCTAAGGTCACTACCTACCTCAACATCAAAATTCGTGTGACGATTTAAATTTTACAAGACTCCCATAGCTCCGTTCCAGCAACGCTATCTCCAATTATTCACTCCATCTCCTAATAAGTAACGGAGAAACAACCGATGGCTGTTCGACTACAGGTTCATTGTTTTGGTCGACTTAATTTAGGAAGGTACCAAAAAAGACCGAACTCCATAGCAACGTTAACTATAAGTAGGTTTCCTTTTGATTCCTGAAGAGCTCTTGATTAAAAGAGCGAACCGAACTTCCCTTTAGTGACATCATCAGAAAATTAATACCAATCTCCGGAATCCAGTTTACAAGTTTTGGGTTGGTTCGTCACAGAAACGAATCAATGAAGTTGAAGAATTTTTTTTCATATTTCATAGTTTTATTAATAAAATGGTTTATATATTTTAAATTTAAAACTCTGGGAGGCGGAGGTTTGGCCGACCTAACTAAAGCTCATTAAAATCTCTGGCTGTTATATAATAACTGTGCTTTGAAATCACTGACACAAATAGCATGAAAATGTTGTATCCTTCGAAACGAATGAAATAGGCAGTGCTTTCTAAAAGTTCTGTTTAGTAGTGTGGAAACTACTGTTTATACCTTTAAAATATGAGGAACTAGCTATACCGTCATTAGGTGCGGAAGTTGTTTCATTAGTAACCCGCACAGATTGTTCCATATCCAGAATACACCGCACAAACCTAATTGGAGGAGGGAAAAGCTCAAAGGATTACAACGGTTTTGAGCACGAATGAAGTTCAAGCTATTTATACGGATCGTTTAAATTTCGGAAACGAAGACAATATATGAATGTAACCTCGTCCAAACAACCACTTTATTCTATGTGGGTGTTTTAGAGCTGAGTCGTCAGCTGAATATTTACATCGCTTTGTGCAATAAAGTGCTTGTGTTATTTTGCATCGAAATCGAGGAGATACCAGAGAATGATCTTTTTAGTGTGACGTAGTTGGTGTATGAATAAACAATGAGTAGAAAGGGAAGGAAGAAGCTGATTGAAAACGGCACATTCATATTTATAAGGGACAAATGAGTCCTTATACATAAACATTCCGAATTGTGACACTTTTAATTAATTAATTGAGGGTGTAATTTCTGGATTGTCTCGGCTTTAGTATCCAGGGAGTAATGATCTCAACACCCAAAGGGTCTTGTAGGGTTGGAGTGGAAGTAAGTGCAATTCATCAGGGTTAATTTACAAGCCATGTCACACCGATGTTTTACCTAAATTTGACTTTTAGAGAAAAATAAAAATAAAAAAGTAATACTTTTGGTATGTATAAACTATAAAAATAGGGGCAATAAAGTGAAACTTCTTTGGACGAGAGACGTGGGGTGAGAATTAAGATACTACTCTAATCCAGATTGTAAGGAAAGTTGATGTTCTCCGCAACTTCATAATTTACTCTCTTGGGTTAGTTTAAATCAGTATAAGGAGACTTGACTCATCGTCTTATATCTTTATGGTAAAAATTGAATATACAGGATGTTAACCACCAACATGTGGAAAATAAAGGGGGCGATTCAACGACTTCTTTCGTTGTTGAAAAAAAAGTTATATACAGGCTCCAGCTTTCGGTCATATTTTTACATTAATAATAGCAACTTGAAAGGCTCTAAGCCATTGTTCTGGGATTGGCAGTGGTGGAGGTTTTAGGGTTGCGTAAAAGTTTTACCCACGTAACTTTTAGGCCCCTCGAAAAATTGGCGTTTTTCAAGCAAATTCGAAAGCGCCAATGCTTTTTACACAAGAAAGGTACTCTTGTTCAAAACTAGGAGGCACCGTTTTCGAGAAAACCGTAATTTGATCATGGTTTCTTCAAGTTTTTTTATAAATTACTTAATTTGGGAGATAACTTTTCTTATTCATCTTGAATTTTGTACGCTTTTGATAAAATGTCGTTTTTCTGGATAAAGGTGCCTCCTACAGCTTTTTACTACAAGTACTAAACAAGTACTATCTATGTGTAAAAAATATTGGCACTTTGGAATTTGCTGTCAAAACGACAATTTTTCGAGTGAGTGGGGAAAACTTACAAAAAAAAAAACTTACTTTGCAAAACTTTTATGCAACTCTAAAATCTCCACCACTGACACACCCCAGAGTTTAGAGCCCTAAAAGTAGCTACCATTATTGAAAAAATCATTCTGTCAATCTGTACTAAAGCTGAAGCCTCTAGCATTAACGGTTCTTGAGATATAGAAAAAAAAGTAAAAAAAAAATTTTTTTAACCAACTTATGTTTTCTTCCCATAACTTTTACGTCACTCGAAAAATTGGCGTTTTGACAATAAATTCGAAAGCGCCAATGTTTTTTTTACATAAGGAAACAAGGAAGGTACTCTTGGTCAAAAGTAGGAGACACATACCGTTTTCTAGAAAAATTGAATATTTTCATGGCTTGTTCAAGTTATTATAAATTACTTAATCTACAAAATAACTTTTTTTTGTTCTTTTAATTAATACTTTTTTGATAATTTTGTACTTTTTTGATAATTTTTGTACTTTTTTGATAATAAAATAACGTTTTTCTCCTCAATAACGGTGCCTCCTACAGCTCTACACCAAGGGTATTTACTTTTCATGTGTAAAAAATATTAATATTAGCGCTTTGGAATTTTTTGTCAAAACGACAATTTTTCTCGAAATTTACACGAAAACCGTATCTCGAAACCGGTGCGTTTTCTGACCCATGTTAATTAGGTATGAACTTTTTTCTTGAAATAAGTTTTAAAATCACCTCCTTTATTTTGTACATATTGGAAGTCAACACCCTGTAAGTATATCGGATGACAAAAATACCACTAGTCGAACTTCAGTACATGAGGAAAATCAAATTATGACGAAGAAGATACTAAAGAGAACCGTTACAAAACATCCAGTTTAAATCGTTTCTTTTCCTTATGTTTTTCCCTTACAAATATTTATTGTTATGAAACAATCTATAAATTGAAAATTTCTGTTATCATTATTGCAGACTGATGCAGATAATTATACGAGAAGTTTACATAGTAAGTCCATATATAGTATTTTTGTAGGGCACGCATAGGTAAATTTCATGTCGGTGCCGCAGGTGAGGGATGAAAGCCTACAAATCCTGCAAAGGACGTTTATGGATGAGTTATACGAGATATACAACCGAGTAGCATATGTCCTGAAAATCATGTTACATTACTGGACTCGAATAAATACTGTTAGCTTTTCCTGTAATGCACGATTTTCAGAAATGTTTTCCAACACAATGTAATCGATGTTTGTAAAAAATATAGATTACTGTGCTGGCATTTTATTTTTTTATTTTGTAGACTTAAAAAGGCTTTTAGTAAAATCTGGTCATCTGTATATAAATGTAATAAATTGAACTATTCCCAATTTGTGGAAAACATATTTCGATGTTTGGTAGCATAGGATCAATTTCAACTATAGTCATAATAAAGTACCTCAACTTACGTATTATGAATTTAAATCGAGGAAAGATAACGATTTGCGTAAATGTACGTTATGAATTTCGCATATTTACTTTTTTCAAAAAAATTTATCCATTAGTAATATCATATTAATATATCCACATCATTATAATCATAAATCAACTTTAATAAATTCCTCTTTCAATATAATGGGTATGTTTAGTTTTTCATGTTAAATATCCATTTAACACGCGAATAATTACCGAATCTGTATTATAGGGCGTTATAATTGAACGATGAAAAACAGTTTCCGCCAATCATAAATTGAAATAAATTACCACCTATTTGGGAATCGAATGAATTCCGAGCGGAAAACCAATCATTATTTTAAATCGAACTTGTATGCACGTGAACAATCAGAGCAATACAATTAATCGCATACTCATGCTCACTACCGTCTATGCCTAATTCACCGGTGGTTTTATTACCTCACTACATCAGAGACATTAATGAAGTGATAAATAGGCTAACATGGCTTTGTCCCGTAATTAATTGTTGCAATTGTCCAGAGAAATTCATAGGACCTACCATTACGATACAAATTATCCCTAATTTGTATGCCCTCAGACCTTTGTTTGTTCAAGCTTTTCTATTAGTTTTTCTAGGTAGAGCTTCAAATAAATTACTGTTTGTTTAGTTCTGTTTACAATTTAATCAATATAAATAACGGGCAATGGAACAGTTAAGGCAACATTTTAAAAACGGAATAGTGCCCAACATAGCGTCACTTATCAGTAAAAGCAGTGAATATAGCAACATTTTGCCGTCCCCAATTAATTCGACTTTAGGTACCTACGAATTTTACAAGAATTTCCATTACATCACTCGCATTTACATAAAAAGAGTTTTTGAACAATTTTCATTCCGTGAGACTGTCGTCTTGGTTGGCGGTGACAGCGCTGTCATCGCTTGTTTGAGAAAGACTTGATTTACTTCATAAAAGGCACTTGATAAATAACTGAGGCCCGTATTCATCAATAAATATAACCCCCGGGGTTATATTTTGGAACATGTGATTGGTTCAAAATTCGTAGCGTTCATAGGGTTTGAGCATTAGACCAATCAGCTGTCAGAAAATTCAAAATATAACCATAGAGTTATATTTTGAAGTTTGATGAATACGGACATGAGAGGAATTTTTTGAACTGGTAGCCAAAAACCTATTATCCATAAAAAAACTCCATTTAAATAGGAGACACCCAAACCACCATCATATTTCCTAATTCATTTCCTAATTCATAGTTCAAATTAAATAACAAAATAACCTATTTATAAGACATGCACTTTCATAAATAAGGGTTGGAATTTTTTTCTATTGAACTGCGTATGGAAGGGCCTTATGTGAGTCTAACTAACATTTTAGTCCTTGCCAGGGAGGCCAATCAAACAACCAACGGGTAGCCTCCTTAACCGGACCTCGTTACATTCCGTGCAAACGACTAAACTAATAAGACTCATTACCACGGTTATCTTAAAGACCTAGATTTAAGTGGTAACACTTTAGTTTAAAATCATTAGCGCAAACGTCTCGGTGTGAAAGGGAGTTCATTAGATTTGGTGACAGTTGCCGAGACGATTGATCTACGCTTTTCAGAAACCAAAGTTGATTATTTTCATATTTGGGACTGAGATTGAGCTTTTCTCCGTCGGGCTCTTTTCTCACGGTTAGGGCTTCAAGTAACATAAAAATAAAGCAGGTGCATTTGAAATTCATTTGTTTCGTTCATTTAAAATCTTCCGTTTTTGCCTTATGGCTGTGTATAAAAGAACCAAAAATAAAAAATGGGTACCCTGTATAATAATGAATCATTTCGGCAAGCTTAAACCAAGTTTAACAAGCCCACTTTTAAAGTTTACAATAACTTTAATTTCATTCTTAATAATATTTCATTTTACATGACGCAAAATTGCTACAAAAGACTTCCACAGCCCTTTATTATGTCATCAAATTAGTAAATATAAAATATTACATAATAATATGTAGTAGGAGTAGGTATTTAAAATAGCAAGAAAATTAATAGGCAACAATGAATGGGCTATATTTTAGTAAGCAGTTAACAAAGGATAAGGGTAAGTTTGGTGAATAACTCACGCCGCTTCATTGTAAAGGACGATATGAAATACTGGAAGTATGTATACATACGTGTCCCCAACAATAGATTTCCGCATACATGAATGTATTACAACAAACACGCCATTTATCAATCCCGGAAAATGCATGGGAAGCCGAATAGGGAACCTCTGCCTGAAATACATCGGGATTTATAATATTACCTGAAAAGTCACCAGCAGGTAGAGGTAAAGTATATAGTTACTTGTGAACCAGTTATATATTGTTTTGTGAATGGAGCAGCTTCTATTGTTTTGTAGAATACCTTCATTTTCCGCGCGCTTATCATACCACGTCTGGAGAGTCTATTTTACATTTGAAAGATAAAACATTCAACTCTGCATAATGCGGTTTCTTCATTCATACGATTGATAACGTCAATGAAGTTAACAAACTTTGAACTGAAACTGATGAACTCCAATGTTCTTTGGTGTGTATTATTCCTCCAAAAATATAATTTTTTTTATATAAAACCTTCAAAATGATTTCATATCTAGATTTTATGGCACAAAAAAGTCAGTATACTCTGCTAATACACTTCATTTTATTGAAAGCAATAAAATCTTCATTGGTTTTCCGAAATAAAGCTTCAGGAACTGCGTTAATTTCATCCCTAATTCTCTGGCTTAATTGCTATAACTTAGACGGTAACGGCTCGTAGACTACGCATTTAAGACACATCCACAAGGAATAATCCAGAGGCCAGAGAGGTAAGATCTGAGCTCCGTCCTAGCCATTCAATATTCCCCTACGACTAATTATTTGACATCAGAAAATCGCCCGTATTCAATATAACAATAAGATGATAATTGCAGTACCGAATTATTTAAATAAAATAAACACAATTTTCCAAAATTGAATAAATTAACAGAGACAGAATAACGGTCATGTATTCATAAAAACACCTTCAGTTGTTTTAATTTTACACCGCCGAAAAGAAGTTAAAATGGTGTTCAAATGCGTTTTTAACTCATACCTGTGAGTGAATTTGCGACTCACAAACAAAAATTCTTCTAAGACTGCCATTTTCCAGGTTTCATCATTTTACTTCAGGTACGTTATTATCTATTTACATAAGTTATTGAAATTTTGTTATCTACCCGAACTTTGAACTCATTTTTACGTTACTGAATATGACACATGCGTCAGTGCAGGAATGGCTCACCTTATATTCGAAGCTCATTTTGTAGAGAGTTTACTTCCGCATCTTCAAGAATCCACACAAGCCTGACTGCCAAGCAATTTAAATTAGACTGAACAGCAATATTTTCCCATCTTCTCGTCAAGCCATACAAACCAGTGAAGCCATCTAAAGTCATACAATACACAATACAAAAAAATATGATCATTTCTATCTAATTAAATGACAAAAGTTCGTATCTCTGATATTTTATTAATTAAAACCAAGTACCTATATTACTTCCCTTCCCTTTGATATGGTCTTTCGGCAACTTTGAATGGGAATTTATACGCCTCCTTTATTATTTTTGATATTTCAGTGTGCGTTTCCCTTAATTATTATTAGGTCTTCCTCTCTACCTAAATGAATAGTGGATTGAATGCCACCAGACTCTACGAAAGAGGTTGTTATTTGGAGATTTTTCTCGAAAATGTCCTCCGAATCATGATTTCATTGGTCGATAGCTCCTCTGGAATACCGCTACTATTGGTTTATTATGAAGCAAATTATCTGAATAATAATAAGATATACTTCACGGGCGAAATAACGTGCAGTAACGTTTGCAGATTCTCCGTCACCAGTGAAAATGTTCCTCCAAACGTAAGTTCCTGTTTACCGTTTCTCCGAAATTGTTTTTTCGTAGGTAATGGCAGTTACTGCAAGTTATTTTGGCCGTGAGATATACATGGATTCACTTTCAGTGCATTTAAAGCGGTAAGTATCATATAATTTAAGAAATTTTAGTCGTAATTTTAAATTAAAATAATTAGCTCATACCTACGAGTATATCTTCATAAGACAAAAACTTATCCATTAGAGACAAGAGATAATACATGTTGTAAAACAACATGACATTCATTGTTGTTGTGTGGTGAGCAGAGGTGGAAATTGTAGGCACGTGTTTCGTCCTGTTTGGGACTCATCAGTACAATGTATCTACCAACACATAGCACAGTTTTGATCACAGTATCTCGTGAGTCTAGTGAAAATTTTTATTTTGATTTCACTAAATTTATTCATTATTATTTCTCCTCGTAGCATTGAAGGTGTGTTATACGTCATAGATACCTACTATAAACAACTGTTGTACAGAAGTCAAACTTTTTGAAACATGTATATCGAGAAATACAGCTTTATTATCATTCCTTAGCTTTATGCCTTGTAAATAGTTTTAAGTCGATAGCGTTGCTGCTACCAAGTAGCCTATGAAGTTAGGGAAAGTTTCCTGAAATCTTCTGGGATCATCTACATTTCCCATTCAGACATAAATTATTTACCAAAAGAAACTTCGAAGTTTCCAGTACTTATACAGATTCAGCTGGCTCCAATTCAGTCCTGTTGGAAATAATTCACGCTTGTTATAATAAGCTTATTATTAAAATTTTCATTGAGGAATTGCGCACCTTAATTTCCCCATAACTTCATAACGTACGGCCATTATAATTATTGTGAAGGCTCCTATAGAGTATACGGAAGTAAATGAACACATGGGGTGCATTTGGTAAACAATTTGCTAACCATGTTAATTCCCCACAAAATTTCCATGCTTCCTCATATAGCCAACAGACAATAATGACACTCCCGGGGGAAATTTAAAGTTCCAGCGGTCGAACAAACCACTCATAATTGCATTTTCCTGTATGAAAGTAGCTGCTGTGTTTATTTTCTGGATTAGGCAATAAATTTAAATCTCATCTTCAGGGGAAAAGTTGAATTTGTCACGCGGCTTATTTATTTCCTCGTGATTTATCTTTGGCAGCTTGTATTCCGAGAATATGCAAGCAAATCCATTATCAACTTTTCAGGGAGTTTTTCAAGTCTTTTTATCACGGCTTATTGGTTAGATTGGCATGCTGTCAAGAAACTTTCAGAATTCAGGTTCCAGGTAAGCTGCTCCTGCAGCTAAGAGACGACTGATCCTTATAAAACTTTAGCTACTAGGCTAAACATAAAGTTAAATTTTAAAATCTTATAATAAAATGCCAAATCTGGTAATGTCGACTTTACGTTATGGTTTTATGACAAAATCGAAATGTAAAAATTACAGCTTACTCATCATCAAAGGTTGATCATCAAATTCACTTAAGTACATTTTTCTCCAGCTTTCTTGAAATATCCAGATTGAGATGTTACTATGGAAATGCAATTAAAACAAAGGTTCAACAATAATTATTATTGTAACTCGCAGTAAATTTATACGCGCGATGTTTTCAATCTTTATATAATTATTGCAAGTCCGTTACATATCCATTTTCTAGATCAAATAATCCTTCGGTGACTTAATAAGGGGAAAGTTTAGTTCATTCGCCAGATAAAAAACTTTTTCAATTTTCTCTTACACTCTGGCCTTTAAAATATTCAATTTACACTTGAATTTCAAGAAAATTTAGTGAAGACGCTTGTAAGAGAATATCGTCGAAATTAGTAAGAAATTCTTTGATTTCCCTCATAACAGGACTAATTGACAATTTAGTGACTTTGAATGTGAAACGAAATTAATTACTCCATAGAATTTGATTGAGGAAAACTAATTTCGAAGCCGTGGCTGCTCTGAAGATGATGAGACAATTAAAGCAACCAATGAACTATGGACTCGAATACGCGATTTATGTAAAGCTTCAGTAACTTTCCTCGCAAGCCCCAGTTAAGGCATTTTAAGTGACTCTCATTTCTATTAAAATGAGCCAGGATTATCCGGAATTATATACGTCGGAGCTGTTTGGCGACATTTGCTCGAAACGGGTTGTAAGAATCCCTTTCTAAAGTATCTGCATCTACGTGTAATTAATCTCTCAAGAGATACTCCAACT